>CM062296.1:319158415-319758415 GCA_031216915.1 Pictodentalium vernedei | reverse complement strand
CATCAGATCTTCCTTCCATGTAGGAATTATTCGCTTTCACGTATCTGTCAGACAAAGGCTCACACCCTTTTAAAATATGAGCAACATGTCCACGTTGGGTAATAATTCCAAGCGGATTTCAGTCGTCTTTAACGTTGCGTCCCAGCTCAAGCCAGCAGCCATGTAATACCAAGCCAGACCTAGACTGTATTGTCTCCATTAGACATCTCGAAAATTTTCGAACACGTCTGCTAAAAGAAGAACGTCGGTTTTGAGATAGAGATCATGATAATCCCTCATGGATTTCATGTCGAATATCTCCTACACTTTTAGATAGTGTTCATAGTCGACATAGGAAATGTAAGAATCGTATTATTTCGAATAAAAATGATCGTTAGAAGGTAGCTTCGATTCGCTGAATCTATGCAAACCATCCATGTAATCACAGATATAGACTCCTTTCCTCAATACGCTCTCTAATTGGTTCTTATTTTTACAGTGTTCAGTCGTGATCTGGCATTTCTCCTTTCCTACATTACAAACTAATTTTTCGAGACTGGTCGACATGAATTTAAAACTATCTATGAAACGTATGTCTCGCCTGATATCAACTGCTGACATTCCACCATCTATTTTTGTCTTCTTCATTTTGTCTACATATATGCATGTCGTGAAAGATATATATTCTTCGTTGCTCTTTGCGGTGCAGTTTATATATCCTTCGTTTACAATAATGAGATTCTTCATGAACAAATGACTGCCGTAACCCGATAGATTGTGAAATATCACTGGAAAGAACTTGTCATCTCGATATTTTAAATTGCAATTACTTTGCATGGCACCTCGAAATTTATCCGTGGAGTGATCGCGATCTGTCACTTCCTTGTATTCAGTTTCCGAAGTTCGGTGAACGATAGTCTACAGATGTGACATTAGGTGGCTCTCTTATAGTTTATCGTATGCTCATCTCTGATGATCATCTTCACAGGAGTTTTAAATTCCTCATCTATTTTTTTATTTGAGATTTCATATCAGCCACGATTTTTTGAGCAACGTCGTCAACGTCCGACTGTTTCGTGTAGGTGTACGGACTCCAAGAACATCGATCATCGAAAGAACAGTTTACAGACGGCATGTGCTTCTGATATTTTTCAGCGTAACTCTGCAGATTGTTGGGCTGACGCGAACTCATTTTCATCGTGAAACATTCGAATTTGGCAAACACCACAAAAGGCACTCTCAGTCTTCGGTTGTGATGTATGAATTTAATGTAAGTTTGAGGTTTGGGCATGTCGATGGCAATGCATTGATTTGAGTTGCAGTACTCTTCTTCGTGACTTTCCAGTGATTCTTTGCATTGGAAGGAATTCAAACAGTTAAAACCAAAATATCTCTTTCCAATGTGTTTGGTAGTCTGTGCTGACAATAATCGACTCATGTTCTTGATCCAGCAGTAATGTTGATTATCATCATTCGAAATTAATAATAAACTAATGTGTTTCTCGTGATTTGTTCTTTGGGAACTTATCCTTAGAGGAAATATATATATTTTGTTCGAATCACCATATTCCAAAATGTTGACAGCTATCGTGGGATATTAATTTTCAAAACGATCAGTGCCATGTAGCCGACTCAGACAATTTATTCCTGACCAATTTAAATTCTTAGAAGGTTCCACTTATTTCGATACTCTCTTTGAATGATTTCCTATGGGATAAAAGGCAGACGTGACAGCCCATTTGAAGCATTGACTCTCTTCTTTATTTTTCACGTTGATTACATCTTTTTAGTTTCTTTGCAATAATGCAATTCTTTAAATGAGGATGTTCGCAATGGATTGTACCTGTCAATTGAATTTCTAGATTCAATACTTCACTGAATCGCCAATTGCTAACTTCGTTTTGATACTGCGCTGATGATTGAATTTTTTCTTCTTCCAAGATATCGGACAGAGAAGAGCCTCCGGTCACGGTTTTTATGCGAGTGTGAAAATAAGCCATTTCTTTCAGGACTCCACCAGTGTTCAAATCAATCTTCTCCATCCAACACTTCAATCCATTTTCATTTTTATATCATTGCTTTGCAATCGAGGAAATAAATCCAACACGCTAGGTTTTATCTCGTTCAGGAAAGTCTGGAGGCGAAACCTTTTTAGACCTTTGACATCATGAAGAATCCTTGATGACCTGCTTTCCTTCTATGGGAGTGGGCAACAATTGTTCACGTATGACTTCTGCTAGAACTTCTACTATGTCACCATCATATTTTTTTGGAGTTCAGTCATTGGTTTTTTAGAATGTTTGATCATCTTCGTTTTTTCTCTTTTATATTTCTATCGATTGAATAGGGATGTTTTGTTTTTGTTTCCTTTTTCCATCCATTGTCGTTTTCCTCATCTCGTCACCTCCTCCAAGCATCGATTTTATCACCTCATTTTTATTTTGCAACCATACACCTTTCAAACCCATGCAACTTTCTTTATATCTCAATTCTGACACCTTTTTCTCACTAGTCTCGGCCTTTATGTCTCCGATTATTTGTACTTTAGTTCCAGAACTCGATGAATTCACGACGCCGAGATTGTTCATATCATTTTTCAATTGAGCTAAATTGCACGCTTCTAATAACAATGGCATTGGTTTCTGATTATTAAAAATTGTTTTAAATAATAAAATTTGTTTTTTTTTAATGTTATTTTTTTAAATGTTTTGTTTCATATATAATGTGAGAAAAAAATATTCTAGTTTCCTTTAAATTAGAGAAGAAAAAAATTATGTTTTCTACTAAGCTAATTTTTTATAATTAAATAAAACTGAAATCTAAAATCGGTTTAAAAAAAAAAACATATATATTATAGGGAATAAAAAAAGTAAATAAAATAAAAATTTTAAACTTAATTTTAAACAAATGGCATTGGAAAAAAAATCAAATTGAAATAAATCGCTTCATGCAGTGATAGTAAAACTTTTTTATTTTAAACCTAACCCAACCCATATGAAAGATGTAGATGTAACAAAGTTCAAATACAAATACAATAATCATAGCATGAGATTAATACTGAACGAAATTCAAGTCAATTTAGTTTCAGCGATAGAAAATTTGTGTCGCAAGCTCGTGAAGAAAGAAGAGAAACATATCAAGAAATTTTATCTGATTTAGGGTAAAAACAAAATTTTTTCGAAACTCGATAAAGGTGTCATAGATAGAGTCAGAGAAGAAAATACTTTTCCATAGTCTTGAGAAGATTTTGCTTGGGTTCTCTGCAATTCTCCATCATGATATCGAATTATTTATCATATTTTGATTAAACCACTTTTTTATTTTAGTAATTTTTTTTTACATTAATGACTTTTCTGTAATTTTTTTTCTTTTTTTGTCATTGAGTGTTTTTTTTCTCCTTCACAAGATCTGAGTCGAATATTCTCTATCCAGTAAATAATGCAAAATACGACCTCGATCTTTGGTTGAGGGATGACTCGCCATCGATCGACAATGTGTACATTCAAATTCATCGGCCTCTGTTCTCCTATATAAAAGACCGCCTCTGTCCAAATACTCATCGCGATGGGCTTGTTGCTCATATTGAATGCCAGCATGTAACATATGACGATTGGGTCTTCATGTTCCGTGTCCATAGCCCCATTCGAATTCGCAACTGGAACATCTCTCACCCAACACTCTAGGATATTTGTCTTTCATCAGATGGGCAAACGTTCTATAAAACACATCAAGGAGAAATTCGTGACATGCGTCTTATTTCAGTTTTCTTTCCTTTCATTAAAAACTCTATCCATTTTTTTTTAAATTTCTAATGCTTATTTTTTTTTATTTCCTATTATATACATGAATATTTTGTCCCCCCTTCACAAGATCTGAGTCGGATATTCTCTATTCCATAATAAATGCAAAATACTTCCTCGATCGTAATTCGTGAGATTTCTCAGCATTTTCCTAAACTGCTCAATTTCGAAATCCAAAGGCTGCGGTCATCCTCGAGACATGCTTATCGTCTTCCACCATTCTATCACCTCGTTCGCTTCGAGCTTTTCCAACAACGATGCGAAACAAAGGACTATGCAACCCGGACATCTCATGCTCATCGATATACGAATGTTTATATCCAGGAGATGGGCACATGCTCTGTAGAAGACAACTACGAGAAACTTATCTCTTCATATTTCCCGATTTCTCCTTAGGATCTTTAATCTTTAAAAATGACATGCTTTTTTATTATAAAATTTATTTTATTTTATTTATTTATTTATTTTTCTTCTTTCTCTAATTTAATATATAAGATTTCGCCACCCACGAAATCTTTTCTTAATTCGAGTATATATCATTTTTATTCTTTATCAGAATGAGAGAGAGGGGTGGATTGAGAGGCGGTGGATTGACAGAGGGAAAACTATTTTCTCTCATTCAATAGATCTCTGTCGAATCGACCACATCCGTTGATGACACATTGCAAAACGCAGGCGAAGAATCTAATGGATTGCAAGGCCGGCGATCAACCACCAATTACAAATCTTATAATTTCCACATTGGAATAACGTGGGACAAAAAACGGCGTTGTGCGCAAAATCGTCAGTCCAGATAACGGCGCGTCACAATTTGTAATGAAAAAATTCCATAGACGAAGGAGCGTTTTCGGCTTCGTCTTTTCTAGCCCACTTGTGAGGGGTGAGGACAAAGGGAGCGCATTAAACTCTATATTAAGATCGCCATTCGAATTGTAATGAGTGATGTGCAGAAAAGTTCGTTTTTGCAAATGTTTGAGGCGACAGATCTTCAGACTTTTACAAATTTTAATGGGAAATTTGTATAGAAGAAGGAGCCTTTTCGAGATCGTCTTTTCTAGCCCAATTTGTTTTTTTTTATTTTCTAAAATAAATCCCCATTGGATTAACCTTAAGCCGAAATACTAGACCAGGTGCAAATTGGTCTAGAATTGACTAAGTGCGATTTTAGCTGGGTTAGAAATAAATTCCCATTGCTTTCAAGCTTAAATTTGTGTATGTCGCAGAAATGCATTTTTGCTGGTCTAGAATATTCCTTTTCCCTCTACCCGTGCTATTGTGGGCATATTTATTCTAACAGACTAGCAAAATGAAAATGAAATGATGAATGATGAAGGCAAAAAAAAAATAAACATAAAAGAAAATATGAGATGAACATTTTGAATGAGCAAAATGTTTTCTTGTTCAAAAGGAAGAATGTTTAAGTTGTATACTTGGATTAACTTGACAGATCAACCATAGAAGCCAAACAAAAGATCTTTCAGAATCTACACAGGGCAAATGTTGTAGCATTTGGAAATGATAATCAGCTAACAAACCTGTCGAACGAAATTCACTGAAGTGAGAGACATTTCCACCCTTTCCATCAATTCAACATCTGTCACCACACTCGTCGACCTCGTGTGGGTGGTGGGTTTCGACTGGGGTGGGGATGTGGAAGTGCATTGGTAAAAAATTGCTAAGAGCCTATAAACATAGTTTTGGCCCAAGCACACATGCAAGTAATAGGCCAAATTGCACATAAGCCACTGTGAGTGTTTTGAAAACTAACAATTATATTCATTTGACAAGGCTGTCTGGTGATGACGATCTTGACGACAGATGCATACTTCTGTCCATTCCACTAGGGGTACAGTTCATGATTACATGGATGAATGGGCCTGTCAAGCTCATTCAAATAGGGAGTGTGGCATATTCTTTGTTCAAAAATAGATATCTCTAAGTTCCATGCTGTTAACGGGGACTGATACTATGACGGGAATATAATTAAATTATGAAATCGGCAACTGAGCCCATCAATGTGGGTTTACCACTAACAGTTGTAATCCATTTGCAGAGTAGACGAGTTATATAAATATATCTTTAATGGAAACTGGAGTCTTTCTCTCTTTCTGCAAAGGCATATACCACAACTTTCCTCCTTCAATAGCTCGTCGAGAATCTTCCAGCGGTTGAGTCATGCTATATCCTCGAAAACCACACGTCATTCCAGGTTGGATTTTACTAGCGGACTTAGCCAACATATAATCAGAGGGTGGAAATTGCAACATATATATGTCCCTACATTTTATTTATTACCACCACATGTTCAGTTGCAGGAGTGGGAAATCGAATGGAAATATTACCAGTTCTGTAAGGTGGTTCATTATACAATATTCATAAAAGGAGTTCAGATTTTCTAACCCGTATCATAATGTTACTAATCCTTTCAGTTAAACTTATCTTTGTCTGAGTGGACCCTTAAGGATCGTATATTGGATAACGAATATGGCGAGCAGAAAAGTTAGTCTTTTCAGCAAGAAGAAATCGTCAAGAAAACCACATTAACTATAATTTCTTATCTGACACAGTTCTTAATACCTCTCACAACCAATATTTTCTTTTATTCAGGAGCAAGTTGAGTGGTTTGTGGATGCAGGAGTGGATTATATTATCGGGGAAACATTCAACGATTTTGGCGAGGCTTTACTAGCGCTGCAGGCAATACAAAAGTATGGAAAAGGTAAGCACAGGATTTGAACCTTCCATCTCATACCGATTCAAATGCTAACACAGATACGCATATACAATTTCTGTTACCACAAAAAGTCTGGTTTCTGCAAGATTGCTGAGCGCATTCAAGGTCATGTCATGCAATACAGACACTGGAAAATGTTCCAGATACCCCACGCGTGAAACTGGTCTCTGCGTAAGAACGTCTTGTGAGAACGCATCTGACTGGATGTCCGAGTGACATTGTGAAGTGAATGAAATACTTTGGCAAACAAGAGTATCAAACAAGAAAGTTACCATACCGCCAAAGATGATATTTTTCTTTAAAAATATCAAGTTAATTCATCCAGTTCAAGTTTAATCGAGGTATAAATATATACCACAACTCAGGTGGAGTATGGAGGGTCAGGAATCAACGACACTTGGAGTTTTTCCTGTATTTCACCAGCGCATTCGCTTTTTTTTTTATATTCTGTCACAGTGTTTGAACCACAATCTCTGTGAATCACTCGCTCGTTCATTTCATTTATTTTCAACCTCTGGCACATTTCACTCCCAGTTCGCGAGACATGGATATCATGTTGGGAACCATTTTCTTCTCCACCTCAGAACTTATCTCTTCAATCAGATCAGATCTATTCCTCAGATTCGAAACTCTCGAAATTTTGAGATTGTTAGCGTTCTTTTTCAATTCTGATAATCTGGAAATTTGTAAATAAGCTATTGTATTTTTTTGTTATTTCATTTAATTTATTTATTTAGTTTTATTTTTTTGTATATTTTGAATATGTATAAAAAATTGTTTTTCTTTAATGAAGTTTTTTTTTTCTTTTTCTTTTTCTAAGATTTTTTTTAATTATATTTAATTTAATATTGCATTTATTTTATTTAATTTAGTTTGATATTTCGTTTAATTTTAATTTAATTTTGTTAAGTAAAAAAAAATAAAAAAAAAATAAAAATCTGTTTTTTGTCAAAATATATATTTTCTATATTTTTTGGAAATATATATTTTCTGTTTTGGAAGGAAATATGTAGTTTTTATTTTTCAGAAATATGTTTTGTTCTGGAAATATACATTTCCTTTTTAATTTTGGAAAATAAACATTTTCTCTTTTCTTTAAATATATATTTGCTATTTTATTTTTAGAAATAATTTATATCTTATCCAAAACTTTTATTCCATAATTCTTTATTTATTTTTTTCGAAATATTTTTTGGCAGCTGGCAAGTTGCCATATCTTTTAAAATGCTAATGATTCATTTCAACCCATTTGAAGTCAAAACAAGGAAATACAATTCTAGAAAATGTAATTGTAAAAGTTTTATGTTATTGGTCACTGTGAACATAAAATACGAACACAAAATAATTCTATAACCCCATTGTGTGGTATTTTATTGATGACAAATCCTGTAAAAAGTAACTTTTTTTTATCAAATTCCGCATATTTAATAAGGTGAACTATTTAGAAGAAAGAAGCATTTTAGTGTCTGGACGAGGAATGTGTTTTGTCTTAGGAAAAGGGTTGAAAAGTAGTGCCATGTTATTCTGTTTATTGTTATATTCCTGTTTATACTTGTAGGCGCACCAGCCGTAATAACTTTAGCGATAAACTGTTATGACGAGACTACAGACGGTGTTCCTGTGGCCGAAGCTTGCAAACGCCTGGAGGACGCGGGGGCAGCTGTCGTTGGGCTTAACTGTGCAAGAGGACCAGAAACCATGATACCCCTAATAAAAGAAGTACGACAAGTTTGTAAGGTAAGACGTAGAGCTCGTTCCTGTTGTGTGTCACATGACACGGTTTTTTGTGGGGCAGGTAAATAACATGAAAGTGGAATCGAAACACTTTAGTGGAGCTCGTTCTCGTGCCTGTTGCATGTCACGTGTTACGCTTTTTCTTTTGCGTGGGGAATAAACACCATGTTAGCTGAATTTAAATATTTCAGAAATAATCACATTGCTTGGATTTCATAACAGTGTCATTAAACCCAAGTCGAAATCATGGTGACTGATCGCAACTTGAGCATATATTCCTTGATGGGTACTTGTCGTGACCTTGTCGTGTGCCTTATAACTGGAAAGCGCTATGATTAGCAGATATAAAACGAATATTCTCATGTTAAAAGTAGTAAGCAGTTGGAGGGCTTTCTTGTGTTATCTTCCTCTATGGGACCTTATCTTGTGCCATCATGTGCTCGAGGAGTTCGTTCCGGTTGGATGTCACATGGTACGGTCAATGCCCCCGCATTGACCGTACCATGTGACATCCAACCGGAACGATGTTAGTGGAATTTAAACACTCGAGAAAATGATCACATTTTTTGGTCTTTATAAAAGTGTCGTTGAACCCCATTCAAAATCAGGATGACTGGTTGAAAACTGAGGTTATCTTCCTCATTGGACCTTACCATGTGCCATCTAACTGGAACGATCCCATGCAGCTCATTCCTGTTGCGTGCAAATGATGGGAGACTGGTCGAAAACTGAGGTTATCTTCCTCAGTGGACCTTACCATGTGCCATCTAACTGGAACGACCCCGTGCAGCTCATTCCTGTTGCGTGTAATTGATGGCAGACTTCAAGAGAACAGCCCAGAACTCAGGAGATTTTGAATACTTTCTTTCCCGTGCAGCTCATTCCTGTTGCGTGTAATTGATGGGAGACTGGTCGAAAACTGAGGTCATCTTCCTCATTGGACCTTAACATGCCATCTAACTGGAACGACCCCTTGCAGCTCATTCCTGTTGCGTGTAATTGATGGGAGACCTCAACAGAACAACCCAGAACTCAGGAGATTTTGAATACTTTCTTAACATGTTTTTGATCTGAATGTCAGTTGGCATAATACAAATATTTTCATGTTAAAAGTCGTAGGTAGCTGGAGGGTTTTCTTGTGATTATTTTCCTCTATGGGACCTTATCATGTGCCACTTAACTGGAACGAGGTCGCAGAGCTCGTTCCTGTTCGGTGTCACCTGATACGGTTTTTTTGTGGGGCAGGTAAATAACATGCAAGTGGATTCGAAACACTTCAGTGGAGTTCGATCTCTTTCCTGTTGCGTGTCACGTGATACGCTTTCTTTTCTTTTTCTTTTTTTTGCGGGGCGGACAAACACCATGTTAGATGAATTTAAATACTTCAGAAATGATCAGAGTCTTGGGTCTTTATAAAAGCGTCATTAAATACCAGTCAAATTCAGGATGACTGATCGAAAATTGAGCCTATATTCTTCAATAGGACACTGCTGTGTGACTTTTAACTGGAACGAGCTATGATTAGTAGATATAAATCAAATATTCCCATGTTAAAAGTAGTAAGCAGTTGGCGGGTTTTCTTGTTGTTATCTTCCTCTGTGGGGCCTTATGTGCCATCTAACTGGAACGAGCTCGGGAGGCTCGTTCCGGTTGGTTGTCACATTGTATGTTTTTTGTGGGACAGGCAATACAATGTTAGTGGTATCTAAATCGAAATTTGGAATTTCTAATCGAAAATTGATGTTATCTCTCTCAGTGGACCTTATGTGCCATATGCATGTGGGGCGATGGGAGTTTTTTGTGACACCAACAGAACAACGCAGAACATTATTGATAGAACTATTGAATATTTAATATATCATGGAGCTCCTTCCTGTTGGGGGTGGGGGGCAGGTAAATAACATATAAATGGAATCAAATTACTTCAGTGGTGCTCATTCCTGCTGCAAGTGACGTAATACGTTTTTTTTGCCGGGCGGAGACATACCACGTTAGTTGAATTTAAATACTTACTTTTATGAGGACGCAAAAATCTGATCTTTTGTCATTGAATCCCAATCAAAATCAGGGTGAGTGTTTGAAAATTGAAGACGCTATTGCACTATGTTTAGTTCATTTTATCTGAAGAGTCACTGATTATGTCATAACTCGAACAGTGTTTGGCGGATTTCAATAACTGTAGGTTATACTCTGAGACTTGACCTGTAGTCCTGCCTCCAGTCGTGGAGGTTGTATGGATTTGTTTTTGTTTCTTAAACTTTCTTCATGTTGCCGCAACATACTTCCACCTTGTCATGTTCCGTACTTTGTGGTTGTCTTCCTCAATGGGACCTTATCGTGTGCCACTTAACTGGGGCGAGCTCGCGGAGCTCGTTCCTGTTGGGTGTCATATGACACGTTTTTTTCTTTTTTCACATGTTGCGGTTTCATTGAGGAAGATAAGAAGTATCCTGAACTCTGAATATTGTAGAATGGTCGTCTAATGGGGGAATACAGACAAGGCTACTTAAAAGCCCTATGATCGTATTTTATGCCCAGAACACAAATGTAATCTGAAAATGATAGAAATGGTCATATTGTACCTAAAAATTAAGGTATTATTTCCCATTCCTCCCCACCCGAGCTGTTG
Organism: Pictodentalium vernedei; assembly: GCA_031216915.1. Taxonomy (NCBI): domain Eukaryota; kingdom Metazoa; phylum Mollusca; class Scaphopoda; order Dentaliida; family Dentaliidae; genus Pictodentalium; species Pictodentalium vernedei. The sequence continues at coordinate 319,747,539 of CM062296.1, read as the reverse complement.
CTGGATAAAACCACACCTCGCATTTCCATTCAACAACTACATGTAACAATGCATACGTTTTCTGGTGTATTTTATTATTTTAGTCCTACACCTTTGGGCGCATTGTACTAATAACTGCCAATGCGATCCCAAAACCTGCATCTACACCAAGAAAATAATGCGTCACCCTGCGAATTGCGACAATATTGTTTACAATAAATTTGATACCCTTTTCTGGTCGGTATTGGGAGTCTTGGCCTTCACTTACGATGGCGGGTAACATAAGTCCGGATGAGATTCGATCATGTGAAGACTTCAGTTTTACTCATAAGTATAACATGAAAACACAGTCAATAACTGATGATTCAGAATCTCCTTTAACTCAAATATCCGTAACTGCAAATACTATATGCCAAATGAATTTCAGCAAAATTATGCAGGCTTGAACAATTCTTTGGCAATTTTAAGTTTAAACATCGGAAGTTTAAACGCACATTGGGATGAATTTAATAACTTTCTACTTAGTTTGCAGAATAAGGAAAATGTTTTTGACATTATAGGACTAACAGAGGTTTCCAAAATACAGGATTATGTATCATTTAAACTCAGTGGATATCACGACATAGTAAGTAATGTAAGAGATGATGATGGCAGGGGAGGGGTTGGTCTCTACATTAAGGAAGATATAAATTTTAAAATAAGGACTGATTTGACAGCATTTATTCCGCATGTTTGTGAAACTCTTTTTGTTGAAATATCTAAAAAAAAACAGGCCTTCGACAATAGTTGGCGTTGTCTATCGACAAAATACTCAACCCAAAGCCGACCTAGAAAATAAACAATGCTTCCTGATTGGTGACCTGAATATTGATTTACTTAAAATATCAACACATAAACAAACCGACGACTTCATTGATATGATATTTAGTCAAGGCTTTCTACCAACTATAACGAAGCCAACAAGAGTTTCAGATCACTCAGCCTCCTTAATTGACCATATTTACTCTAATAACGTCTCGCCTACCGTTGAATCTGGCATACTTATTACAGACATTACTGATCACTTCGGAACATTCTTAGTAGACCTAAAACTAAAAGCAGGTCGAGAGAATAGAACAGAATTTAAAAGAAATATCTCCCCAGAGAATATACTGCTATTTAGAGAGAAACTTTCACAAATAGAGTATACGAATATTCTCGAATCCACTAGTATGGATGAAGACTACGATGGTTTTATACACTCTTATATGCAGGTATTTGAGGAATTCTTCCCCTTGAAGCAAATCAAACTGAATAAAAAATATATAAAGAAACAACCCTGGATGACTAATGGTCTATTACAGTCATCCCAATATAAACACATGCTTTATAATAAGCAATTAAAAAATCCATCTACCGAAAACAAAATTAACTACAAACAATACTGCCAGTTGTTTAATACAACTAAAAGAAAGAGTAAAGACTTGTATTATAAAAACCTCCTGGCCGAAAGTAAAAATGATATTAAAAAAACATGGCAAATCCTAAATGATGTAATAAAAAAACCTAGTAAAATTTGTAAACTTCCAGATACCTTTATCATTCATGATACTGAAGTTTCAGATCCCAATGAAATAGCTAATGCGTTCAACAAGTTCTTTTCTACTATTGGGTCTTCCACCAGTGACCTCATTCCCGTTTCTGATATATCTCACACAAGCTTTTTGTCCGGCAATTTTCCTGATAGTTTTTTCATTGAACCAACAACTCCCGGTGAAATTATCTGTATCGCAAATAGACTTAAATCTAAACGAACCAAGGACTGTGATGGTCTATCAACATGGTTAATAAAACAAACAATATGTGAAATCGCTTTTCCTTTATCAGATATTATAAACAAATCATTTACAAGTGGTATTGTCCCTAGCGGAATGAAAATTGCCAAGGTAATATCTATATTTAAGTCGGGTGACAACGGGAGCCTTAATAATTATAGACCAATTAGTATACTTCCAGTCTTCTCCAAAATTCTGGAAAAGGTCATGTACGTCAGACTAATTAATTTTCTCAATCTGCATGATGCTCTATATGATCATCAATATGGTTTCAGAAAAGGTTATAGAACGATATACCCTATATTACAGTTTCTGAAACATGTATCTGAGGAAAATAATACCACCTTGAAAAATAGTACCTTAGCCGTGTTTTTAGATCTATCAAAAGCTTTTGACACAATAAACCACACCATTTTGTTAACAAAATTAGAGTTTTATGGCATTAGAGATATAGGTAATAGCTGGTTTCGTAGCTATCTGACCGATAGAGTTTAGTTTGTCGAATACTCTAGAAAAAAGTCAACAAAGGCGTACGTCAACTGAGAGTTCCCCAAGGTTCGATTCTTGGGCCCCCTCCTATTTCTGATATATGTAAATGATCTCTCCCAAGCAACATCACTCAATGTTCTCTCATTCGCCGACGACATTTCAGCGTACAAATCAGGCATAGATGCCAGTACACTGCACAATACGGTAAACCTTGAACTAAATAAAGTTGATACGTGGTGCAGAGCTAATCGCTTATTATTAAATGCCAAAAAAGTAAATTTATCGAGTTAAACTCAAAATATCCTAACTCTGATAACCACAGACCATTAACAATTGACGGTAAGCCAATAGAGAAGGTTTATGGGTCCTCTGGCACAAATAGCTCAGTCCGTTTTTGGGAGTATGTATTGATGACAAATTAAACTACAAAATTCATATATCTATGGTGTGTGCTCTAAAATTGCTCGAGCAATTTACTCAATAAATAAAGTTAAAAACATTCTTCCGTACCAAGCATTATTATCACTTTATTACGCTTTAGTACACAGTCATCTTTTATATGGAATTCAAATATGGGGTCACTCAACTATTATTAATAAATTGTTTCTATTGCAAAAGAGAGCAGTTCGCCTAATCAATAATAAAAAATATAACAGTCACACAGATCCTCTATTTTTTAAATGTAAAATATTGAAAGTAAAAGATCTTCTTACCCTTCACACGTTGTTATTCACGCATGACTGGTACAATAATAACCTTCCTCCTTGTTTTCAGTCATTTTTCGAAAGGAATACTAATCTATCGGATATGGAGACAAGACAATCTGACTTACTGAAAATTGGTAGAGCATGGACAAAAGCACATTCCCAGCTGCCAAACAATTTATTCCCTAAAATGTGGAATGAGCCAGATGCTGAAACACGATCCATAACAAATAGGAACCTATTTAAGAAAGCAGTAATCTCAATGCTGATTGATACTTATAATCAAACTGTACATTGTACCAACCCGCATTGTAACGATTGTGCTTTCGTAATGTGATATCCACAAATGGTGGGCGTAGCCCTGTGTTACCGAAAGATAAACTGGGTACACGCATGCAGGTTCACGGAATTATGATAATGTGTTCACTTGAGCTCTTCAACTGAGAGCCGTGGCCAGTGCCTTTATTCACTAATCGACTTTCCTCCGGCTTTGGCACTTATAATCACTGACTACCTTAGTCTTTGTCTTCACAAACTGAATCTCATATCCCGCAACTTGACCCCCTATGAGACCTAATATTTACATATCTAAGTTAATCATAGATGGTTACGTCACTCGTGTCCCTCCCTCGTGTCCTTCTAAGCCCACGGCAAGCTCATTACGAGCTGTCGTTATCGTATACCAGGCTAAGTATCCCAGCTTATACCAAGAACTTATTGGGATACCGACCCAACACTTGCGAAAAACTGGGAATGGGAAAGACAACAAAATTAACTATATCTTGAAGGGTCTGTTGTGGTACTCGTTTCTAAAATAAGGCACCTGAATACCGACGGAGATGGCTCCGTACTTTAGAACGCATCTTGAAAGATGACTGTCGCAATTCTCAGGCTGGCGCATGTTGCTTACCCATGTGGGAATTGGCAGGAAAATAGCCGTTGTAGCTATGCCTCTTCGCAGCCATACATTCCGTATACAATAGGGTGACAATAAACCGCAAACTATATGTATAAAAAAAAATAAATAAATAAATTTTGTAACTGTATTTTCTTTCCACTGTCATATTGTATATGTACTGTATATGGCAAATAAATCATTCATTCATAAGACACAGTCATCCCAGGGCAATTTCGGAACGATGTTAACAGTACATTGTTACGACAAGAAAACAGTGTTCCTGCTGCCGAAGCTTGCAAACGCCTGATTGACACGGAGGCGGCTGTTATTGGGCTTAATTGTGCCAGGGGACCATAAACCACGGTGCACATAATAGCGAGTACAAGAAGGTTGTAAGGTAAGAACCAGTCGCCTCGGGGCAATTGTGTAGTGATTCCGATAAGACAGAAAAAGACGGTGATGAATCAGCAAATGTCTTCCTGTATCAAAACGGCTCAAATGTCTGGACACAAATCGAAACTTTAACGCAAGCGTTAACTCCAAACGCCACATAATATACTTTCAGAAGGCTTGTGATTCTTTGGAATGGTATTTTATTGAAAAAAACTTGTTCCGTTCATCTACGACCAGAAAAGGTCTAATCTCATTTGGCGATTCTGTCACCTACGTCAGTACGCAGACCCACAGAAACACCAGGTAGTATATGCTTCAGTGTGTAGGCAGAACAAGGACTCGATCTCTGGATCCACTGTACGCGCTTCCAAAAAACTGTGGAACGATTTGTACAATGAAGAAATTCGTCTTCTACAAAATAGGAATATGTTTAAACAAGTCTGTCTTTTAAGTTCTCAGCATCATACGCCGACAGCGTTGAATGCAACAATCCTTACTGCCCCGATTGTTTAATCTCAGTCACTTTGACGGTCTTGCTAGAGTTGACTAAAAATATTAGGATGTGGACACGATGCTTCCTCAAGCAATGCTGAACTCCCTTAACCTAACGTTATGTGCTGTTCTAGCTGTCTTGTCTGGTTTTCTCGTACAGTTTGTCTCCCCAGATAATGTTCCTCGATCTTCATCAATGGGTGACTTTGTACCAAAATACCTCCTTTTTGAGGATTGCTTTGAGCAGGGAGTGATGCGGGCGATACTGATGGTGTGACGTCTCGAAAATCGACGCTATCTTCTGGCCTGTCGGCAATATGGGTACGAGGCGGACATTGTGGGGGGTCGGGATCCGCTCACGAGCGGGTTTTCTACTTGGGCTTTAGCTGTGAATCTATAACTTAAAACAGGGGGTAGCAAGCAAAGCTTCAGTGAATGTGGCAACGTGCATGACCCGGCGCCGCCCCCCATCATTGAATAATTTCCGAAAACAACATTCTCCTTGCGTGGTTTTAGCCTGTCCGGAGCGCCTGGTCCTCACGGTGTGATGATGAGCAGGTTGAAGTTTGGTGTCGTTTAACTTAATTTCCAGGCAGCGAAATGTTGCCTTAGAATTGTTGACAGTCGCTTTCACGTTGGACTCGATGCAATCTTCGTCAGACTGCTTGCCACAACCACATACCCCGCGTTCTTTTTTGTACTGCAAATAAAATGTGCTAACTATCGATTTCCCATTGTTGATCGCCCGCGGTGCTTAATTTATACTCGTTTCACTCGGGTTGTGTTAAAATGTTAAATCCAGTACAGTAACTTTTTATGTTTTATTTCCTCGACGACGCCCCAAAACACTTGAAAAACACATGTGAACAAGAGGCTATATTTTATCAAGCAAAACTGATTTCAGCCAGGCAATCGTGGCACTGTTGATAAGCACTATCACCAGTGATATTGCGTCACATTGGTGTCGGAGCAGTGTATCTCACCCACTGTCTTATAAACCTACTTCGCTTTGCATGATTGCTTCTGGTCTTCATTGGTTTGGAGGATGGGGGAGCCAAATTTATTGGAATATTTCAATGCCCCACCCAAAGTCGCACATTCACTCGCATACTTCATTAAATCTGCAGTATTACAGATAGTTCCCTAATAATGTACCTCACTTGACGTACACTGATCTGAATACAGTGGAACATTCTTCCAACCTGAGGGAGCTTCAGGTATACAGCCCATCTGGCTGCGTTATCTCCCAGCAGTATGTGCTATATGTTGCTATTTAAAAGTTGTTTATATGCCGTTTGCTTGAAATTTGTTACATTCTGAAAAAACATGCACGCTGCTGTATCTATATATCTATAACCCTCAAGTCATTAAACTTTTGTTCTTCCGTCATTCATTGGTTTCAAACTATTGTGTAATAATATTTACAGTGGCATTTTAAATAATGAACGCTGTTCGGATAAATTTAGGTTTGTGATATCTTATCTCCATATCCCAAAACAATTCTCTTAAAGCTTCACGATGGTTTAATTCAAAAATACAATATCTCCTTTCCCTTTACACCACACTGTATATTCCTAGGTTTCCAAAGACGGGAAGGGACATCGTGATCTTTTGTTGTTCTTGTAAAAAACATGTCTGTCCCTGCGAAGTCAGATGAAGTTACTGAAATTCAGAAATTTCATAGATATGTGAAAAGTGTATCGCACATTTGTTTTGATGTCAACTCACAATTATTCGGCCAAGAAGGCAACCACCATTAGAGAGCACTGGGATAAGGTAGACGTGTTGGGTCTATTACCACACTTACATAATATTTTCCTTGTTGCAGCAATGTAGCTGGAAGTTTCAATTCAAAGCAGATAAACGAAGTGCGATAGTGTACTTGGCGGTGTCTTTCTATCCGTTTCCTCACATAAACTTCAAATCTCAAATGAATAAAACAAAACAGGTGGTGCATTATGGAAATCTTCAATTGTATATGAATCTGGGACTAAAAGTAACTAAAGTACATAGAGATCCAGACTTTAATCAGTCTCCATGGCTCAAGGAGTACATTGACTTTAATACTAATAAAAGAAAAGAAGCAAACACTTATCTGAAGAAAGATTTTGTCAAACATATGAATAATTAAATTTTTGGAAAAACTGTGGAGAATTTACGAAAACGTGTGGATGTTAAGCTAATAAGTGTTAAAGTTAAAACTTTTAAAATATTTTTCAAAACCCAGATTTGTATCTTGCAAGATCTCTAATAAGAACCTTGTAGCAGTGCATAAGATCAAAGAAACACTTACTCTCAACGAGCCGGCAAATGTGAGTATGTGTATTCTTGATCCTTCTAGGACATTAATGTACGACTTCCACTATAATTATATATTAAAAAAGTATGGAATTAAAGCTAAATTATTATTTATAGATACTGATTCGCTATGTTACGAAATTGAAGCAGAAGATGTCTCTAGTGATTTTTGTCAAGATAAAAGTATGTTTGATAATTGTGACAATACAGCAGATTCACGAATTTTTGATAATAATAATAAAAAAAGTGATTGGTAAATTCAAAGATAAAGCATGTGGCATTCCAATTATAGGATTTGTTGGATTGCGTGCACAAATGTATTCTTATATGAAAGATAATGATACTGGGGGTAAAAACAACTAAAGACACCAAGAAAGATGTCATGTAAATGAAATTAAACACGAACATTTTAAAGATAAAATGAAATCAATAAGTGTAAATCATCAGCCTGGCAGTTATGAACTAAACAAGATATCCCTTAGTTGTTTTGATAATAAACGATAAATTCTGAATGGTATAAACTCTTATGCATATGGTCATCATAAACTAAACAGATTACATAAAAATGTGGAAATAAAATAGACAAGATAATTAATCTTGGCTAAATTACAGCAATAACAGAAGAATGAATACACCTTCGTTATATGTATAGATATATATACATTACATAAAAAAGAGAGAACAATTTATACAATGAAAAACCAGTATAAGAAAAAGTATACAAAACCGCTATGCTTATCAGTATTACCGTACAACTATGGATCACACAGGAATCTACCTCCGCTCACGTCGCTTGTTACTAATAAGTGATACCTTGAATGTATACCAAGAACGTATACCTTGACTGTATAACTTGAATGTAAAACTTCGTCATAGACATGAGTAAAAGTGCGTCGAAACCCTGCATGCTTTGTGCGATGTGTGCTCAAAGTATATGGGATAAATTACGTTAATGCCGTGGGATTTGGATTGAGGTGTGGGAATACGGCACAGTGGTCTTACGGGTTCATTGGCTTTAAATCCATGAATCGTTGCCATATACTTTAAGCCCACATCGGAAAAAAACACAGCATCCCAAATATGGGGCCATTGGGTTTAATCCATGAATCGCTACCAAAAGGAGAGTGACCCCCCCCCCCCCCCAAACCCCCCTGTCGCACGGCCTGCGAGGCAGTGCTCGCGCGGCTTGTGTGGCATTGTGCCGCATGTCCGTGGACTTAACCTTATGGCTGTGTGTTTGTGGGCGGTGTAGCCCCCAGACCCCCATTAATATGAGGTCTTGGCTTTTTCCGATATGTGCTTAAAGTATATGGGATAAATTGCGTAAACTGCGTCAATACCTTCTTAATCTATACCACTTGTGGCTAGCTGAGGGTAGATAAGAACCTGTGCTACGTGAACAGACACGATGTGATGATTTTATCTATTGACACATGAGACTGTAAATATTTCCATATACTCTGGGCCCCATCTGTTTGGTAAGGAAGCATGGTATAAACTAAAATCTGTTTCATGTTTTTTTTATAAATTAACATGGAATGAGCTATTATTACACCCAGGCGAACTTTGTCTGCCAAGGTATTAACTTCCGCGTCATGACGTCAGCACACGATAAGAAATTCCGGAACGAGACAAATACACGATGCGGAAAATGTTCGTGCGGTGAGCGGAAATCTCGTGGTTTCGAACGTTTTCCACACGATACGAGTTTATATCCTTTATAAGCTCACCTGGCTTAAAAGGCCATGTGAGCTTTTCTCATCACTTGGCGTCTATCGTCGTCCGTCGTGCGGCGTCCGTAAAGTTTTCACATTTTCATCTTCTCCTCTGTAACCGCTGAGCCGGTGAGAACCAAACTTGGCAGGAATGGTCTATGGGAGGTCCTCTACAAACGATCCTCATTTTGTTCCCGTCGGATGGTTGACAGACGCATTCTTTGATTCTGGTTGGTGGATTTTCAAAAATCTTCTCCTCTGACACCACAAAGCTAAATGTTTTGAAACTTCACATAAATAATGACTGGGACCCCCTCTACCAACAATCCTCATTTAATGTTGATCGGGTTACAAACATGGCCACAATTGCGACTTATAGTTACAACAGAAACCCTTTGGGGAATCACATATTCACCTTCTTTGGAACTACTGAGCCCACGTGCACCACACCTGGCAGGGATAGTCTATGGGAGGTCCTCTACAAACGATCCTCATTTTGTTCCCATGGGTTTGAAAACATGGCCGCCAGAGGCATTCTTTGGTTCTGGGTGGTGTATTTTGAAAAATATTCTCCTCTGAAACTTCAAGGCCAAATGTTTTGAAACTTCACATAAATGATGACTGGAACCCTCTCTACCAGCGATCATCGTTTAATGTTGATCGGGTTGTAAATATGGCCACAATTGCGGCTTATATTTACTATAGAAACCTTATGAGAAATCACATTTTCATCTTCTTCTCTCGAACTACTGAGCCGACGTGAACCAAACGTGACAGGGATAGTCTATGGGAGGTCCTCTACAAACGATCCTCATTTCATTCCCATGGGTTTGAAAACATGGCCGCCCGCCAGAGGCATTCTGATTCGTGGATTTTGAAAAATCTTCTCCTCTGAAACCACAGGGCCAAATGTTTTGAAACTTTGCGTGGTTGATGATTGGGACCCCCTCTATCAATGATCCTCATTTAATGTTGATCGGGTTACAAAATGGGCTTCATTTGTGGCTTATAGTTATTATAGAAAGCTTATGGGAAATCACATTTGCATCTTCTTCTCTGGGACTACTGAGCCGACGTGAACCAAACTTGGCAAGAACGGTCTATGAGAGGTTCTCTATATATGATCCTCAATTCCTTCCCGTGGGTTGAAAAAACATGGCCACCAGAGGCATTCTTTGATTCTGGTTGGTGGATTTTTAAAACTCGTCTCCTCTGAAACTACTAGGCCAAATATTTGATACATCACATAAATGATGACTGGGACATCCTCCACCAACAACCCTCATTTAATGTTGATCGGGTTATAAACATGGCCGTAATTGCGGCTTATAGTTTCTATAGAAACCCTATGGGAAATCATATTTTCTTTTTCTCTCGAACTACTGAGCCGACGTGAACCAAACCTGGCAGGGATAGTCTATGGGAGGTCTTCTACAAATGCTACTCATTTTGTTACCGTGCATCGAAAAATATGGCTGCCAGAAGCATTTTTTTTATTCTGATTGGTGGATTTTTAAAAATATTCTCCTCTGAAACCACAGGGCCAAATGTTTTGAAACTTTGCGTGGTTGATGACTGGGACCCCCTCTATCAATGATCTTCATTTAATGTTGATCGGGTTACAAACAGGGCTTCAGTTGTGGCTTATAGTTACTATAGAAAGCCTATGGGAAATCACATTTTCATCTTCTTTGTGACTACTGAGCAGACGTGAACCAAACTTGGCAGAATGGTCTATGGGAGGTCCTCTATAAACGATCCTCATTTTGTTCCCGTGGATTGAAAACACATGGCCACCAGAGGCATTCTCTCATTCTGGTTGGTTGATTTTCAAAACTCTTTTCCTCTGAAACTACTAGGCCAAATATTTTGATACATCACATAAATGATGCCTGGGACATCCTCTACCAACGATCCTCACTTAATGTTGATCGGGTTATAAACATGGCCGTAATTGCGGCTTATATTTACTATAAAAACCCTATGGGAAATCACATTTTCATCTTCTTCTCTCGAACTACTGAGCCGACGTGAACCAAACCTGGCAAGGATAGTCTATGGGATGTCTTCTACAAACGCTACTCATTTTGTTACTGTGCATCGAAAAAATATGGCTGCCAGAAGCATTTTTTGATTCTGATTGGTGGATTTTGAAAAATCTTCTCCTTTGAAACCACAGGGCCAAATGTTTTGAAACATTGGTTGATGACTGGGACACCATCTACCAATGTTCCTCATTTAAGGTTGATCGTGTTGCAATCATGGCCGCAACTGCGGCTTATTGTTACTATAGAAAACCCTATGGGAAATCACATTTTCATCTTCTCTCTGGAACTACGGAGCCGACGTGAACCAAATTTGGCAGGAATGGTCTATAGGAGGCCCTCTACAAATGATCCTATTTTTTGTTCCCGTTGGTTGGAAAATATGGCCACCATAGACATTCTTTGATTCAGATTTATGAATTTTACAAAAAATATTCCCCTCTGAAACTACAAAGTCAAATGTTTTGAAACTTCACGTGATTGGGGCTGGGACGCCTTCTACCAATGATCCTCATTTAATGTTGATGTAATGTTGCAAACATGGCCATAATTGCAGCTCATAGTTACCACGGAAAGCCTATGGGAAATCACATTTCTATATGTAGTTCCAGGTGAGCGATTACAGGCTCTTCAGAGCCTCTAGTCTCTTACCCAATCAAATGTCCGTTTACATTACAGGCAATAGATACTACAATATACAACATGTTGCTAAAGTAATAGTTGAAGTTGTGCACTGCGACATTTTTATCCACAAGATTGAAAAATAGATAGCACTCTGACGTTAATATCGATCGAGACGTCTAAATCGTCCAAATTGAATTTCATTTCGCACAGTTGAAATTAGGATGCATTATATTGCTCTAGATACAGACACCTTCCTTCGTGGTGGGGCGACCCGTCGTTTGAAGTCATTCGTTGAAGGACATCCGCGAAATGGCGGTGGCCTTGGGTAATTAACGCAGTTAAAACAAGCGGGCTTCAAGCCAACTGTGGTTATTTTTCTTTCTTTTAAGGGACCTATTGCAGCTCTGCCTGTGTTATACAGAACAAACAATAATGCAAAGACATTTCAGGCTTTACGCAATCCTTCTTCAGGTAAGTGAAATCTACACAAGAAAATCGACAGTTTTATAAATATGGTATTTGCGTTCTTGTACTTCTCTTTGGACATGCTTCTTTGAATTGCTGCGCATACACACTTTTCGATTTCAAAAAATCTAGTTAAGTCATCCAATGAAGTTAAAATGACCTATAGCGACCGTGAGGCTATTTTTCTTCGCTTTTCAATAACAAAAGAGTCTGGTGTAGTCATCCAACGCAGGTGGAATGAATTATAGCGATCGCAGGCCTATTGTATTATTATTTTTTTTTCTTTCTATTTCGTCCAATTAATATTAATATTTATTAATAATATTTATTAATAATTTTCTTCCCGCACACTGATGAAAGTTGCACGCTAATCGCAATTGTGAAATATTTGGAGAGGGGTGCGCCACTATCTTATGATTGAAAAAACAGTTTGAACCTTTAGCACTGGTGTAGTACCTTTATTGACCTTTATTGACCTGTGTGTAAACAAAGCCGAAATTAAATACTGACACTGCCCTTTGTTGCGCGAATTCCTTTTCTTTTAGTTTAAACAATATTTATTTCCAAAAGAAACAACAAAAGAAGAATACAAAATATATTGCTGTTGTGTACATAACTAAATTGGAAATGGATTCAGCAGGAAGCTATATAGCTTATGCTGGGCTGTCTCCATAGGAAAATATACATGTGATGATATCAGCAGTACAGGGAATTCTTGGTTTTTGCACAGGCTAATAAAAAAACAGTAATTGGATATCAGAAAGAGATAATGGAGGTTATAGTGTGCGGAAGGAGGACAAAGACTTTGTGATAGAGTCGAGAATTGGAAAGACCCAAGGGAAACAGTGGCCAGTGCTTAGGTTTTCGCGCGGTATACATCGAGATCCACAACTATTTGTGCAATGAGGAAAAAAGGGTGGGTTGTTCAGTCAAAACGTTTGGTAAGAAGAATGAATTCGTGAACTTTCTCGAAGATAGATTTGTTTATTTCCAGGCCATAATGTTCACTATCGGATAATAAGTGGTAATGTGGTGTTGGATGCTGCTTTGTTGTCGTATCTGCGCGTACCTACTGCAGTGAAAGAAGTAATGATCCACGGTTTCGCGTGTGCCACAGCTGCATGAGAATGATTCAGCGACTAAATTATTAAATAAGTCACTGTTCAGACCGCTACAGCTGAGTTGCAGGCGGCAATGTAGGATTTGAGCTCGACGCGACCTGTACCCATAAAAGTAGGATGGAACGACGTGTTTAGTTCTATTTAGATATGACTTAAAATTCGTCAGCGAGTTATTTTGTCTGATTTCAAGAGGCACGTCATTCCATAAACGAGTGGTGGCAGGTAGGAATGAGGTATGATAAAGGTGTGTTCGACAGAGTGGAGTTAGATTGTTAGTATGTTGAAGGTTGTAGATTTGTGACCCAGAGCTAAGAGGCGGAATCATATTTGATAAATAGGCGGGAATAAGATCGTGGACCATTTTGAAATACTGTATAAGTTTATGGTGCATCCTTCGGGTCTCGAGTTTTTCCCACCCCGTTTCGATATATAACTGCGTTCTACTTGAGCTTTTGGTCCCCCCAGTGACAAGGCGTGCAGCTTCAACTTGGATTTTTTCTAATTCGTTGGCTTCGTTCGCCGTGCAGTTATCCCAGACAGTGCCAGCATACTCAATCACTGGGCGTACAAATGCATACTAAATTGTTTCAAGGGTTTTACGGTCGAGTCGATACTTAAATCGTCTCAGAATATCAATACGTTTCCAGGCTTTGGCTCTAATGACGGTAAAATGGGCTGACCATGTTCCTATATTGTTGAACGTTATTCCAAGATGTTTGTGTTGGGAGACTTCGTTGATATCTGTCGAGAACATTTTTAAAGTTGGGTGTGTTGTTTCCCGTGTTTTTCGAGTAATTAACAATGTTTCGGTTTTTTGGGGGTTAAATTTAACAAGCCACTTGTTTGCCCACGTCTCAATTCGTTTTATGCCATTACTTAATATCTCAGCGGATATGTCTGGGTCGTCGACGACTAAATATAAGGAAGTATCATCTGCAAACAGTCGTATGCTACTAGCGATGTCATCAACGATATCATTAATATAGATAAGAAATAGTAGGGAGCCGAGGATCGAACCCTGGGGCACTCCAGCCTTGACTGGCGTCCAGGAAGACGATACGGAGTTGAGTACTATACGTTGCTGTCGATCACTCAAGTAGGATTCAAACCATTTTAGGAAGGGGCCTGATATTCCAATATGTTCAAGTTTGTATAAAAGGCCTTTGTGCCAGACCTTGTCAAAAGCTTTACTCACTTCACAGAATACAACCCTAATTTCTTTGCCATCGTCAAGTGCTGAACTGAAAGCATTATAAATATCAGTTAATTGCAGAACCGTCGAATCGGAAGGTAGGAAACCAGACTGAACTGGGGTGAGAAGCATATTAGTTTTGAGAAATGATAGAACTTTTTCGAAGACACATTTTTCGAAATTTTTTCCTAAACAGCTCAGTAGGGTAATTGGCCTATAGTTTTGTAACACGGTGCTGCCACCTTGTTTCGGAATGGGAGTTACATTACCTAATTTCCATTGTTTCGAGAAAGTCGAGCTCTGTAGCATAATATTGAATAACTTAGTTAAGGGGGTAGATAAGCTGGAAGCGCATTTTTTAAGTAGGTGGGGGTTGACGTTATCAGGACCGTTGGCTTTGGATACATTGACTGAGTTCAAGGCCTTCAGTACGTCATCAGTGGTCAGTATAATGGCATTGAGTTTCAATTGGTCTGGACTTGTGTGGAGCTCAGGAAGGGCATGATTAGAATCATCGACCGAGGATATACTACAGAAATAGTTGTTAAAAGCTTCTGCTTTCTCTAAGTCAGTGGCAATCATTTTATTGTCAGCCTCCAGTATCGTTATGGGCATATGCTTCGTAGAGATCAAACGGCTAAATGTTTTCCACCAGCTAGAGTCGAGTATGTTCCGGTAGTTCAATTTAGTATCCATTTTAGAGTAAAAGTTACTTTTTGCTTTCCTGATGTCAGCGATTGTCTGGTTGCGTTTCTGGTGGTATTTCTCCCATGACTGTGGAGTGTTGTGTTTTTTGACGCTGTGGTAAAGGCGCTTGCGCTGGCGTGTTTGTTTTCTGATATTGTTGTGCATCCATGGGAGTTGTTGAGGTCTGCACGTGGTTATCTTATTTGGAATATATTTAGCCGCAATAGTAAGTAATATGTTTGTGAGCTTATCGACAATAGTGGTGATTGAGGTTTCAAATACTGCTTTTTCCCAGTCTATATTGTCAAGTTCATTGTTAAGGCCAGCGAAATCCCCTCTTTCCTATGACCAGATGTTGCGCTTGACGATGTGGGCCTTGTGTTTGGGGATTTTCAGAACTAAGAGTATTGGACAGTGATATCGTACATGTTCTAGGAGGAATGGGTCAATGACATCCGTTTAGCGATATATGGAAGTATTTGATCGTTCACTATGAAAACGTCGATGAGAGAACTAGATGTTTCTGTGTAGTGCGTCGGTTCCCTTACAGTTTGGGTGAGGTTGTACTCAGTGAGTAATTGTTGTAGTGCTCCGTCTTGAACCCTCAATTGGCTGTCGTTAAAATCAGCAGTTATTATTACCTTTGTTTGCATCAAGCGCTTTTTCGAATACCGTTGAAATTAAGTTCCAAATTTCGTTGGGAGAGTTGGGAGGGCGATAAATAACCCCAAACAGAATTGACTTTCCTTTTAATAGAGGGTGCTCCAGCCAGTTTTTGTTTAGGGAGGAGGCGAGATGATATTTTAAAGGCAGTTATGTTTGGTTTCGGGGGGCTTCCCTAGTTTCAACTAGGACCCTTCGGGCGTTGCCTCTCCACCCATTTCCTTAAGGAACGTGGGAGGAGGGGGACGACGACCAGAACGTTCTAGCTATGACTACACCTCCACCCCCTCCCCCATCCGAGAAAGGTTTGCAAAGTTTAGTGCTCTAAGAGCGAATCGGATGTATCTGTAGCGAGTGTAGCCCCTATATTGAAGACCATTTTGGAAATCTATAGTGTGTGTAAGTCGCCTTGGGCCAATTTTTTTTAGGGGTGGGGCAGAGAAACTGTTAGTGGACAAGCCCTCCCCCGTCAGTCTCTTTTCCCGTAGCTACACAATGTTCCTTTGAAAAGCTGGATGATCTAGGGACAACCTCTTTCAGGAAATTGATGTAATGTCCAAGTTGGGTGCAGCACACTGGTTTGATTGATAGACGTTACCAAACGTTAACGTCCTGGTGAGGTGAATGTCGAAGGAGTACAAAATATCAAAGCCGTATATCACCACTCGGAACAGAATAATAATGATTTGATAGAATTGACCGTCGTCGCAAGGAGAGGGTAAAAACATAAAAAAACAAATCCGATGCTCATTTCGAAGATGAAACCTAAATACAAAGGGGTACCCCCCGCACCCCGCCCCCCACCCCCCCCCCCCCACCTCACACACACTCTGCAAAAACATCAACATTCACCTTCGATCTGGTGGGATTAGTATCTGCGTTCATTCAATTACATTACATTTTCACTTTGACCATAAAGCCACAACACGACTACTCACTGTCAAACCGCATGACATCCAGCTCGCTCCTCAAGACGATACATCCGAGATCAATACACAAGGTCAAATATAAATGAGAAACACCCCTGTCCAACTACTAGCAAGTTTGAGAAAGAAATATGTATGAACAGAAATACGAAATGGAAAGTACGAATGTTCTTATAATAGGCATTGGAATGTAAACTAACTTCATGGCCACAGGAGACATAGTCGGAACTCTTTACGGACCATGGAATCAAAAGAGGCATATCATAAATCGACACTGAACTTCCGATCCGAATATTGGGGCATGCTGCAATATCATGCAATCGCCGTCGTGAAAACACATCGTATAAATTTGAAATAGTTTTTATCGCAAGAAACGAATTCAAAGGTTTATCAATAAAAAACATGCGCTATATTAATAGAATAGAGGGATGATTCAATGGGTTTTGGCTGGATCTCTGGATCAGATCATGACCGGGGTCATTTGACCCCGGCGCCGAAATCCGTAAGGCTGCCCTCTCCCCCCCCCCCTGCCCTGTACCCTGTTTTTAGGCGACCCTCACTCTTCCCACCCTGTATGTACCTTATTTTAGGCTATCCTTCCCCAAAGCCCATGTCTGCCCAGCCCCAAAACCTCCAAAGAGGCCCAGGTTATGTATAGCCCAACATGTATTTAGGCTTTTCCCACACTGATTCCCTGTATGTGCCCCCCCCCCCCCAAAGCCCAGTTCCTCCCCACCAAAGCCCTTGTGTGGGCTGTTTCTCCCCATCAAAGCCCTCCCCAGGCTAGCCGTAACCTGGGGCCCTTCCAAACTTAGGCGTTCCATGAGTACTAACAAAGAGTTCCCCCATCCCCTTCCCCGTAAATTTCGAGCTCTGTTGTAGGGCCCTGCGAAGCTTCGAGTATTCGATTCGATGTCGACATCGCTTTGGTATTCGTATATCGATCTCGAATAGTTTGCCGATTCGTTAGTCAAACGAAGCTTCGAGGAAAATGAATCAGTGTTCGACAATGTCGACATCGGTTGAAATAAGGAGCGAACTCTTCTAGTTTTAATGTTTCTATCAAGAAGATAGTCCACAGGCGCCTGGAAACTCATTATATATAGCCAAATGCTTCAAAATAACCCTCATATATGCCAGCCCCCTAATATATATAATAACAATAGAAAGGCTGGAAACTTCAAACGCTCAAAATTTCATACCACGAAATTAAGTTACTCTCGTATCAAAGTTTTGAATCGAAAGCGGGGACACATACGTGTGTCTTCTGATACTGAAATGACTATTCTTTCAGAATCCGGTGCCCTTTGTAAAATTAATTTGCGTTAATAGCTTTTTCTAAGACGTTTTATTTGGAGTTTCATGCTAAAATCTGTTTACAGCCACGCCATTGTTGGGAGTTCTCGGCAGTGAATATCAGTCAGGGATATCGAGTGTTTGACTTGTACTCTTTCTCTGGCGTCAGGTTTTTAGTCTTTGTGAAAAAAATAAACGATCGTATATTTTTTCAAAAGACTGTGTTTAATATTAATATAATATTTTTTTTACATTAATGATGCAATTGAGAATTTTAGAGAGACGTTGCTAATATTCAATATCCCTGACTGATATTCACTGCCGAGAACTCCCAACAATGGCGTGGCTGTAAACAGATTTTAGCATGAAAATCCAAATAAAACGTCTTAGAAAAAGCTCTTAATGCAAATTAATTTCACAAAGGGCACCAGATTCTGAAAGAATAGTCATTTCAGCATCAGAAGACACACGTATGTTTCCCCGCTTTCGATTCAAAACTTTGATACGAGAGTAACTTAATTTCGTGGTATGAAATTTTGAGCGTCTGAAGTTTCCAGCCTTTCTATTGTTATTATATATATTAGGGGGGTGGCATATATGAGGGCTATTTTGAAGCATTTGGCTATATATAATGAGTTTCCAGGCGCCTGTGGATAGTCAAATTCATTGCAAAATTCTGTCGTTTCACTTTCAGTTTCAGATTCCCAGAAAACCACACACCGCAAATTCGCTATTTATAGATTTCCAGGAATTCGTGTGAGAGTTATTCGCGGAATCCATACAACCGAAATATCCAGCTATGGGCCTAAGGCCTGCTCCCAGTCCCGGAATCTTCTAACACAATAATGGGGACATGTCGCCTGGAGCGCTCCCATTATTATGTCAGAAAACTGTGGGAGGAAAACCTCTGTAGTTTCTTTGCATTGTTCGGAGTTGGTACTTGGAAGTTGGAATGAAGTAAAAGCAATTTGTGTGAATGAGCACTGCGTCACTATTCGAGGTAACTAATGCAGAAACTAACACAGTCTAACGCCTTCGCTGCTTTTGATGTATACTGTGTTATTGAGTTGAGAACGGACCGAAAACTACAAGACCCAAATTCTGATAATACAAAAACAACCAAACATTACAATAATGTATTTAGGCATGCTAATGTACATGAAGTAAGCGGCTGTAGCCGACTTCAACCCATGGGAATTAATGTGCCACTTGTATTACATTTGTGCTTTTAAGTCTCATGTTTCAATTTAGTGGTTTGTCTTAAATGTCTCTGGGCAGTAACACCTTAATTTGTCCATATTTATGTCTTGAATTTATTGTCGGGCCAAGTGAACATCTGGATGGCCATTCAACGAGAAAGAAAATTAAAACAACGCCAAGTTATGTCAACTCTCTCTTCTCGCAGTGCTTTCCGGACATTTCTGCACAAGATGATGCCAGTTATAGTTATTTCTCGAGTTTATCCCGATTCGATTCGAGATTCGATTCGATGTCGACATCAGTCCCGATTCGATTCGAGATTCGATTCGAACATAAATTTCCCGATTCGCAGGGCCCTACTCTGTTGGTGTATCTAAGATAAATGTTGTCAATGGCATGTACATGTAAATACATACAAACAAAAAGATTAATTTGAAGGCTACCTGGAGTGACTAAACAGTAATGTAAGAAGATTACGATAAAGCCCAAACTGGAACATCTGATGTTATGTACATACAAAAGGCATTAGCTAGAACGACTACCTGACCTATTTTCTTTGTTCATAAGAAGCTTATGATGAGACCATGTACTCTTTTTGATTATTTCATATCCCAGTGGGGCATCTTCATGCGCGATTGTTGTACTACACTCGTTTAGAACTTGCCATAAATGTGCCTGTTTTATGCTCCAGAAAATGTACTGTTACGTGCTTCCTCGTGGGTTAATAAACCTTGAATAAGTGCTAAATTATGCTGCATTATTGAGTCGTGAATTATAGTATTCTTGTAATTTTCTATTGTTGACACTTTTATACTGTCGGCTCTTTTAAAAAGACACAGAAGATGGTTACTGTCTCGAAAGGGCTGAGATAAATTATGAGCCCAAAAACAAAACACTAGACAGGCTGAGACGACATACAGATCAAATACGATTTCTAGCCCATGCTAATCAACACCAAGCCAAAAATGCGGTAAAGACGGCCAGCGATGACCCGATTAAATGCATATGTGAATGTGCAAAGAACGTTTTGAATTTCAATGAACCAATGACAATGAGAAAACGGGAACACCTCATTCCACACAAGTAGGAAATCAGGAAAATAGCCAAAAAGTGACCTGCTGGGAAAGCAAGATGAATTTTGCAGAAAGGCGTTTTTTAGGAAAGTTGCTGAGACCTGTTCTAGCTAGCTTATCAACTATCCTCGGAGAAATTCTGCAGAAAGCCAAACAAAACGGTCCTTTTCAGGGCCACCCAATTTCATAAAAAGAGAAACTTTTTATCACACACACACCACACTCGTTTCCGATTGTATCTACCCGAGAAGGTTTTCTAAAAAATGACAACTGAACCTAACTGATTCCTTTTCGTCAGAAAAAAAAACCGTTCAGAATATTCTCGATCAAATGATTTTGAAAGAATGATAAAAACTTCCAATCTTGCTTGCATTTTGTTGTCACACGCCGGATCACTTATCTATTGGCCATGTAGAAAATACTGCATGGCACGATCTGGTTGCATACCTGTTTTGACCAATCAGACACCGCTGTGATCTTATTGGATACCTGTTTTGACCAATCAGACACTGGCTTGCTCTCATTGGATATCTGTTGTGACAAACCAGACACTGCCGCAATCTTACTGGTTATCAAAAACCTGCGACGTGACACTATCTTATCTATGAAATAATCAGAGTACATGGTCCCAATCATCATAAGCTCCTTATAAACAAATGAAATAGGTCAGATAGCCGTTATATCTAAAGCCTTTTGTATGTACATAACTGTTTAGTCACTCCAGGCAGCCTTCAGATTAGTCTTTTTTGTTCGTATGCATTTACATGTACACGTCCTTGACAACATTTACCTCAGATACACCAACAGATCTCGAAATTTACGTGGGGAAGGAGAGGGGGGAACTTTTTGTAAGGACTCATGGGACGCCTCAGTTTGGAAGGGCCCCAGGTTTAGGTTAGCCTTGGGAGGGCTTTGATGGGGAGAAACAGCCCATACAAGGGGATTGGTAGGGAGGAACTTGGATTTGGGAAGGGGAGGGGGGCACATACAGGGAAAGCCAAAACAATGTGGGGGAAAGCCTAAATACATGTTGGGCTATACACAGTTTGGGCCCTTTTGGAGAGGCTTTGGGGCTGGGAAGACATGGGCTTTGGGGAGATATAGCGTAAAATAATGTACATACAGGGCGGGAAGGGGAGGGGGCGCCTAAAATAGGGTTCATACAGGGTATGGGAAGGGGAGAGGGTGGCCTAACAGATTTGGACGCCGGGGCCAAATGATCCCGGCCATGGTTCGATCCCGAGATCCTGCAAAAATCCATTGAGTTATCCCTCTATACTACTTATATTAGAAATGTTGCACGGCATGGAACTGGCTGTGGAAATAGTAACTGTTGTCCCCGAGGACGAACAGTCCACATGCCAGAGGCGGTAGACTATTTTTTCATGTGGACCACTATTTTGTCATAGCCAACAACAACATGTCGTGCAATGATTATTATATTATATCGAACAAAGCGAGGATGAATCTTGCTACCCATCAGGATTCGAATCCTAACTACACTATATAACTATATACTACACTGGCCTACCCAAAGACAGACATTGTCATTCTTAACTCTTAACCCGATGAGTATTTTCAGGATATTTTTCATCAAAATCTAGCCATGGCTGCTGTGAAGCAGCCATGACTAGATTTGATGAAAAATTCACATATATTTAACTCAAGGAATCAATGGTGAAAAATCCATTTAATTTACAGGGAGATAATTTGATTAAATGTGCCCATATTATACTTAGGTCAGTGTCAAGAGAAATCCTGCTCTGGGCTTAAATATCCGTCTGCAGAATGCAAAGAGTTAAACTTAGAAACAGAATTTTGGGAAAAAAATCTCTTAAAGGGTAGACCTGTCAGTCGAACGTCACTGAATATACAACGGCTGTTTTTAGAAAAAAATATTAGTACACGGAAATAGTATACAGTTATTTTTAGAATCCTCGATTGGTTAAACCATCGGAAATAATATAGTACCTATCGGGAATGATATTGTATAGAGTTGGGCGGTTTACCGAAAGTGCTGGACGGCAAAGATATTGTAGTAATACCGAATTACCGAACCATGGGAGGCAGAATATACCGAAAACCCGGAACTTTGAGATACCTGCCACAAACATGCAAACTATTTTAGGAACCACCAGAGTTACCAGTGTACTGATTCTGACCCAACACGGCCAGTTTATAGCCCAATAAGTAGTCAAAATATGGCTAAGACAGACAAAATACCTTGAAATCTCCTCAATAAAATTATAAAAATTTGGATGTCATAGGAACCGGCTGAGTGGGCTGGTGCCTATGACATCCATATTTGAATGATTTTATCAACATTAGTGATGTCATTTAAAAAACAAATATCTAAATCTTGTTTTATTTCGTTGTGTTGAGTACGGGATTATGGATCAAATATAAAATGTTGGTGCATTATAGCTATTTTAATGTAAGTACCGAAACAGAGATATATGGTCAGAAAATACTGGCATCGATACCGAAGAAAAAAAAATCCCAACCGCCCATCTCTAATATAGTACCTCTTAGCCAGTCAGAGGAAGAGAAGGTCTCGTGAGATATTATAAGTTATCTCCGTCAACATGTATGGTATGTGGAGATTTAATACCTGGTTGTCGGTTTTTAAACACCGAGCCGCAGGCGAGGTGTTTAAATGAGACATCCAGGTATTAAATCTCCATATACCATACATGTTGGCGGAGTTAACGTTTTTATCCCGTTTGAAACACAATACAAACATAGTGGAAATAAATTTGTGGACACATTTCTCAGCTCCACAATCACTTGGTCCAAATTCGTAATAATTATTTTGTTTTTATAATCGCTGAAGACAGCAGATAGAGTTACATCCCTTGCGTCGTTAAAGAAACGAGTAAACAGTATTTTGTTGACATATCGTCCCCTGAGTTCCAATGTGTTCTATGTGCCTACTGGCACATATGACACATTGGTACTCAGGGGACGAATTATTTGCTCTTATTTTATTTCTATGATTGCATTGTCGGAAATCTGATGATATTTGTGACTATTTTCAGGTCATTTGGTTCGATTTTTATGTCGAGATGAGCAAACGCGGAAAGCTTTCGTTTAAACCATATACCCCCGATGTTTCGCGTGCGCTTATACCCTGGATGTTGCACGCTCTCATATACCTTGGATGTTGGGTGCACCCTTTGTCATGGCTATTTGTCCAAGGCATTCTGACCAATCAAAAGACAGAATTTATCGGGATATAGGGACAGAGTATTTTATGATAGCAAATCACTACCTGTATATCTGGAATGATGAAAACGTTATCAAACACTAAATATTGTTCGCGGTATCAAATTATATGTATATTTTTTTCAATTTACAGGGGTTTACTCATACGTTGAAGACCTGTCAATGCACTCCTGTGGAAGATCTGATGTCAGACAGTTCGCCGAAGAAGCAAAGAAAATAGGCGTACAGTATGTTGGATTGTGTTGCGGTAATGCTGCTCATTCTCTACGAGTTCTTGCCGAGATGTTCGGTCGCAATCCTCCAGCTAGCAGATACGACCCAGATATGTCTAAATCATTGCTTAACGTCAGTACGAATGGGGCACCCTCTAAAATTAGGAAATATTTTCTTGGACTTTAATCGTTTTAACCTGTTTATGTACACAGAACACGGAAGACGGAGCTGTCCTCAAGACCTTGTACACGGAGATCAACTGGGTGCAATTAGACCCAAGTCACACTTTCACTATTTCTGGAAAACCTATACATCTGTACTCTATCTCTATTCTTGATTTCTTCTCAGATTTCGGAATATGTAGGGCTTGTCTAGCGTAAGAGCACTGAAGACGAAATAGCGATACCAAAATGTACATGCTATGTAATAGCGGAGAATATAGATAGCCAGACTTACTGCGGTAAAAGACATACTACGCCAGCTCAATAGAAGCACTGACAATAATACCAACAATGACCCAAGGACACGGGCGATATATCAATTGTCACTGTCCGCCATTTTCTTTTTAATCCAAAAATCGCAGTTCGATTTCGGCTAATTGACGTTTTCAGATCAAAGGATCGGAATGCCGGATGAATGTAAATATCAGGGTAATAAAATCGATAATTTTCTTAGCGATTAATGGAGTGTTGGATAACCTCCCTTGCATTCCATCGCTACTCGGCTGCTTTTGTAAACAAATGACGATGGGAAATTTAACGAAACGATGAAACGGTTTGCCAACACAACTGATGGTGAAATTTCGGAGAGAAAGGGCTGGCATAATAAATACGTCGGGACGTTTAGTGGGCAGTACGGTGCCACATGAGGCTAAGCGGAAAAATTTTAGGCGAGGCTTTTCGTTCTCACTTCGCCTCATGTGATACCGTACTGCCAACTAAATGTTCTGTAACAACGTATAATCCACACTGCGTTGCTCCCCACCAATACAGACACTTATATTTTGTGAAGCAACACCAGAAGTGCAAGCAAACTAGTAGCCCGTGGACTACACGATTCACAAGGAGGTATTTTGATTGAATTTTTACATGCACTTCCTGTGCTTTTTCAAAGAATTTGAGAATTGTTTCATTGGTGGAAACTTCTCTACATATGCATTTTGTAAGGTTCTGCGAATGACACATTTTTTATTCCAATACAATCTCCAAACATATCGGGCTTATTATTCGAAATCGAATTTAACTTCGAATCGAATCAGGGACATTTTGAAGATTACCAAATGGGTGGGTATGGTCCTATAATTACAGTGTTAATGTCGTCATACGTTTTGAGTCCAAATACTCAATTCCCATTGGTCAGCTGGATAAAAACGTCATGACCAAATGTAATTCATTTTCCAATGAATACATTTGGTCGAACTTTGACCCGCATTTACGGCACAGCGCAGTTGACAGAATGTAATTCGGGCGGTGTTTGGGCGGTTTTTTAACTTTTAGCGCCTCTCGCAGTGATCAACTGCGCTGCTGTTTCTTTGGTGACATTTCCCAACTGTGGCATGAAGCCCGTTACTAAAATACTCGTTTCTATTTCTAAAGTTGTGAAAATTAAAAATCAGAGTTGTGCGCTTTGTCTTTTGTGTGAGGGTGGTTTTTCGACTCGTTCGTTTGTACATGTTTTATTTCGTCTTTCTGCTTTGTTGTTTGGTAAAAAGTAGTTTAAACAGTTCCGGAATGTAATTATAAGAATTGAATGCAATTTTTATAATCTTTATTGGAGTATGAACGTGTGGGAATGGGTACAAATTATGTATGAACCCCGAACGTGTGAGAATGGGTACAAATTATGTATGAATCCCGAAGGGATTCATACAATTTGTACCCATTCCCACACGTTCATACTCCAATAACGATTATAAAAATTGCATTCAATTCTTAAGTAAATCTGATTTGTTCCAACTGTGATGACTGATAAAATATTCCAGCTAAATGATCAAAGCCTGCAAGAAGTGCCTAGTGAGAGCGGAATTAGCGTTGGTGGTGGCATGGGGGCAGAGTCTATTTATGTCGATATTGTTGAAATGCCACCCGGACTTATTATCCAGATTTATTTATGTATAACTTCCATCTGAACTACACGTGTTTTGCGGGACGACGAATATAACTGATACGAAGCTACATTCTTGTAAAAAGATTAAAAAGGAAACGAATCGGTAAGGCGATTTCGAATCGAACCGAACGCCAACTTCAGATTCGAAATGGAATCGAATCTGTAAGCTTAGCGTTGCGCTATATCTTAGTGATTATCCACTCTCAACGTTCTGCACAAACAACACTGTTCAGTGGCACTTGGACTGGGGAATCTGAGAAGATGTGAATATTAATTCCTAAACCCGCTGAGTATTTTGAAGATACATTTCGTCAATTCTAGTCATGACTTCTGTTAGCATGACCAGACTTGATGAAAAATTCTAACTTTAATTCGAGAAATTATTGATGAAAGAATCCAATCAATTTACATGGTAGAAACTGAATTAATGAAATGAGTTAACCCGTAAACACATACACCGTAGTGTTTCCTCAATATACCATTTGAATACGTTCGATGGCCTCATATTGACCACTGCCTGGATGAGGAATGCACAGCAATGTTTGAGACCAGCAGTCAGTACTTAAAGTGCAGAAGGGGAGATCTTTCCCTGATGTAACCAGAAAGATACAACTTGCGGCTGGTTACTGGCAGTACACTTGTGGCTGGTCGCTGGCACGACACTTGAGACATATGTGTTGTGCGTGTAACAAAGGACTTCGTTGACACACTATGTTTTATGACTGCATGTTTTAGTTGATCTGGGAAGGTTGTCGAAGAATTGATTGAAGTGCCAGAAATATTAAATTTGCATTACTGATAACTGCCTATAATTTGTCTCAAGATAGGGTCCTTCTGATTAGTGGCTTTGTAGCATTGCATCTATAGATGTGGGTAATTCTCTACAATAAATGGTATGTTATGGATGAATGTTTTAAACCATTGACATACTATCCAAACCGAATCCCTGAAACAACAGGGAAGCACGTTTCCGACGATTATTCACAACGTGAGTCGTTGGAATGCTCTCTCAGCGGAATCCATGTTATCAAGTGTGCCACGCATTGTCAAAAACCTGCTTACGTCCCTGATGTCAATTTGTAGAGGGCAGCTGGCATCAGTAAACTATTGTTTGCAGACATGCTTTGTTGTGATGGTTCTCCAGCTAAATTATAATTAGACCAGTGTATCTATACTTTATTTTATTTTAGAGAGACTTACCTTATAAACGAGAACTTCAAAAAAGTTAGTTCTTTTTTTTGGCAATGTATATTGCTGCTCTGAAATCATGATATCACAGTAAGCAGTCAAATAGGAGCAGAAGATAAATCAATTAACGGTCAACATCGACAGATGACTGATAGAGAGAAATGTTTCCATAACTCTTTGAAGCCAAATTGATATAGTTACATTCTTCCTCGCGACAAAACTCACAGCAAATAAATTTTTTCTTCAGTGGTATTCGTGTACTTTTTTATGCTTGCGTGCATCATCTTTTGAGATCCACGTACGATACAGTACTGTGATCAAAAGGCGGGCAGGACATTTCAGCCGGATTGCGACTTGGGCGCTATCCGGTATAAATACTGTGCCTCTATCTTCGACGCAACATGTAGCAAGAGTATAATACAGCCACCGTGACTGGTCACTTTTCGAGGGTGGGCAGTATTTACACGGACGCAATATTATACTACTCAAAAAGTAGGAGATATCCAAACTGATGTTGATATTTTCGGAAAATGGTATTGGAAACGCGTGATTGGACACATCAGTATTTTACCAAGTTTAGTATGGATCATGAATGTCACCGGCCCACGAAAACTTCGTGCATGTTTCTCGCACGAGCGCCGCGTTAATGTCTGTGGGGTACGTTTTGAAATTTTCGTTTGTACTGGACGGGCTTTTTCGGAGCTCCCATCGTTCTTTTTTTAGTATAAACTCGTTCATCAATAGTTTCAGGTCGAAAGGTAACTTTTGAGGTTATCGAAGACTGACACGGCGACGAACGTTTACGTGCCGTTGGCATGTATTCTCAACGTTACTCAATCGGTGATAAGCAGGTTGTGGTCACGAGTAGTATAGCATGTACCCGATCGACCCTTATTACCTGCAGCTTTGGTGGAACAGCTAGTGTTAAATTCCCATGGGAACCGCAGCTTTGGTGGAGCAACTTTTTTCTGTGCAAAACTTCGGCGCCATCCACCTAGATCCGGCAAGTTGTGTATGTACTTCATATATATTGCGTACCACCTTACCAGTAAGAGGCTGATACACAGTATTCGGGAGGTTAATACTATCAACGGTTTAGATGGGACCTACAGAGGCATATACCAACCAACCATACTCTGCTGCCATTCAATACTACTAGGCATTAACACCACCCCACAATACCGCTTGATAACATGAAGCATCTAGTGGATTAGTAGTACCAATGGCTAACAAGAGACCTACAGGGGAATATACAGCCTATGCTATACTACCGTTCTAAACTACCAATCATTACCCCCACCCCATAATACCACTTTACCTACCATAACGGACTACCTACGCCAGCCATATAATAAAAGGAAGCAATCGGTTGATTAATAGTACCAAGCCCTAACATTCTATACTACCGTTCTAAACTACCAGGCATTACCCCAACCCACAATACCGCTTGGCGTAGCATTACATACTACCTATACCGGTCATAGGAGAACATCAAGCATTAGGTGGATTAATAGCACTGAGGGCTAACATGGGACCGTAGGAGTACAAAAACGTTCATCCTATACTATCACACTAGGCGACCATGCATTACACCCACCAATCCCACATTAATGTCTGTCACCGCATTAAGTCGATTAGTAGTACCAATGGATTTCGAGGGGGTGGGGGGGGGGGGGGGCACATAGGTGTATATCGCCCATACTATACTGCTCTTCTATTCTACAAGGCATTACCCCCACCCCCACCCCACAATACCACTGGACCTGCCATGACGCACTACCTATACCAGTCATAAAAATACAAAGCAATCGGTTGGTTAATAATACCGAGGACAAACAGGGGACTTACAGGGGTATATACCGTGTTTCCTACGCCCCCATTTCTAAACGAACGATTATAATACTGCCTGCCCTAGCATTACGAACTACCAATACCAGCCATAAGATAATATATAGCATTCGGTAGGTTAATAATACTAAGGGTGTAATAGACCAACAGACTATTCATCCTAAACTGCCAATCTAAACCACCAAGGACTATCTCGTAATACCGCACTGAGCGACCATACATGACCCCCCCCCCCCCCCCCACCCAACCCCCTCCCCCCCCCCCATCCCCAACAATACTGCTTGACCTAGCTATAGCAGACATAGGATAATATGAAGACCCAAGGGCTAATAGTACACCAACATGGATATATAACAATACTACCAGATCAGCACCCCCCCCTCCCACGAGAAGTCCGTCATCCCCTGTCCCGAATAACATTATGTCAGACAGCAGTTGTTAACATCTCTATGAGGTCGCGTGCGCACAACGACGTAACGACGTCAATAGCAACGTCAACTTTTTCGCGGGGAAAACTTTCAAGAAAAGTCTCACCTTCCCCATTAATTTTCCATTACACACCCTTACTATATACCCAGAGCCCCATGTGTACATATCTCACTACACATACCATAGTATACTATATATGCAGGACATACACAACTTGCCGGATCTAGGTGGATGGCGCCGAAGTTTTGCACAGAAACGTTGCTCCACCAAAGCTCCGGTTCTTAATGGGAATTTAACACTAGCTGCTCCACCAAAGCTCCGGGCAATAAGGGTCGATCGGGTACATTCTATACCACTGTCACGCTACCGTCAGACAGGCAAGGTAGATGACAGACGTCAGTCAGGTCGTTCAAGTGCGACAACTGCTAAACAGGATCGTTTCATACTATACTATTCAAAAAAGTAGGAGATATTTGATAAAAGTGAGATATCTGAAGAAATATATTTATATTTTCATCAAAAAGACAGTTGAGGCATTGCACTGTGCCGTCTGGTGGATGATTTTGGCGATAGTTGGGTGTCTGACAAGCACACATTCCACGCACTGAGCTGTAGAAGATCAGAGAATGTACCACATTCAGTCCAATACCTCGATACCTTGCAAATCGTCAGAGAATGTACCACATTCAGTCCAATACCTCGATACCTTGCAAATCGTCCTCGGTTCGCGAGACAAGCGCGGATACGACGTTGTATACTTCTCACCAAACGTCCAATATCAACTTGACTGATGTTATTCCATTCTTCCTGTAGTGCAGCGGCGAATTCTTGGACATTTAAAGGGAGCCTTTGGCGTAGTGGTACGGGAGTACCAATCCTATTCCAGACGTGTTCGATTGGTGAATGGTCTGGACTTAGTGCTGGCCAAGGCAGTGTAGTGATGTTCTCCTCCTGGAGGAACTCTGTAGCGACACTGGCCCACTGTGCTCTTGCATTGTCATCTTGGAAAATGAATCGACGGCCGTGACGTCGCGCAAATGGCACCACATGAGCTGCTAACATGTTGTCACAATAGTACTGCCCAGTGACACGCCCTTGGATGACATGTAATGCTGTTCTGTTTGTCATGGTTATGCCTCCCCACACCATAACCGATCCACCACCAAAACGATCATGCCGCCTATCGGTTACGTCATGGCATCGTTCGTTCCGCCGCCACCACGATGCGTTTCGCCTGTCGTGGAAGTCGAGAGTGAACCTCGATTCATCGGAAAACATGACATTGCTCCACCGGCCTAGTCCCAGCGTTGTCGTGCTTCACACCAATTATGATTAGGTGTGATGTCACGTTCAGTCAACCGTGGAACTATTCGAGGTCGTCGAGCGTACAAATTCCAGATGTGTAGGCGATTTCGGATAGTCGAACTACTGACTCGCACATCTGTCGCTCGGCGCAGCTGCTGTCCAATTTCTGAGGCACTTTGATGGCAGTTACGTAATGCTGTGGTTCGGATGAAACGATCCTGGTTAGAAGTTGTCGCTCTTGGACGACCTGACCGACGTCTGTCGTCAACATTGCCTGTCTGACGGTAACGTGACCACATCCTGCTAATTTCCGATTGAGTAACGTTGAGAATTTGAGCTACTGCAGCCTGTCTGATGCCAGCTTCCAACATGCCAACGGCACGTAATCGTTCGTCACGTGTCAGTCTTCGCATACCTCCATAGTTACGTTTCGATCAGAAACTTTTGATGAACTAGTTTATACCAAGAAAAGAATGACGAGACTTCCGAAAAAGCCCGTCCAGTACAAATGACAATTTCAAAACGTACCCCACAGACATTAACGCGGCGCTCGTGTGAAAAACCTGCACGAAGGTTTCGTGGGCTGGTGACTTTCATGAACCAAACTAAACTTGGTAACATATTGATGTGTTCAATCAAGTGTATCCAATTCCATTTTCCTAAAATATTAACATCAGTTTGGGTATCCTCTACCTTTTTTTAATAGTATATCTCTCTTTTGTCAAATATCCCCTACTTTTTTGAATGGCATATTAGATTCTAAACACTTATTATTGCAATAATCTTCAAAATATCATTAAAATTTTGCTACCGATGATATTTATTACTTGGTAAACGCAGGCGTGGGTATTATTGCCCACGTGTAGATTATGGTCAATCCACGGTGACAGTACTTAACTGTATTTCTGAGGAAAATGATTTCGCGAAAACAACGAATCTGAGAGTTTCAGTTTGTTTAATTTTTCATGCGGCAGAGTTCGCAGTATTTTATCTTAGAAATCTCTATCCACTGGTCTATGCAAGTCGCAATCAAATCACAATCTGTTCGCGAAAGAAATTACTTTTGTGATGACGATATTCTTGCGTGGCAAAGTTCGTGTTAGAGCTGTTGAAAATTTTTGAGGTGATTTTTTTTTCTGCTCGCAGTGTATTTTCATTATGTGATCGTTATTTGTAACCCTCTATATATTATGATGTCCGAATATTAAAATTTTGATTAGCGGTTTTACCCATAACGCCACTAGGAATTTATGCAATTCTGTCTTGTTTTACAGGGCTCCGCGAGCCCTGTGAATCAAGAATGAATTGATTAATTTCCTTGTGGCATCATGGGAAAAAAAACAGCAGCTTGAAATTTGAATTTTTTGACACCAGTGCGAAGAGGGTTAAGCAATCACGTTACGTCTATAGCACTGCAAGCGTTGGTCACCTTATGGCTCTCACTGTCTGGAGCCATAATTATAAAACTGTTACAATTGTATTTTCTATGATTGTATTTGAGACCTATTAATATAACTGACTAAAATAAGTCATTAGCATTTTAAAAGATACGCCAATTTGCCACCTGGCAAATTGCCACATCTTTGAAAATGCTCATGGTTTATTTCAACTCATTTAAAGTCATAACTAGAATATACAATTCTGGAAAATACAATTGTAAATGTTTTAGAGTATTGTATTGGCCCCTGGTTGACATTCGAAACAATATAGCCAACATTACTAATCTCTGTGTGTGGGTGGGTGTGAGTGGAGAGGGGGGGGGGTGGGGGGTGGGTGTAATGTTAGATTATGCTATCACAACGACCTATGGTCGTATATTCCAGCGATATTGTCGTGCTGACCAATACAGAACAGTTAAAGTAGTGAATCTTTCCATCTGTTGTTATATGTCACTCAAAAATTGTGGCTATTTTAGCTCTCCTGAAATGTGAAGATGGCTTTCAGTGTCCAGAACATTACAACATCGCCAAATGTCTAGGAGGGCAAATTGGACAATAGATTCCTGAATCGGGTCGATATTATGGGAGAGATCAGAGTCTGGGTTCGATGTTGCCGATAAATTTGATAAATATGTGACGAGCTGCTATCCCGCTAACCGACTTCCAGGCAATTGTTTCCAATTTCAATTGACGGTCAGTTGCAACAGACGGCGCGCCATATATGTCTATATGTAGATTCAGGAATTCCAGATACTAATGATAGGTTAAATGACTGTGCGTTTGATACTAAAGCGCCCTTAGTGTTCACATCAGAATTGCCTTTTTCTCTTCAGCGAAATGCTCCATTTTCATGCCCAAAATTCTAGTTCATAAGTTTTCTCCACCAATTTGAGTGAAAACAAATATATGGGATGGCGGAGGGGGGGGGGGGGGGGGTGGTTTTGTGCCGGAGACTAATGGCATCAAGCCATTATGTTTTTTGTTTCGTTTCGAACGAAAATAATATATCTTATTATGTTAAGTCCAAACCTAAACCATATTATGGTTGCAGTTGCACCGGTGAGACACAGAAAGATTTTTCAATTCTCATGGCATGTCATGTTCTCCGAGAGCGTTAGCGCGAGATGATCTTAACACGTGGACAGCGTGGGGAACAACAATTTAATTTTACCGAATAACCTTCTTGTGTGTGACATTGGGTAAATAAAGGAGAATGTCGAACACGGTTAATTGTTTATAATTCGCCGATGTTAACAACGATGTAACTGGAACAGCTTACAAAATATACAGCTACTCTTCGTCATAATGTTTTTCTGTGGGGTCAGAGTGGTACATTGAGATTGTTTTCCCTGGTGGTTCTACTTCAACCTCTTTGCGAGGAGGAGCTTACAAAGGGTTATAGCTGCTGTTACATCTCACGTGATAGGTCCTTCCCTAATCAATGACCTTTATTCACGACACGTTATGGATATTGTATAATAATTAGCTTCAATGACTCATCACGCTCAGTGTTGTTTATGACATCTACAACACCTGGTATTTTTTACTTATCTACAGATAGCACGTGACTACGGATGAGGGACGTTGTTAGATACTCTTGGATCGGGGCGGCTGCCATTTTGAACCTGCAACTGTTCCCTCACCCCAGCTTTGAACATTGATCTTTTGACAAAACGATTTGCACCCACCCCCATCCCTGCACAACCTTGAGTGAGAAGTTTCTAAATGCCGAATAAATCGGAACGAACGCTGACCCTTGTGATAGACTTATGATCATGATACTAATGGATTCTGATGTTGGAAATCGTCTCTTGAGTGCACTGATGTTCCCACCTGCCGTGCTCTTGCACAGCAAGTGGCGCCTTGTTGCACTCGCGGGACGAAACGTTTTAATAAGAGTAAAATGCTCGCCCTCTGATTGGATGAGGGCTGGCGTAGTTTCTTTTATGTTTACGGCTCCAGTGGCAAATGTTACCATCTGATGTCACATCGCGAAACATTCGAAATGACGTCGCCCGTTTCGCAATTGCTTCATCAGCGGAGTGACTCGCAAGCCGCTTTAATACGTACAGCAGAAGATGATCCGAATAAAGTGTTGCTCAAATTACAAACCGATTTACGATTTGAACTGAGATGGAATGAGTTTATCTGGTTTATTGATTATTTACCCATCGCCGTCGTGGTATCTCGAGAGGTTTATTTACCAAGCCTGTGATCGTTAAAAGTTGCCTTGAACAAGACAACTTTTTATCGATCACAAGTTTACTAAAAATGCCTCTCGTGATTCACGATGAAGGTTTTGGGCTATGGGTGATGGTAGTGTCTAATGTGAACATATACGTTATTGTGATGAATTGACAATAACATGGTTTGAGGTTTGCGGCTTGGCGCGCTTTCGTGTCGAGGTTGAACATACGCTCCAAGCCGCAAATCCCAGACCAGTTACCGTTAAGTCATTATAATAACCTATAATATTAACGCCCGTTAGAACTTCCCTTGAAATGTGGTTAAAAAACCATTGAACTTTTGTTTCAAATGGTCACAACTGCAGATAAAATGCTACAAAATCTATTACGATTGGCTAGGCATTTTCCAATTGTTGGTTATGAGGCTAATGAAAACGTTTGCCCTGATTGGAGTGTGTGCTCCACCTTAACCGTCCACCCTCACTCCTCACCCTGTCACCACGCCCCTGCCATGGATATATCCATTCGCGAACCTGTTTTTGCATTAATTCCCCAACTGCACTAGTAAAATTCCTTCCCATGTACTGACATGATGGCAAAGTAAACCGTCATCAAAGTGCATTCGAGCAACCATGCCATAAGAAACAGTCTGCAGGAATAAAAACAGAATGAAAAAAAGAACGTGTGACTGTGAGACCGACTGATAACATACAATGGCATGGGTGCATGCAATGGTGCGGATCCGGTGTATGCAAAGATCTCAGTTATCCGTTGTATCGAATAAATATCCATTGCAACTGTGGTTGGTTTAACGGTGAGGAATGCATTCTACACCGTTAAACCAACCACAGTTACAAATAAATTGAAAGAAATGGAAGCAATAATAAAGATCTGCGGTTTCAAACCGGTACGGAGACCGGCGTTGAAGCATAGGGGGTGGTCCCTAAATTAAAACCCCATCCCATTTTTTTTCTTACAGACACAGTACATGATTAGACAATGGGTTTACATATTTCAGAGAATGTAAATGTGTTAATGTAATGGCATCCATGCAACATATCATATACACATGTAAAAGTAGTATACCATGTACCTGTACGACCCCGATTGGGGGGAGCTCATGAGGAATAACATGTGACTTCATGTCGATGTGCATCGAGGATGTCCCCATTTTATTCTTTGCAGCGCACGTGTGTGACTATAGATTAATACGGCTTTCACTCGACTCTTTCGTACAAGGCCGCCATCTTGTTTTTAGTGTGATACGTGGTTGCCCGCGGAGGCCTTGAGACTCTAATATAATAGGAGTGTGTTGTTGGGAAACACACCCACGTGACCTGTTACTTGGTAGGGTCAATTACACCATACCTTTTTCTTTATGTTAGGATTTTGTAACCAGCATCTTATGCTAAAACTTAGAAGAACCCCGAGTACGTCTTGTCCGAACTTTCGAGAGACGTATTGACGACGATAGAGATAGTGATTATTTACTGTATGATTATTTACGAAAGTTAATCTCATCTCAATGCTAGAGATTTTTTATCCAAATAAAGGCCACAATCCATTCAGACCTCCTGCCCTTTTCCATTTCGTTAAAGTATGTTTGGCTCACCCCTTTTAGACGTTAGCTGGCTCTTCTTGATCCACGAGTTTAGCAGCGCCGGGTACCCCAACAACTTGAACTGGTCTAGTGCTACAAGTCATTTTCAGAGTTTTCAGACAAGTGAGGGCAACAGGGTAAAAGCCGCCATTTTCATGGCTCATGCTTCATATTCAGTTAATCGCAAATAATATCTTGTGTATATAAATTTGTTTTATTACAAAATGACAGTAATTTGTAGTAAAACAAATTTTAAATAACATTTTAAGACCTCCAAAAATAATCTAGACCTCAACCAGTTAAGAAAAACTCTGTTTTATTCTCTCCACCTCGTTTCCCATTTACACCCTCCACTGTGCTCCCGTATTATTTGCAACGCGCCATATAGAAGGAACTACGGCAGCGTATTAGGGTCAGGACCTTTTCATTTAATAAACTGTTTATACAGTTTAATAAACTGTTTTTACAGATTAATAAACTGTATTTACAGTTTAGTAAACTGTATTTACAGTTTATTACGAGACTGTTTTTACAGATTATTATGAGACTGTTTTTACAGTTTATTACGAGACTGTTTTTACAGATTAATAAACTGTATTTACAGTTTAGCAAAACTGTATTTACAGTTTATTACGAGACTGTTTTTACAGATTATTACGAGACTGTTTTTACAGTTTATTACGAGACTGTTTTTACAGATTAATAAACTGTATTTACAGTTTAGTAAACTGTATTTACAGTTTATTACGAGACTGTTTTTACAGATTATTACGAGACTGTTTTTACAGATTAATAAACTGTTTTTACAGATTAGTAAACTGTATTTACAGATTATTAGGAGACTGTTTTTACACTTTATTAGAAGACTGTTTTTACAAATTAATTAGCCATTCGATTATTGGTTAGTAGTATAGCATGTACCCGATCGTGTGCTATTACCCGGACTTTTGGGGAAGCTGCTATTGTTAAATTCACATAGGAACCGGACATTTTGGGTTGCAACCTGACCAAATCCTGCACGCTACGTACGTACTGCAAATATAGTATGCTATGACATGTGCAGTGATATATGTACACACAGGGCTATGGATATATAGTGTGGGGTATGATGGAAATTAATGGTGAAGGTTGTGTTTCTCGAGAAAAAAAATTCCCGCGAAATGGTTGACGTTGCTATGGACGTCGTGACGTCACTATGCGCACCATGACGTCAGAAAACGTTGACCGCTGTTGTTGAACCATATACAATGTGGTATGACATCTTTCGGGTCAGGGTGTGTCGGGGTTCTCGTACTAGACTGATATCGTAGTATAGTAAGGGTGGTATATACCCCTTTAGGTATACTATTATCCCTTGGTACTACCAATCAACCTTCATATTATCCTACAACTGGTATAGATAGCACGTAATGCTAGGTTAACCAGTATTGTCGGGTGGGGTAATGCATGGTCATCGTCTCGTGCGGTATTGCGAAATAGTCCTTGGTGATTTGGATTTTGCAGTATAGTATGGGCGTAATATATCATTGTAGATCCCATCTTAATCCTCGTTGTATCAGCCTGCCGATTGCTTTGTACTATCCTATGACTGATATAGGTAGTACGTAATGCTAGGTTAACCAGTATTGTGGGTTGGGGTAATGCATGGTCGTCGTCTCGTGTGCTATTGCGAAATAGTCCTTGGTGGTTTGGATTTGTAGTATAGTATGAGCCTTATAGATCCCATCTTAATCCTTGTTGTATCAAACTGCCGATTGCTTTGTACTGTCCTATGACTGATATAGGGAGTATGTAATGCTGGGCCAGGCGGTATTGTAGGGTGGGTGGTGGTAATGCATGGTCGCCTAGTATGGAAGTATGGGATGTTCGCTCCTCACCCTAGGGGTCCCATGTTAGCCCTTCGAACTATTAATCCACCTAATGCTTCAAATTATCCTCTGACTGGTATAGATAGTACGTATCGCTAAAACAACCAGTATTGTGGGTAGGGGTAAGGCCTGGTAGTTTAGAACGGTAGCAGCACCATTATCTACCTAGGACAGTGTGCTGACCCACAGGTGGTACAGGTATTGCGTAATGATAGGCCAAGCAGTATTGTTGAGTAGGGGTAATCCATTGTTGTCTTGTTAGGAAGTAAAGGACGTTTTTTATATCCCTGTTGGTTCAACTTTTCCCTTGGTACTAGTAATCGACCTAATGCTTCATGTTATCCTATGGCTGGTATAGGTGGAACGTAATGCTAGGAGAAGAGCTATTGTGGGCGGGGGGGGGGGGGGGGGTAATATCTTCTGTAGTGCAGTAGAATAGTATGGGCGGTATATACCGACTTAGGTCCCATGTTAACCATTGGAACAACAATCCACCTGGGCTGGTGTGCTATCCCATATATGGTATAGGTTGTATGAAATGTACTGCTGTGTGGTGCATGCTTGGTTTCCAGTCTTCTAGCAGGGTATGGATGGTTCTTTGACATTCTAAGACTTGGCCTAGGGTAGAGGTAATATGTGGCAGTTAGCAAGCCTAGAGTAGTGCTTCAAATCAGCAGGTAGAAGGGGATAAGAAGATTATAGGATACGGTACTACAGTACAAGCTAGTCATAGGACGGAAAGCTGAAACCGATCGTAAGACCACCTTATAGGAGCTATATAGGGCTTGGAATCTCACTTATGGAATCCCGCTTATAGAATACCTTTTATTGAATCTCTACGGAATCCCTTTTTGAAAAAGTCTAGCTTTCGGCTCCACTTTTTCCCGAGCTGAAGATAAGAGTCGAATGTGGATGCACTCGTTCGACGCATTACTCTGTGGCTTATTTGCTCGTTGGGATTTTAGTTGTTCGTTCAATTGGAGATAGTTAGCAAGCCTGCAGAAGTGCTACAAGTCAAATAGTAATAGTACAAAAAAACTAATGGTACAAAGCTGCGAGGGTGGTAGAAGATTATAATATTGGATGACTACGAACGAGGCAAGTTAAAGAACAGAAAGTTGAAGACAAGATGGAAACAGATGGCAAGGCTATCTGTTTAGGAACTGTGTTCGAGCTTCAGCGCGTAAAGGTTAAATGAGGTGATCGACCTTTCTCGGGGGTGGGTCTGAGGGTCATCAAAAACTCATATTCTAGAAAAGTTTCGTGTGATGCATCATTTTAAGGTCTCGATGCGTGTAGTCCGAATATTTGTTATTTGTCCCTCCCCGAGAGGATGGGGCTGAGGGACATAAAGAAATTCAAGTGTTAGAAAGGTTGACAAGCGATACATCATTTTAAAGGTCTAGACGCGTGTAGTCCGAATATTTGGTATTTTTCCATCCCCGAGAGGGGTGGTGAGGGGGGGGGGGGGGGGGGAGTTTGCTGGGGGCATATAAAATTCAAGTTATAGAAAGGTTGGCATGTGATACATCATTTTAAAGGTCTTGACGCATGTAGTCCGAATATTTGGTGTTTGCGTCTATCCGAGGGAGCTCTGGGGTGGGGCCTCAAAACTTAAGTTTCAGAAAGGTTGTCGGGTGATTCATCATTTTAAGGTCTCGACTTGAATATTTTGAATATAAAGTATCCGACCCTCCCAGATAGGGTGGGGCTGAGGGGTGGGGGCCTCAAACCCCATGTTTTAGAAAGGTAGTCATATGATCCATCATTTTAAAGTTCACGACTTGAATATTTCGCATTTGAAGTATCCGACCATCCCTGAGTGGGTGGGGGCCGAAGGTGCAACCTCAAAACTCAAGTTTTAGGACGGTAGGCGTGTGATACATCATTTTAAAGGTCTCGACTTGAATACTTCGAATATGAAGTATCCAGCATTCCCGATGGGATGGAACCGAGGGGTGGGTTTCAAAACTTAAGGTTTAGAAAGATAGTCGTGCAAATGCGAACGACACACTCTTCAGCATGTGACAATGTGTGAATCCGTGTACTGTTTTAGCTGTTTTTTTAAGTGTTTCTCAAAGGATTTCATTGTTTTGGAGGTGATGTCCAAATTGACAGAAGATGCAAAAACATTGTCAGGACACCTGAGGCCCCGAAAGGCCTGGGCTGACGTGGGGTTATTTAGTCCCGCTGATGAAATTGCGGGAAAATTAGACCGACGTGGAGAGTCGGAATCCTAGTGCCGCGAACTCGGCGTTGGGAGCTGAGTTCGACCGGCGCTGTGATTTCGTTTCTCCCCTGCCATATTGGCCTAAGGTAGGTTCGATTTCCGTTAGCTGTGATTCCTAATCACTTCAGGCTGTGTAATGGAAAGAATGATTTAAAGTAACAACGATTCTTTTATTTACACATAAAAATAAAGCCGTTTCAATATTTCAACAATCAACAATTCGATTCTTTTCACAGAAAATGGGTTGCTAGGGTTAAATAATTCTCAACAATTATATAGTCATGCCATAGCCCTGTGCTGGCACTATAGTCTACACACTGGAAATGTTACTACCGTGAGCTCGCCATAAGAGCTTCACAAATCTGAAATTATATTACGGAGAGCTCGGCATAAGAGCTTCACAAATCTGAAATGTTATTACCGTGAGCTCGCCATAAGAGCTTCACCCGCTTAGGCTCAAATGTCAACGTCTGCGCGTAACTGTACCTCTGGCTGTCGGAGGGTACCGACCAGCAATGTTTGTCATCTATAAAGCCACTGTACTTCTGATTTGGGTCAGATATTGTCTACTCATACCTCATGTGCCTTTTGAAAGTCTTCCGTGAAAGTCCTATTGAAATGTTCAGTGTTCCTGGTTGAATTCACGATTCACAAGTGCCCCTTTTTGTGCTAGGGCGAGATTGTCACTCACACCGATCTCCAGTCGGTATTACGATGCTTCGACAGCAAAACAAACTACTCCCAACGCAATCAGTCTGACGCTTCAAAGGGTTAATACGCACAATACAATTAACCTGCACTTCTGACTATTGCAGACTGATACCTGCTACTCGACAATCTAAACTTTAACGTTTCACCTTGGGTTTTCCTTCTCAACGAATTTGGCACTGTAGCCGCCTATCAACCTTAAGCTAAATCAATCGTGGAATGCCCTGTCTGGCGATTCCAGCCGTTTCAGGGTCCTGTGATCGAAGGTACCCCTATGCCAGGAAACAGAGTCCGCCTGCCCTGGACTTCACCAACGTGTGTGTGACCCCAACTGTTTGTTTAATGCTCTGCTCTTCAAGGTATATATATACTTTTTACCCTAAACTGTCAGATGGACAGACGCTCATCTGTCCATCTGCCAAAACGGTGAGAGATGACGTATATCGAGGCAGAATCAATACAAGTCATCTCGCGCGTGACTTAACGGTGATTTCACTTGTCGAGAGAACCGATTCGTTCCTGCCACTCATTGCTATACTAATGATCAGGTGACGACACGACAGACATTTCTATCTTTTAGAATCTCGTTTCTCAATTGGCCGTAACGATATCCTGCCACCAACCGATTACGTCTCGTAAGACTCGCGACTACTGTATAACTTAAATGAGATTAGACCTTATCTAACATACCGGTTCTCCCCTGGGTCCCTGCCCTGAAGCTGGATATACACCACGTGCGTTTTTTCTATGCCCAGACACAGAGAAGTGAAATTCACGTACGTTTTTCGACTTGATGCGGAATATCTTTTGAACTTACAATATCTTTATATATGCCCCTTGCCCCTATATTTAGGCTGGCTTTGCTCTGACGAACATGTATTTTTCCCTCTGTGTTTTCCGGTGTCTCTTCGTCGGATGCGATTGGTTTCGTAGAGATCTCTCAGATGAGAAACATTTTCAATCGCATGATATCTTGGTTTATTCCAATCAGTATGTGGCAGACGAATACAGCTTTATGTGGTGTGCTTGTTCGACAGGTGTGGGTCATTCGACAGATTCGAAGGAGATCTATCAAATGAGAGAGAGAGAGATGAGATTTTCAACTGCGTGGCATGCTGAAGTGTAGCTTGATATCACGGTAAACGAGAGGGAGTCCAAATGAAATGAGTGAAAGTATTATGATACATTAAAGTGTCCGATGAAACCTCTCGAGAAGGAAACCCAAAACACCAACACGACGTCTTCACGAATACATTTTGAGGAAGCTGCACGTACCCTCTAAAAACAATAGCACACAACTAATTTACTCGTTGATCAGAAGCTCGACACTAGTCGAAGAACTCATCAACGTTTTTGAATGTAATATTAAGTTTACGAGTCGATTAAAGAGGAATAATTTTTGACGAGAGACATTCGTGAAGGTATTGTGACACAATACAGATCTGACAACTTCCACATTTCAATGGAGTGGAATAAGACAAACATTCAGCAAGTGAATGTACTGCGATAGAGAGGTCCTACTGTTATCGCCTCGACATTACGGAAGAATGAAATGAGGAAATCCTTTTGCAGAGGTGATTCATAAACACACTGTGATAGAGAGATCCAAGTGCTATCACCTCAACATGTCAGGGGATGGAATATGACAAAACTTTCGAACAAGTGATTCGTGAACATACTGGGATACAGATATTACTGCTATCACCTCGACATTACGGAAGAATGAAATATGACAGGACTTTCCAGCAAGTGTTTCGTGAACATACTGTAATAGAGTGATCCAACTACTATCACCTCGATATTGCAGGGGAGTGGGATATGACAAAACTTTCGAGCAAGTGATTCGTGAACGTACTAAGA
The DNA here is from genome assembly GCA_031216915.1 of Pictodentalium vernedei. Classification (NCBI taxonomy): domain Eukaryota; kingdom Metazoa; phylum Mollusca; class Scaphopoda; order Dentaliida; family Dentaliidae; genus Pictodentalium; species Pictodentalium vernedei. Next base: position 319,705,260 of record CM062296.1, on the reverse strand, counting down.
TAGAGAGAGATCTTGCTGCTATTACAACAATATTTAGAGAGTGAAACATGTCAAACGTTTGAGCAAAGGTTTGCGCAAGTCATTCGTAAACATTTTATGATAGACATCTCACCGCTATCGCCTCGACATTGCAGGGGAGTGGAATATGAAACAATGAATGTTGCCTAAATCCGTGCGCGAACGTATGTCTCACCGCGAGGAACCTGACCGTTTCACTTTTGCAGGGGCGATCCTTATCCCGAAAGGGTATGTGACTTTTCGTCAAAAAGCATGAATCAATTGTGGCTCACTGGAAACAAACATTTTAATACATATGCATATAAATAAATGTGGTAATTTGTGACTTACATGAAATCAAATGAATAAGGTTAATCACCCCTACCCACACAGTTTTTGAGCCACTTGCGGGCCCGCATTCTCTGTTCTTGCTGGTTTTCCTTCCTTCTCGTTGGCGCTTGTTCTTTGGTCGCCTCTTTACTTCACTCTTTCACAGCCGTCGCACTGCCACTAACGTATTGTCACTTTAACGGACGTTCTTACTCAACATGTGACAGAATATCACTCTACAACTGCACTCGCACGGCCGCTAACGTATTGTCACTTTAGTATGTCGCTTTCCCTCTAACAAGTGACGAAATGTCACTCTTACACTGTCGTCGCACGGCCAGTAGCGTTTTGTCACTTGACTGGACGCTTTTCACTCAAGCAGTCGCCAACAGTGGGGCTAAACTCTCCGTCGCGGCCAAGTCGGTGGCCATTTCTGAATGTAGGATCAGAAATAGGAAGTACGGAGCACAGGGAACTATTAGTATTTAGGAAGACGACATATCTGTTGTAGAAGGCAAGACGTACGTACGCAGAGTAGGCTTGCCTGTATGAACATTATTCTGAGATAAACATAGGTGCTCCTATTCTAAATATGAGCTCCGTGACTCGCCTACATCACAACGTGTCTATACTTTCGTCCCGATGCGGCACCTCCTCTAAGCATGGGACATCCCCATCTACTCTCAGAGACCCACAGACTTACACACCTTCACAGTGAAATGGCTGGAATGAATTTCCCCGATCGATTTTTATTTCGATAGCCAGAACATTAATTGTCATTTTAATTGCTTCTCTTGAACTTGGCCGCTTAGATCTATCTTAATTTAATATTCGCTTTTAAGTTCCTTTAAGTCTTGCATTTCGGTATATCCTGACATTCGTGACTGACCAGATGCATAATATGGGTATGTGTCTAGAACGTGTGCGATGTACTGTATTTACAATAATTACCTATTAACTGGTCATAATTACACAGATAACGACTGCAGGATGACACTGGATTTAGTATCTTTAATGTTTTATCCAGACCGCCCATGTAGCGTTCAATAAATGCGTCATAATGGACATTAAATTGCATGCCTCATTACCAGCGCTTGAATTACTGCAGGTCTGTTTAAGTGACAAATCGGTTTTCGGGGTCCGCCATGTCCTTATCCTTATGCTTTATATTTAGCCCAGTGAGAATGATTATCGAAAATATATACACTTTTAAACAACAAAATCGAAAATTCAAGCTATCACCTTGACATATATACCCCTGTAGGCCCCCTTGTTAGTGATTGGTACTATTAACCAACCGATTGGTTTGTTTTATTATATGGCTCGTTTTCTCGATGGGATTTGAGTCGTTCGAGCAGTATGTGCGAGTCACTCGGTCGATAGCTTATTTGCTTTGGGAATGATATATGCTTTTGTTATGCACAAGGGAGACAACTTTGTATGAATAAGTATAATTACGGAAAATGAAGCAATATGATTGGTTAATCAGCTTCCATAATTGGAATAGGGTAGGAAGAATTAGGATTACGTACCACCTCACCAGTGATAGGATGACACCAAATATTCGGTAGGTTAATTCTATCAACGGTTAAGATGGGCCCACAGGGCATATACCAACCATACTCTGCTGCCCCTCTGTACTACCAAGCATTAACTCCATCCCACAATACCGCTCGATAATATGAAGCATCTGGCGAATTAGTAGTACCAACTACCAAGGACTAACAAGAGACCTACAGAGGTATATACAGCCTATGCTATACTACCGTTCTAAGCTACCAGGCATTACCTCAACCCCGTAATACCACTTGACCTACTATAACGTACTACCTATACCAGTCATATAATAAAATAAACCAGTCGGTTGGTTAATAATACCAAGCACTAACAGGGAGCCTACAGGGTTATATACCGCCCATGTTATACTACCGTTCTAAACTGCCAGGCATTACCTGTACCATCAATACCGCTTGGCCCAGAATTACATAATACCTATACCAGTCATAGGATAACACCAGGTGGATAATAGTACTAAGAGCTAACATTGGCCCTGTAGTGGTACAACGCGTACATCCTATAGGATAACACACTCGGCGACCATACATTACACCCACCCACCCCAAAATAACGTCTGCCACCGCATTACATACTAGCTAACCCAGTCATGGGATGACACAAAGCATTAAGTCGATTTGTAGTACCAATGGCTTTCGCGGAGGGGCGGGGGCCACAGAGGTATATATCGCCCATACTGTACTGCCGTTCTATAATAATAATAATAATAATAATAATAATAATAATAATAATAATAATAATAATAATAATAATAACAATAATAATGACATGAAGGCCCAATGGGGTAATAGTATACCAACATTGATATATACCGCCACTACCATATCACACACCCCGCCCCATACGAGAAACTCGATACCCCTGACCCGAATAACATTATGTCAGATTGTATAGTAGACAACAACAGAGGTCAACATCTCTGTGACGTCGCGTGCGCATCAGGACGTCACGACGTCAATAGCAACGTCAACCATTTCGCGAAAAAGAACTTTCAAGAAAACCCAACTTTCCCATCATCTTCCCACCACTTACCCATAATATATACCCAAAGCCCAATGTGTACGTATATTAATATACACACCACAGTATACTACATATGTTGTAAGTACACCATTTGCCGCATCTAGCTGGAGGGAACAAACGTTTTCCTCAGGAAAAAATGCTCAGCAAAAGTCCGGTTCCTATGGGAATTTAACACGAGCTGCTCCAGCAAAAGTTCGGGTTATCAGGGTCGATCGGGTACACGATATACTACTCACTTGCACACCAAATATGACACCATTTCGCCTAATTGTTGTCACCTAAAAACAAACACATTTGCGAAAAATATCAACTCTATAATAGGACATAACTCTGATAAGACTATGGCAAATAACACCGCCGAGCCGAGGCAGGTTAACGGTAAGATACACTTGCATACTAAATGCCACGCAGCATGCCATGCAGTTGGAGATCTCCTCTTTCTCATTTGATAGATCTCCGTCGAAACTGTCGAATCAATCAGATCCGTTGAAAAGCGCACTACCTAAAGCTGTTTTCGTCTGTGACAGACTGATTGGAATAAACCAAGATATCGTGCGGTTGAAAATGTTTCTCATCTGAGAGATCTTCACCAAACCAATCGCATCCGACGAAGAGATACTGGAAAACACCGACGGAAAAATATATGTTTTTTTGCAACTTCAGTCAATTTGGACTATTTCACATACGAGGCATCACCGCCAATTCAATGAAATCCTTTGATAAAACACTAAAAAGTACACGTTTTCACACATTGTCACATGTTGGAGAGTGTGTCGTTCGCATCGCCTAAGGTTTTACGACCTTGCCTCACCACACCCACTCGAGGAGGGTCGGATACTTCATATTCGAAATATTCGACCCAAGATCTTTAAAATGAATTGTGACATGACTACTTTTCTAAAACGTATTTTTAATTTCCCTCAGCCCCACCCCTCGGGAAGGGTCGGATACTTCATATTCGATATATTTAAGTCAAGACCTTTAAAATGATATATGACACGAATACCTTTCTAAAACTTAAATTTGTTTTGCCCCTCAGCCCCACCTCTTCAGAGAGGGTTGGGCACTTCATATTCGGAATATTCAAATCGAGACCTTTAAAATGATGTATCACCCGACATCCTTTCTAAAATTTGGTGTTTGAGGTCCCAACCCTCAGTCCCACCCCCTTGAGGAGACACAAAAACCAAATATTCGGGCTAAAATGATGTATCACATGACAACAAACCTTTTTAAAGCTTGAATTTTTTATGCACCTAAGTCTCAGTCCCTAGGGACCCGGCAAATACCAAATAATCGGATTACACGCGTCGAGACCTTTAAAATGATGTATCACACGACAACCTTTCTAAAACATGAGTTTTCGGTGCTCATCAGACCCACTCCCCCTCCCCCCCCCCCCCCCCCCCGCGACGAGTCGATCATCTCACAGTTCCTACACAGATAGCCTTGCCATCTGTTTACATGTTGTCTTCCACTTCCTGTCCTATAACCTCGTTCGTAGTCGACCAATACTAAAATTTCTACCACCCTCGAAGCTTTGTACCATTAGTTCCTTGTACTATTACTATTTGACTTGTAGCACTACTGCAGGCTTGCTAACTATCTCCGATTGATCAAACGACTAGAATCCCATCGAGCAAATAAGCCATAGAGTAATTGGTCGAACGAGTGGCTCCACATTCGACTCTAATCCTCATCTTGCAAAACGTGGAGCTGAAGGCCAGACGTTTTCAAAAGGGGATTCCACAATGATTCTGTAAAAGGTATTCTATAAGTAGGATTCCATAAGTGAGATTCCAAGGCCCTATATAGCTCCTATACAGGTGATCTTACCATCGGTTTCAGCTTTCTGTGCTATGACTAGCTTCTTCTGTAGTCCTCTGTACTATAATCTTCTTCTATCGTTGTGCCATTACTACCGACTTGAAGCGCTATTGTAGGCGATATATGCAGTTCGTATACCACTTGCCGGATCTAGCCAGATGGCGCCGAAGTTTCGCACAGAAGAATTGCTACAAAGTCCGGTTCCTATGAAGATTTAACACTAGCAGCTTCCCCAAAAGTCAGGGTAATATCGCACGAACGGGTACATGCTATACTACTAACCAATAGTCGAATGGCTAATTAATTTGTAAAAACAGTCTTCTAATAAACTGTAAAAACAGTCTCGTAATAAACTGTAAATACAGTTTATTAAACTGTAAATACAGTTTATTAATCTGTAAAAACAGTCTCGTAATAAACTGTAAAAACAGTCTCGTAATAATCTGTAAAAACAGTCTCGTAATAAACTGTAAATACAGTTTAATAAACTGTAAATACAGTTTATTAATCTGTAAAAACAGTCTCGTAATAAACTGTAAAAACAGTCTCGTAATAATCTGTAAAAACAGTCTCGTAATAAACTGTAAATACAGTTTACTAAACTGTAAATACAGTTTATTAATCTGTAAAAACAGTCTCCTAATAAACTGTTAAAACAGTCTCGTAATAAACTGTAAAAACAGTCTCGTAATAAACTGTAAATACAGTTTACTAAACTGTAAATACAGTTTATTAATCTGTAAAAACAGTTTATTAAACTGTATAAACCGTTTATTAAATGAAAAGATCCTGACCTTAATACACTGCCGTAAGGAACATTTCATTACCTGTACACTTTTGTGCTTGAAGGCGAATGTGACTGGATGTACCTTATTGATGACCATTGTTAGTGACTCGGTCCAGTTTGGCAAGTTACCTTTCTCTAAAGTTTTCTTGATTTATCCCTCTGTTTCTTAATTTAAACTTGGAGGACTTATGTTTTAGGGCCGTCAGCTAGTTTTTGTCAGGCTTTTTTTTATTATCCAACCCCACGGTAGCGAGAGCCATACCGAGATTGTAACGGTGGGTGTGGCCAAAATATTGCACCATATGTTGAAGTGAAAATGTAAGTATATCGTCCTTTGTGACATATTTCTCTACATTGTGGTTTCTATTGAATCTTTCGATGGAGCATTTTGAGTCGTGAAAAATTCTACTTCACGTTGTTTGAAAGAAAATTTGAATTTCGAGTTCAAAATTCTTTGCCTTTGTCCGTTTGTAATTTCGAAGATTTACCACCTAGTTTGAAATTTTCACGAAAATAGAATCACCAACTTTATCATTAGTAGTGTCATCACCAAATACACTTCAGCTGGATTTTTGTGTTTTGCCGTGTTTACAGATGTAGGATAGATCAAACAATTCAAAACAACCTACCATTGTGCATCAATTCCACATACAATGGCCTTCATTCTTGGAAGTGAGCGAAGTCGTCGCGAAGAAATATTAACAGGGGTGGGGGGTGTTGGATGGGGCGGAGTGTCCCCCGAAGTTAACTGGTTGTCGGTTAAATACTTAACTTGTTAAGTGTCCCCTGGGCGAACTGGGCTGGTGAATTCGATAAAACAAATATTACTGCAAACGTTTACGATACGTTAACTTTTGATATTGGTTGAAACATGCCGAAATAATTTTACCTGATTTTGGATCAAAATGACCATCTATAACTCTGCGAGGAGAAAATGACACGATTCGATTTCAGATTAGACAAATTGAATTGGTCGCTGCTCGACCAGTGGAGTAGATTCATTAGGAAGGGGCGAGGTCTCATGAACAAGCTCATCAACAAACTTCCCATTGACAAGCATTGCCGAGACACCAATTCACCGGACCCAGATAAAACTTCACAATACGTCGACTGAGTTCTAGAATGTCCTATGTCCCCTATCGGATAGGCTCAATTCGGATCTGGCACATAAATCTTGAAGCAAACCTACTATAAGAGTCAACGAATCTGCCTATCATAGCGATACGTGTTACGCTAAACATTCGGAGACGCAAAGACGACACAAGATGTGCGGCGTTAAGATATTAATCTAAAATCGATCGTGAATCCTTCGTTAAGGGGAAAATTCCATAGATACGTCGTACGCAGAATGAACAGAAGCCAGTTTTGAAATGGGAGAGAAAAATAGAAAGAAGGGACGGGAGCATCAGCTGAGAAACCACACACACCAATAGTGCGTACAATTCCAAAGTGAAGAGCGTACGTCAGGGCATACACGACATGTGGGCTGCTGATCTAATCGACATGGAATACATTTCGGGAAAGGACGAGGTGGTAAAAAGCAGGTGACGGTCACAAACACATTCTTGAAATACTGATGCATTATTCCATTCAAACATACATTTAGAATAACTGCGGCCAAGACATTCAAACGCATTCTTCGCGATCAAAGAAAACCCAAGAAATTGGAAATTGTGGGTTGTCAAAGGGAGAGAAATCTACAACAACCACGTTTGCGCTCTCAAGGACGTGTACACGACCAGGGACGAAGGGACAGAGATCGATGTTAATTGGGGAACAAGACCAGGAAGGAGAAAATTTCACGTCCAATCCTACAAAAATATCTAGATGCACTGGAAGAGCTGGTCGATTGATAAAGTAATGTAGTTCGTAGTTCTATTAAATAACACACGTTGGGGCTATGAAAACGGAGAATGAAAACCGAATTTGGAAACATCTATATCCCACATGACCCAAACTGTGATACGCCACATGGGACAGATTGAGAATCAGCAATTTGAAGTCCAGAGACACCTGCAAGATGGACAGTGGCAATCTACGTTGTCATCGACGTGCTACTTACCAATCCGCTGACTTATAAAACCGAGTATCTTGACACTGAAGACATCACTGGATCTTTCTTCAAACCGAAATTGAAAAAGACGTATTTCTAAAAAAGTGCATTTGTATGCTCTAGTACGCGTTATTAGTTTTTCAATACGTTGTTCACCTTCAAAGCGTAAGGCATGATGGTGTACGTTGTGAGTATTCAAAACGTGTTATCAGAGTAGTGCATGTCAAGATGTTTCCGGGTTGTTTTCAGTTTCTTTTTATACATACTAAAGAGAAATAAAAACGAAATAAATGTAGAATATACCCATAGTAGCTTGGTGTACCAAATGTTCACCACGAGTGGTGGAGTGGTGTTAACCGCGAGCCTTCGGCGCGCGATTAACACCACTTCACCACGAGTGGTGAACATTTGGTACACATCAAGCTACTTTGGGTATATTTTATTTATACCATGATCGTCAGATTATTTTAAGAGTCGCTATTATTTTTTCTCGATTTTACTGAGCAGCAGTCGTACATACGTGCAAATTTGTTTTTGTTTACATGAGCATCGGTGGGCGGTACTTCCGCTGTCAATTTTATCACCGAAACGAAATAGAAAAAGAAACAGGGCCTTTTTCATTTTAATAACAAAATAACAAACTGTTTCAAGTTATGGATGCTTTATCAGCTCACCTGACTGAAAGTCAGCGTGAGCTTTTCTTATCACTCTCCGTCCGTCCGTCCGTCCGTCCGTCCGTTCGAAGGTGGTGTTTGAGCCTCTTTCTCCTAAACCACCGGCCACATTTTAATTAAATTCCATGTAAATAGGGGTCCGTCGAATTACCGAAACGCACCGAAACGCACCGAAACGCGACCGAAACGAACCGAAACGGGAACTCAAACTACCGAAACGGGCCTCTAGTCTATCGATCTGGGAGTCGAAAAGACTGGAACGGGTCTGCGTGCGATTGACGACCTCCCCCCCCCCCCCCCCCCACACACACTAATCTTGAAATTTTAGATCCTAGGATATCAATACTACTAAATTCCAGACCCACCCCTGATAATGATCATAATTCCATCGCGGTACTGAGGAACTCCTAATAAATAATAACCCATGGGAGTCGGGTTCAAGTTAATTTTCCGACCGTTTCACAGTTAATGGGATAAAGGTTCGATGTGTTTCAGCTTTTAATTTTCACCTGTATGAAGTACGGCAGGTTTTGAGAAAAGGTGCGCCCCTTCTTCCCTCAATGGTTTTATAACAAAAGATCCAACCCACCAACCCCGTCTCATTTCAGCAAGCATTATCGTTCAAATAGAACGAAGTGTGCATGGTCCAAAATGAGCAGTGAAAGTATCAGAACTGAATGAATAAAAGTCATTTCTATTGGTTGAGCGCCCGACCTAACAAAAAGTTTGGGATCATGTTTTTTTTTAAACCAGAGCTTTATCACAATAACAACACAAAGTGGGTGGTTTAACGATGTAAGCTGGTGATGTGTTGTCTTAGCGATGAAGTCTGTAGGCATGTGTTGGGAGGTCAGAAATGTGTGGCTTTAAAATTTTCCAAGTGTGAAAACATAGCTTTCTGCTTTGGTTTCTTAGTGAAAGTGACAGTACATCTGTCTGCACTTGTGAAATCCAATAGAACAGCAGCGTTTTCGATTTCCAAATTTACACCACGAGTGAAATAAGGGAGTGGCACACGAGATCTGACGAGTGTGGTATATCTATTAACCCACAAGCGGTGTAAATTTGGTAATTGACATATCCCACAAATGATGTAAAATTGATAATGTATTTTAACAAGCTTCTGCTGGTGGGCAATGAAGTAATGTGGTCAAACAGTGATGCGCAACGACTGGTTTTATTGTGAACCATTAAACAAACTAAAATTAATGTCATTGGTTGAACAGTAGCCTGGTCAATACCACAGTGAAAGAACCGAGCAGTGCCCCGGCATTGACCCTAAACGCAAATAAATAAATGGTATAAATATGGATATCATTGGAACCAACGGGGACCGTCGGTCTCAATGATATCCATAATAGCATGGTAGTTCTCAATCAAGATAGTTAACCCTATCCCAAACGCTTGTAGCAGACAACACTCATGAAAAAAAATTTGTGTAACTAAAAAAAAAGAAATTTTTCACTTCTAAAACGTAGGTTATGACCCCTCATTCGAACGAGCGTGTCACGGCAGAAAGACCTTATCGCCCGTTTTAGTCTTTTGGGTGCATGTTTCGGTAGCCCATTTCAGTCGCGTTTTAGTCCTTTATGGTAGGAAGACCCTCTTGTCGCCCTTTTCTGCCTTTTGGGTGCACGTTTCGGTAGATTACTCTCCCGTTTCGGTCGCGTTTCGATATCGTTTCGGTCCGTTTCGGTACGTTTCGGTCCGTTTCGGTAATTCGACGCACCGTACATTGAACTGAAGTTGATTCAGCAGTATCGAAATAACGAAATATTATTTCGTTTTAACGAAATAATATTTCGAAATAACGAAATATTATTTCGTTTTAACGAAATAATTATTTCGTTTTAACGAAACAATATTTCGTTTTAACGAAATAAGTATCTGTAACGGCAAACAGGGCCAGATTACACCGCCTCACTACTTTTCGATTGCAAATTCTTACTTAACTAACACGGTTACGTATTCTAGCAAAATATGAATTTGACTAATTAAAACTAATGACTTTACTTTATTGTGGAATAAATTTAGTGGTATTCACCTGACGCACTCTCCTATCAATTAACGTTACGATCTCTCCGTTTTTCGCGATATGTGTATTACCAGAGTTTTTTTTGGTGTTGTTCCGTATATCATAGCGTGTGTAGCGGTCAAGGTATAAAGGCCATTTACCAACCAGCCTGGTTGGTCCGGATCTCTTAGTCTCGTGGTAAATCGGTCGCTTTGTGTGCTACAGGTCGACGGTTCGAACCCCGGCTCCCGCACTTCTCTCTCCTCCTGTTACATTTGTGGGCTCGTCCGATCCGCAGCAGTAGGTGGCACTGCGGATGTTTCGACCTCTCTGAGGGAGGAACCTGGGTGAGATTCACATGTGGTGAATCTCAAAAAAAGGGGAGAGTAGTATAGCGGCCAAGGTATAAAGGCCATTTACCAACCAACCTGGTTGGTCCGGATCTCTTAGTCTCGTGGTAAATCGGTCGCTTTGTGTGCTAGAGATCGACGGTTCGAACCCCGGCTCCCGCACTTCTCTCTCCTCCTATTACACGTGGTTTATCGGTGCGGGAGGAAAGTGAAGCGGCGGAAAGTCCAATGGTACCCCTCCCCCCTCCACATAGCTTCTCGCCCCTCCCCTCCTCGATCCCTCCTAAAAAAAAATCTTTTAATTGCAGGCCCGATACCGATAGACTATAAATGGTCGACAAAAGTAGTAATGGTGAGCAGAGAACAACATTATAAGATGCACAGGCGTAGGGTAATGTGGGGCAAGATGCGACACATAAGCGCTTTTCTTTGTACTGCTTACAGAAAACTTTGAACATGCCACTTATTTCAATTTTAAATATGACAGACATCTTTATTTGACATTTTGGGATTACCCTTTCTTGACGACTGTGCGTCTTATTCTTACCCCACATCTGGGAGTAGACCACATCGATTGTCGCGTCTTGCCCCATATATGGGGGCAAAATGCGACAAGAGAGTTGCCACTAGATATACTGGAAGGAGAAAGACTATGATGAATATTTGATATTCTGGTTGTATAATTTCAATCACACTCATAAACAGAATAAATCACAATTACCATTTCAAAAAACGTACATTGTTTATCAGGGTCAGCGAAGATTGGGGCGTAGTGTATAGTTTTCACTTTCACTGCTGCGACCAAAACGTTACTCCTCATAGTTCAAAATACAACATCCGCTGAGAACGTTTGCTATTTGGAAGAAGAATGTAGGGTCCGGGAAATGTTCGAGGTTGTAATTCAGTTAAATTTGTCCTCGTTGTCCTTTCTGAACCCGTAATTTGATTGGCTGAGAGCCAGTCGGCTCCATGTTCTAATCTGAGGTAAATTCACTATTACCGTGTTCTTATTGCCGATAGCGGTCAGTTAGAACATGTCTGCATCCACGCAACGCGCGTTCAACGGTGCTAACCCGCTCCTATCACAGATCGAACAAACCCCGAAGTTGTTTTCTGTAAATTCGTTCATGGCAAATAGACCGAGATCGAAAATAATATTTCTTTTAATTGTTTTTATTCAAATAAAACGGGTTTGAAGAATTTTTTCACTTCTAATGATGACAGGAATTAAAATGGAGCTCGTTAACAAATGGTTTTCCAGAGTCAAATCCCCGAATATCCAACTCAACAAGAGACATTTATCTCCTAATTCGATTCGGTTTGGAATCCTTTCACTTATTCCATTTGATTCAAAACCGTCTCGATTATTTGAAAAATAGATGAATCCCGGAGGGTTTTGTATTTTATTCCTTCGTTCATTGTCGACATTGAGAATTGACAACTCATCCTGGATTTTTCTAAAGAACCAGACTGACACCATCCCTTTGAATTAGGTAACACGAATTTAGTCGAAAACTTTCCGAAGATGTCATATGTCTAAATTACACAATTTACGCCCTTGAAACATTGTAGATGACATCCTGTCCCATCCATTGGAAAAGATGTGACTTTTTCTCGGACCACCTTGGTGAAACCTGGTCAATGAAATGGACGATGCCATCAGTGTTCAAAGTGTAACAGTAAAAGCAAGTAAATGTTTGCTGGTTATAAGAAATTATATCTGTTGGTGAGGAAGGAAGAGTTGGAACCAAATCGGAAAACATAAGTGTATAACAAACAGATGATACACGCCACATGAATACATGGTGTATCATTCTTAGGTCTTGTTGGATATTATCAAAAGTTCATACCGAATTGCAGTACCATAGCATCCTGTTTAACGGATCTCCCAAAGAAAGCAAAATCAAATAAAATGGAATGGTCGACGGAAGGAGTTGGAACTTTCGAAACAGTGATAGCAAGATTGAATAACCCCCAATTCTGCGACTCCCAAATCTCGATGAGGAATTTATTCTACGGACAGATGCTCCAGGAGATGGACTGGGGTGTGTGGTACTTCAGTATTACGAGTAGAAAGCTGATGAATCGAGAGAAAAGCTATTTTGTTTTTTGAGCTACATTGTCTAGCCATAGTTAGGTGAAAACAAAAATGTCAAGCCTACTAAAATGGGAGAGAATTTGTGTTGGAAGTGAAACATCCCCTCCTTATATATGTAAACAAAGCCAAAGTAATGAAATTAGTCAGATGGGCCCTAATTCTTTAAATGTATTGTTTTCGTGCTGTGGCAATATAAGGCTCACAAATCATAATGATCTTAACCTCCACTTCTAATGTACTGAAGAACTGGATTTTTATCTATTTTGGAGTTTCTAAATGGACATTCTGTGGTGCAGTGGATGACAATCGATTTTCATCTTAAACCGGGGCGTCTGTCGCAAAATTAACGTTATTTGGCGTGTTAGCAGTGAAAGGGTCAGTTATCATTTCAAACTTATTGTGGATAGGGGAAAGTTTGTGTCGACTGTGTGGTCAGTTCGTGTGCCTCGGGTAGATGCAGATTGGGTACCGATGATCATTGATCTAATAATGCAGTAGATTGTGTACTGTTGTGCCAATCTGATGAAAGTCGGTGTGTCAGAAATTTGTTTTCGCCCTTATAGCAATGTGTTTGTTTTTTTGCGTGGAAAACTTGCTCAGTTCTGTATAATGCAGTCTTAGTCTGGGGAACATTTATTCCACCCTCATTCTTTGTACAGTCGTAGTAGTTTGACGATCGAAAGGTGAACTTTGATAATATTATATAACATATCATTTTAGCAGGGACGTAGCTGGAGGTTCTTCAGTTGGGGCGAGTGTCAGATTTCTAACTGGGATTGATGTCTCAGCAAGGCGCAGGACCGTGTTGGGGGAGAGTTCGAGCGGGGCTATATCTGTGAGGATGATGGGGTGGGGACTGGGGGTGGGGACTGGGGGGTGGGGACTGGGGGATTCCGCTAGATTTTTTTTTGTAATTTTTGAACCCCATAAGATGGATTATGAGGACTCTCTCTGGCTTAAATCTTGTCACAAGAAAAATGCATTTAACGCAGGTAGGTCCATGAATTTACATTTAAACTGACCAGGCTTCACCAGGACTATAGTTTGGTAGCTATTCAGCTAATACCCCCGTCTTCCAATTTACTGACAGTCAGTTGGAAGGTGCAGGTATTGGCTGAATAGCTGTCAGTCTGCAGCCATTGTGTAACCTGGTCATTTGTAAGGGAAACGGAGAGATGAATTCGAAAAACTGGACAGGTCACAGAATCAAGTCGGAATTTCGGAAAATGTTGTGAGCGAAATGGAAAAGTCGGAGAATTATATCGAATACTGGAAAATCACGTTGGCTCGGACCGCTCGAACTTCAGTCGTCAGTCAATTAAAATAACAGAATCCGGAAATTGAACAAAATCCACAGTCAGAGCACAGGTGTTGAAGATACAAATCGACTGGTCTGAAAAGTTGAAAACATGAAGGAAATTGATTTCCTTGAATTTCCAACTGATTGAATTTATACCATAGACTATTGAAAATTATAATCGTTATTGGGGGAACACACACACACCCATGGCCTTGAAGAAAAATGTGATCAGTGGTTTTGGTGAAGAAATTCGGCAATCATGGCTGTGGCAGCAACTATACCATGTGTTTTGTCGTTCGAGATAGTTATGAAGCGTAAACACTGTGTGTACAATTTTTGTTGGTGACTCCAATCCTTTTGACAAAGTGACACTTTACGTGCAACAACTATGTTTATTACACGCCTTTTCTATGTAATCCCCATCTACAGCAACGCCACACCACGCGGAAAATGAAAATTTGTTCCGCACGTTTGTGTGGAACAGAAACGTTGACGGACTATTTTTAAATAGAAGCAAAATTTCAGTGCAACTTTCTACAAATCGAGCAACGCAATTACAATTTGAATCGCTAGCGATAGCTGAAAATCGTCCTCTGAGTTCTAGTGTGCTCTATGTGCTAATTAAACGCATAGAACACATTGGAACTCAGAGGACGAAATAGTTACATGGGTTACCCTCGCAAATCTGGTTGGCGATAAAATGTGTTCTTTTTGTGCATTGTTATCATTGCCGAGTGTCCTTCGAATAATTGTTTCTATAGACGTGAAGGCGTGTAATATACACAGGACAGAATAGGTTATTCGATATGGCACTTGTGCAATCGCGAAAGTACAAAACTCACGGGCTGCTGTCTCTCGTTCCATATAAATTAATCCATTCAACACGCGTGTCGTTCTGCGTGTTTTCTGGCAGTATACAAACTGAATCAACGAAACGCTTAATTTCTGTGATACTCGAGACGCTTATTCGCAACAACATTGTCCGAGCTCGGCAAAGCATATGTGAGCGGTCGTCCAACATAACTTTAAATATTTTTTTTAAAGTTCAGCGATGCCCTAAATATGAATTGAAGCGGTGAACAGCGACATATTATATACCAAATATAATGACAAAAGTCCACAAAACCTGAATTTATCCACCTTTTGAAATTTTTAAAATTTTGGTTTTGCTTTTGATGACAAATAAATTGTCAGACGCATATGTAACCGACAAGAATAACAAGAAATAGATCGGTAATTCTAATGTGTGAATAGTACATAAAAGACTGCACACTGCATACTCGGAAAAAGCATATTTATCATTTCATCACCGAAGTGTTGAAAACTCTCTAAGGAAGATAAACGACCACAAAATTATAGACTGCGTTGGGACGACATGCTTGTTTTGATCACGTGATTCTTGGGCCAAGTTGGGAAACGATTTGATTTCCTAATATCTGAAATCTGTAAACATTTCATTGCTGTTTCCGAATCTGTGAGGCGCTGTAGTATATAACACACGATACATTCATAGGAATATGTTCAACTGACAATATGATAATTGCAAGTTACAGTCCTTAGTGGCAATGTTGAATTTGGAAACTGCAGAAAGTTACGCAATTTTCAGCAAGGGATTAATATGCCACCTATTCGAACTCCAATTATTTGGTTGTTGTCGATAGGCAAAACATAAAACTGGAAAATTATATATGAAAACTAAAATTTATACACATCAACATTCATTGCAGTCCTCACAATTGTATATTTACGAAAAAATAATTTGACTGTAGCCAAACTATATTTGTGACGTAAAGAAGGTATAGTGAAGTCTGCTCATCCAAAAAAGAAGACCAATGTCCAGGAGAAGTTTTAAAAAGTTCTTTTACTGTTCACCAAATATAGCGAAATTTAAAACCATCGTCAATTTAATTTTCTTCCTCGCCCGACCGCATTGTGTCTAAGATGGATCAACGTCGATTTTGATCGCTTTTGACACCTAAGGGGTGCAACAATCTATGTGTATTGATAATCTGTTGACAGAAATAGCATGAAGCCACCTGGTGGACAAAATTCCACGAATTCCCGAAATGAGACCACAAAGGTCTCATAAGTTTTTAGATAAATTAATTTAATAACCAACATAATTGTGATATTGTTCAGGCCGGTAATTCATTGCCAAAAAAACTAGTGTTGTTCAGTTATTAATGTTCTTAACCTTTTACCCAACGAATCGGCCGCATCCGCTCGCGTAATATGCAAATTCAGCAGTTGAAAAAATATCATTTAAAAAAAAAAATCCACCAAAATCATATCATGTGACCCCTCGTTGGAACGAGCTCGTTCCAACGAGGGGTCACATGATAGGGTTTTGTTGAAATTTTTTGAAAAATTCGAAAAATTGATATTTAAATTAATAAATTTTGATATCGTCTGCGTTGGGTAAAGGGTTAAATTTCACGAGTAAGTAACAGTCATGACTCTACAAACAGCAACCACAGAAGGGCGATAGTTTCAAAACAAAAGAAGCATACCAATCCATGTAAGCAAATGAGTTAGAATCCATGTTTTTTAACTTAACGAAGCCGATTGATATAAGTATTCTGCATGCTGGGCTGGTCATTTTTGTTGTTTGGGCCATACTTGACCATTCACATAGCATTCTTGGCAGCTGTCCTTGCTCATGCAACACCAGAAATGGTCACAGATAATACGAAATGAGGAAGTTTGGTAATTTTTCCATTTTGGGTGTATCAATCTCATCTTTTTTACCAATTCGACACAGGTCGTATGTAAAATGGCACAGACTTGTGGGGGATATGATCACAGCAGACTGACAAAGCCGCATTGGACATTCTTCATTTTACACTGATGCACTCTTTCGTGACTCCATACTTGTTCTTGTGAACTGTGTGGATTTGACCCTTTATGAACTTCTTAAAAGGTAAACAAACACAAGAATTTTGCAAGAATGAGAAAAAAGATTTCTTCGAGTCTGTACCAGACGGATTGCAGTATTTAACTATGCAGTAAATTTAAAGTATTTTATTGTATAAAATCTGGTTTCTTACTAATGCCATGGCAGACTTTGAGGCAGTGCTTTTTGCTACGTGGTAACGGTTCCATGGCAAATATTAGTTTCCACAAAATCTATGTTTCATTCCAAAAAAATTGATGTATGACTTTGGAGAAAATTACCTGAAATTTGACCAAAGTTATGCTGGACATGCCCTTAAAGTATTAGGTTTATCTGAACGTTGGCAACTGAATAAACCCTGCAGTAAAAAGACATTTGAACAGTGCCGCGTATGGTAGAACAGAGGTGAAATAAATAAGAATTGTTTTACTTTCAAGTCCAACAATTGTGAAATGTAGCAATATAGACATGTAACAATTCAGAATTTTTTTCTTGATATCTATGTTGTCCAATTTAAATTGCTCAGTGGAACTTCTGAATTTTACCAGAACAAAGTGAAATGATCCCAGAAAGAATGTTAACTGTTAGAACAGATTTTTAAATCCGATGCATCGGTTCGCGGAATCCATGTGCACATAAATAAAGCAGTTATGAGTGCGTCTGTGAATATGTTCTTGGATACAAAATAGTGGGCTTGGGTCTGAGAACCCCTCCACCCCCCCCCCCCCCCCCCCACCAACCCGTGGCAGTTTTTGTAATGGCAGTCCATGTAAACAATTCCGGATTGTGCAGGTCCGGACCTTAGTTGTGTGTATCTTGTAGCGCACTGGTGATGCATAAAGTTGACTCGTGATTGGGACTGCACCGTGTTCTACGGAGTTCGTAATTATGTACGGTTGAGCTATGATCTATGCTGTCTAAAAGGTTCAAATTGGTGATGTATAGTTCATTGTGAATTGATCCTGGCCTGTGTTATCTTTGGGCATTGCATTGCTCGTAGATGTGAGGCGCGGGACCGTGGTCTGTATAAACGGACAGGTATAAACAGGTTTTCACTGTACGAGCTCTCGATGGATGATGGTTGCGAGTTTTATAGTCAGTTGCGTTAAGACGAATACATTATTACCCGGGCATGTTCTGACACTGATAGTGATTGTAGGGATCGATTTAGCTTATTATTTGTTGAGGACTGGTTTCCAGTTGGGGGGCTTTCTGCATTGTGGGTGTCTTCTGCTGTGATATCTCGAAACGACAAACGCTATTTACAAGTCATGCCTTCGATGAATATGGGTGGAATTATTTTTGTATGTAGTAAATAATTCATTTCAAATTGTAAATACATTTTGCAGCATATACAATTTATTATTTTAACGGACTCAAGACGAACCCAATCGCAAGTGGTATGTGACAAGGAATACGAAGCAATCGATATTTCATCCAAAGAATATAAGATTCGTCACCGAGAAGAAAGATAAGGTCAGTGTTGTTTGTACGAACAGATCGATGCATTTAATAAGGTAACCTTCTGCATTATCGAGCGATCAAACAATTATCATCGTTATTTAGTCTTCAAGATTAACCGTGAACTTGTGATCCTAAAAAATGAAATCTTGCAACGTGAAAGAACGATCAACAGAATCGGGCAAACCAAATAAAATATTAAAGAATTGCCTAAACAGATAAACAAGTAATTACGAAGAAGAGTTTTCTCGTTTTTTTTTTGTTTTTTTGGGGTGGGGGGGGGGATTGTCGTTTTGTTTAACTTTTTCGCTGCCGAAAGAGACTATTGTCATCTATTTTGACAATTATCTGTACGTTCTGGTATGAACCTGCCATCTGATTAATTGTTGGAAAGGTCTCAGAAAGCCCTTTCCAACAATTAATCAGATGATAGAATAAAAGGGTACATAGAGGTCATCATATATGTCTAAAGTGGGCGGGACAGTGGAAGGGTAAAATCATTCAATAGATGTCAGTGGGGACCGTTCCATCAAGTAATTTAATTTTTCCCGGGATCAATTTAATCCATTTGGCATGCCTGCCGACCAAGGAAATAATACTGCCTTTCCACAACGCACATCTTCGATAATCGCCAGATTCTTTGCATGTCTCTTTTTAAAGATAATCGTAATTCACATTTTGTTCATGTATTCATTCTTTCTTGGATTTCATTTCTTTTTCGATATAGAGCTCCTTTACCTTTGAGAATTCTCTCATTTCAGTTTTATTGTAATGTGAATATGAATAATAATGCAGACGCTTTTCTCGCAACACAGCCTTCATTTCTGACCCGAAGAACATTTCTTTTTTCCTTTTTTAATTTTTAATCCACTTTTTTTATTTATTTTTAAAAATGTTTCTCCAATTAATTCCAGTCACTGCTTTCTTCTGAATAATGGAAAACGTATGTCTGTCGTATTGGAACGATACGATTCTATTGGTGATGACGAAAGAGAATGCATTAATGTTTAACTATATATTCTAACGGAAATGAGTCCTGACATGAATGTCCAGAAGGCCTCTCGTGAGCCTCCCTGTCGTTCTC
Source organism: Pictodentalium vernedei (assembly GCA_031216915.1). Taxonomy (NCBI): domain Eukaryota; kingdom Metazoa; phylum Mollusca; class Scaphopoda; order Dentaliida; family Dentaliidae; genus Pictodentalium; species Pictodentalium vernedei. Next base: position 319,685,794 of record CM062296.1, on the reverse strand, counting down.
TCGCTCTGTTTACTAATGGTGAACCCAAGGAGAGGATAGCGAGTCTTGTAATCGCTTGGGGAGATGTTTCGATTGCGTATCAACTCGTCCATGCGATAATATCCAGTTATGAACTCGGCTACATGTCCTCATGTCCTGTAGAACCACAGTTTCCCAAACGACGTACTTTACTCTATGACCGGATATCTCTTCACGGTGAGAATGTCGTGCATGCGTCTCGTGTCGAGATGATCAAATACGGATGGATTACTTAACTGACTGTCATCCCTGTTAGTATGAAATGTAAGAGTGATGAATCGAGGTTTCTCGGCAGACGAATTGACTGACAATCTCAAGAGAAAAGTGTCGATGGGTGAACACAAATGGTACATACTATCTCATTCTAAAACCTATGGCTAGCGTTATATTTGTGGAGTCAAATTATTTCTCGTTCACTTGAAGCACGCATGATATGAACTGTGTCACATTCCCTGATCAGCTCCATTCGCCCTGCTGCTGGCATCGCGTGTCGATTCATGGAATAGAGTCAACGTGTGTTTGAATCTGTAGATAGTTTTGGTGCAATCTTGGATAAGATGTGTTGCTGCAGAATCTTAAACTGGAACGTTTCTTTGGGATCGGATGATATTACAATGTAGTTTCGTCTTTCGGCGTATCTCGAATTCGATTCCGCTTTATGTTTGCTCGTATCCTTTTACCGGAGTTGATTAAAACATTATGACTTTGATAATTCATCTGATCATTTTAGAAATCCAAGCATCGTAGTCGCTTGTCACAGGTGCAATAGCCGCTCCATTTCCTGATCTGAGATTTGACATTTCTCTATAGGGAATAGATGCATATGATGCCCTCATTTACAAGCGTGTAATCGATATCACCGAAAGCTTTTGTCGGTTGTCCTTCCGACGAACAGATAATTATTGCTCCAATGCGTGACGAAATCCTACATTTCGGTGTTGATTTTTATCTGACCTTGATTGTTTGAGATTGTTCCCGTAAAGGGTTCGTATTCGGGCACTTCATACGCCTGGGCACTTTTGTACATCTTAAATTTTCCGGTATAATTAATATGTCATTTGTTTTGTATATTTTATATTTATACCATGATTACCTATTCTACTATATATGAAAAGCCTGTGACATAAATTTTAGCTTTATACACCAACCGTGGTGAACACGCCAGCAATGGGATTTCAGTAGTTAAAATTTACACCTCCAGTGGAACTACATCCAAGTTGTCCTTTGGTGACGTCGACCTGAATGCAAACTTGTCTAAATTTATCGCTCGTCGCCTCGCGAAGAGTGAATTGAAAGTGGCATCTATTTATTGTGTTTTTAAATGAGTTTACTCCATAAGACACCAAACAAATAACAAACATGCATTGTCTCATGTTTACAAGAGACCCCAGGGGGCCTGAGGGCGCTCACCTGACATGGTAGCCTAAATATCAACCCAGCGAATTGATTTCAACAAGTTGCATCTGCTCCTCCTAAGAAAAGCTTATACCAAATATCCAAAGATTCTGACCAGTGGATCTAAAAAAAGAAGATTTTTTGAAGAATATTCCTCATATTGAATCCCACAGGGAGCCCATATATGAATCCAAGGACTTGGCTTTAACAAACTTGAATATCACCCCCCTAAGGATGCTGCACACCAAATATCAAAACATTCCGACTGCTGGATCTGAAGAAGATGAATTTGAAAGAAAATTCCTCATTTTGAACTAAGTTACAATTCGAGCTCCCACAGTGAGTCCAAATATGGACCTAGGGGCATGGCTTGAACAAACGTGAATCTCACCCCCCTAAGGATGCTGCATACCAAATATCAAAACATTCCGACTGCTGGATCTGAAGAAACAGATTTTTAAAGAAAATTCCTCATTTTGAACAAATTTATCATTCGGGCTCCCACAGTGAGCCCAAATATGGGCCTAGGGACATGGCTTGAACAAACTTGAATCTTACCCCCTAAGGATGCTGCACACCAAATATCAAAACATTCCGACTGCTGGATCTGAAGAAGATTTTTAAAGAAAATTCCTCATTTTGAACTAAGTTATAATTCGGGCTACCACAGTGAGCCCAAATATGAACCCAGGGACTTGGCTTGAACAAATTTGAATCTCATCCTCCTAAGCATGGTGCATACCCAATATCAAAAGCCTCTGCCTGCTGGATCTTGAGAAGAACATTTTCAAAGAAATTTGCCTGAAATGCACTAACTTAATACAATAACAATCTAGAATTTAACAAGAGAGCGTTTGCGTGCATGTATTATGCTGTCTTGGAGTCACGTGTAGTCATTTTTGCAATGCCGTGTCTTTCTTGTGCAAAAACTAGTATTTGTACGTTGAGGTGAGACTGCTCTCACTTCATTTGCTTAGCATAAGTTCAAAAAAGTAAACATCTTTAGCTCACCAACTTTAGTTGTGTGAGCTTATGGCATGATTCGATTGGTCGGCGTCGGCGTCAGCGTATGTGTCCAATAATGTTAAAGTTTCTGTTTAGGTCACTTAATCGCCCTATTTCCATATCGTGGCTTTTATAATGCTGCCATATGATGATTATTATCATTTTACCATGAGTAACCCCTCATACCCTGCATTTTAAACATTTTTCTTGACATTTTTAGTTGCGTTTAGTTTTCTGTTTAGCTCAGAATTTCATGTTTAACTTAGTGTTTAGGTCAGCTGCTGTGCTCCTTCTCTTCCCATGGTACTTATATTCATTATACATGTTCCTCAGTATCATTGTTCCATGATTAACCCCTCATACCCTGCATTTTAAACGTTTTTCTTCACATTTTTAGTTGCGTTTAGTTTTCTGTTTAGCTCAGAATTTCATGTTTACCCTACCCTGCATTTTAAACATTTTTCTTGACATTTTTAGTTGCGTTTAGTTTTCTGTTTAGCTCGGAATTTCATGTTTAACTTAGTGTTTAGGTCAGCTACTGTGCTCCTTCTCTTCCCATGGCACTTATATTCATCATACATGTTCCACAGTATCATTGTTCCATGATTAACCCCTCATACCCTGCATTTTAAACAGTTTAAACATTTTTCTTGACATTTTTAGTTGCGTTTAGTTTTCTGTTTAGCTCGGAATTTCATGTTTAACTTAGTGTTGAGGTCAGCTGCTGTGCTCCTTCTCTTCCCATGGCACTTATATTCATCATACATGTTCCTCAGTATCATTGTTCCATGATTAACCCCTCATACCCTGCATTTTAAACATTTTTCTTGACATTTTTAGTTGCGTTTAGTTTTCTGTTTAGCTCAGAATTTCATCTTTAACTAAGTGTTTAGGTCAGCTGCTGTGCTCCTTCTCTTCCCATGGCACTTATATTCATCACACATGTTCCACAGTATCATTGTTCCATGATTAATCCCTCATACCCTGCATTTTAAACATTTTAAACATTTTTCTTGACATTTTTAGTTGCGTTTAGTTTTCTGTTTAGCTCGGAATTTCATGTTTAACTTAGTGTTTAGGTCAGCTGCTGTGCTCCTTCCCTTTCCATGGCACTTATATTCATCATACATGTTCCTCAGTATCATTGTTCCATGATTAACCCCTCATACCCTGCATTTTAAACAATTTCCTTGACATTTTTAGTTGCGTTTAGTTTTCTGTTTAGCTCAGAATTTCATCTTTAACTAAGTGTTTAGGTCAGCTGCTGTGCTACTTCTCTTCCCATGGCACTTATATCCATCATACATGTTCCACGGTATCATTGTTCCATGATTAACCCCTCATACCCTGCATTTTAAACATATTAAACATTTTTCTTGACATTTTTAGTTGCGTTTAGTTTTCTGCTTAGCTCAGAATTTCATGTTTAACGAAGTGTTTAGGTCAGCTGCTGTGCTCCGTCTCTTCCCATGGCACTTATATTCATCATACATGTTCCTCAGTATCATTGTTGCATGATTAACCCCTCCTACCCTGCATTTTAAACATTTCTCTTGACATTTTTAGTTGCGTTTAGTTTTCTGTTTAGCTCGGACTTTCATGTTTTACTTAGTGTTTAGGTCAGCTGCTGTGTTGCTTCTCTTCCCATGGCACTTATATTCATCATACATGTTCCTCAGTATCATTGTTCCATGATTAACCCCTCATACCCTGCATTTTAAACACTTTTCTTGACATTTTTATTTGCGTTTAGTTTTCTGTTTAGCTCAGAATTTCATGTTTAACTTAGTGTTTATGTCAGTTTCTGTGTTTTACTTTTAAGAGGTTGTGTTTAGGTAAGCTTTGTCGCATGTTATGAGCCTGTTTGATACAGTTCTTGTGTTTGCCAAAGTTACTATCAAAGAGGAATGTTGGTGAGCTATAGGGCGTTGGCGTCCTTCTTGTTCAGTATGCTGTGATCGGAGAACATTGATTAGTTAGTTTATTTCATCTGAAATACGACCCTTCAGACGTAATCAGTATTCTCCGACGTTTCCGTTCCTTTTTCTTTTGTTTAGAACAGTACTAAATATTTTCCCACAGGCGACCATTATTATCCCCGCATTTGAAAAATTGCGGGGATATATTGGTTGTCTCCGTCCGTCCGTCCGTCCGTCCGTCCGTCCGTCCGTACCTACGTACGTCCGGACGTATTCCGGCGAAAAACTCCTAGGGGTTTCAATTCAAAACATTGAAAGTGTGTTCATGTGCATAAAGGTTTTGGATTTTTGATTCGGCCCTCGGGGGCGTAAGGGGCACCACTTTTGTCGTTAGAGGAATGGTTTCCGGCGAAAAACTCCTAGGGGTTTCAATTCGAAACATTGAAAGTGTGTTCATGTTCATTCATAGGGTCTGTAGATGTGCATAAAGGTTTTGGATTTTTGATTCGGCCTCGAGGGGCGCAAGGGGCACCATTTTTGTCGTTAGAGGAATGGTTTCCGGCGAAAAACCGCTAGGAGTTTCAATTCGAAACACTGAAAGTGTGTTCATGTTCATTAGTAGGGTCTGTAGATGTGCATAAAGGTTTTGGATTTTTGATTCGGCCCCGAGGGGCGCAAGGGGCTCCATTTTTGTCGTTAGAGGAATGGTTTCCGGAATCCGGAGAAAAACTCCTAGGGTTTCAATTCGAAACACTAAAAGTGTGTTCATGTTAATCAATAAGGTCTGTCGATGTGCACAAAGGTTTTGGATTTTTGATTCGGTCCCGAGGGGCGCAAGGGGCACCATTTTTGTCGTTAGAGGAATGGTTTCCTGAGAATAACTCCTAGGGGTTTCAATTTGAAACACTGAAAGTGTGTTCATGTTAATCAATAGGGTCTGTAGATGTGCATAAAGGTTTTGGATTTTTTATTCGGCTTCGATGGGCGCAAGGGGCTCCATTTTTGTCGTTAGAGGAGTGGTAGTTTCCGGCGAAAAACTCCTAGGGGTTTCAATTCGAAACACTGAAAGTTCGTTCATCTTCATTAATAGGGTCTGTAGATGTGCATAAAGGCTTTGGATTTTTTATTCGGCTTCGAGGGGCACAGGGGGCACCATTTTTGTTGTTAGAGGAATGGTTTCTGGAGAAAAACTCCTAGGGGTTTCAATTTGGAACATTGAAAGTGTGTTCATGTTCATTCATAGGGTCTCTAGACGTGCATAAAGGTTTTGGATTTGTGTCAACAATTTACCAATAATCACAAATGCGAATGCGGGGATATACTATAGTGTGCTTTGCACACAAATAACACCTCTCTAGTTAGCTATTGTGATACAAAAATATGATCGCAGCATTATAATTCGGCCTTTATTTTTGCATTCAAATACTAGAGTTCATGCAACACACAAGAGAAAAATTGACCAGAAGGAAACTTCTGGTCCTGTGCACATTTTTTTTTGCGGGGAATTCCGAACAAAAATACACCAATGGTCAATTACAGTTTTTGGTCCGATAGCTCACCTTTTTCCGCTGGAATATTAACCCTTTGAACTCTAGTGGTATCTTCCATGCCAGTTCAATTCATTATTTGGGGTAGACCAAGCAATATTTTCAACGTGCAGCCTTAGGGCTGCACGTTGAAAATATTGATTGGTCTACCCACACATTTACTGAGCAGCCATCCTATTTAATGACGTTATGACGTATCACGTTGCTGGCCGGAAAAAAACGGCCGCTAGGGTTCAAAGGGTTAAACAATGTGCAAGATATTAGTACAATGCTAAACAGGTTTTTAGGTCAGTCTATTTTTTTCCAAGGCTGATCATTTCGGAGTTTACATTATTTTCGAATGACATTTCTCATGGCGGTAACTCCAATTTATACGGTAGCATGTCAGTGTAATACAATAATTTATACTAAATTGTTACAACTTAGCATTCTTGTTAGAATAACGTAGTTATCTTGTTATAACAATTTACCTAGATTATCCGATAGGAGAATCAACCCCACCACAATTCTCCCATCAATTATTCAGAAACCCTGCCTCGATCTCCGGCGGAGCAGCCGCTGTCGTTGCCTAACATGTTCCTAAACCCTTTACCTAACGTAGCCACAAGATCGTGCAGCACTATTCACGACAATTGCATATCGAACTTCTGAGGGAGAAAAATACTATTTTAGTCATTCTAAATATGTTTTGCAACTATCCCCTGCTGTACGCGTTGGGTATTGGGTTAAAAAAGAAACACCATAATAGTTCGCAGATCCACATGGACAGTATTTCCAAGCTTCCAGATCGACATGTTATTTAATACATATGATTTTTTTCCCCTGAATTGCCTATTAGCGAGTACGCCTGATATGACTTCAAACTCGGATAATATGACGCCGATCTCGGCCGATACGAACGAAGCTACACTTGTCATCCAGGTGCGTCATTTTGTTGAAAGTGAATGCATTCACCCCTATTCGACAAAGGCAATCAAGCAGCAAAATTGCGTTACAAGGCAAATGGAAGTAGGTTTTTGTGTGGTGGAGAATTAATGATGGGAATATGTGAGTATAAGGTGGATTAATAGAAAAAAAGGAGTTGTATACAAGTTTAAAAGCAAACTGAGATTTAGAGTCGTGAGCAGAGATTCCACGACGTGCAAGAGATAGTGCAGCTGTCTGAACGTCGCGGCTTCCACATTGGGGAAGCCGCGACGTTCGGATAGTTGGACTAGAAGAGGAAACTTCGAACTTGAAAAGAATGGGAAACAATACCACAATCAGAAAAGTGTAACATATCTGAGAACATTTCGTAATTATTTGATTTGGTTTAACAAATATAAAAAGTTACTTCTTGGTTAGTTTTTTGTTATGCCTCAAAGTTAGTATGTCCAATCAGAACACTGGAATACCATCTAAATGTTCCGCCGTATCAGGTAACTCACCTGATATTAATCCACAGCTACCTAATATTTCTTTTGTTCTCTGTCATGAAAACAAGCCCTATAAAATCACACCAAGTACGGTTTTGATGAGAACAGCTCCGTAAAACAGTAACAATCTGGATATTGGGACGGTTTTGAAACAGTCCCAATAACTAGATATTTGTACGATTGTCACGGCACTGTAATCATAACCATTCAAAAGTAAAGATGCTGTAAAGGAGGTGTGAAAATCTTTTTAACACATGAATTATCGACAAGCTTTTCTGGACTAAGCTACTGAATTGAGTGTGCATCGTGTTCAAATTATAATGTACCTTTTAATTTTTTGTTGCTTTTAATAACCAACAGCCCTGGTAACCTAAAACGGACTCCTGCGGAAACCTCGTAAGTGAAGCAATGCTTGTTCGATGTGGTAAACAAGTTCAGTTTTACTGGTAAAATAGGACCTAGTCACCAGTGCCCGGGGTAGAAGTCCCCTAAAATGGGCAGCATGGGTGTAAACGATTGGCTAAACTTGACTTTACACCTTTTTTGCCGTCACAATTAGCCATAGCTGCAGAAAAGTGACCTTAAACACCAGTAAATAAATAAATAACCTAAAAAACCCGCCCTTTTTCAAATATTAAGACGGCAATCAGGCACCACCACCCGCCACCCCTGAGGGAAAGCGAACCTCTTCTTCAGATAAAAAAAGAATTATTCTTCCAAATGCTTTAAAAATGAACGAGTATTAAATTTATCTGCCGCACTTTCGATGAGGGATTGAATATATGTTCCACCCTTGAGCTGAGACATTATATTAGTGGGAGAACAAATTACGTCATGATGTGAGTTCACTTCGAAGCCACAGATCTGTTCACAATATCTGAACTCCTCCTGATGCGTGTCATAACTTCAATAGACTTTCTAGCAAGCAAACAATGGGTTATGTAAGCAAAAAGTGTTTTAAAATGTGTTTTTACTCGTGTCAAACTTTCTAAAATATAATTTTTTTGACTTTTGTTAACATTGAGGGGCTGTGGATTAAATCACATATATCACTATTTTGTGTACTATATGGGTAAAAAATTGTACAGTTGTGCAGGTGTCCTCCAATATTTGGACTCGGAGGACACCTGCACAACTGTACAATTATTTACCAATATAGTACACAAAATAGTGATATATCTATTACTTATTTGACATCGGGTGAGTAACCGTCATTACTGTTTTGGTGGATTTACACTCGCACCGAATTTTCAAAAAAATGAACTGAAACACAATAAGGGAATTTAAGTACGAAAAGTATTTTAAGGTACCGTATTTGTTGATTTAAAATATTAAATATTTAAACAATGGACAGAAAATATTATTTGTAGTCCCAAAAGTTCATTGTTGTTTTTATTTTACGACTCACTTAACCCCGATTGCCTACACGGGGGCACGATGACGCTGTGTACTAAGGCGTACTGCACGTCGAAGGTGCGCACGTCTTCAACCAATCCAACCCTGCCTGTGCCGTGGTGCAAAGTTCAGAGTTACGATGTTGGAACAGTTGGAGAGCTGATAGCTGCTCGTCGTTGCTCGGTGGTTCTCTCCGGGTACTCCGGCTTCCTCCACCCGTAAAACTGTCACCGACATGATATGACCCTGGCTGTTAATGTGTCGTTAAACCCTAATAAAAAAAAAAAAAAATTACGACTCTAATTACCTGAAGCGAACATTTTATTTTCAGTTTACTTAACGGATGAAAAGTGATTCTTTGAACGTTTAAAAGTGCTTCTTTGACCCTCTTCGGGTTGTAATGGCAGTAAATGTACGTAAGGGTATTTCAAATGTGTTTGTAGCGATAACTTTCATTTTGTGAGCAAATATCTTACTTCGAACAAGCGACGATTGTTAACTGCTACCATGGATACTTGCCAGTGCCAGTTACTGTTGTGATTCTGCGCGGTGCTGTCAATGGTGGTTTCTAAAAAATAAACGTCCGGTCGTTCTTTGTTTCTCGTGAAAATTTATTAATCTCTTGATTTACATCTAGCTTCGACACAATAAATATGTTACATGGCGCGTAGCTGGCTGATACATTTTCCTAAAAGGCTCTGATTGTTCATATCAGGTTCGGCTTCGCCTCACCTGATATGAACTCTCATCTCCTTGTATGGAATGTATCAGCCAGCTACACGACATGTAACTTATATATCGGTAACTTTACACCCCAGTCTCAGGCTGATAGGAAGTTACCTGCAGCTGATATCTCGGATGATATGAAACTAATCAAGTAATCTCGTCTAATTATATCAAAATAACGTGTCAAATCGTTTAAATTTGGTATTATTTTTTGACAACTCAATAGACTGCAAAAATGTGAGCCATTTTGAAAACATGGATAACATAAGCTATTTCCTATCGTTATCAGTAATTTTATGTGCCGTAAGACATTTTGCCCTGCCCAGAGAGAAATTCTCCTAAAAACCTCATAAAACTATAAAAAATGTATTACTAAACAAAGCTATTCCACCATGTTTTTCATGTTATTTCCGCATATATATATTATATAATCTCCAGGTATATATATCCACCTTTTAAATATATAAGTAGTATTGCATGTACCCGAACGTCCCACATTGGGGAGACCCCCGGGGGGGGGGGGACCCCTGAAGTGACGTCATGTCACGTGACCTGGTGACGTCATGTTGTATTCTCGTGGTAACCCGCGTGAGCGGCCATTTTGTGACGTCATCTCCATAGTGAGACGTGGTGTGAGTGCGCATGCGCAGCGCGTGTTGTTAGGGTGATACGTGTTTCCGTTGTCCATTTTGTATACTGGAGGCCGCCATATTGGTTTCTATGGTAGCACGTGGTTGCTATGTGACCCAAAACCTTCTAACAAGACAGGGGTATGTTCGGAGGATGTGTTCCTTTGTAGAAGAGTAAATTCCCGATTTGTAGAATTACCTCAAACAACCCGACCATCCCTCCAAATCACCAAAATCACCGAAATTGACTTTATTTCCCCAATTTATCGGTGTAGTGCTATAATACCAAGGGGGTACAAGGGGTGCGTTCCTTTGTAGAAGAGTAATTTCTCACAGAATCCTCGTTTAATTACCCAAATAAACCCGACAAGTTGTACTGTTTCGAATTCTTTCAGAATTCTCTGCTTCTATCTATATATGGAATAGTTTTCCTCTACCTGACCATGTTCCTTTGTTCCGGAGTATACTTCAGTAGCGTAGAAGAGCCTATCAGTTGGAACAGCTTTGCTTATAAAAACTATATTTAGCTATTCTGGTCTTTTCTTGTTAGTTCTGACCCTATTCCAAGTACTCTTGTTGTTTCTTTTATCTAGATCATTTATGTAACTAACCAATCAGATTGCTTGATTCCCCGTAATCTGTATGAAGAGCTATCTCCCTTGTGTATATCAAAAGCATTCCCAAACCCAATAAGCAATCGAGCAGTTACTGATAAACCATTGCTCGAATGACTCGAATTCCATCGAGCAAATGAGCTTTAGAGTAATTGCTCGATCGAGTGACTCGCATATGTTGCTCGAACGACTCGAATCCCATCGAGAAAATGAGCCAACGAGCAATTGCTCGTTCGAGTGACTCGAAATACTGCTCGTCGACTCATTTCAGTATTTGAGGATACCTGTGGCCTGGTATTGTATTAATCGAGGATACCTACTAGAGAATCCCTTTTTTGTCATATGTGCTTTTGTGCAAAGGCACAATGTGACACAATGTGCCCTAGCACATAGGCACATACTTTATGTGCCGATATGTGCTTATGTGCCTTTGCACATAAGCACATATGACAAAAAAGGGATTCTCTAGTAGGTATCCTCGAATAATACAATAGGTATCTTCAAATACCCGTATGTGCCTATGTGCTAGGGCACATTGTGTCACATTGTGCCTTTTCACATGAGCACATATCGGCACATAAAGTATGTGCCTATGTGCTAGGGCACATTGTGTCACATTGTGCCTTTGCACATAAGCACATATGACAAAAAAGGGATTCTCTCGTAGGTATCCTCGACTAATACAATACCATGCCACAGGTATCCTCAAATACTGAAATGTGTCGACGAGCAGTATTTCGAGTCACTCGAACGAGCAATTGCTCGTTGGCTCATTTGCTCGATGGGATTCGAGTCGTTCGAGCAATATGTGCGAGTCACTCGAGGTAAGACGGAATCCCACTTATGGAATCCCTTTTGTGGAATCCCATTTGTGGAATCCCTTTTTCGAAAACGCCTTTGGCTATGGAATCCCTTTTTTCTGAAATGAGTCGAAGAATCGTTCGAGGAGTCACTCGAACGAGCAATTGCTCGTTGGCTCATTTGCTCGATGAGATTCGAGTCGTTCGAGCAATATGTGCGAGTCACTCGATGTAAGACGGAATCCCACTTATGGAATCCCTTTTGTGGAATCCCATTTGTGGAATCCCTTTTTCGAAAACGCCTGTGGCTATCGAATCCCTTTTTCTGAAATGAGTCTAAGAGTCGTTCGAGGAGTCACTCGAACGAGCAATTGCTCGTTGGCTCATTTGCTCGATGAAATTCGAGTCGTACGAGCAACATGTTCCAGTCACTCGATCGAGCAATTACTCTAAAGCTCATTTGCTCGATGGGATTCGAGTCATTCGAGCAATGGTTTATCAGTAACTGCTCGATTGCTTATTGGGTTTGGGAATGCTTTTGATGTACACAAGGGAGATAACTCTGCATACAGATTACGGGGAATCAAGCAATCTGATTGGTTAGTTACATAAATGATCTAGATAAATGAAACAACAAGAGTACTAGGAATAGGGTCAGAACTAACAAGAAAAGACCAGAATAGCTAAATATAGTTTTTATAAGCAAAGCTGTTCCAACTGATAGGCTCTTCTACGCTACTGGAGTATACTCCGGAACAAAGGAACATGGTCAGGTAGAGGAAAACTATTGCATATATTGATAGAAGCAGAGAATTCTGAATGAATTCGAAATAGTACAACTTGTCGGGTTTATTTGGGTAACTAAACGAGGATTCTGGGAGAAATTACTCTTCTACAAAGGAACGCACCCCTTGTACCCCCTTGGTACTATAGCACTACACCGATAAATTGGGGAAATAAAGTCAATTTCGGTGATTTTGGGTAGATTTTGGTGATTTGGAGGGATTGTCGGGTTGTTTGTGGTAATTCTACAAATCGGGAATTTACTCTTCTACAAAGGAACGCATCCTCCGAACATACCCCTGCCTTGTTAGTAGGTTTTGGGTCACATAGCAACCACGTGCTACCATAGAAACCAATATGGCGGCCTCCAGTATACAAAATGGACGACGGAAACACGTATCACCCTAACAACACGCGCTGCGCATGCGCACTCACACCACGTATCACTATGGAGATGACGTCATAAGATGGCCGCTCACGTGGGTTACCATGACAACACAACACGACGTCACCAGGTCACGTGACATGACGTCACTTTCGGGGTCCCCCCCCCCCCCCGGGGTCCCCCAATGTGGGACGTTCGGGTACATGCTATACTACTTATATAAAATAAAAAGGTATCCTTACTTTAACGTACAAGGTCAAATTGAATGACGAAGATATCGCTTTCAGGTGGTGTGGCAAAACCACAAATTTTCCGACAAAATGTAGCAAAGCAAAAAGATGGTATTACAACAGGATGAAACCCAATGACGTTTGGGAAAACTTACTTGTCTACCTTTTCCGTCTCTGACTGTTATGAATACACAATTTATTGAGTTGAGTGGAAGTGGCGTTTCACATAGGTTGTAATACGCATATTACTTTAGTATTTCAAAGCACCCGGCCTTCTTACCTGGTAATCTTGACAACCACCACCACTCACAGGCTTTAAGTGTACGCAGGCCAGTTTTTTATTGAGGTTTAATGACACTTTCGGCAGCCAATGCCCGACATGACCGTAGCCCGGTGACTATATGGAACAAATACCCACTCACGCCTTAGTCGTTCAACGAAATAAAAAATACCCAACTTTATATTATCGTCCTCGTTTTTTTCAGTCTCCATTTACGAGAACTTTCCATTTCGCATAACCTATTAGAGTCGCGTGTACACAATGTGTATCGTATTTTATACCATGATCGCCTATGTTACAACCTGTGAAAAGTTGTCAGACACCACTTTAAAGAGCATCAGTGCCACAGGAGGTGTGTGGGCACACTATGCTCCTCTGAACCTTCACTGTAAGCAGTATTGTATACTAACACTCCATTTAACGAAGATAGCAGGTAACCATCTGAAGCCTGGTGGTCTCTCCCTATCATTTCACAGTGGCATTAAATAGAAGATCAGCAATCATTATTTTGGGGAAGACCAGTTAATATTTCTGGTAGACAAAAGAATATTTTTCAAATATTTATTCCTCCCCCCCCCCCTCCCGCCATACACAAACGCTCATTGGGGCAGCCATTTACTTCACGGAATTACGACTTATCATGAGATTGTCACGGATAATTTATTTATTTATTTATTTATTGGGGTTTTAAAAACACTTTCGACAGCCAGGGTCACTTCGTGACGGACAGTTTTACAAGTGGAGGAAGCCGGAGTACTCGGAGAGAACCACCGAGCAACGGCGAGCAACTGTTTGACTCCCCATCTGAAGCCTGGTAGTCTCTCCCTATCATTTCAATGGCATTAAATAGAAGATCAGTAATCATTATTTTGGGGAAGACCAATTAAAATTTCTGGTAAACAAATGAATATTTTTCAAATATTTATCCCCCCCCCCCCCCCGCCATACACACACTCTCATTGGGGCAGCCATTTACTTCACGGAATGACGACACACCATGAGACAGTCGCGGATAATTTATTTATTTATTTATTTATTGGGGTTTTAAAGACTCTTTCGACAGCCAGGGTCACCTCGTGACGGACACAGTTTTACGAGTGGAGGAAGTCGGAGTACTCGGTGAGAACCGCCGTGCAACGGCGAGCAATTGTCTGACTCCCCAACGTACTCACTCCATACAAACAGGGTTAGCATTGGTTAAAGACAAGTGCACCACCGACGCGCAGTGCCGCCCTTGTACACAACGCCATCGAGCCCCACGCGGGCAATTGGGATTAAGTGTCTTGCCCAAGTACACAACGCGGTTGCCATAGGTGGGATTCCAACCGAGGACCTCTTGGCTTGCAGTCTGTATCTCTACCTACTCAGCCACCGCGCTCCCTGTCACTGACAAGCTCGCGTCGTATTCAAATGGTTAAATATATTTGTTCACGTGAGGGTTTTGATATCTTTCCGCGAAAATCGCGTGTCCAAAAATATAATGCAAACATTTCTTTAAAAAAAATCACGACACTTCTCAATAGCTATGAATGTAGGCCAACATATCAATAGTAATCTTATCTAAAGAATTGTGGGACATCCGCACAAATGATTTTATTAAGCCCCGACATGCAAAACTTCGGCTGGGTTTCTCGAAATTACATACATTATTTCGTGAACGAATTTTAAAGGTTGAGGTGTTATGTGGAAAGAAGAAAACAACACTTAGAAATTATTTTTAGAAATGATTTCAACCTCCACTTTGGAATATAGGTGATTTGTGCATTTAACACGGTATGATCGGACCGCCGTAATCCACGAATGAACGTGGTGCGTATAACTTCGGAACAAAATACCCAATTGACAGACATGTAATCATTTCCGCAGTATATGGTCTCACAAATTACATAGCTGATTCATTGAAACTGTGAATTAACTGGTAATCTATTACTTGGTCTTCAGAAACTGATGTAAATAAGAAATTCGATAGCTGTCCAATAATAAATACATTTCTATATCAAATAGTTACAGAAGTCAGAACTGATCACATGCAACAGGTATTCACAGGACAGATCGCAGCGCAGCTAAAATGGAGGTGCGGGTTGGGAGGGATGAGGGTCACAATTAATATTGTTTTTTTTTAAATTTTTTGTTTTAAAAACATGTTGAAAGTGAAACCTCCATGGGTATTTTTTTTTATTCATTGCCAAACCATATGCTCTGAAAAAGAGAGGGGGGGGGGGGGGCATAATCCCCTCTCCAATTGATCGCCCATCGTTTCCGCTGCCACTGGTATGGGATCACTTATTGTCGAGGATAATACTAGATGAATTCCGTTAACTCAAGATGACAAAACATTCATGGCTGGCGATATAAGAATTCCAGGCGCATGGTAGGACGTTGAGCGTTAACAATTCAGTTCACGTTTTTCATGAACATACATATGCAGTTAAAACTAAACGTCCTGTCGTGCACATATCTAGGCTTAATAGCGCGTAGGAAATTGCACGCAATTGCCATATCGAATGGCATCCAAAGCACGGCAGGCTCTCCTGTTTACTCATAGCAAACACAGGCAGTGTTACCCGGAGGTCCATTGGCTAAAACATTGCTTGTGCACAGGCCATATGTACAGAATGTGATATCCTTACTTTGGTCATAACGTGTAGATTAATGCGCAGATCGACGTGCTATTTGTGGACATTTTATTTAGGGACTTCTAGTTTTACCTGTATAACCACAAAGAAAAGACAAAACAAAAGAAAGCAAAAAAAGAACCCCAAAACAACAACAAAAAACCGAGGACGCCCCCCCCCCCCCCCCCCCCACTCCCACACACACAAACACGCGCGTTTATTTGGGTTAAAGTGGCTATTTCTTATCCTTTAATTCATTTTTACGTAAAGAGAAAAGGGCAAAACAATCAACATCAAATCGGTGAAGAGGATCGGCAATATTCAAAAGTTACGGTCCGATACGTTTATTGTGTCATCAGCTCAAAGGTTTGGTAGATTATTATTGAAACACCTGACAAATACAAAATGGTTTACCCCAATTCTTGAAGAAAATAGTTTTTAAATCTTCACCATTTAGGAATACAGTTTGAAAGAGTTATTTAACTCTTCGCCTATTGCAGACGGGGTTTCCCCCCAGTACAAAAAATAACCTATTACCTTGCATACTTAAAAAATCCGGGATCTTTATTCAAAAAATGTACAATGTAAATTGGAAGAGACCTCTCATCAACGATTTCCCGTTTCCACACTTATTTAAGTTTCCAACAAAGTCAAATCATGGCTGGTGAAAAGGGCTCATGGCATATTTAATATGTTTTGTCAGCAGTGAATGGCGATGATGGGGTGGAGCTAAACAAAACAAATATGTGTCCTCTCAGTAATCAAAGGCTCCCCTCTATCACCTATCACCTTATATGTTTCTCCTAGGGTTATTATTTAACTAATTTCCTCCATCGTCAGTTTTGTTTAAGGTGACCTGCAGGAGACAGCATCACGTTTTAATTCATCTGCTAGCACCTTCATGTTAATCAACACAACAAACCTCCATATTCCCTTCTTCTGCTTATTAACCCTTTACCCAACGAATCGTCCGCATTCGCCCGCGTAATTTAAAAACTGAGAAGTTGAAAAAAGTAAATTTTTCAAAAAAGTTCAACAAAACCATAACATGTGACACCTCATTGGAACGAGCTCGATGAGCTCGTTCCAATGAGGGGGGATCATGCGTTATGGCTTTATTGATTTTTGTTTTTAATTTAAAAAAAAATAATTAAAATCATAAATTTTGATATTCTGTGTTGGGTAAAGGGTTAATCAAGTGGCTTCTGCAAGATTGCTTGCATCTCGCTTTTATCCATTTAATGCTTTTTAGAGAAGTGGTATTAGAACAAACCATTTCGGTAACTGGAGTGACACTTATCACAGATGATCTAAATTTGTTCGTGACTATTTCTAAAACTACAAGACCCACCCTACTTTGATGGTAAAGATGATAATATGCATGAATTCAAATCTGTTTGAAAATTTAATGTTCACCCAAGAATTATTTAATTTATATTTCTAGTAAAGGGATGGTTCATTGTGTAATTTTCGGTAAAAAGGTGGGGCGATTCTAGGGTTTTGTCCATCGAAAAATGTAGCTGCTAGAGCTGAAACGGTTAATCGACTGAACCAATGATCGACGTCTTGATCGATCAACAAAGTAATTGATCGGTTAACCGTTACTTTTGAACTACGGTATTATACGGGTTAACAAAGGAACAAACTTGTTCCAAAACAGGCAAACATTGTCACACTGGTTCACATCAAGTGAGACAGAGTAAAGCACGCTAGTTACATTATGACATACTTGTTCACTTGTATGATCGTTATACTGTATCGGTAGCTGGAAATGCTTTCAATCAATTTCAATCAACCCTTTACCCATAACGGGTAGCAGACGATACTTGTATAAAAAAAAAATGTTGAATTACTAAAGATTTTCAATGTTTATCTCAAAAACATAGCTTATGGCCCCTCATTGGAACGAGCTCGTTCCAATGCGGGGGTCATAAGCTATGTTTTTGAGACAAAAATTGAAAACATAATAAAAGTTGAATGGAGATTTTTGTATCTGGCACTGGCCGGTTTTGTCTATTACGTTGAGTAAAGGTTTAAAGATATAAATCATCAACGGTACTTGTAGTTATTTGGCTACCTATTAGGGCAAGTGATTAATAGGTTAACCGAAGTTAATCCAGTTGATTAATCGATCAAGAAAACATTTTAACCGTTTCAGCTCCAGTAGCTGCATGAACATCTTGACGTCTTCAGTGTTTTGAGGATAAATTATGCATTATGTCCTGGAGAAGACGTTTTGGTTGAGAGAGAAGCGCAACCAAAACCAAAATGCCCCAACTATTACTTTCCACTTTTCTGTCCTGTCATAAATAATTTCAGTTGGGCCAGTTGGAGTCTTCCAAACTTTGATGTGATTCTGAGTCAATCGCCACGTCACTCAACATACTTGCAATGTAGCTCAATAGTAAGATTTTTCTTGACTGAGAAACTCCTACCACCAAATCAGGTAAATGCCAGGCCTGGCATTCTTAAGAAGGGGGGAGGGCTACAAATCGCTCTCTTCACGTGACCTAGGGGATCGATTAGCTCTCTTCGAGCTTACAAAAGCAAAAAATGGCAAATGAAGTCGTAATATTAATGAATTCTGCCTCGTGGGCTTTGTATATTTTATTTGGTGCTGTTAACCAGGTAGTCTCTGTGAGACGGCTACAACCCCCCCCCCCCCCCCCAACTCCGGGCCTTGTTAAGGCCCGGGGGCAGTGCGAAAATATTGCAGAGACAACTAACATAGCAGAGATATGAAAAGCTGTGGGTTTTAGGAATAGGCTGTTGTAGTAATCGGTACTTTCTAAAGATAGGATGGCTATTTTCGCCCTCCTCAGTTTTTTTTAAGGCGAGCAGTAGGCGAGCGAATAAATCGCACTCCTGAAAAAGCCAGCCCCGAAATGCCATAATTTTTCGAGGATACTGGCACAATTCACCAATGTTGAGTCACGATTAGGCAAATTTCTACTTGACTGGATGGCATTGTTTGCTCTTTTTTGTTTCTGAAAAATGTTAGCTGAGACATAAAAAGGCGGAAAATCAGATACACGGACAAGAAAAGATTGCCGTAAGAGGAGAGACACCCCATGCGGGCACATCGACCTTTGTACTGATTTTGTGGGATCTATGAGACAATAAGGTGGCATTTTACTTTTTAAAATTCTATCGCATACATGCCTTTGATCAAAATGACCTCACAAATAACCCTTTCAACAGAAAGTAGAAAATTATTTTGTGATTTTCGAGTACAAATACATACAAATTACATAATGACCACTAAATCGCCAATGGAGACTCGAGACGTCCGAGTAAATTTGGAACTGATTTAGTTCTCAAAACAATGCAAAACAAAACCCCAAAACAGGGCACCTCAGAACATAATTAAATTGTCCAGTGTTGACTTAGATTCTTAAATGAAGGAAAACGTTAAAAAACATATTAGTCCAGCACAGGTTAACTCATTTTGGGTTGAACCTGAACATGTTGGGGAAGACAACGTTTCTTGACGTTTCTAGAGTAACTTTGATGACACTATGCAAACCATGGGTAACTCGGGATATGCAACATGACGCCCAAAATGGCCAACCAAAACACTATTTTCATAAATTCATCCATATCACAACGAAAGTTACACAAGGTATGCACAATTACAAGACGGTGTATCGTGTACAAAGTTCATGACGGACGATGTCAGAGACAGGGATCAACACAAAGAATGAGCATGCATATCAACTTGCTCGATCCGGGTTATAACTTTTTTAATGGGAAGATATCACAATGCAACTTACACAGTATATGAATCACCGTAAGGCGGTATGCCGCATAAAAAAGTCAAGATCGATCCACCAAGATCAAGTTCACAGAAAGAACATTTACCATTTTTTACCTTTGTGACAACTGACGCTTTCCTGATGTTCATGTATAACTTTCAGCAAACGAACCAAAAATGTAACAGTGGGACATATCTCAAGGATGGTATAACCTGTGGACATGGAACCATTGCCAAATGTGTGGTAACCCATTGGAGGGGTAAAGTATGGGGCAATATCGCTGTGATCACCCATTGGTTCCTTGAGTGTTTTTCTCTCGGACCGCTGCAAATCGCATTCTAGATTCTCTAACACATTTCGGATATTCACATATGAATTTCAATATTTGAAAAAGTATACGGAGCCATACAATTTGATTGAAAGCGCGTTATGCTCGTATCTCAAGCATTGTTTGACCTGGCACCAGCACCATATGCATCGAAACCCATTGCAGGTTTAAGGGATGGGTCAAGTGTTACCAACTTGGAGTAAGGCACGTGCTAATTAAATAAGACGCTTATAAGCCCTTGCGTCACGACTTTTCACACCAACCCCCACCCCACCCTCACCTCCCGCCGAAAATTTTTTTTTTAAAATGAAAATTTAGTGCCCTGAGACAGAATTTGGGACCCTCTGGTGCTTTAATTTTCCCATTTTGAAATTGTTCATAATGTTTCGAAGGCCGTGGCCCGTCGATCCACCCCCCACCCCACCCGACTACGCCACTGGCCTACATAGTGACACGGAGAGCGCAATAATACAGCAGTTAGAGCATTGGACTTCAGACCGAAAGGACCTAGGTTATATCCTAGCCAGCGTTATTTGAGTTGTGTCCTTGAGCGAGACACCTAATATCAATATCAGTATCAATGTCCATATAAAGCACAGCGAGGAAACGTTCTAATGTGTAATCCACGCCGATGGTACGCCTGCACTTACTCGATCCTGCTTCTGCTTGTGTTGTGTTAGAATAATAGTCCAGAGGGACTAATTTTCCTACGGACTTCCATTCCTGTTACACCGGCATTTAATCACTGCAGCTCGTTGGTTCTCTCCTGGTGTACCGTTCTCATCCACCGGTAAAGGTTGTCCGACACGGAATAACGCAATGAAACGCTACTGGGCAAAGGTACACCTTGCGTTACCGACATAAAGTATTGGATGGAGATAATTTCAGATTGTTTAATCTGAAACGTGCGATTAAAGAACTTTTTTCAATTTTTATGAATCATCACCAGTTGAATTATTGTCAAGCATTATCTGGGAAGGCGTTTCTAGGGTTGAAAATAATATGAAAATACGCAAGGCGTAAGAAGGAACCCCAAAGTATCCAACTGAAATATTTCATTCCGCAAACATTACTCCAAAAACATTTTATGTAATCGATTTCCTGCAGTTGTATAATTTCAGCCAAACATATATCACAGTACTAAGTATTTTCCCACAGGCGACCATTATAACGTTCAGTCGAAAAAAATATGGTCGCATCATTTTAATTTTGGCATTCAAATATCTTTTGTCAAGTATAGCCCTTCAGATAACCTTTTTCTGATTCTTAAACAGGAGGTCATGCAACAAATACGAGAGAAAAACTAACAGAAAGGGAAGTGCTGGTCACATGTACATATTTCTCAGGGAATTCCCAACCAAAACACGCCAATAGTCAAATGAATGTTTAGGTCCAAAAAGTCCTCAAATCACCCTCTTTATTCATCTGGAACATTCAACAGTAATGCAAGATGTCAGTAGAATTCTTCAAATGTTTATTGAAACAATATATTTTCCCAAGACTGCTTAGTTTGGTGAATTACATAATTTCCTAGGCAGGTAAATCTAACTAAAATATTTACAACAAACCCAACCCTACCAAAGATACATTTATCTCTTTCATGTAATGAAAGACTCATTTCTGCAACAGAATCCAACTTTTTGTTTCTGCCTAGTCAAACGCGTGGGAAATTTGTTCTTTTGAAGAGAAGTGTCCAATCTGTGGCAAATGGGCTTACAAACTGGTATTGCCTCCGACAGAATTCCTACTCTGTTACCTAATGGGTAAGATGGGGTGGGGGGGGGGGGGGAATAAGAATTCACAGATTTCTTTGAAAACTACCCAAATCCCAAAATAAAACTAAAATCTGCATCAGCACACAAAACCTTTTGACAAAATCTGTTTTAATTAACCACACAGCAAGATAATTAGTGCCCAACCCCCATGAAACAATATGTCAATTTTGTTTCAAAATTTGGGTTGTGCGGGGCTTATAATTCCTCCAAATTTGGGACAATCTATTCGGATTCTTGCGAAAATCGTTGCAAGAATTCAGACCTGCTATGGGCCAGGATTCTATGAGGCCAGTATGGTTGAACCCCTGTTGCATACTGATAATACATGTTAACCCTTTACCCAGTACAGCTTTTTAATTTTTAAAACACAAACTACTGATTTTAAAAAAGCCCCACCCCCACCCCTCCCAGGGGCCTTAATCGCTCACCCGACAAAGTGGTTCAGAGAAGTATTTTGGGTCACATTCAGTTAGTCATGGTTCATCAACACTACATAGGAATGATATTATGACATTATTCATAACTCTAGTGTCCATGTCAGATGATTATTAACATGGGTCTTCCTGGTTGCTTCCAGTTCTGCCAGCTGTAGACAAGTACTGCCAAACTTCCAAGGGTTGTTGTGTCACTGCAGCTTAAAAGGCAAATTTTATAGAAAAACTGGAATGGATTTGAACATTATGAACAACCTTGAACCTAACCCACCCCTGACCAAATAATTAGCCAGGGACTCGAAATGGACAAACTCAAATCTGACCCACCCCACCCCTGCGATACCAAATATGAAAGGATTCTGACAGAAACCAAACTGAGAAAGAAACAAATTTTGATCTGATCTCCCCAGAGATCCAGAGATGTACACCAAATATTAAAGCATTCTAACTGGTGGATCTGAAGAAAAAGTTTTTTAAAGAAATTTTCTCATGTTGCACTGAGTTAATTTGAGCTCCCATATCGAGCTCAAATATTAACCCATAGACTTGGCTTGAACAAACATGAATCTGACTCCCTTAGAAATGCTGTATGTCAAATATAAAAGGAGTCTGGTGGGTCTGAAGAAATCGATTTTTAAAGAAATGTCCTCATACTGCACAAAGTTAAAATTTGGGCTTCAATAGATAGACCAAATATTAACCCAGAGACCCGATTCAAACAAACTGCAAACTACCCCTCCCCCACCCCCCCCCCCCCCCTCACACACACACACACACAGACAATAGAGATATTGTATTCCAATTATGAAAGTATTCTGGCTGGTGGAGCTGAAAGAGGTTTTCAATGAAATTTCCTCATATTGCACTGTTGATATTTGGGTGCCCATAGGGAGCCCAAATATTAACTCAGTGACTCGATTTGAACAAACTTCAATCTGCCCTCCCCCTCCTAGAAATGCTGTATACCAAGTATCAATAGATTCTTATACATGGTTCTGGAGAAGATTTTTTTAAATTTTAGAAAACAATTTATGGGTGCTATCAGAGAAATGCCCCTTTTGGGAACCCCTGTGGGCTTGGCAACTTTATTTGAACAAACTGGAATTCATATATGATAAGGAACATGAATATCAAATTTGGTTCAATTCGGCCCAGTTGTTTATGAGGAGAGGTTGATAATGTAAAGTTCACGTCGGACAGATGGACGGATGGTCGACAGACAGAAAGTCATCACTTACGCGCTCCCTGACTTACAGTCCCCCTGGCCCCCACTTTCGTCAGATTTGTCGCCGTTTGCCCCTTGGATGATAAGACATCGACGGCGCATGGGCCTGGTAAGTCCCTGGATGTCACCCTGATATTGCTTTCTACTCCTGTTTTAGAACATTACGTAAATCGCCGAAATTCGGAAGAACATGAAGTCGTAACCGACGGTCCAATTGATCCCAAAGATGCTCGTTTGGCGACAAATCTGACGAAAGTGGGGGCCAGGGAAGAAGTTCGATGCTCTGCAACTCGGGAAAGTCACGACAGATACGCGCCAAGTGACATCGCTGCAGAGTCCAGCGAACACGCTGACGTACCCATTCCATTCTGACGGTACGATGACGTTGGGTGAGGATTGGTCCGTGGTATGGGTGCCTACTTCGGATGCCCTGTTTAGTGAGTCTGTTGCTGACAGTTTGTGCACTGATTCTATTGTTAGTTTTACCAGGAGTAATTGCTGCTGTCCTCCGGAAGGAAGCGATCCCGCAAGAGAGGTGTCCTGATTTGTGGGTCTTGTGCTGGGGTCGTAACTCTTGATCGACCTGAACGCGGTCGGTCGGCAGTAGATACAGTGGTTCTATACATTCCAACGAGGCAGTAGATAGTGGCCACAGTGACACCGAACTCAGCAGCAAGCTCATCTGGAGGTATCCCAGCCTCATGCATACAAATAGCACGCAACCTCTGATTTTCGATTAACCTTGTCATTTTTTAAAATGTCGGAAGACAAAATCTAGCGTGTTTTCTCAATAACACAGGCTCTCTAGCACAACATAACACAAAGAAAATAGTCGGTCAATTTGACATTCTCGGGTACCACGTGCTATTTTGCAATCCGTAGCAAAATTGTATTTGGTTGGGTGGACAACAACAACTTGTCATTAAACTCTTTGCACGACTTCTTGTCCACAAACATGCAACATTAGAACTATTATGATTCATCCTTTATGATATTTTTTCACATTTGTTTCTATTATACTTTCTTTTTTGACTCAGTATAACCTATTTCAGATTAGGCGTCTTTTAATTAACACTTTGTTTTATGCGATTCGCGCACATATGTTGTATACAATAAATACTATACATTTTAGTAAATTGTGAGTCATGGCGCCACTCGCTCGCATTTATTGTAGATAAGAAACATTACTGCATTTTAGTTAACTATGGGCCATGACTTGCAATCGATCACAGCAATATTCGTCCAACTGCGTCCCACTATCGATAGTGGAATCGTGCTTAGTTTCACAACCGCTCTGTAGAATCGACGATTGTGATCTGAATATCACCTTGTGCCATACGGCCGTAAAATAATTTCTGCTGTGGTACCAAACCATATTTTACGTAAATAAGCTCCCTCCAAGTGTGACCGATGTGGTGGAACATCAGCTAGATATAACTATAAATAGCAGCGAACGGGGAGAACATAATAGTAACGTGTGTGTGTGTGGGTGGGTGAGAAAATATAAGATCGAAATTTAAAAGAAGATTTCAGAAAAATATGTCTGAGCAACCGAAAAATATGTTTCCGGAAGTAAACACGTGAACAAAAAATAGAAGTCGAAGTTGATCAAATTGTGCTGTTTTTTATTGGTAGAAATCGAATGGAATTTTTGAAAAAAGGAACAAGTGAACGTGCAAGAATAACGCCACCTGGTAGGTTCCGTTAAAATTTGAAACTACAAAAGTAGAATGTCAGGTACATTTGAGGGGTTATTTGGATGACCTCGGTAGATGACCTCGGAAGTAACATCATGTCACGTGACCTAGTGGCGCCATGTTGTGTTGTCCTGGTAACCCACGTGAGCGGCCATCTTGTGACGTCATCCCCATAGTGATACGTGGTGTTAGTGCACATGCGCAGCGCGTGTTGTTAGGGTTATACGTGTTTCCGTCGTCCATTTTGTATACTGGAGGCCGCCATGTTGGTTTCTATGGTAGCACGTGGTTGCTATGTTACCTAAAGGCCTACAACGGGACAGGGTATGTTCGGAAGGTGTGTTCGATTGAATCGGAGTAAATCTAATTACCACAAACAACCCGACAAGTTGTACTATTTCGAATTCTTTCAGAATTCTCTGCTTCTATCAATCTATGTAATAGTTTTCGTCTATCTGCCCATGTTCCTTTGTTCTAGAGTATACTCCAGTGGTGTAGAAGAGCCTATCAGTTGGAAAAGCTCTGCCTATTATTACTATATTTAGCTTTTCAGGTCTATTATTGTTAGTTTTGACCCTATTCCGAGTATTCTTGTAGTTTCCGTTATCTAGATCCTTTATATAGATTATAACCAACCAATCAGATTGCTTAATTTCCCATAATCTGTATGCAGAGTTATCTCCCTTGTGTACAACAAAACCCCATATCATTCCCAAAGCCAGTAAGCTATCGAGCAGTTACTAGTAAATCATTGCTCGAACGACTCGAAGCAGATCGAGCAAATGAGCTATCGAGCAATTGCTCGATCGAGTGACTCGCACAAATTGTTCAAACGACTCGAATCCCATCAAGCAAATGAGCTAACGAGCAATTGCTCGTTCGAGTGACTCGCACATACTGCTCGACGACTCATTTCAGAAAAAAAGGATTCCATAGCCATAGGCGTTTTTAAAAAGGGATTCCACAAATGGGATTCCAAATAAGGGATTCCAAAAAAGGGTCTGTAACCCATAAATATTACATGCAACAACCTAACTAAACAGACGAAACATGAACGAAGATGAACTGGCTGGAAACAACTGAACATAACCAATTCAACTACAGTTGAACTGTTGAAGTCGCAGTGAACGAAGACCCAACACAACCAAGATCGAAGTAAACAGAACAAAGTGAAGGAAATCGAACTGATCTGATCGACAGACTGAACAGATAGAAGAGAACCGATGCAAAGAAGGTATCGAAGCGAATTGACCATAACAAATTGAACAAAGTTCTGAACTATAACCCCTAAATATAAACTAATGTTAACCCTTTGAACTCTTTGAATGAACTATATTTTTGAACCATAACCTAAAGGAAGGTATTACCACCCTTTGAAGCCAATACGGTTTTTAACCATAACTTTAATGAAGGTACATATAATTAAAACCCTTCTGAACTATTCAGGACTGAATGAACTATAACCCATTGAATTGAATTCTTTCAATAGGGAAGGGGAATACCCTCGAGTGTTGATGTTAAAACTCTGAATCCCATTTTACAGAGTCGGATGGGAATCTCATTTTACAGAATCCCTTTTTAAGAATGTCTCTTTCGAAAACGCCAATGGCTGTGGAATCCCTTTTTTCTCAAATGAGTCGCCGAGGAGTATGTCGAGGCACTCGAACGAGCAATTGCTCGTTAGCTCATTTGCTCGATGGGATTCGAGTCATTCGAGCAATATGTGCGAGTCACTCGATATACCACGGAATCCCACTTACGGAATCCCCTTTTTGGAATCCCATTTGTGGAATCCCTTTTTTGAAGACGCCTTTGGCTAGGGAATCCCTTTTTTCTGAAATGAGTCGTCGAGCAATTTGAGCGAGTCACTCGAACGAGCAATTGCTCGTTAGCTCATTTGTTCGATGGGATTCGAGTCGTTCGAGCAACATGTCGAGTCACTCGAATGAGCAATTGCTCGTTAGCTCATTTGCTTGATGGGATTCGAGTCATTCGAGCAATGTGTGCGAGTCACTCGACATAAGACGGAATCCCACTTATGGAATCCCTTTTTTGGAATCCCATTTGTGGAATTCCTTTTTAAAAACGCCTGTGGCTATGGAATCCCTTTTTCTGAAATGAGTCGTCTAGGAGTAGGCATCGAATACTTTCCCGACTGATGCTACATTTCATTCTTCTGTTGTCATTTTCACTCAGAGAATTATTATCAATACCTGTCAGTAGCCTCTTTTGGATTTTGCACTGCTGATCAAAGCTATAAAACTTTCTCATGCAATGAGTGTTACACGTTTCGAGCAACACACTACTCTTGTACACATGGACATTCCAGCTAGCTGAAAGAGAGATGGCCAGCTTTGAGAGTGGCCTTTTAGTAGCTTTGGTCAGAAATTAACAGGCCTGTTCTTTTGAAAATCACTGGACGGCAGTTGCTAGCTGTACTTGATCTATATTCAGGCGGGCACAAGCCCACCCAGGCAGGCTGGTACCTACCAAAAGCAATTAGAATCAGGCTATTGAGGAGGTGGTGGGGTGGGGTTACTTGCTCTACTCAACAAAATTCCAGGCTGACTGTAAGGAACCGGTTCAATCACTCCACAGAATGACAGGCCTGCAAGTATTCAACATTCTTTTCCCCACCGTGCCTCCTTAGTTATGTGAGAAAATTTGAAAAAAACAATTGTTGGTTTGAGCAATGAATAAAAGTGCAAAATGAAACCGAAATGAATAAATAAGAATATTTATTAAATAATAAATTTAATTGAATTAATTCTGTCACTTCATGAAATAGGAGAATACAAGAGGGTTTAGGTTTTATTCTCCCGTGTTGATCGACATTGACCGAGGAGAAGTGAGACAAAATGATGGATTGAGATAACAATGAATTTTTTAGAATACACAACATCACTGAATTAATTTTCATATTTAATTAGTTTTAAATTTTATCAGAACTAGGACTGGGCTTCTACGACCTTTGTCTCCGGGGTTAAATTAAAATCACTTGGTTAGATACATATGTTCTTGGTAATTTTAGTTTGGTTGTATAATTTATGCAAACAATTATATTTTGTCAATTTTACAAAGAAGTGGGCGTGGCCTAAATATTTTAATTTTGCTGCTATTTATAGTTATATCTAGCTGGTGGTATGCTAACATGTTTTAGGGGTTCTACATGTGGTGGATTCATTACTTATGCTATGTTGTTATCAGCTTTACAGGTTAATGTTCAATTTATTTATCTATTTTTCTCAAAACATACTCCTGACAAATAAACTTCTACGACCATTGTCATGAACATTCTGACTTTTATTATTTTTTGGGCACAAAATTACTTTTTTTTAAAGTGTTTTGGGTACGAAATCACTCGTGTACGGAATGCTTTGGGTAATGGGAACGAAATTACACACACCGAAAGACATCTTCTGCATACTTTTTATTCAAATTTATAAAATAAATACGTTCAAATTTTAGGTACCACCTATTTCATATTATACAAATTCCCAGTTTGAAAGTACCTCGACTGAGGATTTTTGGAGTCACTCGTATAAAACTTTCGATAGATTAGCAGCACGAAGATTTAGCAGCAGACCTACAGGGGTATAGTTCGCCCTAACTAGACTACCATATCACTCCCATACGAGAAGCCGGACACACCCTGACCCAAATAACGTAATGTCGTATTGTGCAGTGACAACTACAGCGGTCAACGTTTCTATGATATGGCGAACGCATCTTGGCGCCAAGTCAATAGCAACGTCAACCACTCACTTCACGGGGAAAACTTTCAAGAAAACTGGCCATTCCCATAAACTTTCCATCAAACACTCATATTATATACCCGTAGCCCTGAGTATACATATATAATATGTAATATGTACTATACCACAGCATACTATATATGCAATACCTGTACCACTTGCAGGATGCAGTTCTGAATGGTGCCCAAAGCTTGCGTCGAAAAAGTTGCACTTTGCAAAAAATATAGGCTGTCTTTAGAACCAAAACTGGTTCTAATCTTGTCCCTGAGATGGAACCAGTTCTGTTTAAACAGTATTTATTTCAAATCAAATAAATTTATAAAGATTAACAATAAATATTAACAGAATTAAACATAAATTGAGGGGGTTTCAGCCATAAGTTTAGAGCTTATACGAGGTTGTCTGAAATCATTATTAAGCAAAGGAGATATGAATAGTTGGCATATCGAACCAGTTTTGGGTCTGTATACAACCAATATACAAGGTATTTATATTCGCTTTGTTTCAAATTATTTGTCGAGTGCGTTGAATAAGCTCCAAGTTTACTGCTGAATCTACTTCAGTTCATGTATTATTCTGTTAAAATTGAATGATAATCTTGGTAAATTTATTTGGTTTTAAATAAATACTGTTTAAACTGAACTGGTTCCATCTCATGGACAAAATTAGATCCAGTTTTGGTTCTAAAGAGAACCTATATTTTTTGCAGTGCACAGCGAAAAGTCCGGACCCTATGTGAATTTAATACTAGCTGCCCCGGCAAAAGTGCAGGTAATAGGCGACGATCTGCCCCACCTATGCTACGAGCACCGAAGCAACGACAAGAAAAATAGGAACTCCAATACATGTAACGTCTATTGAAAACATCAAAAAACAATAGAAACATCAGTTAATTTATAAATCCATTATCTCACATTTTTCTGCAAGTGAAGTGCATCCTAATATGAGCTGTTCGTGTGACCAATACAGATGCGATGCGAGCAGTGCACAGTAAATGGAGAAATATTGCACCACTTGTGGCTGTATCACAGTTTTTTTTATCGGGAACTCTTATATATCGACTGATAACCTACCCCCCACCCCAATAGCCCGAATGTCATAATTTGCAACACTTTCTAACCTCTGTTGTCATTAACCAATTAGAGCTGAAGCATTTAATCGATTAATCGATTAATCAATGATCAACATCTTGATCGATCCAAAAAGTAATTGATCGATTAACCATTACTTTTGAACTACTATATTATATGGGTTAACAAAGGAACAAACTTGCTCCAAAACAGGCAAACATTGTCACACTGACTCACATCAGTTATATGAGACAGAGTAAAACATGCAAGTTACTTGCTGATATATTTGTTTACTTGCATGATCAGTATACTGTATCAGTGGCTGGAAATGGTCATTCTTAACTCTTTATCCATTGTAGAAGACGATACTTGCAAAATAAATTCATGAATTACTAAAAAATTTCAATTTTTGTCTCAAAAACATAGCTTATGACCTCTCATTGGAACGAGCTCAACGAGCTCATTCCAATGAGGGGTCATAAGCTACGTTTCTGAGACAAAAATTGAAAACATAATAAATTTATATAGGCTTAGTCGGTTTTGTTTGTTACGATGGGGTGAGGGTTCATGCTGTAAATCATCAACGGTATGGCAATTATTCAGATATCTACTTGGACAAGTAATTAATCGGTTAACCACGGTAAATCCATGTGATTAATCGATCAAGAAAACCCGTTAGCCGTTTCAGCTCTATAACCAATATGAATGCAGCGGACATAAATGACGTAAAGTAATTTTTTTTCTTTTTTTCTTTTGTTATCTTATGTAGCCTTTCGATCTATTCTATTTTTTCAGAAGAAAAAAAGTCAGGCAAAGTTACACAGGGGACAAATACAGCACATGGTAAACACTCTTACAGGAAAACAACCAAAAGCACTTGAAACAAGAGGAATGTTTACAACAATAAACCTTGGAGTAAAACTGGAATGTTACCTCAAATCCCAATAAACACACAGAGAATGAAGCAGATGCTAAAGAGTAGTCGCACAAAAAACATCTTTGCAAAAGCGATAACCTAAACTTGTACATTACCTATCCCCCAATCTTCTAATCGACACACTTAAAGCAGGGTTTTGTGAAAAGAACCAGTTGTTACCAGAAACTATATATGCTTTGTATGCTTTATAGTAAATGATGCAGAGGCTTTTTTTCGGAACAATTGCAGACGTGCATTCGTGCGTGCAATCTATAGACCACAATCTATTCAATGAACGACTACTGTGTAGTTTATAACGTATTTAACAATGAACATGTAATCGTATTTAACAATGTAAATAGCCGGTTAGATAATTACGTGACGACCAGTCGTAATTTCTTGGAATCGGGTCCAGGAATGTACGGAGTTATATCCACAGTTAAATGAAGGAATTTTGGGCCGACTCGGAATACATATGTACTCACTGTGAGCTTTTTGTAAATAATCCATGTACAGGTACTGCAGATTAAATTCTTCTATAATCTAATCTAAGTATAGGACCACTGACATCAGGTGTCCGAATGTCAACCGGGAACGTGACAGTTTTCTGATTAGGGAAATAACAGCACAGCTTGCAGCAGTCACGCCATGAAGTATCACACAACCTGCAACAGAGAAACATTGGAGCATAAACATTGAGTTGAGGCAGTCACGTCACAAAAATGTCTAATGGAAGCGGGGGTGGTGGGTGCGGGTGGGAGGGGGTAGGGGATGGGGTAGAGCGTAAACCCAATTTATTCCGACTGTCAGGACTCACGTCCTGCCTGATTAAATATTAGTCCAACTATAACATCAATGAATGTCTTTTCCGAAGTTAGTCCCGATCATAGTTCAATAACTCAGGAATTGTTTTATGGATATGAATTTATCGAGACGCGTGAGCGTCCCAAACTTTTCTTAATTTCTTAACCCTTAACCCAACGTAACGACCAAATCCGGCCAGCGCTATTCTCAAAAATCGCCAATTAATTTTCATTATATTTTCATCTTTTGTCTCAAAAAACATAGGTTATGACCTCTCGTTGGAACGAGCTCGTTGAGCTCGTTCCAATGAGGGTCATAACCTATGTTTTTCAGACAAAAAATTAAAAAAAAGAGTTATTCAAGAATTGTTTTTGCATGTGTCGTCTGCTTTTCATGTTAGGTAAAGGTTTTACACATTCCGCACTCAAAACTGACCATGCTGGAATCGAAACAACCACAGGACCATTTACATAATCCCCACTACTTGTGTGACGTAAGACCAAGTAGTAAATCTTGTCTCGTCAGAAAGTACACGGTAAATAACAAGAGCGAATCGATATCTACAGTACGATCCAACGTAGATATTGGATTGTAACTAAATGTCCCGAAGAGTGGGTTTTAAAGTATCACTTTCAAATTCTGCTTGTGATTGTCAATGCTTTGCTACAAATTAGCAGTTATTGCTTGGGTGGAATTTCCACTCCTTGTGTGATTTAGTCATAATACACTCCCCGCCTACCGGTACTGTAAGACTACAATCCAGAAGAAAACGGCTTCGACTGGAAAATTATAGGGGAGGCGGAGTCCCAGTTTCAACACCCCGATACATACGACCATGGGCTGAGAGAGAGTCTGTCTTCTATTTGAGAGTGTCATGAGGCCTCACCCGCGGAAAAGTTCGCAGAAATCGGTTTTACATTACACAATATGGAGCTACCTAGGACATAAATTCCTCTTAAATGTGAATGTGCATTCCGCCGGGGACATTTCTTGTCTTGACGAGCGCTTGTTCAGTTCTCGCTGAAATAAGTTCTAAAAAATAAGAAAATGTGTTACATGTTTTTCTCTTAGAATAATGTTACACCTAGACATTATTCTGTCCTTGAGCGATTCACAAAGAAATAATTCAGGGATTTGCTATTAAAGCAGAGGGAAATAGGATGAATATTCATTTGGGGTATCTCTGAACTTAGTTCAGCTGTGTTTTCCATTGGATGGGTTTATAGTGGGCAAGTTCCCCCACCCCTATCCCCATCGCTAATTTGCTTTTGGATCTGTCTTCATTTACTTATGACACTTAATAACTTATAAGTTCCTCAATATTTTTGATTTTTAAACAAGCCACAAAAAGAAACAAAACAAATTCAGCAAGATGTCTTTCCCCGAGCGATCGAGATTCCAAATAATGATTTGCAGTTGGTATTTTGGAAATATGGAAAAAACAACTAGCACACTATCTATAAAAGAGCGCATAGGTTTATCTTTTGCTAATAAATTATTCCAACTAACCAACCATCACCATTTGTACAGCTGGCGCAAAAAACAGAAAAATTAACACTACAAATTGTTTTCAGAACCAGTTATTACGAAATGGAGTATATAATGACAAGTGGAAGGGAAGGGGTGTATATTAAACTTTCAAGAATATATCCCACCGCTTCATAAATAAATATGCGCCAACCTCGCCATTGATGTTGTGGCTAGTGCTTAGAAAATGGTTTCCGTCATTCCAAGGATGGCTACTTCTTTTTAGAGAAGGAGGGAGTAGTTACACTCTCACATAATTTACGTCTATGTGTACATTCGCCGACATTTTAGAAGACAACACTCTGTCACTTGGGTTAAGTTTCCTTTATTAAACAACAGCACTGTAAAAACATGCAGGATTGAGAAGTGCGGATAAACACGATTTATTTTTTTCACAATAACTGGATCCGTCCGCTAAAAACATTCAAATCGGCATGTTCCACTAATGAAGATCTTAACCCCCATAGCGTAGCACCCTGTCCAATAAGCTTGCAGTTATTTAAAAAACAAATTCTAGTGAACCAACAGTCAAATTTCTGTGAGATGTAATATTTATCGTGTTGCGAACGAGATTCAAGTTTGTTCAGAGAATGTTTCTTGCTTGTATTCTGACATGAAGGCATTGTATGACTAAGGCAGGAAATGCATTTTTATAGTACTTTTTACCCGCGTTTGTGTTTGCACAAAAATTCACTTTTATGTTTTTATTTATTTATTTATTTTTTTTTTTGGAGGGGGTAGGTGGGGGGTCCCGATGATTAATTTTGCTTATGTGTTCCATGATTTGATTGATCATACTTTTTCAGAAAAGGTATTTTCTGCTAAATGGCAACAAAGAAGTGTGTACCGGGTGTCACCCTGTGCTACAAAACGAAACTGGCTGACGTCTGTTTATTGAGCAGCCGATTAATTAAATCCCTATGTGCTGTCACATAATTATTTAATTTCCACAATATATTTGTAATGTAGGCTGGATCAATCCCGTCCTTCTTGATATCGCTAAAAATCTAACTTCTAACTTGATATCGCTAAAAATCAAACCTCTAACTTATAAGACCGTAAAAATAGATTCCTTGATAATTGTCGAATTTTTTTATTAAACAGGGTCGAGAGGGAGGATTTTATGTTTTATCATTTATTTTATGGGAATCAAGGAGTGACCAAGATATATCCCTCGGGATATGCTTTAGACCCCTGTGCTCCAATATCAAAATAACAATTTAAAATGCCAGATTTTCCCATAATGCATCAGGAATTTAACCAATTCGATGATTTTGACAGAGCTTAATGATTCGGAATGGTACACAAATGATGGTCAACTCACACCCAAACCAGTTCACCTACTGGAGTTCTTAGGTACATTATACAAAGAACAGAATCTAGGGCG
Organism: Pictodentalium vernedei; assembly: GCA_031216915.1. Taxonomy (NCBI): domain Eukaryota; kingdom Metazoa; phylum Mollusca; class Scaphopoda; order Dentaliida; family Dentaliidae; genus Pictodentalium; species Pictodentalium vernedei. The sequence goes on along the minus strand of CM062296.1, from coordinate 319,651,365 downwards.
GAGCCTTAAGTATGGGCACGGGTGCTGGTGATTTTCTTGGTTAGAAATGGGCAATATACCGAAAAATCAAACCGATACCGATATCATGGGAATACCGAACCCTTCATTGGATACCGAATGTTTCTTCATTTGCTATTTTTTAGGCCTTGTTGAGGCTTGAAATCAGTTGAAGAGATCAATTTCATGTTAAAGTGAATGATTTTCCTTTCAATTTTGTTAACCCTTAACCCTTTACCTAACATGAAAAGCAGACGACACTAGTAAACCAAATTCTTGAATAATTATTTGTTTTCATTTTTTGTCTCAAAAACATAGGTATGAACCCTAATTGGAACGAGCTCGTTCCAAGGAGAGGTCATAACCTATGTTTTTGAGACAGAAATTGAAGCAAATAACGCCAATTAGTTGGAGATTTCTGTGAATAGTGCTGTTTTGGTCGTTACGTTAGGTAAAGGGTTAAGGATTCACAATCGTCCCGAATTCCCACTAGACTACAACCTGTGCATGTCCTGTTACTTAGCAGTGATTTCTACTCAAGTCTTGGCTGCCTTGATATTTTCAAGGTACCGTATTTAATGATATAAAACATTAAAGATGTAAAAATGGATAGAAAATATTATTTGTAGTCGTTGTTTTCACGACTCTGTCCTCTAGACTATACTGACTATAGTCTATCGATTTTATGCCGAAGTGAACATTTTCTTTACAGTTTACTTAACAGTTTAATTGTGATTTTTTGGACATTTAAAGGTGCTTTGTTAACCCTTTTCAGGTGGTAATGAAATTAAATGTATGTAAGGTTACTTAACTTCGATTATGCTTGTAGCGATACGTTTTATTTTGTAAACAAATATCGGACTTCGAACAGCGAAGATTGTTTACTGTCGCTATGGATACATACTAGTTGCAGTTACTACTGATGATTCTGCGCGGTGCTGTCAATAGCGGTTTCTAAAAAATAAACGCCGTTCTTTGTGTCTCGTGAAAATGTATTAATCCCTTGATTCACGTGTATTTTCAACATAATAAATACATTACATGGCATGTAGCTGGCTGATACAATGCTCTGAGAGTTCACATCTGGTTCGGCTTCGCCTCATCTGATGTGAACTCTCATCACCTTGTCTGGAAATGTATAGCCAGTTACACAGCATGTATATTATGGCCTAACCCATTCACCAACTTGGTTTTTATTTTAAAGGTCTGACATAACCTACTATAAAGTCTGTAATTCTATGTTGGTGACATTCAACGAATATTTTGGGGGAGAAAAACATGATGGGGAAATTAATTTGTTTGCATATTCATGAGATGCACTTGTAAGCCCTATTGCAAATTCGGAAAGGTTAAAGGTTATTGGGGAACACCCGGGTTATTCTCTATTTACACCATTTGCAATTCTACAAGTTCCACGACATTTTCAACTCAGTCTTTATACTACTATTCACATTTACTCTATTTATTGATCATGCTATAACCTTATCTGTTGATAGTGACGTAAACCCTAATTATTACCACTTTAGCGTGCGTTCTGTAGTATATTAACACAGTTTTACCTTTATGGTAAAAGTGCATAATGCACATACTCAAACCGGAAGTTGTGTGTTAACGTGGTGAACAGCCCGCTTCCAGCTAAATGATTCGTTAACAGCCCCGGCTCCGGTTACAGTTTATGTAATTCATCATACCAAACGCGCCGCTGGTCCCGAGCTTCATGAGCTTAACTGCAATGAATGTTAAAAAAACACGTGAAATTTGTGTGATTTCCCCATTACTTCGGTGATGAGGCATTCGAATTGTCAAGGTGAGTGTAATTAATTCATTTTGGTAGATTTTTGTTAGTAGATTTCGGGAGAATTTAAACTTTCATGTAATTAAGCTTTCATGTAATTAATCCGCCGGGTATTCAAAATTGAGAAACCAGTTTTTGTGGTGGAGAGGATTCCCAAATAATTTATATAAATTTCCTCGAAACAATACAAAATCGAAACTAAAACCACGTTGCTACATGCCCTTTAATTTGACATGCGCCGAGAATCAACAATACAGATAACGGCTTGCCTTTTTAATAGTTTTAAGTGCGTTTAACACAAAGAAATATGATAGCATGATTGTGGGTTATGAGCTGTCATAAACTGTATTTTCCGTTTATTAGATCACTCACCTCAAATTTAAAAAGAACAATTCTACAATTTGTAGATACACTGTTTTGATTCTCTTTGTGATTGCGAAAATGATTTACCATGTCACGATCAAAAATAGCTTTCTATCGTGTCAGGGGTGGGATAGGCGTGGTGTATTCAAAAACATTCCGGACATAGAAGCGGGATGAGTGGGTGGTCAAACGTGTTTTTTTCTAATGGTTTGGGAAGTTGGGAATTTCTCGGCGATAATATTGTTCTCCAACAGCATGCAACTGAACATGCATCAATTGATAAGAGAGAGAGACTAGGCCAACATTATCTCTATCTATATATTTGTACACCATAATATCACCACTTGAAAATCATGATGGGGAGGAGTCCCGCACGACTCAGATGCTGTCACATGAAATTGAAATTCTGTTTAGAGTTGTCGAAATTGTAATCTTATTGGAAATTAGCAAGGTTCTCTCTTACATTGCCTTTGAACTTTTGAGAACAATTCACATTATTGACTCCATATTCAACAGATGCATCTAAGTTTGTTAAATATTGAGCCAGTTGAGACAGTTTATGTATTGTATTTCTACCACTGGAATATATCAGTTTCTACCCTCTAAAATCGGTTAGAGTAAAAATTAACCCAATTGGGTTCAAATTCACTAAACCCAGTTGATGTGGGCTAATTTTTAACCCAATTGATTTTAGGGTGTAGATTCTATTCTATGATCGTACCTGTAATGAAATGCCCTCCACGGAGCCCCTCCATGGAGCGCATTGGGTAAACCTCCGTGGGGTGCGTCGGAGTCTTATGATAGCACTCGAGAATCTTGGTTCCCGAAGTGTTAATGTGTTAATCAGAGTGGCCAAGTCCTACTTGGTAATAATTCTCTGTTGTATAAACTTTAATAAGTAAATGCTGTTTTCAAGCCCAAGTTATGTAATTTTATTCAATTCCTCGTATATTTGCATTGCATAATAGCAGTGCAACTGACCTAAAAGAAGTACTCTACGCACTTACTGTAAAAAGGTGTTTTTGACAGTATTTGCAATTATGACTGGCATATTAGCTAGTAAAAGCCTAACCTATAATAACCCCATCAGAATGCTTTTGACAGATTTTAGCATTGTATACTGACCCGACCTAACCTCAACACATCCAGTATCAGTTTCAGCTCTGAGAATTGTGCAATCTTGCACGTTCACAAGATGGCACTGTTGGTTTTGAATGGTTTTGCGGTTATACACCTACCAAGTGCCACTGTCCTTTTAAAGGCGAGAACGCATACTCTTAGCATAGGATACCCACCGGATGCCCTACTGTTCCAGGATGGAAGTAAGGGGTTAAGAAATACCTCTCCGCCATCTTGGGGTATATGTGGTGTTTTGTGGTGTTTTATGACGTAAATTCTGCCGAGTAGACACGATTCAAACCGTATTTAAACCAACGGAATCACCCGAGACGGCACTTCTCTCTGGTCTTCCGTGTGTACACGAAGTCACTCTCCTATTCTCGTGGAAGGACGCCGCCGAACGCTGCCAGGCCAGACAACATTTCCAGACACAGGACGCGATGAGAGCGATGCGATAATTTCGACTTAGTCTCATTTCGTATCTGATATTTTCATACTTTTACCAGAGAGAGAATTTATTGAAAGTTTAACTTGTAGGAACTATACTTAGGGTTTTAATAAAAGTGTAGAAAACTGTAAGTACATTTTATGTGTTTTTGAATTCACCCTTTCGCTGCGGCTGCAGTATCAAGAATTGTTGCAGACTCTACAGAAACTGGTTGCCTCTTAAGACTGAACACTTAAATTGTCCTGTGGCCATTTTGCCACGATTGTAGTCCGAACTAAAAAACACTAGATGATCATTTATCCGGGGTACTTAACCCTGCTATGCCACAGGCCAGTTTATATGGTGCCGCTCGTCAGGATGTAGACTCTGACTTTTAACTCTCTTGAAACGATCGGGTGAACATTCTAGAAACATTTATTAACCCTAACAGACCCAGTGAAGCCGAAATTGACTTAAAACGTTGCCGCTGGGGAGCACAGTGAACTTGTGAGAACTTTTTGCTAACTATTTATGAGGGACAGACATCCCTTAATTTTACTGGTAAATTGAACGCCTGGCAGCTCAAATTTGTGAGGCAGCTGACGCAGACAGCGCCCTCTGAATCTAAAATTGGTACAACTCCATGGTAGAACTGGTTGCATGTCCAACGTGCCATTATTTACACTGACGCCGACCACCAATTGCTATCACATCCAAACTACGCTCGACTGGTCGCACCGAGCGTTGCTCATCAGATATATCGAACTTTTGACTGAACATCAGAGAAAAACGGAAACTCAGGAAACTGTGAAAAATCTCGAGGAATTCCAGGAAATTCTGAAACGACAGCCACGTGTGTTTCAACAGTTATAGTGCTAGCAAGGTAGGTGCAATTTTCTTCATTTTACGTTCGTTAACAGCAGAAAAATCCAATTGTAAATTATTTCATAAAACTCATTAAAAATGACCACGCCAGCAGAAAGAGAGCAACGGTTCATTGATGAAATTACTCAACTAAAACAGGAAAGGGAAGGTCTTGTGGGTCAGTATGAGCGGCAAATTGCTGAACTGAGCTCGCAAGCTCATAGCTTGACGCAGCAGCATACTGCCTCACAACAAACCCTTCACCAAACGCAGGCAGCCCTCGACCAGGTTAAAGCAGAATTAGTACAGCAGAAAGCTGATTTGGAACTACAGTTAGCTACTGACAAAGTCGGTGCCAAAGCAAAATTACTAAAAGTACAACAAAAATTGGCAGAAGCTGAAAGGAAAGCCAAGGACCCCACATCTTCTGCCATAATTGACCTGCATAAAACCGTGCGCCAGAGTGAAAAGAGTAATGCAAAGACAGCTAACGCCACTCAGGCACAGTCCATTCATTCCCATATTAAAAAATTTGACGGGAACCCCTGAATTTTCGGGGTTGGATAAAATCTCTTGACCTTTATTGTGAGACAAATGATGTGGAAGAGAAGCGACGACCTAAAATCGCCGCCCAAACCAGTGACTTCGTAGTTGCTGATTTTATTTTACGATCAATGAAGAAAAATCCTGAAATGCCCTGGTCCGAACTGTATGGCGAACTAAAAAGTCGCTATAGCGCCACAATGGATAACTCCATGGCCACCAATCAGTTGCGCCATATGCGACAAGGGAAAAATCAAACTCTTGTCTCATATGCTGAGCAACTGCTTGATTTAGCGAAAGATGCCTTTGATCAGGAAATAGATAACCCCACTATTCAGAAAAACCTCTCAGACTACTTTTGTGACGGGTTGTATGACAACGATGTTCGGATGAAACTGATCCGACGCATGCCCAAGACGTTAGAAAACGCTGTTAGTCAGGCATTATTTGAAAATGCCGCGAAAATCAAATTTCGCGCTCGCTCTGAAGCCGCTAAGGGAAAAGCGCCCTTTGGGAAGGCATTTGACCGACAATACGAAGAATATGAGTGCTATCGGGACCCTGTATTTCGCGACTCCATCGACGAACAGGAAGAACATGTAGATCTCCCTCTGGAGACAAGGGACGAGACTCCCATGGACGTAGGCGTGGCACGCCGACGCCATAAGGTGAATATTTTAACGAAAAATTATACTGGAGGTTATGCGTGACCTCCATATCAGAATCAGAACAAAAATCAGTACAATAGTCAATACAGAAATAGGGGAGGACAAAATTACAACAGATATCAGAAACCGACACGATTTTCACGACCGGTTTGCAATCGTTGTAACCGCGTTGGCCACGTGAAACGCGATTGTCGCGTTAACTTGACCAAGCAGGTGAGAACACTAGATATTCAGCCAGCAGGTGAAAGGTCACCAGGGGCGACCTTTTGCTGCTTTCGCTGTGGGAAGCCAAACCACTTCGCTCGCGATTGCCGAGTCAATTTAAACGAAGGGAACTCTGCCCATATGGGGCAATGAGCAGAGTTAATGAGAAGTCACATGCTCCCAACATAAGTGAAACTGGAAATCACCAGGGAGAAGTGTTAATTAATGTAAATAATGTACAAAATGAATGTATGAATAATTGTAAAAATAAAATTGTAACTAATAAGACAGGTGGACATACGGGTAATAAAACATGTAATATAAAGCCAAGTACTCAGTCTCAAACAAGGAGAACCAAAAATGATTCTCCTCCAGTGAAAAGTAAAACCATTCAATGCACAAAGTGTGGTCAGACCACACATAATAGGAAAAATTGTACAGTAAAATTCACAACCATTCCTCTGACTGGTAGGCCTAGGCCTAAGAAACCGAAGGCCAACTCACAAAATGGCTGCCCTGCAAGGGACAGTCAGCAAGAAAAATTTACTTCACAAAATTGTTTCAGCTATCGGACCACCAGTGGTCTGGAAATAAAAGTATATAGGACTGGAATAACCCAGGTAGCTACTGATGCTATGGTGAATGTGGCTAATAGCCAATTAACCCATGGCGGAGGTGTTGCTAGAGCTATAGCTCCTGGAGCTGGTCCAGCCCTTGAACAAGAATGTCAACAATATATTCAACAGCATGGAAATCTTCCAGTAGGTGAGAATATGACTACCACTTGTGGAATGTTGCCATGTTTAAAAGTGATACATGCTGTGGGACCACGCTGGAATGATTACAGTGATAAAAATAAATGTCTCAATGTTTTATACAGTACTGTACAAAAAGTATTACAGGTATGTGACAGGGAAAATTTTGTAAATATAGCCATCCCACTCATCAGTAGTGGGATATATGGTGTACCTAAGCAGAAGTGTGCAGATGTTTATGTGAGAGTTCTACAAAACTTTACTCCTAAACATTTAAAAGAGATACACATTGTAGATGTAGACCCTGATATTATGATTTATATGAAAAATGCTTATGAAAATCAAATTATAAATCAACCAGGTAAGCAGGGTTGTGTTGAAATAAATCAACAGAAACAGACAGTAAGTGAATCAGGAAATAGGAATCCAAGAATAAGGAGCCAAGAGAAATCACTTGGGAAAAACCCAAAACTACAAAACAGGAAAAACCCAAGGGGAAGTAATTGGAAAAACCCATGTCAACAGGAAGTGAAACACTCTATGGAAACCAAGGGAAATAACTTAGTAAACAATGATGATTACCCAAATGGGGAACAACAGCAACAAAAACTTAGAAATTCTCAACCGGAAACAGTAACCATAAATTATGGGGCTGCTTCTTTGAATAGTGTCTTAGTGAACATCAAAGGACAACGAGTACGTGCCTTATTAGATACAGGGGCACAGACTAGTTGTATTAGTACAAAATTTTGGAAAAATCTTAAACACCGACCGAAACTAGTTGGTGATAAAAATTCTTTGCCTCGCATTGCAGGTATTACTGGGAATGACACTCTCCCTCGAGGAAAAGTTAGACTTGAATTTTATATTCAAGGAATTTATCAGGTGCATGAGTTCTTAGTAATAAATGAATTGAATCGAAGTATGTTGTTAGGAATGGATTGGATTAGGGGCAATCGAGTTAATTTATATTGGGAATTTCATAAATTGAGATTAGATGGTCACTATATACCCATTGTTCAAGATATACAGGTGAGTTGTCTTACTCGACTGATCAATCAGGTGGAACTTAAACCACAGTCCACTTGTTTGTGTACAGCAAAAGCTTCTGGTGCAAAATCTGTCTTCGACACAAAATACTTAGAACATCATGGACTGACTAAAGGTCATGTGGCTGAACAGCCTGGCCTCTTAGTAACAGTATAGTCACTAATGGAAATGAAACCATACCTGTACTGTTGGTGAACAGTACCAACAAACACTACACCTTGAAAAGGGGTTGTTTGATTGGAAAACTTGAGCCAATAGAACAGGAAGAAAAAGTCTTAGAAATTAATCAGATCTTAACTCAAAATATACCTGAAGACCAGATCACAGATGCTGACATACAGGTGCCTGAAGACAAACGGCACCTGTTGATGCCGGTCATCAATAATAATAAAGACTTGTTTGCAAAAACTGATAAAGAATTAACTCAGACAGATACAGTGAAGATGCGCATCGACACAGGTGATGCGCCACCAATCAAAAGTAGAGCATATAGAGTTCCATTACTGAAGAGAAAAATTATGGATGAAGCACTTGAAGAAATGCTTCAATCCGGAATTATCCGAAGGTCAAATAGTGCATGGAGTTTTCCGTGCCTACTCGTGGACAAGAAAGACGGCTCGAAACGCTTCTGCGTTGATTTCTGCAAGCTCAATGAAGTCACGAAAGTTACGAACTGGCCGCTTCCATTGATTGATGACATCTTTACTTTATTGAATGGATGTCAATACTTCACCACTCTTGACATGAAGTCGGGTTACTGGCAAGTCAAGATGGATGAAGAAGACAGACCAAAAACAGCCTTTGTTTGTCATAAGGGCCTTTATGAGTTCAATGTAATGGCTTTTGGACTCGTGAACGCGCCCTCGGTGTATCAATCCCTCATGACAAGCGTCTTGGAGGGCCTAGAGGATTTTTCTCTGGCCTACCTTGACGATATTTTGATTTTCAGCCGTGACATAAAATCTCATATCGACCACATTAAACAAGTGTTTGGTCGCCTAAGAAAACATAAACTGAAGCTAAAAGCTAAGAAGTGTTCCTTCTTTCAATCTGAAACATCTTATCTTGGTTTTGTAATTAGTAAAGATGGAATTAAACCTGAGACTTCGAAGGTCGAGGTCATTCAAAAATTAAATCCGCCGAAAACGGTAACAGAAGTGAGATCTTTTATGGGCATGACCTCATACTACCGTAGATTTATTCCTCGGTTCAGCGAAATTGCTCAACCACTCTTAGAACTGACAAAGAAATATGCAAGATTTCCTTGGCGTGACACACATCAAAAAGCCTTTCAAGAGTTGAAGGATCGTTTAACTCAAGTTGCTCATTTGTCATATCCAAATCCCAGAAAGCCTTATGTGCTTTACACAGATGCCAGTGGCCGCTGTGTCGGAGCGGTTTTGGCACAACCATGTGATGATGAAACAGGTCAACTACCTGGAGTACCTGATGAAAAACCCATTGTCTTCCTCTCTCATAAATTGGGTGAAACCCAACAGAAATGGTCGACATTTGAGAAAGAAGCTTTCGCTATCTCGTATGCATTGGATAAATTCAATAACTACCTGCAGGGGGCAGAGTTTGTTATTAAGACAGACCATGCCCCCTTGCAGTACTTGTTGAAAAGTCCGCAAAACAATGCCAAAGTACAACGCTGGGCATTGAAGATAGCTAGCTACAATTGTAAGATTGAATATTTACCGGGTAGAAAGAATACATGTGCTGACCTACTTTCTCGTTTACCTGAAGGAATTGCAAACGCTGACCCCGGGTACGAGATGGATAATGTGGAAAATCAGAAAGCATTACAAATTGGCATTATCAATAGTAACAAATTTGATCCTCAAAGATATGTACATGTCATCACAGATGAACCTCAGGTTCCGCCCGAACCACAAGCAATTAATTACAAAGATTTGGACATGAAGGTAGAGCAACAGAAAGATGAAAAGATTGTAGAAATCATTAAGAAGTATCAAGGTAACAATACCCCTGCACACATTAGTAGTAGATACCTCATGATTGAGGGAGTATTATATTACATCAGTACAGTTGACGATAACCCACGGGTACGCTTGTGCATACCCGAACAATTACATGCAGATGTGTTGAAACAATACCATGACGAATTAGGTCACCTTGGCATAGACAAAGTGTACAATAATATCAGTAGAAAATATTATTGGAAAGATTTATATAAACATATTTATAAACATGTAGAAAATTGTCTTGTGTGTCGAGCTCGTAACACCAGAGCTCACACTTTGCCATTGCAAGAGACTGATAGACCTCCATACCCCTTTGCTAAAATAGCATTGGATATGAGTGGTCCACACCCTGAGATTTTATCAGGAAACAAATACATTGCGACCTTCATAGATATTTATTCTGGCTGGCCTGAAGCGTTTCCAGTGCCTGATAAAAAGGCGGAAACAATTGCTAACTTGATAATAGATCAAATTTTTCCAAGATTTGGATGTCCTTTAGAAATATTAACAGACAATGGATCTGAAAATGTAAATGCAGTGATGAAATATTTGACTGACTATTTCAAGATACATCATGTAACCACTTCCTACTTCCATCCACATTCTAATGGTAAGGTGGAGAGGCTACATAGAACGCTGAATGACATCTTAGCAAAACTAGCTCGAGAAGAATTAGAAACTTGGGATTTATTCCTAAACCAAGCTATGGCAGCCATCAGGTTTAATGGTAGTGAATCCTCGGGATTCTCTCCATTTTATCTAGTGTATGGCAGAGATGTGGTTTTACCACTTGACAATATACTTAAACCTCGAGAAAAATATGTAGGTGAAGAACCTCATAAGATAGCCATTCAGGAACAACATAAAGCCTTTCGAAAACAACAAGCTGCACAAAAGAAACGGGTATTAAAACAACAAAGATTACATGATATTACAGCAAATGATATCACCTTTGAAGTAGGTGATCCTGTTTTATACTCCTCAGGAAAATCTAAAGGAAAATTAGAATCGAAATGGGACTATCCATTTCGAGTCATTGAGAGAACAGGTCCAGTGAGTTATAAGATACAAGATCAATTAACTCGCAGAATAATTAAATGTCATGGAGAAAGACTTAGTAAAGCGCCTCAAGAATGGGAGGTGCCTCAACCTGTCCAACCTGTTAGAGCGCGACGAATACAACATTACGCTGCCCCATCAGAACAGTCGACTACTGAATACAGTAACAGTAGTGACAGTAATGAAAGTGACGATATGCAAGGGATTCAAGAAAAACACCCCTTAACGTCGATCATTAAGAATAAAAGACAAAGACGAGAACATTCTTCTTCAGAAGAAGATGGTGTTCCATTAGCAGAATTAAGACAACAAGTACAACAGGTACGAGATTACAAGAGACGAATGAAGGAGCTACAAGCTCCTTCCGCTGATCAACTGCCATCACGGTTCATTGAAATGATCGAGTAAATGATTCAACGATGGAAGTTGACCAATTGCAAATAACTGAAGAAAAAGGCCAAAGTAGTGAGCCTCAACCAAAACAGTCAAGTAAAGATATAACTGAGATGATCTCTTGTATACAAGCTGTGTTATGAGATCATAATAAGATTAAAGAACCAGGTGAGAAATTAGAATTAGGAGCAATTATGGTACCCTCTGCCTGGAGTACTAGTGATTAAATGTTACCACAGGACTAATGATAACTAAACGTAACACATATGGCGCCTCTCCTTAAGTTTGAGAGAGACGAGAGAAAGTGTAAAATGAGTAACAAAATTGTATTGACTTATGATTTGTTTGGAACGAAACTATGAGTGAGCTCTTGTCAGCCTCGTGAACTGACTAAGACTCTCTTGTAGTTGGATTAACTTTCTGACCTTTTACACCTGGAAAGTGAATCGTCAGAGTGAAAGTAATTGAATCACGTATTACTCATTGCGCTAACTCTTGCTTCCTTTCTCATTGTAGGAGCAAGATGTTGCGTTGGATGTTATTAGTTGGTCTTTTGACTACGACTACAATAATAGATGGACATACTATTATTAGAAACAATGTGATTTTTAAGAAAGTGAAAGAAGTAAATATGGTAACTAGTGATTGGAGTACAATGTTTGTTTATGAGCTCCAACCTTTTATACAATATGTGCGTAGACTTGATCGAAGTATGCAATATACCGCTGGTTTGTATAATGCTACAACCATAGCTTTTCGACGAACTTTTGTCGAAGTAAATGGTGAAAACTCTACTCTTGCCATTGCGATACAATCGATCATAACGGATATACACCAGGAGATCAGATACCTAAATAATCATGTTAAACGAGTAAAAGAGGATCTGAACGATTACCGCAGATTACATGGCCATACAATAATCCCGTCTCGGAAAAAACGAGGTTTGTTCGACTTTGTAGGTGAAGGATTGAGTTTTCTCTTTGGAACTGTATCCCAGTCAGATTTAGAAGGGATAACAGAAAATTTAAGACGTGTCAGTACTAATCAAGCAATGATTCAACATATTCAAAAACAAAGTTTAACCTTCATTAAGATGAATCATGAAGCGATTCTGAAAAATAGAGAATTCATGTTAAATATGTCGCGCGAATTGATGTTATTTCAAGGTCGAGTAAATCAAGTAGTTCAGAATCATGAAGATCGAATATTATATATTGAACATTTCACTCATGCTTATCACCAGCTTGAGTTTGTAATGAGTCGATTGGAATCAATGATAATCACCGCAGAAACCACTCTACGGGGATTACATGATCAAATGGATATCCTAGCCGATAGGAAGTTATCACCGAAAATAGTGGATCCTTCACTATTGACCTCAATATTAATGAGTATTAAAGTTCAATTAGATGATAAGTCAATGTTGCCACTAGATCTGACGACAGAATCATGGCAATATTATCGTTTGCTTACGACGGCTGCCATTTATGATGACGATAAATTGGTGATCTTTATGAAGATCCCCTTACGTAATTCGAACTTGCAATTTGAAGTGTTCAAGGTGCAGGCCTTGCCTGTACCCTTTGTCAATGTAACCAAAAATGCGTCGCGAGTTGCAAATAAATTAGTAGCAATATATACTCTTGAATCTGACATATTAATTATTAATCAAGAAAGGACGAAGTATGTCCCAGAAATAGGACATGACCAATGTGTAGACAACAATAAGTTGTTTTGTCCTTTAGTAGGTGCCGTACGAACGATACATACAACGACAAGTTGTATGTTAGCTTTGTTTTTAAACATGAAATTAGAGATTCCGAACTTATGTCAAATGGAAGTGCGATTGAATATCGACCTCCCGTTCAGTACTAGAATCGATGAAGGAATGTGGTACATCACGACAGATGTCCCACTACGATTCTCCATTACGTGTCCGAAACGAAGAAATCCGAAACCGAAACGGATTCTTCCGGCAATTGGAATTTTGGAATTAAAACCGTTATGTATGGCATTGAGCGGTCAATTAATGTTACTGAGTTATTTCCATAAAAGGGATAATTCTACTTTTCAGATTGTTACAAAGACGGTGTTACCAAATTTCTCGTTGTTACAACGACAGATGTGGAAACCTGTCATAGAGAGGGTGAACATATCGACGTTTACGATACCGAAAGGAATAGATCACTTGGATGACTTACCCATGGATGACTTAATTCATGAACTTGACTCGCTAAATTTACAAATGACGGACTCATTTCAAGTCCCTAAGTGGGCTTATGCTCTTGCGACTGTTGCATTAATAATAGGATTATATCTGCTTTGGAAGTGCTATCGAGCCAATAGACACAAACAGATATACAAATGGTTAAGAAACCGTAAAAAGTAAACCGACTTTTTCTGCTGTTGATGATAGTGAAATGTCTAATTTTGCATTTGCCGATGATGAAATCTATACTAGTATGGGACCTAGACCACAGCCTTCAGCTCCTGCTGATCCAACTGGAGCACAACAACAACAACCTCCTAAGAGTATTAGAGACATGATGAGAAAAGCTGTTCAAAACTTTAGACCTTCTCCTCAACCTAATAGGAAATCAATATATCCCCGTGTACAACATGACGTGGATTCTGCCAATGTCCACATAACTATGTTTGATATAGACAAAGAAACTGAAAAACAGTAGTTCACACACTGTGTGTTTTTGTTTCAGTGACCAGTGTGCAAATGGCAGAATCTGATTCTAGTGTTGACAGTGGGCTCGATGATTTCCCTGATTACCAGAGTTATTATAATGATCGTGACACTTTATATGATGATGAAACTTCAAGTACAGTTAGTACTGGAACTGACAGTAATAGTACTGTTTCACGAGAACTTTTTCAAGACACTAATTCATCTAGTATAAACGTAAATATAAATAGCAATTCCTCTGATAATAATGTATCTGTATTGGCATCAATAGAAGCGTCACCATCACCTTCTATAGCATCTTCCGACCTTTTGTCGACTCCTCCAAGTAGTGTTCAAACTCCTACTGACTCCATTTAACTATCTACACCTGAACGACTTCAACGACTTCCACCTTATTCGCCTACGGATACAGTGGAAACGTTAGTCCTTCCTCCAAGATTACCTGTTAGAACCCATGATGCAATTATTCATCGGGACCCCGAGAGCCAAGATGGACTCGGTGGATTTGTTTATGATATAACAATGAGATCACATACTTCTTCCAGTATGACCACACCTACAAGTGATTCTTTGCCTAGTGATTCTACCACTGTTCTGGACTCTGATGTTGCAGAGTCAGGTATCATTGTGATACAAAATGAACTTGCACGAGCTGATCTTGGATTAGACATACACACCCCTCCTTTAAGTGATGTAGAAGCAAGACAATTTACTCCATTATCTACTAATATTGTCTCAGAACCTATAATCGATATTCGACCGAGACCGTGGGAGTGGGCAAGGAGCGAGTTTTTCAGAACACCTCGCCCGTTGGCCTCTCCTCATGAATTTGATCGAGATATCATACGACCCAATACCTATGAACAAGACTTTATGAAAGATACAGATCTCTTAGGCATTGAGGATGAATTTGGATGTCAATATTTTGATATGGATTTGAATATAGTATATATAGAGGTTGAGCGAGAGTTGATATATTATTATGACAGTGCTGTTGATACTCATTTAACTTTTGCAAATAGGTCTAGATATTTAGTGATATACAATTGCCCTGATTTACAATATCCAAAAATCAACGAGCAGGGTGAGATAAGTGAACCTCTACAGCATTATAGTCACCGGGTGGCTACTACCAGTAGTGTACATCATAGATTTCACATGCGAAGAAATGTAGCAGAGTTTACTCCCTTCTGTGCAAGATATCGTGACTTTAGTCGTCGCAGACGAGCACGATATCACTCAGATGGCCGACCAAGGAGTTTTCAACCCTTTGTTGTCTATCGTCAATACCACCCAGATTATGTTGGGCATTTCACAGGGTCAACGTTTGATTACCGAACAGGCCCAAATACTGTGTATCGGCATTATCAGTTGCCAACACAAAATGAAAACCTTCAGAGTGAAGATTGAGAAGTGTAAACTTTAATAAGCAACAACAAACAGAAAAGTCTACGTAGATTACTACATATATATAAGATTTTCATGAATCTGGTTTCCCAATTTATGTATAATCCTTCATTGAAAACCTGATCCATGACGATTACGGGTCGTCTGTGTTTGTCTTGTTTACTAGTCAAAAATTTTCCAAGAAGTTAGTAATTCTGCCCTGCAGTGTAACAATTTTTATAAATTTGGAGTTCCTGGAGTGTATTAGATAAGTTACACACAGGACTCCCATATCAAGGCAAACAAATTTGAAAGTTGGTGGAAAGAGTGTTGATTGAGTGCACCAAGTTACAGACGAACCCAGGGGAGCGTATTATAAGTGTAAATTTTAGTGTATAAACATAATACTATTGGTAACATAGTGGTTTCTTTTAAATATAGTTTTATTTTATTTCATATTTGATTAATTTTCTTGTTGGAATGGCCTCAGCAACTACGTTGGAATTTGAAGAATTCGCCGAGGAACAGGCAATGTATGATTTACATCAACGCGAAGCTTACCAACATGCCGTAACTCCTTGCCATACTTACGAGGAACGGGCAAGGTTTGAAGTACATAAACGTACAGCCTTTCATCGAGCTGCGTCTCCCTGTCATGGTCATTCTCTATCTTTTCCAAAAGATTTATGGCAACGTCGCCGTTTACGGTATATTCGTATATGGGAAACAAGACATTATAATCCTGCCAATGGCCAGACGGAGATAATACAACACGAACTTGCCTATCGTTTTTATCTCTCTGAGGAAAGAAAGGTAATATTTCCCCATCTTTTATACTCTCCGGAGTTCCGAGCCGAAGTTCGACCCCATGAGGTCACTGGTCCCGGTCCTGACGAGGTCATTCATTATCTCAATGACCCCTGTTGGAATGGCCGATATTATGACCATCGCCAAAATAAATTGGATGCTGAACTGAACCTAATAGCCAATCCTGGCTTGGTCCGACCATTCAGGAGTCATGAGGTCTTCCCTGGTAGTACATATCCCGCCAGTGAAGATGCTGATGATTCATTTGGATTTTATCAGCACCAAATGCACCCTGCACGATTTTTTCCTCCTGGCAACGTACAGACAACGTATGAATTAGAGAAACAGCAAAAGCAGTATCGGCTCCTTCGTGAAGCTTTAATCCGACACGAGGGAAGACGATTACAATGTTTTAGTTTACGCAGCCAAATTATTAAATATAATGAGACGCAGGAGGTACAGACTCATTATAAGGGTCTTGGGGACCCTTGCTGCATCTGCTTAATAGAAATTTCAAAAACTTGGCAGGATTTATTTGAATGTGGCCAATGTAAACAACAAATCCACTACTCTTGTGGTATTGCATGGGCCAGATCAAAAGCCGGTGCTCCTGAGCCAGCTTCTTGCCCGCGCCTCCGTGCACCCATGAGGTGGGGTATCGGTAACGAGCCGAAGCTTCCAGTACCAGCTGAAATGGACCCACATCAGTTTTGAGTTGTTTATGACATGACAGAAGTTAAAAAAGGCGACCTCTACAGCTGCGCGCCGTCGGGCACTGTTGTCATCTTTGGACATTACTGTATAAGTTTCTTCTTGCGCAAACAACAAAGTATTCTAAGTAAAGTAAACGAAAAAGTTATTCTCAATCAAATTTATATAGTGACATTCTAGACGTGACTCCTAGTCTCGTCACTAGCGACAACAGATTAAAAACTAACGAAGAACCGTTAACAGGGAAAGTAGAATTGTTCATACGGCACAGCTGTAGCATAGTGTAAAATAGTTTTTAAGGTTTGAAATTATTCTATTTTCCAGTTTTAGAGTATAGTCACATTTAATTTGTTAATTTGGTTATTGCACTTGATATTTAATTGTTGTAGTCAGTTTCTTTTATCTTTTATAAGTTGAAACACGATTTTAGTTAGTTTACAAGTATATTGAATCCTTGAAAAATGGCCACGGCATTTGCATACCGAACAGTTAACCCAACTTCGGAAGATTTTCTTCCGGAGCAATTAGAGTACTGGACACAGAGATTTCGTATACCTGTACCTATGATCTTTCACAACGGAGCTTCCGCTTTTCAGCGTAAAATCCGTGTGTGGGATATGGTCCAGTTAAACGAAGTCACCGGTCACTTAGAATTGATTCAAACTCAAGTTTTATACCGGTATTGTCTCCATACAACGGAAGTAGGGCGCGAACTGGTGATGCCTCACATAGTGGTAATCAAACATGAGGCTCGATTAGCAACCCCTTGGGAGGCAGCACGATCAAGCCGTATAAGTGTTATTCGTTATTGGAATGACCCACGGTGGGACGGAACTTATTATGATCAACAAATTCCTTATCAATCGGAGAATGGGATCGATCTATTCATCACATCGACTCTGGTCCGTCCATTTCGCCCGAGTGAATATAGTCAAATCTCCATACCCGATTTACCTCGCGAATATCGAATGATAATTGGTGAAACGTTCCATCATGTGCAGGTGGAACATACCTATGAATGGGAAAATGCACAATACAGTCATCAAGTCTTGCAATACTCGCTTGAAATGTATGCAAGCCTTCGAATCTTTCAAGCCAGACAAAATATAGTTGATGGAGATGGGAGACAATGTGCGATATGCTTGGTGGACATTGTTGGGCCTCGTGAAGCATATCGTTGTCCTCAATGTACTCAGATAGTACATCTCTACTGTGGGTTAACTTGGATGCAGCAAAAACAAAGTTGTCCTCTGTGTCGGTTTGACCTCCTATGGGGAACCCCTTTGAAGAAACATAGCTTCGATTTTATGACCCGTAATTATCAGTTTTTCCCCACTAACAGAATCAGGTAGAGTTTATTGTTATTTTTATTACTTTCAGGAATTAAGAATGTAATACCTTAGGAGAAAAGGTGATTCCTGTTGTCTGGAGGCGTTCCGATAATATTAGTCCGTAATAAATAATCCCTGTAGTGCATTTCTTCTCCCTAAAAACCGGTAGTGACTGATCCTGGTCATGGAATCCCGTCCCCATGTTGACCGTGATGCTGACAGCATCCTGGTCACCGCAGGTGATTGGTCATCAAAATTTCCCTGGATCCGGTCAGCCGGTGATCCTGGTGATCCTGGTCACTATCCTGATCACTATTGACAATTCTGGAATTCATCTGATCCAGACTCGAGCTCCGCTAAAAGTTTACCGGACCTCGCGTCTTGGTTGGGAGGATTGTAACGAAATGCCCTCCACGGAGCCCCTCCACGGAGCGCGTTGGGTTAACCTCCATGGGGTGTGTCGGAGTCTTATGATAGCACTCGAGAATCTTGGTTCCCGAAGTGTTAATGTGTTAATCAGAGTGGCCAAGTCCTACTTGGTAATAATTCTCTGTTGTATAAACTTTAATAAGTAAACGCTGTTTTCAAGCCCAAGTTATGTAATTTTATTCAATTCCTCGTATATTTGCATTGCATAATAGCAGTGCAACTGACCTAAAAGAAGTACTCTACGCACTTACTGTAAAAAGGTGTTTTTGACAGTATTTGCAATTATGACTGGCATATTAGCTAGTAAAAGCCTAACCTATAATAACCCCATCAGAATGCTTTTGACAGATTTTAGCATTGTATACTGACCCGACCTAACCTCAACACACCCAGTATCAGTTTCAGCTCTGAGAATTGTGCAATCTTGCACGTTCACAAGATGGCGCTGTTGGTTTTGAATGGTTTTGCGGTTATACACCTACCAAGTGCCACTGTCCTTTTAAAGGCGAGAACGCATACTCTTAGCATAGGATACCCACCGGATGCCCTACTGTTCCAGGATGGAAGTAAGGGGTTAAGAAATACCTCTCCGCCATCTTGGGGTATATGTGGTGTTTTGTGGTGTTTTATGACGTAAATTCTGCCGAGTAGACACGATTCAAACCGTATTTAAACCAACGGAATCACCCGAGACGGCACTTCTCTCTGGTCTTCCGTGTGTACAAGAAGTCACTCTCCTATTCTCGTGGAAGGACGCCGCCGAACGCTGCCAGGCCAGACAACATTTCCAGACACAGGACGCGATGAGAGCGATGCGATAATTTCGACTTAGTCTCATTTCGTATCTGATATTTTCATACTTTTACCAGAGAGAGAATTTATTGAAAGTTTAACTTGTAGGAACTATACATAGGGTTTTAATAAAAGTGTAGAAAACTGTAAGTACATTTTAATTGTTTTTGAATTCACCCTTTCGCTGCGGCTGCAGTATCAAGAATTGTTGCAGACTCTACAGAAACTGGTTGCCTCTTAAGACTGAACACTTAAATTGTCCTGTAGCCATTTTGCCACGATTGTAGTCCGAACTAAAAACCACTAGACGATCATTTATCCGGGGTACTTAACCCTGCTATGCCACATACCACACACCACCCCCCACCCCCCCCCCCCCCAGTTCGAAATGCTTCATGCATTACCCCCATAACAGTACCATCCCGCGTAGAAAAGAACCTTGAGCTGTGGAATCACACAATATATGTTATAAAGTTAAACAGACGCCTACCGACCAATCAGTATGCTGAATGAAACACATATAATGACACAGCAGCACTAGCAAAAAGGAAAGCAAATTAGGCAATATTAATTATGTATACCTCTTCCATCTGTACTACTGTCTTTGTGTTGGGCTTTCCAGGTAATGAATGCAAATGTCATTTATTGGTTTAAATGCAAGATCGTTCATGTCAATACCGTTGGTGGACAAGTATTGCAACATTTCCAAGGAGCTTAATAAGAGTAGTAATTGTGAAACTTTGTTCTGATCTAATAAATAAGTGGATTTAATTGCACTGCCGCTAAGGCAGAATAAATCTGCAGTTGTGCATGCACTTCATAGAGAGTAATCGCTTGACTGGACTGGTTACGTGAAATAATTCATGAGAGGTGACAAACACGAGTGCGCGAATGCGCACGGGTGTTTTACAATATAGTCCCTCGCCTCGAAGGAATTATTTCAAGTAACCAGTACAATCAAGCGATTACTCTGTTTATTACTTTTCATTATTAACGATAATTATAATTATTTAACCCTTTACCTAACGTAACGGTAAAAACCGGCCAGCGCTATTCCCTAAAATCGCCAATTAATTTTCATTATTTTTTCATTTGTTTTTCTCTACAACGTAAGTTATGACCCCTCATTGGAACGAGCTCGTTCCAATGAGGGATCATAACCTATGTTTTTGAGACAAAAAATGAAAATAATAGTTATTCAAGAATTGTTTTTGCAAGTGACGTCTGCTTTTCATATTAGGTAAAGGGTTTAAAAAAAACAAAACAATGAAGTCCCCATTATACTCCCGACAAAGCGTCTTCGTTTGCGCGCACGGATACATGACCAACTTGTTGATTGCATAATTCACTTGTGAAGTTATCGTTTATAATCAAACCCGGAAATCCCAGTAAATCACACTTTGGACAGTAACAAAAGGCTATAACTATTGATAGTCTACATACCGATAGTCGGGATGGTCTTCATGTAAGAGGGATGAAATAACAGAGGTGTGCAATCAGGCACCGGCGGTCATGCAGGTCTCTGTTGTACTTCCGGGGTGTTTGGCCATCCGAATCGAATTTGCATCCTCGAATCGAATCTGAATGAAATTGGAAAAGACGCGAAACAATTTTCGTGAGAACACGCGTCATTTTACAAAAGTGCCATGCATATCCTTGCATTTTATACCTGTTGCAGATAGCACGAGTACCCAAGTGCAGAGGTCAAAAGAGTTACGTCATATATGCGCTCCACTTTACAATCACTGTTAAAGCAATGTACCTTGTAAGGCACACAGCCAGTCATGGCGATAAGTCGATTGAAGCGAAAACGCATCAGGCCACTATTCCTTCATTTTTGCGCCATGATTCCACCGGTAGCAGACATTTATTTGCCATCGATCCATCGTGAAAATGCATGATCAACTCAATTCGAAAATATACGAATCGGGAAACCGACCAGATATAGATCCCGAACGAGGCTCGTTCGGAATCGATATCGCATCGGTTTCATTATTCGTTCGGATTCGATATTGTATCGGTTTCCTGGTTCGTATATTATCGAATCGGGTAGCTCATATATTTTCATGATGAATCGATCGCAAAGAAATGGGAAAGTTTGCAGGTCCAGATCGGAGAGCTATACTTCAAGTATTGATTATCGAGACTCTATCCTTTTGGGGCCCTGCCTAAACATATACAAGGAAACTGAATGCCAGGGAATTTTAATCGACTGATTTCATTATAAAATAGGCAATATTTGTTTTAGTGTTTTAGGCTCGCATCTGTTTCAGCTGTAAAGTCATAGCATAGCTGGAGATAGGCATAGAATCTGTTGGATATGATCATCAGTGTTTCTGCTCCACATTATGAGATATGTCAGCAGATTGATCGAGTAAAAACGGTTAATTTGCATTCAGAATTAAGTTTGCGCATCTTTATGTTGTGTCTGCTATCTTAAAATATAATCCCAAATGGCAGTGTGATATCAATTCTCCGACTCTGTGGGAGGGTAACCGCAATTACACTGTCATGATAAAACAAAAGGAGGATCGGTGTCAAAAAATCAACCGCAAAAATATTAACAAATAACAGGTATGAAGTCAATGTGAGTCCGAAAAGTCGTCGAACGAAAGGTTCAGCTATGTTCGCAATTTTATTTCCAGACCTTCTTCCCGCCCTTCCCATCCGAACATGGGCTATCAGAAGGTAATAACGTTCGTATTTGAGTGAGAGTTACTAAACGGTCTGAATCAAATTTCGAATCAAGACAGTGTTGTCGCGAACATAGGGTGGTGTGTAAACCTAATTTGCTGTAGTGGCTCACTACCCGACTGATAACAGGTCTTTATACCACAATTGTTTGAATCCTTATTTGTTGAAATACTCCTGAAAAACCGAATTATCGGAATTATTTATAGACCGAATACGGCGCCAATAGCAGACCTTGACTTGTTTCTTTCAAAGCTGACCGAGTTATTGGACACGAAAAACAAGAAAATAACAAGGTTTATCTTATGGGTGATCTCAATATAGGCCTACTCAACTTGAACACAAACCGAATGAAAGTATCAATGACACTAGCTTAATCTGACTGTTTGCGGTGTTTGATGAAAAGGATAATGTTCAATGTTTATGAAAGGATTATGAAATAAGACAAGAATTGTGATAATTGGGAATATGTTAATGTCTGTTCCCTGTATGCTATGTTTCCAATAAAACAATTTGAGGTGTAGACTGTACTAAAGAATTGAGGGATGGGTTAATGTGGCCCTCGCAGTTAATGTATGTAAACCAAAGTTACCAATTGACAGTGAAATTATTCCAAAAACGAATCATCCTATCATATTACAATAAAATCCCTTCATACATTCGGCCTGTAAACTGTGCTAAGGGTTTTCGGGCGTCAGGCCTGTGTAGCGATCACGGTTGACCGATCGCAACCAAAAGGGGACGTCCTCATCTAGACATCATACAGTGTCATCCTACCACGTTATAAGGAAATCCCTTCATATTAAATATGACCTGTAGTCTGTAGATTGTGGTAAAAGTGTTTGGGTTTCGGGCTTGGGCAGCCATCACGGTTGACAGATCATGACCAAAAGGGGACATTCTCATCTAGATATTTTACATCCGACCAAGGTACCGTGAATTCCCTTCATAAATACGACTTGTAGACTGTGCTAAAGGTTTTCGGATTTTGGGCTTGGGCAGCCATCATGGTTGACCAATCGCGACCAAAAGTGGATGTCCCCATCTGGATATTATACTGAGCCATTCTACCAAGTTACAAGGAAATCCCTTCATAAATGCAACCTGTAATCTGTGCAAAAGGTTTTCGGGCTTCGGGCCCCTGTAGCCGTCACAGTGGACCAATTGCGACCAAACGTTCTCATCTTGACATTATATGGAGTCATCCTACCAAGTCAAATTGAAATCCCCCCATAATTACGACCTGTAGACTATGCTAGAGGTTTTCAGGTATTTGGATCGGGTAGTCGGGCAATCGTCACGGTTGACTGATCGTGACCAAATTGGGAAGTTCTCATCTAGACATCATACGGAGTCATCCTACCAAGCTACAATAAAATCCCTCCATATTAAATATGATCTGTAGACTGTGCCCCTCACAGTTTTGGGGTTTCGGGCTTGGGCTGTCGGCACTGTTGACAGAGCATGATCAAAGGGGGGGGGGGGGGGGGGGCGTTCTCATCGAGATATAATACAGAGTCATCCTATCAAGTTTACATGAAAGCCCTTCATAAATACGACCTTAGGCTGTGCTAAAGGTTTTCGGGTTTTGGTCTCTGGCAGCGATCACTGTGGGGCGATCGCAACCAAAAGGGGACGTCCTCATCTAGACATCATACAGTGTCATCCTACCACGTTACAAGGAAATCCCTTCATAATAAATATGACCTGTAGTCTGTAGATTGTGGTAAAAGTGTTTGGGTTTCGGGCTTGGGCAGCCATCACGGTTGACAGATCATGACCAAAAGGGGACATTCTCATCTAGATATTATACATCCGACCAAGGTACCATGAATTCCCTTCATAAATACGACTTGTAGACTGTGCTAAAGGTTTTCGGATTTTGGGCTTGGGCAGCCATCATGGTTTACCAATCGCGACCAAAAGTGGATGTCCTCATCTGGATATTATACTGAGCCATCCTGCCAAGTTACAAGGAAATCCCTTCATAAATGCAACCTGTAATCTGTGCAAAAGGTTTTCGGGTTTTGGGCTCGGGCAGCCATCGTGGCTGAATGGCACCGACCAAAAGGGGTGGTTCTCATCTAGACATTATCTGGAGTCATCCTTCCAAGTTAGGACGAAATCCCTTTATAAATATGACCTGTAGAGAGCGCTAAAGGTTTTCGGGCTTCGGGCCCCTGTAGCCGCCACAGTGGACCAATCGCGACCAAACATTCTCATCTTGACATTATATGGAGTCATCCTACCAAGTCAAATTGAAATCCCCCCATAATTACGACCTGTAGACTATGCTAGAGGTATTTAGGTATTTGGATCGGGCAGTCGGGCAATCGTCACGGTTGACTGATCGTGACCAAATTGGGAAGTTCTCATCTAGACATCATACGGAGTCATCCTACCAAGCGACAATAAAATCCCTCCATATTAAATATGATCTGTAGACTGTGCTCACAGTTTTGGGGTTTCGGGCTTGGGCAGTCGGCACTGTTGACAGAGCATGATCAAAGGGGTGGGGGCGTTCTCATCGAGATACAATACAGAGTCATCCTATCAAGTTTACATGAAAGCCCTTCATAAATACGACCTTAGGCTGTGCTAAAGGCTAGGGCAGCGATCACGGTGGGCCGATCGCGACCAAAAGGGGACGTCCTAATCTAGACATGACCTCAAACCAGCATATGACATTTCGTGACTATCAGACTAGAACTACGGGGTGTAACCTGTACTAAATGAAAATGTGAATAGCCTTACAGATAACAGACTTCCGCACGCGTGATGGCAATAGCTTATCTTGACTTTGTTAAGTTAAGCTAAAAACGAATACTTTTACAGATTCACTATACAGTGCGGAGTGTCTGCCCTCTATAACAAAGCCCACGAGAGTTACCGAATTCTCTGCTACCCTAACTGACCACATTTTCAGCAATACGATCAAAAATTTTACTTCAGGTATAATAATTACTGACGTCAGCGACCACTTCCCTACGTCTTTCATAGAAGAAATGGACAAACGGTCAATTATCCCAATACCTGAAATTAGATGGTCAATACAGAGAATATCATTCGCTTCAAAGGACTCTTATCAGCATGCGACTTTCCAGAGGTTACTAACGACAGTTGTCCAAACTCGGCATACAATAAATTCCTTGACATATTCCGCGAAGCTTTTGAAAAGGCATTTCCCCTGAAAGCAAGCCGTACGAGGAAAA
Source organism: Pictodentalium vernedei (assembly GCA_031216915.1). Lineage (NCBI taxonomy): Eukaryota > Metazoa > Mollusca > Scaphopoda > Dentaliida > Dentaliidae > Pictodentalium > Pictodentalium vernedei. Next base: position 319,626,086 of record CM062296.1, on the reverse strand, counting down.
CATATATAAAACAAACATCGATGACGCTGGGCCTATTGCAATCATCACAACCGAAAAGTAAATTGGATGTCAAAATATTAAAATCCCCAACTGCACAAAACATAACAGAATCAGGGAGGCGGAACAGGGGAGGAGGACTTGGGGTGGGTGTGGAACTTGGGGGTCCCAGACACCTCCACTTTTTTGCCGGGCCATGTTTTTTTTTTTGTATTACAACCAATGACCGGTGATACAAGGGGCGGATCCAGAACCTCCCCCATATTCTCGCTAGCTATGTTTCCCTCGCACTGGTTCAGTGTCGATGGATTTCTGATCATTTTTTGTAGTACGTGGCAGCAAACGCTAAAATGTATACAGTCTGTTAAAAAAATCGGTTAATTGAAGTAGATCGTAATCTTACAGAATATAAGTACCAAATCCACCCCAGACAGGATAATCCAGACAGTATAATTGCTGTAAACGTCTGCTAAAGCATACGACCAAAGCTGATAAATAGACCTCACCTGTATGCTTTACCGACGTTTTTTAACTGCTCTCAAAGTGTGAAATCTTTCAAATACATCACCTGAAAAATCTCAAAATATCCACTCAGATGCATGGAAATGGGGGTTTTGGGACCCTGGAATTTAAATTTGTCTTACCGACGACCATCCATCACCCGATCCAGCTCCCCACCCCCTCCCACTATGAAAATCGTTCCGCCGCCCCTAAGAATACAAGCAATTTTGCTATGAATTCAATCGCTTGAAACGGAACTGTAAAGCAGATTACTATGATAATATATTATTAGAAAATGAGTATAATATTAAAAAGACATGGGAAATCCTACGAAAGGCCATAGGTAAGCCAAATAACAACCGAAAACTTTACACCACCTACGTAGATGGAAATACGGAATTAACAGACCCGAACAAAATAGCTGACGGATTCAATACCATTTTTGCTGACATTGGAAAGACAAGTAACCTACCCAACGTAATTTTTCGGATCATTTGATCAATAATAACAACAGAGACTCATTTTTGTAAGTCCTGCTAACGAACAAGAAGTAAGTTTTTGTGCTCACTATTTTAGGAGCAAATCGAGTAGAGATACTGACGATAGTCCACCAAATTATTAAAAGAGATAATAGTTGAGGTGGCTAGTTCATGATCTCATGTAGTCAACTTATCCTTTGTTACTGGTAGAGTGCCTGACTGAATGAAAATAGCTAAGATTATGCCCATTTTAAATCGGGAGACCCGCAGTTATTCACCAAGTACCTCCCCATTAGTATTCTTCCAACATTCTCGAAAATACTAGAAAAACTAATGTTTGCACGATTAAATACTTTCTTATACGAACAGAACATCTTATATAAGTATCAGTTTGGATTCAGAAGGGACACTCCACTGTTGCAGAAGCAAATGACAAACATATAAAGGATTACTCATTCTCGGTATTTCTAGACTTTTCTTAAGCCATTGATACCATAAATCACTCAATTCTGATTACAAAACTGGACAGCTATGGTGTAAGAGGGTTGGCAAATTCCTGGTTTAAAGATTTCCTAACAGGCAGATGTCAACCTGTTTCTTTCATGAATAACACATCGGACACGTTGGAGATAACAATTGGTGTACCTCAGGGTTGCATACTGGGCCACATCCTTTTCTTATTATACATCAACGATATCAGCCACTCGGCCCTGCTAAAAGTCCTGTCTTTTGCAGTTGGCGCTACAGGTTTTGCATCTAGTAATAATTTAGGTAACCTAATAGACGAGGCCAGTTCAGAACAAGATAAGATGACTGAATGGTGTTCTGCAAATGGACTATGTCTGAATGCTAATAAAACAAAATCCATGCTGCTGCAACCACACAATGATTCGTATAACGCTGTTGGTAGAAAAATTATCCTAAATGGTACAGATATTCGATTAATTAGTAACCAACACGAAGAAAAATCAGTTAAATTTATTGGAGTCCAAATCGACGAAAAACTAAAATTTACAAAACACACCTCTGTGGCCTGTTTAAACATGCCGTGGGCAATATTTGCCTTGAATAGAGCGAAAACATTCTTCTCTTTAAAGCCTTAACGGCAATATATTACTCATCCGTACATAGCCATTTGCTATGGGGTCATGTATCGTCGACAAGTAGAATTATAACCCTGCAAAAAGGCTATTCGCGTTATAACGAACAGAAAATATACCTCTCATTCCGAACCATTATTTAAAAATTGTGGCATAATGAAGTTCGATGATCTATATAGGTTACATGTTATTTTATTTAGGCACGTCTGGTATTATAATAAACTGCCTGTATCTTTTGATAGCACTTTTGAAATTTACATAAATCCTTCCGCAATGGAAACCTGACAGCCTGGGAGTGTGCGTACACTCAAAACGAGAACACGTTTCTCTGCAGAGCTCCCACTTCATTCTTTCCCGAAAATTTGGAATGATGTAAAGGCAGAAAATCAACAACTAAGTAGTCCCTTGTTTACAAAGGTAGTAATTAATACAGCCCTGAATTCGTAAACTCCATCATTACTTGTGTCAATCCGTCTTGTCCTGATTGCTTCATATAAAAAATGATCTCATCTTCCAGACCCATTGTTTCTATTTCCAAACTATCAGACTGTTAAACTGATATGACTTTCGCAAGAAGTGTCCCCAGTCTGTGCATGAGGATTGTTTTATCTTATTTAAGCAAAACGATCGAGAGAAAGACAAAAGGATAAAGCTTTGGTGTCAAGAAATCCGATGTATGGGAATGGCAGGAAGACAGCCTCTCGGGCTATGCCATTTCCATGCTGTCTACTCTTATCTTGTTATTTGTTAATTGATATTGTATTTGAATTGCTACAAAATAACGTTTCACCCATCATTCATTCACAGACTTTTCGTTTTGTCGGGGTCTGGGATGATAGGCCCTGAAATCAACCCCGAAAATGTTGGAAGAGGGGGTTATGACTAGGCTGTCCGACAAAATAACATTTTACAGCTAGGTTCAATGAAAATAGGCTTATGCGACACAAACGTAGTTTCCGAAAGTCCAGTCTAGATCGTTTATTGGTAGGCCCCGGCCCCTGCAGCCGTCACAGTTGACCTATCGCGACAAAATGTTCTCATTTTGACATTATATGGAGTCATCCTACCAAATTACAATGAAATCCCTCCATAATTACGACCTGTAGACTGTGATAAAAGTTTTCGGGTATTGGGCTCGGGCAGTCGTCGCGGTTGACAGATCGTGACCAAATGGAGAAGTTCTCATCTAGACATCACACAGAGTCATCCTACCAAGTTACAATGAAATCCCTCCATATTAAATATGATCTGTAGACTGTGCTAACAGTTTTGGGGTTTCAGGCTTGGGCAGCCGGTACGCTTGACAGATCATGACCAAAAGGAGACGTTCCCATCTAGATATTAAACAGAGTCATCCTACCAAGTTTCCATGAAAGCCCTTCATAAATACGACCTTAGGCTGTGCTAAAGGTGTTCGGGTTTTGGGCTCGGGCAGCCATCACGGTATAAGATTGAAGTGGAAGTTAAGTTTTCCGGAAAGTTTACCCAATAAAAAGGTTGACGTTGTTAATGACTCTGTGACGTCATGGTGTACATGCGTCGTCATAGAGACGCTGAACGTTGTCGATGTCGACTGTACTAACCTTTATTGCGTTGTTCAGTTCAGGGCGTGTCGGCTTTCTCCTATTGATATGGTAGGTGGAACCCCAAGCGGGCCGTAGGCCCGCAAAGGGTTCCACATACCCAGTCAGATAAATGTGTTCCAGAACTGAATTCTCTATAGCCGTCAATGTGATTTTTGAAGTGGACAGTAAATTTCAGTGAAAAAAACACGTTACTTCCGGTGTCGAATTGCCCATGCAATTGCAATTGGCCTGTCTCCCTCTTGGAATCAAATGTATTTTGTTGCAATCTAATTCGCCTCAAAGCTTTGCGTGGTACATTGGCCTACATATCTACACTTCAGGGGTAACCAGGCCTTCTCATCCGAGAACCGCGACACATCAGCGGCCGGCCAAAGTGTTATTATTTTTACTCGAGTTCTGTCCTTCTGGAGGTTTGTCAATATGCTCAGCTGATGATCTCGTCATTTCAGATCGAACTCTCACTCTCAGTCCTGATTTCGTTGCAGCTTGTCTGCCAGTGATAACCTCAATCGAAAAAAACGTACATATAACCGATAATATAACTGATAATTGTTGCTATATTGGTGCGATTGTATACAGACATGCATTGACACGTATCTCGTGAAATATCAAGACGAACAGAAACTCAGTTTTTGAATTATTCGAATGTTAAGGTGTTGTAAAAGTAAGGAAAAGTTTGCTTGAAAAAAGGGTATACGGACGTTTCGTCCGCAAGCCAAGTCGTCCGCTTGTCAAGGAAAATATTGTCTGCACATTTTCTGCATTTCGAACAAGACACCCACCCTCTACTAACGTGTGACATTTTCCCAGATTAAGCCCAATTTTCTCACATATAAAGCCCCCTGATGTTGTATTTATGTTAAGAGTGTGATGTACAGCATCATCTTTAAGGTTTGAAACACAAATGATGTCATATATTGGCTGATATATTGATATGTTTTTAAAAATTTTAAAAAAATGCACAAGTTGGAAATGCACATTTTTGGTGCACTCAAGAGACCCACCCACCCCCACATCACGTCTTACACATTTTTGGTGCCCCCAGCCCCCCCCCCCTCCCCCCCCCCCAGGAATAATTGCAGAATTATAAAATTATAAGATTATGTTACAGAACTTAATATAACAAGTTTTGATGCATTTCTTAATATAATTATAACACATTTTGATGCGTTTCTTAATATTATTAATTCATATAATACATTTGCTAATAATTTTGTGATTATTCATTGTAAAGCGCCGGTGATGCTCTTCCAAGAATAATTGCAAAATTATTAGATTATGTTGCAGAATTTAATAAACCATAAATATTTTTATACTGTACCAATGACCCAGACTTAGCTGGTGCTAATCTCCATAATTCAGGGCCAAACACAAATTTTGCCCCCCCAATCCCCAAAATTTGCATCAGAAACCGAAAAATACATGTCCTATATGGCCCTCCATACATCGTTTCCTCTGCGCATGCGCAGTGTCGAGGAGGTCCCGAAATTGGCGCCAATTATCATTCTTAGTTTGGCCCTCAAAACAGTCACACTTCTCTGTTATTTGTGCTTTCAAATCTCAGTTTTTATGATGCCAGACACATATTCATGAGTGAAATGGTGGAAATAAAGAGGATACATTAGGAGGAGAGGAAAATATTTGGTGCAAGAAAATGTTCAGGGCTGTAACTTAAAATTATTTTATGAAATTATTTCTAGTTGCCTTTTTTCAAGGCATAGCCCTGATGTTGTCATTCTTGCTATGAAGTACCATTGTTTGATCAGTGTTTCCTCTCTACCTTCCTTATTCCCCCCTAGCTATTCTCCCATGTTTTGGCTTAATTTTGTGTAATGTTTATTACTAAAATTTCTTGGGAGTTTTGGCTTCGTAACAGATTTATTTCTGTTTTTTCCCCATGTTTACGTCCTCACCCTAGGGGTGTTTAGGCGTTTTGGTCTGCATCTACCATCTGATGTTCTACAGTTTCTTCTGTGGAAGCCTCTGTTTTGCATCAGATAGTGTTTTAATTGGTGACTGATTTCGGGCCATGTTGTTTCAGTACCTGGAGTCATGTTTCCGGTTTGTTGACACTTTTGCTTAGGTTGACAACAGTTACTGCTGATAGTGATTTTTTTGTCTTCTGCATCTCTTATTCATAGTAAGATACATTATTATTGTCCGTAAGTGTCTCATTAATTTTTTCAAAATGAATTTAAATTTTTGTCCACACTTAGGCTTTTTTGGGATCCATTGGGCTCAGGGTTCCCTTTGGGAACTTGGGCTCTTCTGAAAATTTTTTTTTTTTTTTTTTTAAAATTTTTTTCTTTTCAAATCATTATTTATTAATGAATATAATGGATTGTTGTATTATGTATCTTTATTTTCAAGGATTAGTGCGAGTACTTTGATTGTTTACATTTCAACTATGAATGATTATTGTTCAAATTGTAATAGGAGGAAGTCTTCCTATGATTCTCATGATCTCTGTATTAATTGTTCTCTCTGTACTCGTACTGATCTTTGTTCTGTGTGTTTCAAATGGGATGAAAAAAGTTGGAAACGTGTGTCACGGTATGTTGTTCCTGGAGAAAGATCCATTCCGGTTCTTTCTCCTCAGAGTCACTCTAGTGTTTCACTCTCTTTTTCAGAGGAACAAGAACAGGGTGATGTTTCCGTGATGTCGTCCAGAAGTGTGCCTCCGTCGTCACATACAAGTGAAGAGCTAGCGGCAAAAGTGCTCATGGAGATTCGTCAATTCCCTGAAAGGAACCCGAAGGGATTGACGTCTGCTAGCTCGACCGGGGCTGCGTCCATTCACCGAATGGGGCAGCACTCTGGTTCATCCGTTGCGGTCCAGCAGAGAGAGTCGGGTGTTGCGAGCACTATAAAACATCCACGTGCACACCCAGTGACGACGGAAAGGAGGATGGATCGGAGGAAGCCTGACAGTCCGGTGTTTAGCTTGTCTAGTTCGACACGGGCTGCAAGCGAGAGAGGACCCTCTCTCAGACAACAGCATCTGGGACCAGATGTTGTAGTCCGTAGTGTTACGCAGTCGGAGCATACGTCCGCTGCTCGGGATGCTCCGGTATATAGACAGTCCGCCGAGGCTACCTATAAGGCTTCCATATCCTCTCAGCAGCACACTCGACCGCACCTTGGCTATGTGACCAGTGAATTACAGTCAGCTTCGCCGACCAGGGATTCCTCGGCGATCAGGTCACGCCATCCGGTAGCCAGGGATTCGAGGCCTTCTTCATCCAGACGTTCGCATAAAAGATGTATGCAGGATGCAACGTCCAGGGAGCTTCCGGCGGCTAAATCCAGTAAGACCGCCGCTCCCCAGGCCTCTGTAACGGATGTGCTATCACAGATAGCAAGGTTAATCGCAGCATCCCAGCAACCGTCAGAACCTCTGTCGGAACATGAAATGTCAGAAGATGCTGGGTCGGTAGGTTCCGCCGCTGGATCCGGTGCGGACGACCGAGATTTACATGATTTACATGAGGTCCGGCAGGATGGCGAAAGGGATTCTGATGAATTAGATATTTCCCTTTCGGAACAACATAAAATAGCCGTAGAATTCATCCGGTATTATCTTCCAGAAGTTGTTCCGCCAGACCAAAATGCTGCGCAGCCGGATAGGAGGGTGATAGCGCCACTGGACACCGAGTTTTTTAATCGGTTTAGGGACATTGTCCCGGAATTTCCATCACAATCCAGGAATGTCTCTCGGATTTTTGAGTTATTAAATGACGCTATTGATAAGCTTGCCAACAAGACGGGCAGGTCAGCCTTCCTACCGGCATCTGCTCTACAGCTGCCGTTTATTAATCAAAGGAACAAGTTTGATATGGCAGGTCAGGGCATCCAGAGAGTTCCTCTGCGTTTAGACGACCAGGCTGAAGACCTTGATATATCCATCCCGTCGTCTATGTCACTTCCGTCGTCTACGATGGAAACGACGATATCGTCTAACAGAGCTAGTTTAGACGCTCTTTCCTACGCAGATCACCTTACTAGAGCGTTGTCATTACGCTTTGAAGGACCTGAATTTCAAGACGTACAAACGTCTTTAAGAGTTCTGTCCAGGGCCATAGCGTTTTCCACTTATAACTCCGCCCTTTCAGTGGCAAATCTGGAGTTAGCTCGACGTGACGCGGCCTTGGCTACTTCCACACGCGTGGACAGTAAGGTGAAAAACTCTCTTTGAGTCGCTCCGGTCTCTGGAGAGTTTCTCTTCAGTGGCAAGCTTTCTGATATATATGATAAATTAACAAAGAAAGCTTCGGACTCTCTGTTGTTTAAGTCTGCTTCCAAGAAATCGGAACCAGCAGACAAGAGTAGGCCAGGCACTTCCGGGACGAGCTCGTCCAGGGGAAGTTCCTATAGAGGTTCCTATGCGTCCTCTAGGTCTTACTCTAGAGACCGGCAGAGTAGCGACTCGACTAGGGGCCGTTATGCTGGCCGAAATAACCGGTCAGACGCCCCTAGGCCGACGGGGCGAGGTGCGGGTCGCGGAGGACGTGGTTTCTCCTACCGCAAGCCTCGCGGATCCAGGAAGTGATGGTCTAGACCTTTGTCGCGTTCCGGTGGGCGGAAGACTGTCGAGTTTCTCAAGCAATTGGGAATCAATTACGGAGGACCCTTGGGTTCTAGGGGTTATTTCAGAAGGACTAAAACTGTCCTTCAAAGGCAAGCCTCCGTTAACTCGAAGTCCAAGATGGACTCAGCTTCCGTCAAATTGTCAGAAAAGAACGGCACTTCTATCAGAAGTCCAGTCTCTTTTAACGAAGAACGCGATAGAGGTCGTAGAAAACCAGGAATCTCCAGGTTTCTACAGCCATCTTTTTCTGGTTCCGAAGCCAGACGGCTCGTTCCGTCCAGTGATCGACTTAAGCTGGATAAACAAGCTGATCGTGGCTCCAAAGTTTTATATGGAGACCATTCGATCGGTCAGAGCGAGCATTCGAGTGAACGACTATGCTGCGAGCATAGACCTCAAGGATGCATACTTTCACGTCATGGTACATCCGGCGTTCAGAAAGTATCTTCGCTTCGCTGTCCTAGGTGTTGTTTATCAGTTCCGAGCGATGTGCTGTGGTCTGAATCTAGCGCCCTGGGCATTCACTCGAGTAATGAACTCGGTAATGACTCATTTCCGAGCTCATTCGTCTGCGGTAACGTCGGCTTACCTGGACGATATTCTTCAGAGATACGGCAACGAGTTAACGCTTCAGAACGACATGCACAATCTGCTTCTATTGCTCCGACGTCTCGGTTTCATAGTAAACGAAGAGAAGTCGGATCTGGTGCCGTCCAAGTCATTTACCCACCTGGGAATGAGCTTCGAGACGCACAACAATCTCGTTCGTCTGCCGTTAACCAGAGCGAAATTAGTCAGTTGTTATGCTCGCTATTGTCTTCACTCAGACAAAGTGTCAGCGAGGGAATTCATGAGACTAATAGGTCTGTGCGGAGCTGCCTCGGATCTCATTCCGATGGGGCGGCTAGGCACTCGTCCTCTCCAGGTCTATCTGACTCAGAATTGGAGAGTGAAGATTCATTCGCTCGAAACGGACATACTCTTGTCAAGCCAAGTGAAACAAGAGATTCAGACTTGGGCAGACATACAGTGGTTAACTCAGGGAGTTCCACTGCAGTTGCCAGATCCGAGCTTTACGATTATGACGGATGCCAGTCAAACAGGCTGGGGCGCGACACTGAGCCCATCGGATTTGAAGTGCCAGGGTCTTTGGGATCCGCAGTTTCTGAGCAAGCACATCAACATCAAAGAGATGATGTCGATTTGGCTTGCTCTACGTCATTGGATAGACGTGATTCAGAATGCACATGTGCAAATTATGTCCGACAATACGACAGTAGTTGCGTATATTCGGAACCAAGGCGGCACTCATTCCATTCCGTTGCTCAATCTAACGGAAAGAATTCTTCTGTTTGTACTAGAACATCAGATTCTTCTCTCCGTCCGTCATATTCCGGGTCGTCTGAACGTCTTAGCAGACTCCCTTTCACGGAGGGGTCGCCTGTTGCCGTCAGAATGGACTCTCAACAAGCAAGTATTCAATCAGATTTGCTACCAATGGGAACGGCCAATGATAGATTTATTTGCGACACATCTCAACAATCAGTTGCAGACGTATGTGTCACCTTGTCCGGATCCTCGAGCGTTTGCAGTAGACGCTCTCTCGATCTCTTGGGACGGAATGATAGGATATGCGTATCCTCCAGTGCCGTTGATTCAGCAGATATTGCTCAAGATAAAACAATCGCAATGCAAGATTCTGTTGGTAGCATCTCTGTCTCCACAGAGACCGTGGATAAATCTACTCAGGTGTCTGTTGTGGGACATGCCGAGGAAATTTCCTCCACGGGAGGATCTTCTTTCGCAAGGGAAATCGCGCATCCTCCATCACAATCCGCAAGGTCTAAACCTTCACGTATTTCCATTGTGCGGTCCTTCTTGCACGGAAAACATTTTACAGGACGAGCAGTGGACGCGATTTCTAACTGCAGGAGGACCTCCTCTTCGCTAAACTATGATGCTAAGTGGAGGGTCTTTTGTCAGTGGTGTGAGGATCATTCAGTAGATATTTATGATCCCTCCATTCCAGACATAGCAAATTTTCTAGTATACTTGTTTGATGAGATTAATCTGCAGCCTATCACCATTAAGGGTTATAGGTCTATGCTATCTGATACATATGCACATCATGATAGCTTGAGAATTGGAACTAATGTCTCTTTATCAAAGTTAGTTAGGAATTTTTCGATAAATAGACCTAGAGCCCTTAGATTAATTCCGAAGTGGAATTTGGCCTGGGTTCTTCTTAAGCTAAAAGAAGCGCCTTTTGAGCCTCTTGACACAGTTGACTTCAAATTCTTAACATATAAGACAGCTTTTCTCTTAGCTTTCTCTTCTGCTAGAAGAGTTAGTGAGCTTCATGCACTATCTGTGGAGGATTCTCACTACCGTAGTGTCGGTAATACTATTACCTTTACCACTAATGTTGGATTTTTGGCTAAGAATCAGGCTCCTAATAAGTATCCTGAACCTATTATTATTAAGGCCCTTCCATCATCTGATGGGCGTAGGCCTCTACTGTGTCCTGTTAGAGCAATACGTATTTACAGACGTAGGTCTGAGTTTATCAGAAAGGGACGTAAACGTTTCTTTCTGTCTTTGATGCCTAATAGAAAGGATATTATGGTCCATTCTATTGCTAGATGGATTCAATTAACTATTCGAACTGCTTATGAAAAATTATCTTCTTCTCAGCAGTCGGCACTCAAGATCTCAGCCCATGAAGTAAGAGCTCTTTCTACTTCTTGGGCCTATGCTAATTGTATTGCTATTACTGATCTAATGAAGGCTGCATATTGGTCTCAACCTTCCACATTCACTAATTTTTATCTCAGAAATATTGAGTCCATTTCTGGAGACCTCCATTGTTTAGGTCCGTTATCAGTTGCTCAGAATATCGTCCACTAAACAGTTGCAACTATAGTTATGTAGGCTTTCTGTTCCGGCAGTGACTCTGTCCTGCTGCCCTCTTCGCTCTGGGGTATTTGACCCAGGGCAAGGGGAAGGGGGGGGGGGGGCGGGTGTTCCCTTAGGTCACCTGCTTTATAGTGAAAAGCAAGGGAATACCTCCCCCAGAGTCAGTAATTCTGAGTCGGTACCGAGATGGTTTTAAAGTGTAAAGATAATGTTTAATCATCCATGTAATATTTTTAAAGTGTAGCTCAGTGTGAAGCATTTGTATATGTCATGTGTCAAACGAGCGTTAATATACAATCCTCGGACACTTTTAATGAATATAAAGAGTCTCATTTCTCTGGACTTCCTTTATTTATTGGCTTACCTTTAAAAATATTAGTATAAAGGGTTATACTGGATGTTAATAGAGATCATTGATTATTATGCTCAATTACTGATCGGTGTTGTGTCTTTCTTCTTTATTATAAATAGGAAAGATACATGTAAAGCCTATCTCTTCTTTTCTCCTGGAGAGGATATTCTATTATACATAATTGAGCTTATTGGATTTTCCTTTATGTCCTAGGCCCTCCAGCCTATTTACTATTCAGCTAAGTCTGGGTCATTGGTACAGTATAAAAATGTTAAAAAATTTATAGTAATTTATATATTTTTTATACTTACCAATGACCCAGACGGGGATGGCCCTCCCAGGAGTTGGGAACTCATACCTCCCCGCTGAGTACATAACGCTTACCAGGCACTGGTTGTAAGAATGATAATTGGCGCCAATTTCGGGACCTCCTCGACACTGCGCATGCGCAGAGGAGTCGATGTATGGAGGGCCATATAGGACATGTATTTTTCGGTTTCTGATGCAAATTTTGGGGATTGGGGGGGGGCAAAATTTGTGTTTGGCCCTGAATTATGGAGATTAGCACCAGCTAAGTCTGGGTCATTGGTAAGTATAAAAAATATATAAATTACTATAAATTTTTTAACTTTGATGTGTTTCTTAATATAATTAATTCTTATAATACATTTGCTAATAATTTTGCTATTATTCATTGTAAAGCAACGGTGCGCCTCGATGAATAATTGCAAAATTATAAAGATTATGTTGCAGAACTTAATATAACAAATTTTGCTGCATTTCTTAATATAATTAATTCTTATAATACTTCTGCTAATAATTTTGCAATTATTCACTGTAAGGTGCCGGTGGAGCTCTTCAATGGAAAATTGCAAAATTATAAGATTATGTTGTGGAACTTAATATAACATACGCATACTTTAAGAACTTTTACTGTAATAATATAATTATTATAGGTAAACCATTGAATAAACAGTAATTAAAATTTACTAGATGGTTGGGTAGTTTATTTTGTTCTGACATTTCTGTTTTCAGAATTTCGTACACGTATATGAAATTTAATGCAAGGAGGTACATTAAGATATATTACAATAGGTAATATACAATAAAGTATACAATAAAATTATTATATAAATAAATAAAAAATGATTCAAAATACAATACTTGAATACTTTCCCCCAGCGAACGAGTTTCGGACGTGTTGGGTAAAATTGTAGAGGACGCCTTGGTAAAATTGCAGCGGACTATTTGGTTAGCAGGCGAAATGGATGTAATTCGAAAAAGAGATACTGACAGGTTGCTTTCAGTCCCGTTAGAAACCAAAACAAAGTAATAATGTGTTACTTTTTGGTGCCATCTGTATTTCTGAACAGTGCTTTGTAGTTTCAAACACTAAAAAATGGAAAATAATAACCCTTTTGGATATTTACTGCCATTGAAAATGGCATGTCATCTTTTTTCGGGAACTGCGGGAATCTTCGGCCTGGGGAGAACTAGGCCCAGGGAAGAATCATCCAAAAGAAAAGCAGTACACATCTGTTTGGATATTTTAGATACGCTACGATATTCGTTTTAACTCCAGAAAATAATTCTTAAAAAAATATTAATAGATTGTTCGATATTTATTGAAAAAATATTAATATAATGTACATCGTCGAGCAATTATCTCTGCAGTGAATTCACATTCGATGTGTTCTGTAATAATTAACGTCTCTCATCTGTTAGAATGGTATCCAATCACTTAGGCTCCAAGTCATTTCGTCCTCTGGTCACTTCGACCTCAAAGTCATCTCTGCCCTAGTCGCTTCGGTCCCTTGGTCATTTCGGCACCCTTTTAAGTGTAGAGATCTATGAAGATCAGTGCATAGTTCATGTTTAGAAGTAATGGGTAATTACCTTTAAGTAATGTTCAGTTATTTGTATTTACACAGTGTACAGAAAAGTTAAACATGACATTAAAAATTGTCCATGTGTTCAATTTTACATACATTTAAGATGCTATCTATATAAGTACGATAAATTATTTTACTTTGAAATTTTGCAAAGTATTTTTTAGTCATTCATTCATATTGTTATGCACAATTCCTAGTCACCTTCCAGTTTGAGGTTCACAGGGTTTCTTTTTCTTTTCTTTTTTTTTCTGAAACAACCACCAAACTGCGATTTCGATACTACCATAAATATGTCCACATTTTCTAAAACAGAGAGCAGAATCCTTGTAGTTATGCGCAATTCCTAGTCCCCTTCCAGTTAGATGTCCACGGGGGTCTGACCCCAGTACCCCACTTCCAAGGCATACACTCAAACCAAATAACATTACTGACCCACGCTTTCGGCTCACATAGATTCATAAGCAAATAAAATTATTCAGGTCGCAAGGGATTTCAAATCCCACATGGTCCATCTGCACCTTCGACATGCTGAAACCTTTCTTTTATTTATTCATCATGAAAGAAAATCTATTAGACATATATCATATGTATACCTGAATATCTAATTGAGATATAAATGTTGAAAAAAAATTAAATAGAAAAATGTTAAAATTCAAACAATATTTGAAAATATTTATAGCGGCCGAAATGACCTGGTATATTGGGGCTGAATTGACCGGATGCCGTAATGACTGGAGCCGAAATGACTTGGGGCCAAAGTGACTGGAATTCGCGAGAATTGCATCCAAACTGTCCTCCAACAATTTGACCCAAACTGGATACTAATCTAACAAAAACCATCCTTTGGCAGTTTGCCCCAAACTGATCTCCAGAATAGGGGCACATGATTCTTATTGATTTATTTATTGGGGTTTAATGACACTTCGCTAGCCAGGGTCACTTCATGTCGGACAGTTTTACAGGTGGGAAAAGCCAGAGAGAACCACCAAGCAATTACAAACATCTAACATACAAACAGCACACAAGCTGGGTTAGCATTGGTTGAAGACAAGTGTACGATTGACATGCAGTATGCCTTGGTATGCAATGGCACTACGTGGGCCATGGGAATAAAGTGTATTGCCCAAGGAAACAAAGTGGTTGCCGCAGGTGGGATTTGATAGAGGACCCTTTGGCTTGCAGCCTACACCTCTAACTACTGAGCCCTTTAACCTTCAAAACTGTATAGTATCAGCTAAAACATGTTGTAGGATGACCACATGAAAATTTCACAAGTACATAGTTTCGTTATTAGTTTGTGATATTTGTTTTTGCTGTACAGTGGAACCCTGTTAATTGAAGAGCCTCTTTGCCAATAAAATTATTCAATTAGCATGAGTATTCAATTAACAGGGGTTGTGTCACTTTCCTGTATTCCAGAGATAAACTTAGCATTTATTCTATTATATTTTGTTTGACAGAGCTCCATGAACTCTGTCAAACAAGATATAATAGATTAAATGCCTGTATTGAATGTACTGAGGCCAAATTGGTCTATAACCAAAGGAAAACTAGGAAGAGTCAGGGTAATTTCTCAAGGTGTTACAAGATTTTTTATTCAATTTATTTATTTATTTAATGGGGTTTTACGGGTGGAGGAAGCCGGAGTACCCGGAGAGAACCACCGGGCAACGGCGAGCAACTGTCAGCTCCCCAGCATACTAACTCCACACCAGCAGGGTCAGCATTGGTTGAAGACAAGTGCACCATCGACGTACAGTACGCCTTAGTCCACGACGTCACCGTGCCCCCAGATGGGCAATGAGGGTGAAGTGTCTTGCCCAAGGACACAACGCAGTTGCCGTAGGTGGGATTCGAACCGAGAACCTCTCGGCTTGCAGCCTGCACCTCTACCTACTGAGCCAGCGCGCCCCCTTTTATTCAATTAACAGGAGATTACTCTATAACCTATATTCAATTACCAGGTCAAATTTGTACTGGAGGCATGGTAAATGGTTTTGTGTTGAGAAATTATATTCTGTTAACAGGGATATACAATTAAGATATATCCAATTAAGTGGGCACCACTGTATAACCCCCCCCCCCCCCCCCCCCCACCCCAATCAAAGCCATCATTCAAAGGTCTTGGATTCAGCAAATTTGATTTCTTTATTTTTGGGGGTTTAACAACAATTTTTACAGCCAGGGCCACCCAACAGTTTTACTGGTGGAGGAACCCAGAGCACCTGGAGAGAACCACCGAGCAACAATGACAAGCAACTGTCTGGCTTCTCAACATTGTACCTCCAAGCAAGCAGGGTTAGCATTGGTTGAAGACAAGTGCATCATCAATGTGCAGTACGCCTTCTTTCAGTTGCCGCAATTGGGATTCGAGCTGAGAACCTCTCAGCTTGTTTTGGGAAGGTTTTTTTTGTTCCAGCTTCATTAAGTTCTGTTTCATATCGCACTTGTAATTTTGTCATAATTAGTGATCATAAATCCTTAAAAAAAACAATAGAAAAAATGCATAGAATATTTAAAAAAAAAAATTTCTGTGAGGATTTGACCTCAGAGGTGATGACATTCGACCACGACTGAGACCGAATATTCTCAGAAAAAGTATGAGGGCTGAATCTTCCTGTGACTAAACCTTCAAGAACCCCTTTTTCAAACTAAATTGCCCATTACTTAAAAAGCACCATAACTAAGGCAAAAACAATACTATGAAATTTCCAAGTCTGAAATTCTATAAATTCCAAATAAATTTACATAAATTATATAGCAAAATGAAGGATGTGGTGTATTATAGAACCCCAAAAGTATGTGTGCACTTCACACACTGACACACAGTCGCCATCAGACATAAGCAGTTCCTGAAAGTGTGCTATCGGTACCATATTTGTACCATAACTGATAATAATAAAATAATATTTCATAAGAACAACAAACACAGAAATTCAAAATGCAGTCTCAAGGCAGCATGGTGGTGAATGCCAATGCTGTCAGATTGTCCTTGAAAGGGTGGATCCTTTACCAATAGGTTTTTGTTTTGTGATACTCTGGATACTCCCCATTTTTAGCTCAACTTTGACACAGTCATATTTGAGGTTATGTCATAGCCTGTCTGTTTGGGAACAACAATTCAATACAGCTCGGGCTAGAGGCTGTATTTATGAACCGATCTTTACGAAACTTCTTGGGAACCTTTGTTATCAACGTGGGGCGAGAACGAGTGTTTTTGGGTGCGGTCCAAAATTCAAGATGGCCTCCAGCAGCCATTTTGTACAGAAATTAGTGCAATCAGTTTTTTTGTACAAAACTTCTGTATGAAAGTTCTGATTTGAATAAATTCTTGTATGAATGTTTAGTAACATGGAGTACATCACATATAATACAGGCTTTTTTCTCGTGCTGAAATTATGCAAATTAGATGAACTTTAATTTATTCACTGCTACTTACATGTATACCCAGTAAATGTACATATCAATACGGCTCGGGCTAGGCTGTATTTATGAACTGATCTTCATGAAACTTCTTGGGTACCTTTGTTATCACCTTGGGATGAGAATGAGTCTTTTTGGGTGCGGTCCAAAATTCAAGATGGCTACCAGTGGCCATTTTGTACTGAAATTAGGTGCAATAAGTTTTTTTGTACAGAACTTCTCTACAGCTTGGGCTAGAGGCCATATTTATGAACCGATCTTTACAAAATTTCTTGGGTGCCTTTGTTATCACCATGGGGTGAGAATGAGTGTTTCTGGGGGGAGTCCAAAATCCTAGATGGTCGCCAGCAGCTATTTTGTACTGAAATTATTGCAATCAATTTTTTGTACAGAACTTCTGTATGAATGTTCTGATTTGAACAAATTTGTGTATGATTGTTTAGTAACATGGAATACATCCCATAAAATACAGGTTTTTTTCTTGTACAGAAATTATGCAAATTAGATGAACTTTGATTTATTCAGTGCTACTTATACACAGTAAGTACACATGTCAATACGGCTCGGGCTGGGGGCTATATTTATGAACCGATCTTCACCAAGCTTCTTTTGTATCTTTGTTATCACCTAGGGACGAGAACAAGTGTTTTTGGGTGCGATCCAAAGTTCAAGATGGCTGCCTGTGGCCATTTTGTACCAAAATTTGGTCCAATCAGTTTTTTGTACACAACTTCTATACGGCTCAGGCTAGAGGCCGTATTTATGAACCAATCTTTACGAAACGTCTTGGGTGCCTTTGTTATCACCGTAGGATGAGGGCGAGTGTTTTTGGGTGCAGTTCAAAATTCAAGATGGCCACTAGCAGCCATTTTGTACCAAAATTAGTGCAATCAGTTTTTTTTACAGAACTTCTGTATGAAAGTTCTGATTTGAATAAATTTTTGTATGAATGTTTAGTAACATGGAATACATCATCATCACAAAAAATACTGTATAATACAGGGTTTTTTCTCTTGCAGAAATTATGCAAATTAGATGACCTTTGATTTATTCAGTGCTACTTATACACTGTAAGTGCACATGTCAATACACTAAGGCTGGAGGCTGTATTTATGAACCGATCTTCATGAAACTTCTTGAGTACCTTTGTTATCACCTTGGGATGAGAACGAGTGTTTTGGGGAAATGCCCGATATTAAAGATGGCTGCCGGCTTTCACACTGTTGCTTACTGAGATGAAGTCACTTTACCATTACCAAGCTACCTACTAAATACCAAAGGGAAGATTTTTCAGTGCACTCTTATTACTTCAGCACCCATAATTCTCAAATATGGCATTAGAACCAATCGCATACTAGTACTGCTTAAATCTATTTACATAATCAGAATACGCCATCAGGGTGCCTTAGCTCAGTAGGTTGAGGTGCAGACTGCAAGCCGAGAGATCCTCGCTTCGAATCCCATCTGTGGCAACAGCTTTGTGTCCTTGGGCAAGACACTTCACCCCCACTACGCAAGTGGGGGCAAGGTATGCTGTGTACTAAGGCATACTGCATGTTCTTGGTGCACCTGTCTTCGAACAAGGCTAACCCTGCTTGTGTAGTATGTTGGGGAGCTCACAGTTGCTGGCCATTGCTCAGTGGTTCTCCTGGGGTACTCTAAGTTTCCTCCATCCATAAAACTGCCATGGTCACAATAAGCTGTTGTGCAGATAAATGTGACCTTAAACACCAATAAATAAATAATAAAAAGAACACACCACCTCATACCCGTTTCTCTCCTGTTTTCATTCACCTCGGCTTGGTATCCCTCGGTTTGCCTCGGTGTTTAGTATGCCTGACAAAAAAGGAGTGATTTCTTTTTCTAAAATAGCAAAACAAGAAACAGTAATTTTTAACAGGTAGTAACGAAATAATTTTCATGAAGTGCACAATTTTATGTTAGTTAATAGCTGAAAAAACGCAGGGTGATATTTGCAAATCTTATTTTATTACTGGCACCAGCTACTGCTAATGAAAATTGTTGTTTGTCATCAATACTTGATCAAGTTTCTGACAAAGCACATTATACTATTCCAATATGTTAGCTACTGTACATAAGCACACAATTTGATGTTAGTTTACCATTATACTGGTGCTTAGCCAGGATATCTAAGTTACATGTAGGGGCAAGAGTAATACATGTATCTAGTGGGAGTCATAAAGAATATGATGCACAGAATCACCTGAGCCACATAGCAGTGAGATAGGGGTGAGGACAAGAGGGTGTGTGACCATCTCATCAGTGGAGGGGGTTGGGGCACCCCCCCCCCCAAAAAAAATAAATAAAATTTGAAATTCAAGACAATAAAACACAATTACCTTGACTCTGTGTCCATTTGTGTCCATAATAAGTTGCGAACAAGCATAAATATCTAGTTAATAAAATGTCTTTTGGGATGTTCATTATATGGGTTAACCAGAGAAAGGGGTGGGGGCATGAATGAAATTGGGGAAGGCATGTGCCCCCTCCAGCCCCCAAGCCTACAGTGTGGCCACCGTGGACTGGTCACTTTCCATGGGTGGGCAATATTTTTGCGGATGCAATGATATTAGTTTTGAAACATTGTTTACAGCAATAATCATCAAAAATTTAATTAATGAACCACAGGATACAATTCGGTGCTTCATTAATTAAAATTTTATTGATGATGATTTTCTATTACCTGGAAAAAACATGCATGGACATCATGCACTGCCCATGCAAGGATTATGACCAGCAACTGTGCTGTATGTCTGTGTCACTGCTATGAGAAGGGACTAATCTAAATGGGTGGGTATGTTTACAAATATTAATATTTTTTAACACCTGATAACAAAGTAATATAAGTTTATAAATAACCACACAATTGACTTTTAATTACAATACTCCTAATTCCTATTAAACATATATGAATGTTTATTAATTTTGTGGAATTTTTACACTGTGTATGAAGCTTATTTGGGCCTGTATGTTTGTTAAAATTGCCCTTCCACTATGGAGGACTTTTTGATATCAGTCTACACTGTGTGGTATTCCTTTGTGTAAAACAGTGTATTCATTGTAATAATATTCATGCATAAGTTCATGTTCTTTGTTTGTTTTAGGCCTCATAATCTACAGAATAGCATGGGTGGCGGTGTATTTCATCGCTCGCTTAAGTGCAAGAAGGCTTTGCAATGCTATAGCATAAGCCTTGTTGCACTCTAGGGACAAATTTATCAATTTTAATAACATGGGTAAAATATCGGACATGAACCATTTAATTTTTAGCTCAACTTTGGCGAAGCCAAATTTGAGCTTATGCCATGGCCCGTCGTCCGTCTGTCCATCTGTTCCGTCTAAACTGTAAGTGCACATGTCAATACGGCTCGGGCTAGAGGCTGTATTTATGAACCGATCTTCACCGATCTTCACAAAACTTCTTGGGTACCTTTGTTATCACCTTGGGACGAGAACGAGTCTTTCTGGGTGCGGTCCAAAATTCAGGTTGGCTGCCAGTGGCCATTTTGTACCGAAATTAGGTCCAATCAGTTTTTTGTCACAACTTCTACACAGCTCATATTTGTGAATTTGTGAACTGATCTTCACAAAACTTCTTGGGTACCTTTGTTTTCACCTTGGGACAGGAATGAGTGTGTTTTGGGGTGCCTTTGTTATCACTGTGCTATGAGAACAAATATTTTGGGGTTCAGTCAGACCCACTCTGGGACTCAAAGATTTTTTTCTAGTTTAGCATCTGACTGTCACCCACCTTTACAATATTTTACCTATACATTTGTTACAGGCAACGGTCAGTATTTATGTACAGACCGTTACAATACTTTATATGTACCTTTGTTATCAGGTCATTACCTAGATGTTTGTCATTGCTGTGTCACATACTATACATGTACATGTCTTTGTCTTGACAAGTTGAGCTACAGTAATGACACTTTCATTTTTTTTTAGCTCACTTCGACAAAGTCAAGCAGGGCTTATCTAATCACTCTCCGTCCATTGTCCATCCGTCTGTCATCCATCAACACCATATTTTGGTCGATTCAAATTAAAGTTTGTGTGAGTAATGGTACCAAAGGGGTATTACATTTCTGTTTAACTCAACATGCCCAGCCCCATAGGGAAGGGGTGGAGTAAAATGCTCCCAAAATATTTTAAAAATCTTAGGAACCAGTGGATACAGTGACTTGATATTCGTTATGGAACTACCTTTGAGGTGTAGAATCATGTGTGTTCAAACGTACTTTGTGAAGCAATATTTGGCTTTGTAATGGCAGGGGTTAGATTTTTGGTACCACCCAAAATTTCTATTTTCCGAACCGATGGTCCGATTTGAATGAAATTCAGTATGTGGTAATATTGGGTCATAAGTACTTGCCTCATGCAAAAAAACCCCTGCATCCCCATGGGAACCCCAGGGGCAAAAAATAGAAATATTTTCAAACTCCCATGTTTCCCAAACCACTTGGAACAGAGAACTGTTATGTGGTATGAAGCATCCTTAGGACCAGTAGAATTGAATGGTAAAAAAAAAAATGCCCTCTGTTGTTGTTAGGGAGTTCTGCAGAGGGCATCAGAATAATGTTGGTGCAGCATTTTTGCAAACATTTTAGAAAATCTTTTCTCCAGAACCAATGTTCAGAATCTTTTGATATTTGGTATACAGCATCCATAGAGGGGTCAGATACAAGGTTGTTAAAATGAAGCCCATTGGTTCATATTTGGACTCAATGCAGGAGCCCAAATTTTATGAGGAATTTTCTTTAAAAATCTTCTTCAGAACCACGATTCAGAATTTTTTAATGTTTGGTACCCTCATTGTTATGATGGTCAGATTCAAGATTGTTCAAACCAAGTCCGTATGTTAATATTTGGGCTTCCTTTGGTAACCCCAATTTTAACTTAGGGCTATATGGGGAAGTTTTTTTTTAAAAATCTTCTTCTTCAGATCCACCAGTCAGAATGCTTTCGTATTTGGTATACAACATCTCTAAGGGAGGGGGGGGGGTAGAGGGTGGTGGGGGGGGGGGAGATTCAGGTTTGTTCAAATCGGGTCTGTAGGTTAAAGTTTGAGCTCTCTACGGTAGCCCAAATTTTAACTTAGTGCAATATGAGGAAATTTCTTTAAAATTTTGTTCTTCAGATCCACCAGTCAGAATGCTTTCATTAGAGCTGTAGGTTAACCGAAACCGAACCGAGGTTTTTAGTTTTTTTTAAAAACCGAAACCGTCGACATCCCGTAATCGAAGGTTTTTCGTTTTTTATTAAATACTCTCTTGCTGCAGAAATTCACAGAATGTAGCCATTCCAGAGTGGTAAGAGTACCCAGCCACTGCCAATGGCAGTGTCTGGGTGCTCTTACTACTATGGGAAGGCTACATGCTGTGAATTTCCGACATTTCAGTTTAGTTGTGTTTGTAGCTTTGCTCAAGTTGCGTGTGGGTGTCAGACCTCGAAAAATGGCCAAGCACAATAAAAGTTCTGTATATTTAGGTAATTATTATATTGGCCTTCCTGATTCTTCATGTATTATAGCTTATTTCGAGCATTCATTGAGTTTTGCTCAATTTCACTGCCATCCAGTTTTGACTCCGGACATAAGAATGAGTTTTATTGAATTTTATTTGGCCTCATGAACAAACTGAACTGAACCGAGGTTTTATTCCACCTGAAAAAACCAAAACCGAAACCGAACAAGAAATTTAAAAACCTACAGCTCTAGCTTTCATATTTGGTATACAGCATCTCTAAGGAGATCAGATTCAACTTTGTTCAAATCGAGTGCCTGGGTTGATATTTGGGCTCCCTATGGGAGCCAGAAGTGGCCAAGTAGCTGAAGAATTAGACATTTTTTATTCATTACCATCTAGAGGTGAAGAGTAATCTACATAGGTTGTATCAAGGGGCTTGAGAGGGGAGCTCCACATTTTACATCATGATCAACTAAAGAAAAGGAATGATGCTTGGACTGTTTTTGTCACTCCTGAGGGGCTCAAAGATTTGCAGTGTATCCTATGGAGATGGATTGCTTAATTTAGATTCATTCTTGGACTCTTATATCATGTTCTGTTCTCTGTTTATATCGTGTTCTGTTCAAGGTGAGCACTTCAGGCCCTGTGGGGCCTCTTGTTTATTTATTTTTTGGGTTTTAACAACACTTTCGAAAATCAGCAGCTACAAGTTTCTTCTCTCCTTGAACCAAGCTTCTCGCCCAACTGCAGCACTCCTGGTCCACTGAGTTTTTAGCTCACCTGACTTTCAGTCAGGGTGAGGTGTACATGTAGTGATCACTCACTGTCCGTCATCCGTGAACATGGCGTTTGCATCTTCTCCTCCAAAACTGCTGAACCGATTTAAGGGAAATTTGAGATGCTTGTTTGTTATGACATTGCATTTTGATTTTGTTTAAATCAAGTTGCCCTGCTCCTCAGTAGGGCCATGCCCAAAACTTTTGCCTAAATCTTAAAAAATCTTCTTGTGAACCAGGAGTAGCAGAGATTTGATATGTGGTGTGCTGCTTCCTTTTGAGGTGCAGACTCAGTTTTGTTCAAGAGAAGTTTGTGGGTCTTTATTTGCCTTCATTGTTGGAGGGCAAGTATTTTCGCCCCGCCCAAGATTTCTGTTTTTCGAACCAAGAGGATGATTTAAACCAAATTTAATTTGTGGGCTTATTTGGTCATAAGTAATTAATTTATGCCCCGAAATATTTTCTCGTTCCCCCATGGGAACCGCAGGAGCTAAAAATAGAACAAAATTCAAAACGCACATACATGTATCTCCAAAACTACATGGCCCTGAGAATTCTTATTTGGTGTGAAGCTTCCTTGGGACCAACAGAATGGAATGGTCTAAACAAATTTCTGTCAGGTCTGTCATGGGGTACTTTTTCAGGACTTTGAAAAAATGCTTAGTCAGCGTTCTGTAACACTGTGGGTAATGGAGAAAGCATTTAAGACTTTTCTTCACCCAATTCACTCCTCCAAAACCTTTCAAATTTCACATATACCATCTTTGGAAAATTTTTTACACGTTTATTGAAATCAAATCCCTGGGTCCATATTTGGGCTCTCTATGGGAGTCCAAATGTTGAAATTAGTGCAGTATGAGGAATATTCTTTAAAAATCTTTTTCTTCAGACCCACCAACCAGAATCTTTTGATATTTGCTATGCACCATCATTAGGCGGGTGAGATTTAAGTTTGTTCAAGCCAAGTCAAAATTTTGGCTCACCAGGGTTTCGCAAAGTGTGAGAACGGTGATTTCATTCCTGTGATGTTCTTGCAAATGCTTGTTAAGAAGATCCATATTTACCATTCCCGCAAAAATATTAGCATTTTTTCATCAGATAAAATTTAATAAAATTAAATTAATTTTAGAGCTGAAAAGATTAAAGGGTTTTCGTGATTGATTAATCGCATGGGTTAACCTTGGTTAACCGATTAATCACTTGCCCCAATAGGTAGCTGAATAATTGCTGTACCGTTGACCATTTATATAATTAAAACTTTACTCAGCATAATGGACAAAACCGGGCAGCGCCATATACAAACATGTCCATTCAAATTTTATTATATTTTCAATTTTTGTCTCAAAACATAACTTATGACCCCTCATTGGAACAAGCTCATAAGCTATGTTTTTGAGACAAACATTGAAAATCTTTAGTAATTTAAGAATTTCTTGTGCAAGTATCGTCTGCTACCTGCATTTGGTGAAGGGTTGAGAATGACCGTTTTTAGCTGATACAGTATATTGATCATGCAAGTGAACAAGTATTTTGGCACGTAACTGGCATGCATTTCTCTGTCACATGCAATTGATGTGAGCCAGTGTGACAATGTTTGCATGTTTTGGAGCAAGTTTGTTCCATAGTTAACCCATACAGGGTATTTTTTGTTTTTAAAAATTTGATTAACAGTTTCCATCTTGGTTTCAAAAAGTGATGATAAATAGTGAATATAAGCTTACCCAATATGAAAGAAAAATGGTTAGCAATTGGACATTTTTGTATAGCATTTTGCAATGTGAATCCAGCCATCAAATACCCTGCCATATAGTACCGTACTTCAAAAGTAATGGTTAACCGATCAATTACTTTTTTTTTATCAATCAAGATATTGATCATTGGTTAGTCGATAAATCAGTTAACCGTATCAGATCTAATTAATTTCTACAGTTAAAACTAGAAGTCCTGTCATGAAATGCGCATAAATAGCACGTCGATTAGCGCGTTAATCAACGCGTTATGACCATAGTAATTCTATCAAATTCTGTACATATGGCCTGTGTACCAGCAATGTTTCAGTCAATGGACCTCCGGGTAACCCGGAGGTCCATTGGCAGAAACATTGCCTGTGTTTGTTATGAGTAACCAGAAGAACCTGTCGTGCTTTGGATGCCATTCGATATAGCAATTGCGCGCAATTCCAACGCGCAATTAAGTCTAGATAAGCGCACAGTTCGTGACAGGACTTCTAGTTTTAACTGTATAAACATTATTACTGCAATAGCCTTTGATGTGGTGGTTCAACAATCTAACAATCTATGTATTTGAAGATAAATAAGCATAATTCATGTGATTAAGACACATGTTGGAAATGGATCCCACAAAAAATATATTTGTGAAGCCCTGGCTCACTGTGGCAGCCAGAATTATAACTTAGTTCAAAATGAGGAATTTTCTTTAAAAGACTTTTTCAGATCCAGCAGTCGGAATGTTTTGATGTTTGGTGTGCAGCATCCTTACAGGGGGAGGGGTGTGGGGGGTGGGGGGGGGAGATTCAAGTTTGTTTACGCCAAGTCCCTGGGTTCATATTAGGGCTCACTGTGGAAGCCTGAATTATAACTTAGTTCAAAATGAGGAATATTCTTCAAAACTATTCTTCACATTCAGCAGTCAGAATGTTTTGATATATACAGTATCCTTAGGGAGGTGAGATATAAATTTGTTAAAGCCAAGTCCCTGGGTTCATATTTGGGCTTCCTGTAGGAGCCTGAATTGTACCAAAATTTCTATTTTCCAAATTGAGAGGTTGATTTGAAGCAAATTTGATATGATGGGCTTATTGGGTCGTAAGTACCTAACTTATGCCAAAACATATTCCTGTTGCCCTGTGGGAACTGCAGGATCTAAATATAGAAAAAATTTAAAATGCCCATATCTTCAAAACTACATGGCACTGAAAATGGTAAAAAACAATTGCCATCAGTTTTATCATAGAGAAGTTTTCCAAGACTTATGCGGAGTCATCATTTTAGTAATGGGAAAAACATTAATGAATCTTCTTCTCCCATTCCACTGCTGCAAAGGCTTTCATATTTCGCATATAACATCTTTGGAAGATTTATTCACATGTTTGTTGAAATCAAATCCATGGGTGCATATTTGGGCTCTCTCTGATTTGATTAGTGCAATATGAGGAATATTTTTTTAAAAATCTTCTTCTGATCCACTCTTCAGAATATTTTGATATTTGGGATGCTGTATCCTTAGAGGGGTGAGATTCAAGTTTGTTCAAGCCAAGTCCCCGGGTTCATATTTGGGCTCCCTGTGGGAGCCTAAATTACAACTTAGTTCAATAAGAGGAATATTCTTTAAAATTCAGTAGTCAGAATCTTTTGATATTGGTATATAGCATCCTTAGGGATGTGAGATTCAAATTTGTTCACGCCAAGTCCCTGGGTTCATATTTGGGCTGTCTGTGGGAGCCTGAATTATAACTTAGTTCAATATGAGGAATATTCTTTAAAAATCCTTTTTTGTTTGAGATCCACTGGTCAGAATCTTTGGATATTTTGTATAAGCTTTTCTTATGAGGGGCAGATGCAACTAAATGTTCAAATAAACTCTCTGGGTTGATATTTAGGCTACCATGTCAGGTGAATGCCATCAGGCCCTCTGGGGGCTCTTGTTTGTTTTCTGTTTGAGAACACTGCCCTGGCTCTTGTATCTATATTCATTTGCCTGGCTCAACATTTTAAATAATTTGCAGCTATCTTTCACCCTCCCCCCTCCCCCCCCCCCCCCCCCCCACACACACACACAAATATGAGCTTGCAAGTATTGAGTAGTTTATCAAAAAAGTGGTACTCGAGTACTATGAATATTGAGTACTGAGTACTTTGGACCCAGCCTATCACAAATATATTAAACATCAAAGAGTATATTATATACTTGAAACAAATACAGTACAGTGGCTGTGCACTGCTCACTTTCCATGGATGGGCAATATTTCCACGGATACAATAATATTTGATGCCAAATACTAACAAATGGAATAATCATCAAAAGTATAAGTAATGAAGCACCAGGTACAACCCGGTGCTTCATCAATTAAAATTTTGTAGATGATGATTTTTATTGACTGGTAAACGCATGAGTGGACATCACTGCATGTATTACAACCCGTCCACAGCGACTGTACTGTAACTTGTCCTCTTTGTGAACATATTTTCTACAATTTCACTCCGTTTGACAGAATTTGTGCCTGTGGGGATTAAAATCAAAATAGTGAAAGTGCACTTGTGGATATTTGCAGCACAAGCACAGCACTAATGAATCAATATTTGATGATTTTAGGAATTTTAACAGTGTCATGAGACACCACAGTAGCAGGTACTGGTCATTCTGTTGGAAAAAATCACTGTTTTATGACTCGAGGTGCCTCAACTGAAAAAACTTAGGCTTTTTCTTACAAAGATTGCAAAATATCAAACGCAATGTGAAATGTGTTCAGAAGCAAGAATGTGATTAAAAAACAATGGGAAATTCATGTCACCATCAATTTATTTATAAATTAATATAGGTTTTTAGCTCACCTGAGCAAAGTTCAGTGGGAGCTTTACTGATCACATTCTGTCCACCGTCCGTCTGGCGTTAACTTTACATTATTCAAATGTTGGGTAAATGTTTATTACCTAATGCCAATTCAGATTTGTTCAAATGAAGTTGCCCCCTTCTCCTGGGTGGTGCCATTCCCCCAAGGGGCACCAAAATCTTCTCATGAACCAGCAGTAGCAGAGACTTGATATATGGTATGCAGCTTCCTTTTAAGGTGTAGACTTGGATTTCTTTAAGAGAAGTTTGATGGGCTATATTTGGCATGGTTATGGGAGGGGCAAAATTTTTGGCCCTGCCCAAAATTTCAATTTTCCGAACCGAGAAGCTGATTTGAACCAAATTTTATGTGAGGGCTTACTGAGTCATAAGTACCTAATTTATGCCAAATTTTCTTTTTCTGTAGCCCCGTGGGAACCGCAGGAGCAAAAAATAGAAAAAAAGTAAAATGCCATATCTCCAAAACTGCACGGCACTGAGAATTTTTATTTGGTGTGAAGCTTCCTTAGGACCAACAGAAAGGATTGATGCCAAAAAATTGCCATCGGTTTTATCATAGGGTACAGTTTCAGGACTTTGAAAACACTTTTTAACACTGCAGGCAATGGGAAAAACATTAAAAAATCTTCTCTAGATCCAGCAGACAGATATTTGGTATGCAACATTGTAAGGTGGATCTGATTTGAGTTTATTCAAATCGGCCCTCTGGGTTTATATTTGGGCTCAGTATAGGAGCCCGAATTCAAACTTTGCATTTCAGGTAAATTTCTTAAAAAATCTTCTTCACCAGATTCAGCTGGCAGAATCTTGTGATATTTGTTATGCAACATTGTGGGGTGGATCTGATTCAAGTTTGTTCAAATCGGCCCCCTGGATTCATATTTGGACTCACTATAGAAGCATTTCAGGCAAATTTCTTAAAAAATCTTCTTCTCCAGATCCAGCAGGCAGAATCTTTTGATATTTGATATGCAACATTGTGGGGTGGATCTGATTCAAGTTTGTTCAAATTGGCCCGCCGGGTTCATATTTGGGCTCAGTATAGGAGCCCAAATTTGAACTTAGTGCATTTCAGGCAAATTTCTTTGAAAATCTTCTTCTCAAGATCCAGCAGCAGAATCTTTTGATATTGGGTATGCAACATGCTTAGGGGGGTGAGATTCAAGTTTGTTCAAGCCAAGTCCCCGGGTTCATATTTGGGCTCACTGTGGAAACCCGAATTATAACTTAGTTCAAAATGACAAATTTTCTTTAAAAATCTTCTTCTTCAGATCCAGCAGTCGGAATGTTTTGATATTGGGGGGGGGGGGGGGGGGGATTCAAGTTTGTTAAAGCCAAGTCCCTGGGTTCATATAGTTCTTAGTTCAATATGAGGAATATTCTTTAAAAATCATTTTTAGCTCAACTTTGGCGAAGCCAAATTTGAGCTTTTGTCATGGCCCGTCGTCCGGCTGTCCGTACGTCTGTCCGTACGTCAACAATTGGATACGGCTCGGGCTAGAGGCCGTATTTATGAACTGATCTTTACGAAACTTCTTGGGTACCTTTGTTATGACCGTGGGGCGAGAACGAGTGTTTTGGGGTGCGGTCCAAAATTCAAGATGGCTGCCAGCTGCCATTTTGTACCGACGATGCAGAAATCTGTTTTTTGTACAGAACTTCCATATGAAAGCTCTGATTTGAATAATTTTTTGTATGAATGTTTAGTACCATGGGATACATCACATATAATATGGGTTTTTTTCTCGTGCATAAATTGTGCAAATTAGACTAATTTTGATTTTTGGTGTTACTTTCAGCACTGTAAGTGCAAATGCCAATACGGCTCGGGCTAGAGGCCGTATTTATGAACCGATCTTTACGAAACTTCTTCGGTACCTTTGGTATCACCGTGGGACGAGAACAAGTGTTTTTGAGTCTGGTCCAAAATTCAAGATGGCCGATTTTGTACAAAACTAGATGCAATCAGATTTTTGCACAGAACGTCCATATGAAAGCGCTGATTTGAATAATTTTTAGCTTAACTTGACATAGTCAAGATAAGCTATTGCCATCACGCGTGCGGAAGTCTGTTAGTCTGTGAGTCTGTTAGTCTGTGAGTCTGTGAGTCTGTGACGTCTGTTCACATTTTCCTTTAGCCCGGGCTACACCCTGCAGTTCTTGTTTGATCGTCACGAAATTTCATATGCAGGTTTGGGGTCATGTCTAGATGAGACCGTCCCCTTTTGGTCGCGATCGGGCAACCGGTATGGCTGCCCGAGCCCAAAACCCGAAAACCATTAGCACAGTTTACAGGTCGTATTTATGAAGGGATTTCATTGTAACTTGGTAGGATGCCTCTGTATAGTGCCTAGACGAGAACGTCCCCTTTTGGGCATGATCTATCAACCGTGATGGCTGCCCAAGCCCGAAACCCAAAAACTTTTAGCACAGTCTGCAGGTCATGTTTAATGTGGAGGGATTTCATTGTAACTTGGTAGGATGACGTCCCCTTTTGATCGCGATCATTCAGCCTTGATGGGTGCCCGAGCCCAAAAACCTTTAGCATAGGTAAAAGGTCATATTTATGGAAGGATTTCATTGTAACCTATTAGGTTGACTCCATATAATGCCTAGATGATGACATCCCCTTTTGGTCGTAATTGGTCAGCTGTGTTGGCTACAAGTTCCCGAAGCCCAAAAACCTTGAGCACAGTCTACATGCCATATTTATGAAGGGATTTCATTGTAACTTCATAGGATCATTCCAGATGATGCCCAGATGAGATTGTCCCCTTTGGTTGTGATTATTCAACCATGATGGCTGCCCGAACCCGAAGCCCGAAAACCTTAAGCACAGTCTACAAGTCATATTTGTGAAGGGATTTCATTGTAACTTGGTAGGTTGACTTCATATAATGCCTAGATGAGAACGTCCCCTTTTGGACATGTTTGGGCAACTTTGACGGCTAAAGGTGCCCGAAGCCCAAAAACCTTTAGCACTGTCTACAGGTCATATTTATGAAGGGATTTCATTGTAACCTGGTAGGTTGACTCCAAATAAGGTCAAGATGAGAACGTCCCATTTTGGCCGTGATCATTCAGGGCAACTGTGACGGCTAAAGGTGCCCGAAGCCCGAAAACCTTTAGCACAGTCTACAGGTCATATTTATGAGGGGATTTCATTGTAACTTGGTAGGATGACTCCAAATAATGTCTAGATGAGAACGTCCCCTTTTGATCGCGATCATTCAGCCTTGATGGGTGCCCAAGCCCAAAAACCTTTAGCATAGGTAAAAGGTTATATTTATGGAAGTATTTCATTGTAACCTATTAGGTTGACTCCATATAATGCCTAGATGATGACATCCCCTTTTGGTCGTAATTGGTCAGCTGTGTTGGCTATAAGTGCCCGAAGCCCAAAAACCTTGAGCACAGTCTACAGGCCATATTTATGAAGGGATTTCATTGTAACTTCATAGGATCATTCCAGATGATGCCCAGATGAGATTGTCCCCTTTGGTTGCGATTATTCAACCATGATGGCTGCCCGAACCCGAAGCCCGAAAACCTTAAGCACAGTCTACAAGTCATATTTGTGAAGGGATTTCATTGTAACTTGGTAGGTTGACTTCATATAATGCCTAGATGAGAACGTCCCCTTTTGGACATGTTTGGGCAACTTTGACGGCTAAAGGTGCCCGAAGCCCAAAAACCTTTAGCACTGTCTACAGGTCATATTTATGAAGGGATTTCATTGTAACTTGGTAGGTTGACTCCAAATAAGGTCAAGATGAGAACGTCCCATTTCGGCCGTGATCATTCAGCCTTGATGGGTGCCCGAGCCTAAAAAACCTTTAGCATAGGCAAAAGTTTATATTTATAGAAGGATTTCATTGTAACATTGTTAGGTTGACTCCATATAATGCCTAGATGATGACATCCCCTTTTGGTCGTGATTGGTCAACTGTGATGGCTACAGGTGCCCGAAGCCCGAAAACCTTGAACACAGTCTACAGGTCATATTTATGAAGGGATTTCATTGTAACTTCGCAGGATCACTCCAGATGATGCCCAGATGAGATTCTCCCCTTTGGTTGCGATCATTCAACCATGATGGCTGCCCGAGCCCGAAGCCCGAAAAACTTTAGCACAGTCTAAGGTCATATTTATGAAGGGATTTCATTGTAACTTGGTAGGTTGACTTCATATAATGTCTAGATGAGAACGTCCCCTTTTGGACACGCGTGGGCAACTGTGACGGCTTCAGGGGCCCAAAGCCCGAAAACCTTTAGAACAGTCTACAGGTCATAATTATGAAGGGATTTTATTGTAGCTTCGTAGGATGACTCCAAATAGTGTCCAGATGAGAACGTCCCCTTTTGGTCACGATCATTCAGCCCTGATGGCTGCCCGAGCCCAAAAACCTTTAGCATGTCTGTAGGTCGTATTTATAGAAGGATTTCATTGTAACTTGTTAGGTTGACTCTATATAATGCCTAGATGATGGCATCCCCTTTTGGTCGTGGTTGGTCAACTGTGATGTCTACAGGTGCCTGAAGCCCGAAAACCTTTAGCACAGTCTACAGGTCGTATTTATGGAGGGATTTCATTGTAACTTGGTAGGTTGACTTCATATAATGTCTAGATGAGAACGTCCCCTTTGGACGCAATTGGGAAACTGACGGCTACAGGGGCCCGAAGCCCGAAAACCTTTAGCACAGTCTACGGGCCATATTTATGAAGGGATTTTAATGTAACTTGATAGGATGACTCATTTTGGAATAATTTCATTGTAATTTTGTTGATATATGTTAACTGTGAGGGCCACATATATTAACTGTGAGGTCATATTAACCCACCCCTCAGATCTTTAGTACAGTGTACACCTCATATTATTTTTATCATAAACATAGCATACAGGGAACAGAAATGAACATATTCCCAATTATCACAATTCTTGTCTTATTTCATAATCCTTTCATAAACATTGAACATTATCCTTTTCATCAAACACAACACACAAGTTAAGCTACAGTGTCATTGACACTTTCATTTGTGTGAATGTTTAGTACCATGGGATACATCACATATAGTATGGGTTTTTTCTCATGCAGAAATTATGCAAATTAGATGAACTTTTATTTTTTCAGTGCGACTTTCAGTAAGTACACATGTCAATATGGCTCGGGCTAGAGTCTGTATTTATGAACTGATCTTCATGACATGTCTTGGGTACCTTTGCTATCACCTTGGGACGAGAACGAGTGTTTCTGGGTGTGGTCTAAAATTCAAGATGGCTGCCAGTGGCCATTTCGTACCAAAATTAGGTTTAATCAGTTTTTTGTACACAACTAAGATACGGCTCAGATTAGAGGCCATATTTATGAACCAATCTTTATGAAACTTCTTGGGTACCTTTGTTATCACCGTGGGATGAGAGCGAGTGTTGGGTGTGTGGTCCAAAATTCAAGATAGCCACCAGCAGCCATTTTGTACCAAAATTAGTGCAATCAGTCTTTTGTACAGAACTTCTGCATGAAAGTTCTGATTTGAATACATTTTTGTATGAATGTTTAGTAACATGGAATACAACACATATTATAAGGGGCTTTTTTTCGTGCAGAAATTAGGCAAATTAGATGAACTTTGATTTATTCAGTGCTGCTTACACAATGTAAGCACACATGCCAATATGGCTCAGGGTAGAGGCTGTATTTATAAACCGATCTTCACAAAACTTCTTGGGTACCTTACTTATCACCTTGGGGCGAGAATGAGTGTTTCTGGGTGCGGTCCAAAATTCAAGATGGATGCCAGTGGCCATTTTGTACCAAAATTAGGTCCAATCAGTTTTTTGTCACAAGTTTTATACAGCTCGTATTTATGAACTAATCTTTACAAAACATTTTGGGTATCTGTGTTTTCAGCTTGGGACAGGAACGAGTGTGTTTTGGGGTGCCTTTGTTATCACTGTGCTATGAGAACAAATATTTTGGGGTTCAGTCAGACCCACTCTGGGACTCAAAGATTTCTTTTCTATTTACCATTATGACTGTCACCTACCTTTACAATACTTTACCTATACATTTGTTACAGGCAATGGTCAGTATTTATGTACAGACCGTTACAATACTTTATACATGTATGTACCTTTGTTATCCTGTCATTACCAAGATGTTTGTCATTGCTGTGTCACATACTACACATGTACATGTCTTTGTCTTGACAAGTTGAGCTACAGTGTCATTGACACTTTCATTTTTAGATCCACTTGTCAGAATCTTTGGATATTTGGTATAAGCTTTTCTTAGGAGGAGTAGATGCAACTTGTTGAAATCAATTTTCTGGGTTGATATTTAGGCTACCATGTCAGGTGGGTGCTCTCAGGCCCCCTGGGGCCTCTTGTTTGCATACTGGGAGGTTGGGAGGGGGGTACATCCAGGGCTATAATTTACCCCATCACCTGGTAAAAGAATATTTGACATCATTTGTTGAGATAAAATGGCACTTTCTATTGATATTAGTGAATTAAATAGCCTCAGCCAGGGCTTATAAGAATCTGAGAATCGATTCCCGTAGAGATCAGTGCAACAAAACCAGTGAGAAACCATGTAGCTTCTTGTAACATTGCTGCTAGGATTCACATGAATAGAACTGAGTCAGTTTAACCCTTTACCTAACACAAAAGCAGCAAATTAACCAATACAACACTAACATGACCTGAAATATTGTGACACTGGCAATACAATTTGTACAAATATGGCTGTCATTGGAACCAGCTTTCATCAGCCGGTTCTAGTAACATCCATAATTATTACGCTTGATGAATATTGTTTATTTTTAGCTCACCTGACTGTAAGTCAGGGGGCGCTTAAATCTTGACTTTCTGTCTGTCGACCATCCGTCCTTCCTGTCCGGCGTGAAGTTTACATTATCAACCTCTCCTCATAAACAACTGAGCCGAATTGAACCAAATTTGATATTCATGTTCCTTATCATTTATGAATTCCAGTTTGTTCAAATAAAGTTGCCACACCCACAGGGGGCCCCAAGCATTTCTCTGATAGCACGCATAAATTGTTTTCCAAAAATTGAAAAAAAATCTTCTCCAGAACCATGTATAACAATCTTTTGATACTTGGTATACAGCATCTCTAGGAGTGGGGGGAGGGGGGATAGATTCAGGTTGGTTCAAATCAAGTCCCTGAGTTAATATTTGGGCTCCCTTTGGACACCCAAATATCAACAGTGCAACATGAGGAAATTTCTTTGAAAACCTCCTTCAGATCCACCAGTCAGAATGCTGGGGTAGATTTAAGTTCGTTTGAATCGGGTCTCTGGGTTAATATTTGGTCTATTGAAGCCCAAAGTTTAACTTAGTGCAGTATGAGGAAATTTCTTTAAAACTCTATTTTTTTTAGATCCACCAGTCAGAATCCTTTCATATTTGGCTTACAGCATCTCTAAGGGGGTCAGATTCATGTTTGTTCAAGCTAAATCTATGGGTTAATATTTGGGCTCATTATGGGAGTGCAAATTAAAATCTTTTTCTTCTGACCCACTGGTTAGAATGCTTTAATATTTGGTGTATAACATCTCTGGGGAGGTCAGATGTAAATTTGTTCCCGTTTGGTTCCTGCCAGTCAGAACCCTTTCATATTTGGTATAGCAGGAGGGTGTGGGGGGCAGATTTGAGTTTGTTCATTTCGGGTCCGTGGCTTAATATTTGGGCAGGGGTGGGTTAGGTTCGAGGTTGTTCATAAATGTTCAAATCCATTCCTTAGAGCTTTTCCATAAAATTTGCCTTTATAGCTGCAGTGACACAACAACCCTTGGAAGTTTGGCAGTACTTGTCTACAGCTGTCAGAATTGGAACCAATCAGGAAGACCTATGCTAATAATCATCTGACATGGAAACTTGAATTATGAATAATTTCATAACATTATTCCTATGTAGTGTACATGAACCTTGACTAAGTGAATCTGACCCAAAATGGGGGCGCGGTGGCTCAGTTGGTAGAGGTGCAGGCTGCAAGCCGAGAGGTCCTCGGTTCGAATCCCACCTGCGGCAACCGCGTTGTGTCCTTGGGCAAGACACTTCACCCCCATTGCCCACGTGGGGGCACGGTGACGCTGTGTACTAAGGCGTACTGCACGTCGATGATGCACCTGTTTTCAACCAATGCTAACCCTGCTTGTGTGGAGTTAGTATGTTGGGGAGCTGACAGTTGCTCGCCATTGTTCGGTGGTTCTCTCCGGGTACTCCGGCTTCCTCCACCCGTAAAACTGTCGTGGTCATGATTAGCCATTGTGCAGAAATATGTGACCTTAAACACCAATAAATAAATAAATAAATAAATAAATAAATAAATAAATAAATAAATAAATAAATAAATATATCTGACCCAAAATACTTCTCTGAACCACCTCGTCAGGTGAGCGATTAAGGCCCCTGGTGGGAGGCGGGGGAAGGGGGAGAGGGGGGGGGAGGGTAAAATCAGTAGTTGGTGTTGTAAAAATTAAAAAGCTGTATTGGGTAAAGGGTTAACGTGTATTACCAGTATGCAACAGGGGTTCAATCATACTGACCTAATAGGATCCTGGCCCATAGCAGGTCTGAATTCTCGGAACGATTTCCACAAGAAGCCAAATGGATTCTCCCATATTTAGAGGAACTATAAGCCCTGCACAACCCCAATTTTGAAACAAAATTGACATATTGTTTCATGGTGGTGGGGCACTATTTATCTTGCTGTTTGATTAATTAAAACAGATTTTGTGAAAAGATTTTGTGTGCTGATGCAGATTTTAGTTTTATTTTGGGATTTGGGTAGTCTCAAAGCAAGCTGTGAATTCTCATCCCTCCCAACTTATTAGGTAACAGAGTAGACATTCTGTCGGAGGCAATACCAGTTTTTAAGCCCATTTGACACGGATTGGACAGGTCTCTTCACAGTGGCGGCGCCAGAAATTTTTTTGTGGGGGGGGGGGGCAACTAGGGGGGCAGACTCCCATGAAGGGGGGCAAATACGTAAAGGATCATATCATTACTTTGTTATGAGGTAGTCCAAACTTGGACCCAAAGTCCGTAATATACTTTTTTGGTTTGGTACGTCCTGTGGACGAACCAAACCAAAAAATTTTATTACGGACTTTGGGTCCAAGTTTCGACTAAATGTAATGGTAATTAGCGGTCCTCCTTTCAAAAAATCTGGGATCCGCGTCTGGTGGGTCTGTTGTGCGTGAGAGAGAGAGAGAGAGAGAGAGAGAGAGAGAGAGAGAGAGAGAGAGAGAGAGAGAGAGAGAGAGAGAGACTCATAATGCCCGTCTGTCATAATGCGAAATCCATGAATTTTTTTTAGACAAGGGATATGGATAGACATGCCTTTGTTGGCTCATCACTTAATTATAACTTATAAGTATCTGCATCCGAGTCTTTAAATCTCTACTGCCTGGATGTGTTCATCAGCTAGCCTGAGGCTTTGGGCTAAGTGTGTATGGGAAATTATTGGGAATAAAAAAGAGAGGGGTGTGTGTGTGTGAGAGAGAGTGACTGAATGTGTTTGTGTGTGAGGGTGGATGGAAATACATGCGAGATGGTTGGGGAGGGGGGCAAAGCCTTCGTTGGGGGGGGGGGGGGCAAATGCTCCCCATGCCCCCCTCATAGCGCCGCCACTGTCTCTTCAAAAGAACAAATTTCCCATGCTTTGGACTAGACAGAAGCCAAAAGTTGAATTCTATTGCAGAAATGACTCAACACATGAAAGAGGTAAATGCATCTTTGGTAGAGTTGGGTTTGCTCATAGGTATAACTGTTGTAAATATTTTAATTAGATTTACCTGCCTCGAAAAGTAACGCTCGGAAATTATGTAATTCCCAAAACTAAGCAGTCTTGGGAAAATATATTGTTTCAATGAACATTTGAAGAAGTCTACTGACATTTTGCTTTCCTGTTGAATGTTCCAGATGAATAAAGAGGACGATTTGAGGACTTTTAGAACCTAAAAATTTGTTTGACTATTGGTGTGTTTTGTTTGGGAATGCCCTGAGAAATATGAACATGTGACCAGCACTTCCCTTTCTGTTAGTTTTTCTTTTATTTGTTGCATGACCCCCTGTTTAAAAATCAGAAAAAGGTCTGAAGGGCTATCCTTGACAAAAAATATTTGAATGCTAAATTTAAAATGATGCGACCATATTTTTTTCTCGCCTGAATGTTATAATGGTCGCCTATGGGAAAATATTTAGTACTGTGAAATGTATTCATGTTTGGCTGAAATTAAACAATTGCAGGAATTCGATTGAATAAACCAAAATGTTTTTGGAGTAATGGTTGCGGAATGAAATATTTCAATGTGTTGGATACTTTGGGGTTCCTTCTTACGCCTTGCGTATTGTCATATTATAGTATGGTTTGTATATGCCCCTTTGTGTCCCCTGTTTGCAATTGGAACTAGTAACCCACCGACGGCTATGTATTACCCCTATGACTGGTATAGAGAGTACATAATGCTAGGCCCTGTGGTATTGTAGGTGAGCTGGGAGTAATGCATGGTTTTCAGGTTCGGCAGTATAGATTGACCATTTTGTACCCCTATTGCCCAGCTGTTCGCTCCTGGTACTAATAACCTACTAAATGTTTGGTTACATCGTGTATTGTGGGTCCTGCAGAAAGGTTGGTCGTGCCGCGTTGTGTTGTTTGCTTGGTTGCTTAGTGCGGTAGTATAGAATGGACGATCTGTACCCTTGTCGGTCTACTGCTAAACCTTAGTTCTTCCAACCGTCGAATGTTTCATTCCTATTTCCCACTCGAAGTCAATTCAAGGTTTCCCTGAAAGCTCAAAGCATATTTAAAATGTTTTGTTAGTAGCGAATGGTGGTAATGGGGTGGAGAAAAACAAAACAAATATGTTTCCTCTCTACGTATTCAAAGGCTCCTCCCTTTCGGATATTTTTCTCCTAGGGTTATTATTTAACCAATTTCTCTCCTTGTCAGGTGTGTTTAAGGTGGCCTGCAGGGGACAGAATGACACTTTAGTTCATCTGTAAGCATATTTAGGGTAATCACCACGACAAACCTCCATATCCCTTCGTACTGTCTCTACCGTTACCTTGCAAAGAATAACAACAGTGAACATTTATGATAACAGAGGCCGAAAAACACATGCACACTAAAAAAATCCCAAGGAAACGAGAAACTGTTATCAATATCGGTGTTTTAGCTGTCCCGGTGTCATACTGATCTCATTACTTACTTGTTATCCCTTTTCCTAACGTATCATCCGCCAACGTAATTTACACATTGAGCAGTTGAAAAAAGTAGATTTAAAAAAAAAATCAAAGAAACCATAACATGGGATCCCCTCAGTGGAACGAGCTCGATGAGCTCGTTCCAATGAGGGGGTCACATGTTATGGTTTTGTTGATTTTTTGTTTTAAAT
The DNA here is from genome assembly GCA_031216915.1 of Pictodentalium vernedei. Lineage (NCBI taxonomy): Eukaryota > Metazoa > Mollusca > Scaphopoda > Dentaliida > Dentaliidae > Pictodentalium > Pictodentalium vernedei. Next base: position 319,586,973 of record CM062296.1, on the reverse strand, counting down.
TTAAAAATCTATAATTAAAATCATTAATTTTAATATCCTGTGTTGGATAAAGGGTTAATCAAGTGGCTTCTACAAGATTGCCTGCTTCTCACTTTTATCCATTTTGTGTTTTTAGAAAAGTGGTAACAGGACAAACCATTTCGATATCTGGAATGACAATTTATCACAGAAGGTCTGAATCTGTTATTTTCGTGACTTATTCAGTCAGCTTCCAAAGCTACAAGACGCACCCTACTTTGACGATAAAGATGACAATATACATGAATTCAAATCTGTTAAAAAATTGAATGATAACCGGAATATTATTTAATTATATTGACTGTAACGGGATGGCATATCATTTAATTTGGGGTAACAATGTGGGACTATTCCACCTTGATTTCATGACACTTTTATTTCTCTACTTCTAATATCAAATCATCCCATTTTCATTTGTTCCGCCAATAACTCACCCGCGATTTCTCTTCACTTGTGTCTAAGTTTTAAATGCAGTGTCGGGACCTGTTGAAAATGCAAGTTTGATTTAGTCTTATCTCTACACCCGTTGCAGTGAATTATAAGTTTTGAGTGACCCTTTCCCAACGAGTAGGGTGCGGGGTTAGGGGGTAGTCCGCGCACATCCCCGCTCCGTTTCGCACCAGCTTGAAAAAGACCAAATTGACAAAATTACCTCCTTTTATCAAAACGCTGTAAAACAACCAGTTCTCGTGGGAGTTCCTGACATTTTCATCGTGTCCCCATGTGGACAATCGGGGTGAAGTGCCTTGCCTAAGGACACAAGGCGGGAGTCCGAATCGATCGCTCAGACGGTCACCCATCCGAGGATTAACCGGGCTCGACGTTGCTTAACTGACGAGAACCAACTTCCTCCAAAACAGGCAAACATTGTCACACTGTCTCACATCAGTTATATGAGACAGAGTAAAGCAATCAAGTTACTTTCTGACATACTTGTTTACTTGCATGGTAATTATACTGTATCAGTGCCTGGAAGTGATCATTCTTAACCCTTTACCCAATGCGGGTAGCAGACGGAACTTGCAAAATAAAGTCATGAATGACTGAACATTTTCAATTTTTGTCTCAAAAACATATCTTATGTCTCATCATTAGAACGACTTCACCTAGCTCGTTCCAATGAGGGGTCATAAGCTATGATTTTGAGAAAAATTTGAAAACATAATACATTTGAATGGAGATTTTTGTACAAAGGCCTGGTCGGTTTTGTTCTTTACGTTGGGTAAAGGGGTCATGTTGTAAATCATCAACGATATGGAAATTATTCAGATATCTATTTTGGACAAGTGATTGATCGGTTAACCAAGGTTAATCCACGTCATTAATCGACCAAGAAAACCCTTAACCGTTTCAGCTCTAATCGTGAATACAAAAGTGAAAGAATTGTGAAAATCTGACTTGTGACGTTCAAACCATTGGCCCCTATCACTTCATCATTTGAGCCATTTGGACAGTTTTCATTAAAACACTGTCTTGGGATTCACGTAGCTCCCTATTTATAAATGACGGAGCTATCAAATTTCACGCACTGTTTTCTGGTTATTTGATATTGCTCGCTGTTATTTTTTCATTTACGCACCTGATGCCGGCGATACCAATCTTACATTTTTTCTGTATCTTTTATTTTCAACCTCATTTTCAGCTCCAGCCTTACGGAATTTTGCGATTGTAATCTCCGCAAAAACATGTCTAAAAATTGCCATCCTAGGAAATTCTCAACCGTTATACCCGAACGCCGGGGTGGCGTACTCTGTGTGTGTGGGGTGGGGGTGGGGAGGGGGGGTCATATGTTTTTTTTTTCTGACATTTTAGCACGCAGTGGTGTTCAAAAAATGAAGAAATTGGTGTGTTTTGTTTTGTTTTTCAATTTGACGCCATTTTGACGTTTTACGACACTTTTAAATTGAGCCAATTTTTGGCATATTTCATTAAAAACGTTCTGCTCTGAATCATGTAATTCCATATTTATAAGCGATATAACTACCAAACCTCATACACTGTTTTCTACTTATTTGAAATTGGTCACTGTTATTTTTTTTCATTTCAAGTCTGCGGTTCCGATGTGACCGATGCCAATTTAATGTTTTATTCTGTATCTTTTATTCTCAACTTCATTTTCAGCCCATCTATCGAAATTTTGGGACTGTGATCTCCGCATAAAAAAAAATTTCGAAAAAGTATTGCCGTCCGAAAGGAATGGTTTCACGCGCCGAAGGCGCGCAGGGACGGTATGGGGAACAAGCCCCTTTCGACCCTCAGTGACTGTAAATGATAAATTTTCACATGTCTAGGCGTGTTGAAGGAGGAACAGGTTCACGTACTCGGCAGGTGTTACAGGTTGCGGCGTGATGGCCTCTTCGACTGATGTCGGTTGAACCCTCGGGTGAGGACCAGTGTCAGAGGTTGGAACTCTCACAAAGGTACTACCTCTCCCCGAGGGTGCAGTCGATCTGGATTTTCAGGCAAGTATTGTCTGCCGCTTCGGACTTGATATTGAGTGATGGCCATCACTGGCAAGTATAATCTGCCTCAGGCTGTCTCTGTGTAGTAGGACGTCTTTGAAAGAAACAACAACGACCCCTTTATTGCCGTCCTAGGAAATCATCAACCCTTATACACGAACGCTAGGGTGACGTCATACGCGATCTCGAAATTTTAGTATGTTAAAAAAAAAACCCAAAAAAATAGGAGATATCATTTGTTTTAGTTTTTCGATATATTCCCATTTTCGACGTTTTTACGTCGCTTAAAAAATCATCATTCTCTGCATTTCAGAAAAAACGCTAAACAGTTTAAGGGTTTAAAATGTCTTGAGGTGTTCAAAATGGTAAGACTCCTTCATACCAGTACTGTTACTCCGGCCTGAGATACGTTGTGCTTTCTTGCGACAGAAAATGACGCGGGACACGTTATCCCTCAGTTTAGCGAGTTAAAAGTCAGCATCCACATTCTTCTCGTTGATGGGCCTCTCGGTGATGGGTGTGTTTCGTTCGATGACTTCTGGACGAAAAATTGCGATTTCAAAATAATCTAGTTATGTTTTTAAATCGTATATTTCAGTATGAAGTGTTTTTCATTAATCGTACTTGGATTTCTATTTGCCCCGGTGGAAATGATTACCCACCAGTCTTCTCTCAATTTACTTTATTTCTACCTTGGAGATTGACCGTTTCTATTATTCTTCCACCTAGCGGATTTTACTCTATCGATCTGCGATAGTCATGCTGTAGTATGGTGGAGTATTCAGGTGCTCCCGTGTGGATTCCAGAGGGACACAAGAACCCCTACGTTGGTGCAGACACAATATTTTGTCAGTGTTGGTCTGTTCTGGGTGTTCTTCGATCTTCTGTCACAACTATTCCGAGGATCAGGAGGGCTTCAGTAATATGGAAAGGCATGGGCTTTGGACATATGCGTTTCCCAATGTGGTTCACTCCAGTTAGTGGGTATCAATTCCACTATTCATATACGTTCTATAATATACTATCGTTCTGGTCAGCAATCACTACAACGATCTAGCTTTAACTCTACTACTTCTTCCACGGCCGCCAACATACTCTCAAGATTAAAACTGGCACTGTTTCTGTCTTTGCCTAATGCTTTCATCTGTCTATGGATTTCAAAATCCAAAGACATCTAGATATTCAACACTTGGTTTCCTAGGTAGACCAGCTTTATTGTCACCAAAATGTAGACGAAACAAGTATACTTGTCAAATGAATCCAAGAATCGTAAGATCAACTGCCCACCGAAGCAACTGATCGAATAAAACGACTACTTCTCTGGGCGTTTGTTGACAAGTGAAAACGACTCTTTGTAGACAGTGTGTACCACTATTTCGGAGGCAATTTTTGAAATACAATCGCTGCTTTCCCTTATCACTCATATCGCTTCTTTCAGCCTCCACTAACCACACCCATAACTAGCTATCACTAATTTTACCCTTTATCATCTACTTCCTTCAATACGAAATACTGCTATTGAGCAGCCTTTATTTTGGCCATTCGTCCACTGATCTTCGCGTACTGCCATTCTAACTTAACTACTACTACTACTATTACTACAACGCTAATAGTATGAACCCTCCTGCCGACAATCAAATAACTGGCTTCCTCTAGTTCAGTCTTCTTCCACCGCAAGTGTTCTGAAGAACTGAGGAACTCTATTTCGACTTATATTCTATTTGTAGATAGAACTTTCAACCAGCCAAGTAAGGTATGTTGTTGTTTCTTTCGACCATGCCTGAATATGCCTACACAAAGGTATCGCTCAGGTCTGGCCCTGGACATGTAAGATTGCAAACTAGGTGAATTCGGCAATCCAGTGGATAAGCAACTAGGCATTGAAACCCTTTTTTTCAAAATCAGTAGTTGAGTCGTTGGAGTAACTGCTCATTGGACCCCTTACAAGGTTGGCTTTGCAACTATTTTCAGGGAAGAAGCGTTCACGTTTCCCGGCATCCTACTTTCGACACTTCTCATAAATGCTCATTTCTCATTGTTTCGAAAAAATAAGCGAAAATATTTCTTGGCGCTGTGCCTTTTAAGTGATATTCTCTCCCGCAAGTTCCAGAGCCGGAACGGGGCGTTACGTAATCCTCATGTTGGGCGATTGTCACTTTTGTACCTAAAGCGATAGACTTGTTAGGCTGTAGTACATTATATATTTTGTCCTGCTAACCAATGGGAGGGGCCATTATGTAACGTCATTGAAGTGGATTTACGTTTCAGAATTCGCACAAGCTGCATGTTTTCGACACGATAACCCAGTTTCATTGGCTATTGTGATAACTTGAGGGTTCGAAATAGCGAAACACGACGAAGACAATTGGTTATCATGACGACACGCGCCGCGAATGCATCATTACGCCCTTGCATAACTCACATGAAAACACATATGACATGAGGCCCACAATGCTCCGCACCAATTGCATTATAACATAACCATTACAGTACTTTGATCACAAAAGTGGTTCCTTTTTCGATCAATTTGCCATTCAATCTCGACACGCTTAAATATGGCCCTGCGAAGCTTCGAAATTCGATTCCATTCGAAATAGTCCAATAATTCGATTCGATTTAAATCACGCCGATTCGAAATTTTTCGAATCCTCGAGATGTTCTCAAATTCCTACAAAAAGTCTTCCATTTAACTCTTCTTGTGTAATCAGGTTTCCTGAACACAGGAGACCTGATGACAGTAGAAGTGTTCAAGAAGATTCAGCTTCCAAAATTACATTGATTCCGTTCTAGAATATTTCGCATTTTTGCTTGATTTGCACGAGTCACCGTTGAACTCAAGATTTGAGTGGCGGCAGACAATATTTAAGGTTGTAAGAAGGTGAAATATCATCAACTTAAAAAGCGGTGAACTTCGATTCGAGATTCGATTCGATTCTAAATCTGGTCCTTGATTCAATTCGACCAGAAATTTTAGGTTCGCGGCACCCTACGCTTAACCCTTTACCTAACAATTTTTTTTTTAAAAAATAACTTACATTTCACATTTTTCGGAAAAATTTTCACAATTTTTCAACAAAACCATACAAATATGGATATTATCAGAACCGGCTCGATGAGCCGCTTCTAACATATTTATATGGTTTTATCGAGACAATTGTAAGATATTTTAGGCTGTGGTAGACTTATTTTGGTCAATTTCCTGGACGGCTTTTACCGCAATGTTAGGTAAAGCGTTAAACCAATTTGTCTAAATTTTCTAAACGAAATACTGCGAAATGCGAAATGAATATCGTATCAACAAATACACGCGAAATGGAATCTAAAGTTCGATATTCTTGCTTTCTATTTCCACATGTGAGATTCCTGTTGTGGGGGCGAAAGTCGACAGAGAATTTCAGCTGAATTGCGATGGGGTCGAAATTATCTGTCCACTTCGGTGATCCTAGTACTACTGCTGTAGAGACCTGATAGTGGTCACCCGATTGTAGGCCACTGCAATCCAAACATTTGTTATGCACATTGTATGCGAGCACACAAGCTCATCTGGGAAAATCAAAGAATGTAGAGTATGGTTCATGGACGATGCTTGTCCGATGGCATTCTACTATGCCCAGTGTTCCTCGAAACGCCTTACTGCATGTGATGCGCACGCCTTGTGACATAATTTGTTGAACAACGCAGTCACATCTGATAAACGTGAATATACCACAGGTTACTATGACAATGATCCTCCGGCAATAAGCAACCAATGGTAGACCACAACTTCCAATAGACTTCAAGTAGCTGAGTGTATTTCTGAGACGCAAAGAAAAGAAAAAGAAAAAAGACATTGTTCTGATTAAGACTCGGGTGTGATATTTACGGGCCAGATGAATCTCGTTTTTATTTTCTAAATGCTTGTCTTCAAGGAGGAGGGACTAAAGCTTACCAAAATCGGGATTAGGCAGGGCCATGTAAAACGTTAGGCAGACTTCATCCCTTGTGTATGATTCATTGCTGTGGGCAGGTATCCTACAGTACAGCCGCCGTGGACTGGTTGCAATCCACGCGTGGGCAGTGATGTCCACGAATGCTTTTACCAGGTAACAAAAATCATAATCAGCAAAATTTTAATTAATGAAGCACCGGGTTGTATCCGGTGCTTCATTAATTAAATTTTGATGATTATTCCTCTAATTAGTGTTTGGAATATAATATTATTGTTTCCGTGGAAATATTGCACATCTGTGGAAGGAGGCCAGACCACAGCGGCCGTACTAAAAAAGTTACGCTCACCGTTTCTCGATCACAAATGGCGCCCACACATACCTGTATCTTCTGTCATGGATATTTCGTTTTTCCAAACACTATCTTTCTTGTCAGGTCTTACGATTGCCGTATTCCCGTGGATGCTGGGTGCATTGTCGACGTGGTTCTGTGTCTCAACACTGCTTGCTGATCCATTTTTGTGTTTACGTTGTTAATTTAATGTTGGGTTTTGTTTACGAGGACAGGCCACATGCTACAATATTAATGTTTACACAGCTAAGTATAGATCACCGTACACCGTCACGAGTCTCTATTTATGACTGAAAGCCTTAACGCGGAACTGTAAATTATGATGATTTTTGTGTTTGTGGTGATGGACTTTGTTGTGTTGAATCGCCGCAGGAGCTCTGTTCAAGGAAGGATGTCATGTGCCACAGCAATCTAACGCCCCGTGTCTTCCTGACACACTTGGCCTGGTTTGACTGCGACTGATTAGACACGAGGTTCTTTCTTGTAAAGGTTAACGCCAAATGCTTCAAACTATGTTGGTTTCTCAGCTGAGACGTGCGATTCCGCGGGCATTACCACGTGACACCTCGAGTCCCACCCATTCTCTCGGTACTTCACCGCGGCAGTGAATATGTATAGTCCAATCAATCTGATACTTAACCCACAAGAAATTGCTACACAAAATATTTTGCTTTTAAACGAAGCATATATGTCTAAATAATAACACACTAAAAATGCCCCAAAATCCCACAACGAGAAATTAATGTTTTGATGATTTTTTTTCTTCTCGAGAAAATAAAAATAGTCAAAGAAAAAGAAAAATAGCTCGTCAAGAAATTGCTATACAAATGTTTGCATTTTTTTTTTTTGGGGGGGGGGGGGGGGCAAGAATTAGTTTGAAAAATAACATATGAAATATCACTATTAATCCCATAACGGAAAAATGGTTATTTTGTGTGGAAACACTGAACAATTCAATAGAATCAGCGAAAATTGGAATTTGCTCAATACTCATTAAAAGAGTTCAAACAACAATCATTTCCATGGCACATAGATCAAAATCACAGTATACAATATTATTCTTGAAGTACCAATTACTGAACACAAGAAAATGTGTAATTTGTGGTGATAATTGTGAAAAAGTAACTAAAATGTACGAAAATTGGAATTTCATCACTACTCGTTCAAACAGTTCCAAGCAATTACACACTGTCATCGTGGTATACACTAAATCGATATGACTGATACCTCTCTTAAACTCCAAATCAATGGTAGCAAGAAAAATGTGATTTTAGGGGTAAAGTGTTTTTAAAATTATCGTTATATATCGATGTCATATATAGATAATAAATATATAATAATAACTGCTGCAATGTCAACGCAGATAATCTAGAGATCTGATAAATGGTTCTGCCGCTATGCGAAATCAGATTTCCAGATTATCTGCATTGACATTGAAGCAGTTATTCTTTTCCTGGCATTTCCCACACATGTTTGTGCAGGTGAATTTTTTTGGCAACTACACCTTGTCGTCTCGAAACCTGTGTCACAGTTACATCTTTAGCAAGGTCTCTGGTGCAGGTGGAAGGTCAGTGGTGAGTGGCACATACTTTCCACCCCGACTGACAAGGATCTGCGCCTCTCTGTGACCAAATGAGCACTTGATGGTGTGTTTGAATTCACAGCAGACTGTGTTCAGGGTAAGTTTTCTGGCTTAACGACATAAGTAGTATGTCTCGAGATTTTCAGGACCCATTTGGATGACCTCGGTGGATGACCTCGGAAGTGACGTCATGTCACGTGACCTAGTGGCGCCATGTTGTGTTGTCATGGTAACCCGCGTGAGCGGCCATCTTGTGACGTCATCTCCATGTGATACGTGGTGTGAGTGCGCATGCGCAGGGCCTGTTGTTAAGGTGATACGTGTTTCCGTCGTCCATTTTGTGTACTGAAGGCCGCCATCTTGGTTTTTATGGTAGCACGTGATTGCTATGTTACCCATTTTTTCTGCAGTAAGACGGGGTATGTTCGTAGGGTGTGTTCGATTGAATCGGAGTAAATCTAATTACCACAAACGACCCGACAATCCTTCCAAATCACCAAAATCCACCCCAAATTACCGCAAAATAGACTTTATTTATTACGGATTTCCCATTGTATCTGCTTAGCACGTACTGCTATAGTACCGAGATGGTACCAGGGGTGTGTTTGATTGAAGTGGAATCATTTTCTGGCTTAGAATTCTTTCAGAATCTCTTTTTTGGATCGCGAAACTTTTGGTTTATAATATAGTAGCACGTAGTGCTATAGATTTTTAAAAGGTCGTGTGTTCGATTGAAGTGGAGTAATGTTCCCTTTTTTGGATCCCATGACGTGTTTTCCCCCAATAAGAGTAGCACGTAGTGCTATAGGACAAATTTACCCAGAATCATCTGCTTCTACTTGGAACTATATTTTCATAAATTCCTATGCTATATTTTTAGTAACATCCTTAACTGACCCCCTAACTAATTGTTAGGGTCTATACTTAGCATTTTATTTAAATGACCCCCTAACTACATGATTTTAAATAATAAAATTAATGAGGATCAAGATGTTTTTACACTAACCAATCAGAGCGAAGTTAATCAACCAATCAGATTTCTGTATTCTCATTGTGTTTCTTTCCCATTACTTTCTATACCAGTTTTCTAAATTTCCCAACTTTAATCTATAATCCTATAGGAAACAAACACAAACGCCCACGAGAATGAAAATATCGATGAAAAAACGTTGTGACGTCGTGACATTTTCAAAAATGTCCGTCACGTAGATATAAATTCCGGAGAAGAGTAACGTCGCGTCATTCTGTTTCGATCCTTCGAACTGAACACATCGCTAGAGAGTTTTCTATAGCAATTTTGCCTTCGCAAAACTTGTATGAAGATGAAGTCTGATGCTGCTACTGCCGTTACCAGAACTGATGTTTACGCCTGTTTACGCCTGTGAAGAGTGTGGAAAGACCTTTACGGACCGCTGCTACCGGAACCGCCACGTGCGTACCAAGCACGCTGGAGAGAAGAAGTCTTTCGACTGCACCAACTGCAACAAGAGTTATGCTTCCAAGCAGAAGCTGGATCAATACTTGATGAAATGTTTGGAGACCTACACATGTGTGGAATGCGGCCAGGAGTTCAACCAACTACGCCATTTTAACCGACACAAGAACGTTGCCCACCGACCAGTTCCTGTACCATCTAAAAGGAAGACTGATGAACCGAAGAGAGGACCACCCAAACAACCACGGACCACGACGACCACCCATTATGATTTTGACCCTACTGAGTTTGAAAAGAATGTGATGTCCGAAGAAGAGATCGATGAGATGTTGACCATGTACGAAGATAACTGGAGTTCTATTAGAACTCGCCACATGATGAACAGAAGAGTCCAGGACCAGTATAACTACCGGATCAACGATGTGAACCTGAAGATGATGACTGATGAATTGATGACTACCATATCTCTGCCTCAACAGCTAAGATTTAGGTTTTTTGGGTTTATCCAGCGCCACAATGAAACGAATGAACTGAAGTATTACCATCCATCTCAAAACAACGCCCGGGTACTTGATGTTCCACAACTAGTATGCTGCCAAGAAGACTTTGAAGAATTCCTTGATGATGTCATGGAAGAAGATATCCTGGAATGGGCCAAGTTCGACCCAACACCAAATAGCTTGTGGACAGAGTTACGAACGTCACATTTTATGTGAATAAGCTGAAAGACCACCCAATTGGAATGGTAGAAGATCTTCCTGATTATATTCTCCTGAACAAAGCAGTAAATGCTTTGGTGAAAGATAAACATCACCAATTTTATTATGAAAACAACCTGTGTATTTTCCGCTGTTTAGCTTTATGGAGTGGTGCCACAGCACACAATTTGAACAATACAACAGATGCCATGTACAGCAAATATACCCAGAAGCCAAAGAATGAATTCTGTGGAGTAACTTTAGCCGAATTACCTGACTTGGAGAAATATTTTGAAGTAAATATCCAAGTGTATGAACTTGTCAAGAATGATGATGACCAAATTGTTGCCAACTTAGTACAGAGATCTCACAGAAAGTATGAAGATACCATGTATGTGAACGTTTACAAGAACCATTTTAGCTACATCATCGATATAGACCAATACTGCAAATCCTTTGAATGCCGCAAATGCGGCAAATTATGGAAAAAGGTTTACAGACTCAATCGTCACGAGAAAACCTGTACAGATGAAGAAAATTACCAGTATGTTGGCGGTGTATACCATCCATCCCAGTCTGTATTTGATCTGTTAGAAGATGAAGGTATAGAAGTACCCGAAGAGAAGAAGTTTTATCCATACCGTGCAACGTTTGATTTTGAAAGTTACTTTGTCAAATCCAGTCTACCTGCTGACAGTGATAAACTGATATGGGAAGCAGAACACCGACCATTGAGTGTGAGCATATGTAGTAATGTTCCAGAATACCAAGAAACGAAATGTTTTATTACAAATGGAAATTCTCAAGAACTTGTTGAAGAAATGATGACATACCTCACAGCTATTTCATCTCATTGTCACCAACTGATGCAGACCTATCATGCTTGGACCTTGTTTAAACTCAGACAGAAAATTGATGAAACGCTGGAAGCGGAAGCCAGAGCTACTGGAGAAGATACATCAAAAATGCGCCCTTTACAAAAGTTGAAGAAGAAATTTCAAGACTACCTGCAAGAGATGCCTGCCATCGGATTCAACTCTGGAAAATATGATATGAATGTAGTGAAGCGTCAACTGATGACGTACCTTAAGAGACAGAATCCATTCAAGTTTGCAGTGAAGAAATCAAATAACTACATGTGCGCCTTGACAGAATCTTTCAAGTTTGTTGATATTTGCAACTACCTCGGTGCTTCAGGATTCAGCAATGGCAAGTTTTTGAAAGCATTTGGCTGCTCCGTGACGAAGGGAGTTTTACCATATGAATGGATCGACAGCTTGAACAAATTGGATCAAGACCACCTACCGGACCATGAAGCCTTCTACAGTTCTCTAAAGAAAGGAAATATATCCAATGAAGAATACCAGTACTGCCAACATGTATGGAACGACCTGGAGATGACAACTTTCCGTGATTTTCTGATCTGGTATAATAACCGAGATGTAAAACCATTCCTTGAAGCAGTTGACAAGCAATTTACTTTCTACCAAGAACACCACATCGACATGTTAAAAGATGGTATCAGTGTTCCGGGCCTCACGTTGAAATACCTGTTCCAGACCATGAATGATGACACTTACTTCACATTATTTAACCAGAAAAACAAAGACTTGCATCACTTGGTGAAAGATAATATCGTTGGTGGACCTTCAATTATCTTCAACCGATACCACGAGAAAGATGTTACCCGAATCAGAGAAACAAAATATGGCAAAGAAGCAAAACCATGTGGAAGTATTATATGCTTTGATGCGAATACATTATATCGTTGGTGCCTAATGCAAGAGATGCCAACGGATTGGAGTATTAGACGTCGTGAAGAAAACCAGTTTAAACCAGAACATCCAATGAAGTACGGTAAAATGGCTGAACAATGGTTAGAGTTGTTATCCATGAGAGATGGCATCCGCATCAGACATCAGTTTAACGGAACTAAAAAAATGATTGGTCGAAGACAGTTGCCTGTTGATGTTTGGTGCAAAGAGACACAGACTGTATACCAATTCCACGGCTGCTTCTGGCACGGACATACCTGCATGGAAGATAAGAATGGCCTTCCTATCATCCATAATGAAGTCAGAGATAAACCCATGAAAGAACTGTTACAAGACACCCGTACCAATGCAAAGTACATCACCGATTTGGGCTATAAACTTGTTGAAATCTGGGATTGTGAGTGGAGAGAGATGAAGAAAACCGATGCCACACTCAAAGCCTTCCTGAAAGAGAACTTTTCAGACAAAATAGATGGTGCGATGACAGAGGAAGAAATACTGAACAAAGTGAAGTCCGGTGAACTGATTGGTTTGGTCGAATGTGATACATGTACCAGATCACCTGAAGGAGTACTTTGAAGAGATGACACTTATCTTCAAGAATACAGATATTTCCATAGATGATATTGGTGCACACATGAAGTCCTTTGCCGAGAAGAATGGAATGATGAAGAAACCCTGTAGAAGTTTGATCGGAAGCTATGGAGCAGAAAAAAATGTTGTTTGCAACCCCTTTACTGCAGTGGTACCTCCAGCATGGTATTGAAGTTGATCACGTCTATCAAGTTATCAAATATAACCAATTAGATGTTTTGAAAAAATTGGAGATGAAGTATCTGAAGCAAGAAGACAAGGAGATGTTGGCCCTGACAAGTCGATCGTTGCCGACACAATGAAGCTGTTGGGAAATTCTGGATATGGCAAAACCGTCACCAACAAAGAGAAGCATCGACGTGTGTGCTATTGCGACGACGAAGAAGTTACCAAAGCTGTCAATGACATGTCCTTCAGAGCCTTGAATCCATTAGATGAAACATTATATGAAGTCGAATTGAACAAGAAGACCATCAATCCCATCTGCCACTTCACATCGGATTCTGTGTTTACCAGTATGCGAAACCCCGGATGCTTCAGTTCTATTATGATGTCATCGATACTTTTATCAACCGCCAAGATTTCGAATATGCTGAAATGGACACAGATTCTGCATATCTATGTACCTCGTCACCATCCATAGATGAATTAGTGAAACCAGAGAAGAGAGTAGAATTTCACAAAGAGAATCACAAGTGGTTTTATCAGAGTGTTGTGATTTCCACAGAGATGATTATGTGAAAACCAAATTAGAAGGCAAAGAATGGCTGTCACCCTCATGCTTCCAAGAAAGAAAGCGTTTTGACACGAGAACTCCAGGCTTGTTCAAGGTAAAATGGCAAGGATGTTGGGCTGTGCAGTAAAACATATTATTGTTTCGGAGCCACCAATAAATTCGGATGTAAAGGAATCAGCAAACACCACAACGATTTGACGAAAGACAGATATTTGCAAGTTTTGAAGACTCGAAAAAGTGGATCTGGTATCAACCGAGGATTTGTGATGAATGACAACACTATGTATACCTACCAGCAGAACAGAGATGGACTCTCATATTTCTACCCAAAACGAAGAGTTTCAGAAGATGGAGTTAGCACCATACCACTAGAGATTTAAAGAAGAAACAATTGAGTGAGTGTCATATTTTTCTACAACCTGAACAAAGTCAAGCTTTTGCCGACAAAAAAAGTCCTATTTAGTTGACTGAAAAATTCCTAAAAACCGAAATGGTTTTTAGGTAGTCTACTCAATCATATTAGGCTCATCAAATTTTTAAAGTCCTATATGGCATTCTCTAAAGTCCTTTATGGCATTCTCAAAAGTCCTTTATGGCAGTCCTCATAAGTCCTTTATGGCAAGTTTTTCTCAAAGTAAAAAGTCCTTTATGGCAGTCCTCATAAAGTCCTATATGGCACACTCTAAAGTCATTTACGGCAGTTTTTCTCTAAAGTCCTTTATGGCAGTCCTCATAAAGTCCTACATGGCAGTCTCTAAAGTCCTTTATGGCAGTTTTTCTCTAATTAAAGTCTTTATGGCATTCTCTAAAGTCCTTTATGGCATTCTCTAAAGTCCTTTATGGCAGTCCTCATAAAGTCCTATATAGCACTCTCTAAAGTCATTTACGGCAGTTTTTCTCTAAAGTCCTTTATGGCAGTCCTCATAAAGTCCTACATGGCAGTCTCTAAAGTCCTTTATGGCAGTTTTTCTCTAATTAAAAAGTCCTTTATGGCAGTCCTCATAAAGTCCTACATGGCAGTTTGTCTCTAAAGTCCTTTATGACAGTCCTCATAAAGTCCTATATGGCATTCTCTAAAATCCTTTATGGCAAGTTTTTCTCAAAGAAAAAGTCCTATATGGCAAGTTTTTCTCTAATTAAAAAGTCCTATATGGCAAGTTTTTCTCTAAATAAAAAGTCCTATATGGCAAGTTTTTCTCTAATTAAAAAGTCCTATATGGCAGTCTTAAAAAAAACAACCTAAATGGCAAGTCTTACAAGGTAATACATTTTTCTAGTGTAAAGATTTTTCAATTTTTTTTATTTATTTTAATACAGAGTGTTTTTTCATCATCATCATCACCATCATCATGTTCCTGGCATACTTTAGGCTAACCCTACTGGAAGTGGAGGATACTTTTTAGTTTTACTTTTTAGTTTCATTCAAAACTAAGTTTCATTCAAAACTTTTCAGTTCCATTTATTTTTAAAAAAAATGTTGATTCATGGTATCTTTTAGGTTACACCTATTGGAACCAGATGATACTTCTTTACTTTTTTTAGTTTCATTCAAAACTTTTTAGTTCCATTTATTTTTTAAAAAATGTTGATTCATGGTATCCTTTAGGTTACACCTATTGGAACCAGATGATACACATTTTGTAACAAACGTTTTTTAGTTTCATTCAAAACTTTTTAGTTCCATTTATTTTAAACAAATGTTGATTCATGGTATCTTTTAGGTTACACCTATTGGAACCAGATGATACTTCTTTAATTTTTACTTTCATTCAAAACTTAGTTTCATTCAAAACTTGTTAGTTCCATTTATGTTAAAAACATGTTGATTCGTGGTATCTTTTAGGTTACACCTATTGGAACCAGATGATACTTCTTTACTTTTTAGTTTCATTTCATTTTTTTTTTAAAAGTTGATTCCTGGTGTCTTTTCGGTTACCCTTATTGTATAATCAAAGGAATAAATCACCATCATCATCATTACTAAGAAATTCTCTGTTGTGAATATTTAAAACAAATGAGAAATTTTTATGATAGAAAAACTGAATTGCTAAGTTGGACATGTTGTTTTATTTTTCTTTTTTGATGAACAAAAAAAAATTCCCCCAAAGAGGATACGAACTGTAGGGGGTGGGAATGCACTCGAGCTGTTTGACTTATCTCCATTGGACAGAGGTTTGTAGCTTGACCTGTCCCAAGCCAGTATAAAATGCAGAGGGCCATATCCTACAGTTTAAGGATCAAGATTGCAGTTTGATT
This sequence comes from Pictodentalium vernedei, assembly GCA_031216915.1. NCBI lineage: Eukaryota > Metazoa > Mollusca > Scaphopoda > Dentaliida > Dentaliidae > Pictodentalium > Pictodentalium vernedei. The sequence continues at coordinate 319,571,139 of CM062296.1, read as the reverse complement.
GCCAAACTGACCAATCAGATCGAAGTTAATCAACCAATCAAATTACTGTATTCCTATTGTGTTTCTTTCCCATTGACTTCTATACTAATTTTCTAAATTTTCCAACTTTAACCTATAATCCTATAGGAAAACAAACACAAACCCCAACCAAGAATCAAAAACTCAATCAAAATTTGTTGAACTGGGGTGATGTTTTCAATCACGTCCGTCAAAGATATATAAGGTTAGGCAAAGCATGGACTTGGCATCATTCACGATCGAACCATTGACCAGAGAAGATGTTCCGAATTGGCACCATGCAGACTTATGCTAACGTCACCCAGTACCAGGGTGAACTGAAGATTCATCTCAGATGATACTTTGAGGGAAAAGACCAGAAACCTTATCCTAGACTGGTATTGCTCTATCTTTAGAAGAATGGAATGCCTTGAAATCTGAAATAGAAGAAGTAGATGCAGCCATCAAAACCCAACAAACAACTTTAACTGAAGTTCCTGAAGACACTAAACCTACTAACCATGAAGACTTAAAAAAAAAAAACAATTCAAGAACCATCTTTGAAGAAGAAGAAGAAGATCACAGTGAGAATAACCCAACCACGACCATTGATCGTTGATGAAATTGATAGTGAACTCTGCCACGTTCGCTTGCAACATGAACTTTGCTTGGCATATGCTCATTATGTCCAAGAGAACATTGACGCTGTAGAGAAAGAAAAATGCTATGGATGTACAGTCACCCAAGTCAGATTCAGCAATGTATGCCTAATGATGTCTAAAGAAGAGAAGATTATAACATGTTTTAGTGAAGCACTTGAAAGAGTTAACAAGAATGATGTTCATCTACTGTGGCACCATAATACTTCTGGAATGAATCCACCACCAGTACAGAAAGAGTATGAAGATATGTTCGCGAAACCTCTCACAAATGAACAGAGACGTTGTATTATGGATTTGGTGATTGAATTCATGACCTTCACGAAACCACTCAGTCTGAAGATGTAAATAGAAGTTGTAAATAGATGATTTTTTTTATAAAAAAGAAAAGAAGAAGAAAAAAATTATAAAATGAAGAAAGAAGAAAAAAAGGTGGTAATGGCGCCTAGGTTATTTGATGTTTATCTTCTTGACAAATATCAAACAAACTTAAACTGTCCCCAGCCAGTAAGTCAGAGGGCCACTAATTTTAAATATTTTTGGGATGATGGTCATTGACCACCTCTCCAAAAGGTATAACAGGGGAGTAGTCCCCACGTTCAGTGGGGGCCACCTCCCCAAAAGGTATAAAAGGAAGTAGTACCCACATAGAACAACAAAGATGGATCCCCGTTGGAAGCATCCATTCACTTGTTTATTGTGTGGTCCCACGGGTAGTGGTAAATCATCCTTTGTAAATCGAGTTATTCAAAGCATTCAAAATATTATATCACCTGTTTCAGGTCACATCATTTGGTGTTATAGTGAATGGCAACCATTATACAATACTTTACCCCAAGTAGAATTCGTAGAGGGTCTCCCTCAAGAATCAAAATCTGATAGTTTAGTCATATTGGATGATCTGATGCTCGATGCAGATGTTCGAGTGTCTAGATTATTTACTAAACGTAGTCATCACCGTAACATTAGTGTGATTTACATTGTTCAAAATTTATTCGATAAAAATAAAGTCCATAGGACTGTAGCTCTCAATAGTCATTACCTGATCTTGTTTAAAAATCCTAGGGATCGTTCTCAGATCTCACACTTGGCAACACAGATGTATCCTGGCCATTCCAAGTTTCTAAGAGAAGTTTTCGAAGATGCCACTTCGACACCATATGGTTACCTTTTAATAAATCTCAAACAAGATACTCCTGAACACATGAGATTAAGAAGTCAAATTTTTCCTGGGGAAACCCAATACGTGTACCTCCGAAAAGTATAAAAGGGGAGCAACAAGTCTGACTCGAGTCAGAAGCATGTCTGACCGTCTCAAGCCCAACATCGCTCTTCTCAAGGTTCTTATTAAATCGAAACCCGCACTCGTCAAATCCATACTAAAACATGCAGACAAAGAATTGATAACTTGTTTGTGTGACTGTGCCTCGAATATACTGAAGGGAGCTGTACCTCTGACCAATGCGCAGAGAACCAAACTCGCCCGTCAGAAACAACTGGTGAGGGCAGTGGCAAATAAAGGTACCTCTGAGACAAATCTTGCAGAAAAGGGGATTCTTGGGGGCATTGCTACCTCCTGTACTATTGGGAGCTGTTAAAGGTATATTTGGATGATGGAGTATGCAAAGAAGATGGCTTTGGTAGAACCAAGGTTGTTGGAACGATTACAAGAGACTCCAAGACAACCGAATGAATTGGCTGTTTCATCACTGGATAGAGAAATGAGATATTCTCGACGCCCCTTTTCTTTCGGCTGATGCAAAATGACTCAATATAATCAAATTTTACAAAGATACTTGACATTTCAACAAAAGGTAATGGCTCCTCGACCAATTAAAGTCGAGTTCGAGAAAGATAATAAAGAGGAAGACATTCTCGATTCTGTACCTATGACAATGAAGAGAAAGGGAAAGTTGTTGTTGAATCGCATTAGAGGTGACCCAAATATATCTTGGAATGAAAAGGGTGAATTAGTCTACAAAGATCAAACAGTGGTAGGGTCGAATGTAACAGATCTTCTAAACGATTTACTTAGAAGACGAAAATCTTTCCAACCAAAGGGATGGGATGTGTTGGCCGAAGCTTTGAGAAATAGTAACATACCCCAAGAATTAATTGGTCATAAAGAACGTTGGGATTTTATGAAACAAGCACCGATAAAGGCGGAACCTAAACAACCAAAGAAAACAGTGGACCGAAAAAAGGTATAAATAGAGTTGACACTTGAACAAGGCAGACATGGAAGCATTGTACTATGATTCTGAAGTGCCTGGTAGTTTTGGTGGTGTAGACGCTCTCCGTAGAGCGTCCAAGAAAAAAACTAAACAAGTTGTAAAATGGTTAGAGACTCAAGACACATACACTCTTCACAAAGCTGTTCGTCGTATATTTCCTAGAAGGAAAGTAATAGTTAGTGGTATAGATGCACAATGCCAAGCTGACTTCGTAGATGTTTCAAACATAACTACATTTAACAAAAACATAAAATTTGTGTTGACATGGATAGATGTATTTAGTAAATATGCTTGGGTGATGCCATTACAAAACAAACTTGTTGATTCCATCGTAAAAGCTTTTAGTAAAATTTTCAAACAAGGTCGTAAACCAGAAAAAATTACAAACTGATCAAGGCAAAGAATTTCTAAACAGAAAATTTCAGAATTTTCTCAAAGATTACAAAGTCGAATTTTTTACAATACAAAATGTGGAAACAAAATGTTCCATAGTAGAAAGATTCAATAGAACTTTGAAAACCAAAATGTGGAAATATTTTACCAAGAACGTTACACTAACTTTTCCACTTCAAAACTTGGTGAAATCATATAATCATTCTCATCATCGTAGTATAGGTATGGCCCCCATTGCCGTGGACTTTGAAAATCAAGAAGAGGTTTGGCAAAGGTTGTATGGACAACCCATAAAACACAAGACACCAAAGTACAAAGTAGGAGACAGAGTGAGAATCAATAAAGTTAAGAAAACTTTTGAGAAAGGTTATTTGCCCAATTGGACCGAAGAGTTATTCACAGTGGTAGACATCAAGAAAGGACATCCAGTCACATACATCGTACAAGATGATAATGAAGAAATATTGCAAGGGTCGTTCTACACTGAAGAGCTTCAGCGAGTTTCACATAAAACTATTTACAAAATCGAACACGTTCTCAAGAAACGTGGTCGAGGTAAGAAAAAGGAATTGTTCGTAAAGTGGTTGGGATACCCAACTTCGTTCAATTCGTGGATCAAGCAGAGTCAGCTCACTTATAAAAGGAAGTGAACCTCTGAGGTTTCTTCAAAATGGAAGAAGGATCGAACGGTTCTTGGCCTCTGTTTGGTAAAATAATTCCAAGGAGCGAGATCACTTACTTTTTACAAATAATCATTTTGCATATCACCATCTTTACCAGTGTCGTTAATCTCACTCTCGAAAACACAGCAGCAAGTTGTGGACTGCTCTCTTGAGTAGTAGCAAAGGATATTTGTTTCCAAATCCAACCATTAAGAAAAAGTAATGTTTTATTTGACTCTACCAAGTAATAGTTATATGAACGTGTTTCCAGAAAACACGTTGACTACGTACACCACTCAGTTATCGCAACCAGTGAATCTCACGGGAGAATGGGAAGTGGGTTTGGCAGAGATTCAGTATCCAAATACTTGGTCCAATATTCGTGGAGAAGAAGCTTTCATGACAGTGTTCTGGTCTTCGAAAAAGAATTACCGACTTACTTTCAAGGAAGGTCGTTATTCGGATCCCATTGATGTGATACGAGCTATCAATGGTGTTAAAGAATTACTCTTGCCTCGTCACGATGAGGTAGCTTTTGAACTGGATGAAGTGACTGGTAAAGTTCGTATCACGGTACGTGATGGAGTCGTGGTCACATTGAGCCCTACTCTTCAAAATATTTTGGGATTTAATGAGTGTGTTTTTAAATCAGGAACTTACAATTCTTCCCGAGTTACCGATGTCAACCAAGGATTTTCTTCACTCTATGTATACTGTTACTTGGTTCTTGACCAAGTCGTAGAAGATACAAGAATACCCCTTCTTCGTATCGTACCCGTGCGTGGAAAATATGGGAATATCATCTCTAAAACATTTGAGAATGTGTATTATGTACCAGTGGAACGACAAACTTTCAGTACCGTCCAGGTGTATATAAGGGGTGACACAGGAGCCTTAGTACCATTCGAGTTCGGGAAAGTGACAGTGACACTTCGTTTAAGAAATCGTAGATCTCTTCATTTCACATAAACATGACTTACTGTTGTACGTCCAAATTATACGAAGAATATTACACGAAACAAGCAGGGAACGGTCTACAGGCTTTTTCTGGAGCTCAAACACAGAGAGGATATGGTTTGGGAAGTATATTGGGAGGACTGAAGAATATGGTGTTACCTTTATTGAAAACTACAGCCAGGACCGTGGGAAAGCAGTTATTGAGAAAAGGAGCGGCCTTTGCCGAAGATGTAATTGAAGGGAAAAATGTAAAAAAGGCAGCAATCAAAAGAGTCAAAGAGGCTGGTGCAAGAGCTTGGAATAAAGTGGTTGGTGGTTCAAAACCACCCGGCAGGAAAAGTATAAAAAGGCCCGCACCACGCAAAACTAGCAAATCGACAAAAAGAAGGAGAACTATTCAGACCCAAGAGCATCTCGGTGCATGATGTCTCTCATTAATGAAAAGTCTTGTGAGTGTGTCAACAGCGAACTCGACTTGTTTTCTATACCACCAACACAGACTAGTGTGGAACATGGGCAATGGGTAGAACACAGGCCTTTGGCGACTATAGGAAACAGTGGTCCAATAGAATTCCACATTGCGGGATTAGGAGCTGATTATTTGAATTTGGCACAGACATACTTGTATGTTAAAGCAACGGTTGTAGATTCCAGTGGGGCATCAATTGCACCCGATGCCAAAGTGGGCCCAGTCAATTTATGGATGCATTCCTTATTTAATCAAATCGATATCACCTTGAATGAAAAACTGGTATCTCCTTCCAACAACACTTATCACTACAGAGCTTTCATAGAAACTTCGTTGAGTTATGGACCAGCTGCCAAGAAGTCACAACTGACTAATGCATTATGGTACAAGGATACGGCCGGACACGTGGAAGATTTGACAGATGATAACAAGGGATTTCTTCTTCGAAAGAAATTTATAGAGAAAAGTAAAATGGTGGACATGGCTGGAAGATTGCATTTGGACATGTTTTTCCAAACTCGTTACTTGCTGAATGGAATTAATGTTCATGTTAAAATGAATAGAGCCAAAGATGCTTTCGCATTGATGGCCGATACTGATACATACACGATCAAAATTCTAGATGTATCCATGTTTGTACGCAAAGAGAGACTCCAATCATTCGTGAGAATGGCTCACGAGAAAGCACTAACAAAAGCAACTGCAAAATATCCTATCGACCGTGTGGAAACCAAGGTGTTTTCAGTGCCGAAAGGAAATCTGAGCATTACACAAGAAAACTTATTTTAGGCCAACTACCTAAACTCATCGTGGTGGGATGTGTAGACAACGATGCTTTCAATGGAAACTTTTCAAAGAATCCATATAATTTCAAGAACTACAAAATCAATTACTTGGCTTTGTACGTGGATGGACAGCAGATTCCAGCGAAACCATTACAACCTAGATTCGAACAACAAGAAGTGGCGAGATGTTATGCAACTCTGTTCCAGGGAACTGGACAAATGTATGAGAATGAAGGAAACCACATCAGCCGAGAAGAGTACATAAATGGATACACTCTATTCGTATTCGACCTGACTCCAGATCTATCACATGGACAACACTTCGATCTGGTGGAGAGAGGAAACGTGAGTCTAGAAGTCCATTTCAAAAACCCATTACCAACCACAATCAACGTACTGGTGTATGCAGAATTCCAGAACATCATAGAAGTGGATAAGAATAGACAAGTAATCTTCGATTACTCAACATGAACACGTTGCAGTTAGAGAATGCACTACGATCAGATAGTTGTTTGAAGAGAATATGTTTGGGTGTATTTGCAATAAACAAATTACCAAGAAGATTACCAGATCACAGACCAGTGGCTTTGATAGCCAACACGGATCCAGACCACAGAAAAGGAGAACATTGGGTGGCTCTCTTTGTGAGTCACCACAACGCAGAATACTTTGATTCCTATGGATTACCACCACAACACAGACCATTCGAGAATTTCCTGAAGAAGAATTCCAGATATTGGAAGTATAATACAAAACGCCTTCAAGGGTCATTACCAGTGTGTGGACAATACTGTCTGTTTTACTTGAAACATCGCTGTCGCGCTGTACCGATGGAAACCATATCCAACATATTTACCACTGATCTAATGGATAATGATGTGTTGGTTAATGACGTCATAGAGGAAACCAGCCACTAGATGTCGCTGTATTGAAGGAAAACTATAAAAAAAAACTGGTGCACTTGGTGTTCAGCTCATTTGTGTTTAGACAGCCAAATAAGAAGGATGTCTACTAATGTGACCGTCTTCAAACTTAACGATTTACAGATTCTGCTGTTCAAGAACGACGTTGGGTTCCAGATTACCACAAGAGATTGGGAACAAGTGACCAAAGCAGTGGATATTGCAAAGAAGAGAAGCCTTGAAATAGGAGAACCCAAACCAAAAAGAGAAAGAAAACCAAAGAAGAATGAAGATAAAAAGGATTGAAGAATGTTCACTATTCCATGTTTGATTAGGATGGCACTGAATGATTATCAATCAAGAAACCAAGAAACAAGAAATCCAAGAGACTTTGTAGAGAGAATGAGCGTTTCATTCGAAACGTATTTTCGTGATGTTCCACCACCAGTACTGGAGCAGTTATTACGTGGAGAACAAAAAAAAATAAGAAAGACAACAGAACAAAGACCACCAAAACACATCAAGTATGCATTGGAGGAAAATCGTCTCAAGACATTTCAATTCATGTTATAAGGTGAAAGTGTGAAAACCCCGAATGAACTGACAAAAGCTGGATTATTTTATTTGGGGAAAGGAGACAGAACTCAGTGTTTTCATTGTGGTATTATTGTTCGTTTCTGGGAAACAGAATATGATGTTGTAGAAGAACACAGAAAATATTCTCCAGACTGTTATTATATTCATAATTTACCACCTGAATTCATGGACGTTGAAAAAGAAGAAGAAATGGCCATCAAAGAAGAAATGGACACATCATTTCAAGAAAAAGATTCACGGAGGACAAAATGTAGTGTGTGTTTATTAGCTGAAGCCAATGTCACTCCGCGACCATGTAACCATTTGTGCCTGTGCAAAGACTTCTGTAAACCACTGAGAAGATATCCAATCTGCAGAAAGACTGTTTATGAATATCTGACAATCTACATACCATAAAAAGATGTATTTTTGTTGTTGAATAAAAAAAAATTAAATTTATATTCAGTGTTATATTTTTAACAAATCCAAAAAGGTATCCTCAAAAAATCGAAATGAGGGAAAGTAAATTAGACCTCGTACGACACATCTGTTGGGTAGATTCTCATATGAGTATATGGTGAAACTTAGCTTCATGGCCTTCATGTACACATATGGGTCCTACTTGTAATTTAAATAATGGAGTCTGGGTAAATTTGTCCTATAGCACTACGTGCTACTCTTATTGGGGGAAAAACACATCATGGGATCCAAAAAGGGAACATTACTCCACTTCAATCGAACACACGACCTTTTAAAAATCTATAGCATTGCGTGCTACTATATTATAACCCAAAAGTTTCGCGATCCAGAAAAGAGATTCTGAAAGAATTCTAAGCCAGAAAATTACTCCACTTCAATCGAACACACCCCCGATACCCTCTCGGTACTATAGCACTACGTGCTAAGCAGATGAAATGGGAAATCCGTAATAAATAAAGTCTATTTCGGTAATTTGGGGTGGATTTTGGTGATTTGGAAGGATTGTCGGGTCGTTTGTGGTAATTAGATTTACTCTGATTCAATCGAACACACCCTCCGAACATACCCCGTCTTATTGCAGAAAAAAATGGGTAACATAGCAATCACGTGCTACCATAGAAACCAAGATGGCGGCCTCCAGTATACAAAATGGACGACGGAAACACGTATCACCCTAACAACACGCGCTGCGCACTCACACCACGTATCACTATGGAGATGACGTCACAAGATGGCCGCTCACGCGGGTTACCATGACAACACAACATGGCGCCACTATGTCACGTGACATGACGTCACTTCCAAATGGGTCCTGAAAAGCTCGAGACATACTACTGACATATCAAGCCGATGAGGCTTTATCAACCGGTAGTCTATGTTGACAAGTATGGAGATTTTCCTTCAAACACCAACACCATAGCTCCACAACCCCAACGTTCAACTTCTCCCAATGCCAATGACGGATTGAGAAATTTCCATGGAATTACAACGGATTTCAAGTAAATTTGGTTTCCGTGGATCGCGCACGCGCTAGAAGTGACGGTCATGTAATGTTTTGCAAACTCTGCGACTTCAAGATTTGAACATCGCCACTCTTCTCTCAAATAATAATACTAAAGTGGTAAGTGAAATAAAGAACGAAAGTTTGTACAAATCACCACTGAACTTCCACCTGCACCAAAGACCGTGCTAAAGATAAGATGAAACTGTGCCACAGGTCGCGAGATGTCAAGGTGTAGTTGCAAAAATGACTCACCAGTTCAAATAATAATAATTCTTCATCACTCCACTGATTTGTTGCGGTTCTCTAAAGAGGAGGCCTATATTAACCCAGTTCACCGCCAGGCTATTCCTCCCTGACACTCCATCCTAATCTCCCAGCATTCAGTTAAAAATTGTTTTATAATTCCTCGCATCAGCGCTTTCCCGATTTCCCAAACTATAAAATTGACTATTTCCTTCATCCCTCCACTGATTTGTTGCGGTTCTCTAAAGAGGAGGGCTATATTAACCCAGTTCACCGCCAGGCTATTCCTCCCTGACTCTCCCTCCTAATCTCCCAGCATTCAGTTAAAAATTGTTTTTTAATTCCTCGCATCAGCGCTTTCCCGATTTCCCAAACTATAAAATTGACCCTTTCCTCGAGTCATCCCCATTCACTTATCTTTCAGGTTTCATCCCATTTTTCCACTATTATTCTGTAGAGAGTCTTGTTCTACAAGGCAAATATTTGGGGCATTCTATAATGAAATGTTCCAGGGTCTCCGTTACTCCTAAATTACAAAATTTCTTCTCCTTTTCCAATTCTCCCCCTCAACTCCAGTGACATCGATCTCACTGTAAACAACAAGGACCATTTGTCCATTATTATTCTCTATGGAGCCTTGTTCTACTAGGCTAATATTTGCGGTTTCAAGAATGAAATGTTCCAGGGTCTCCGTTACTCCTAAATTACACATTTGCCACACTCTTTCCTATCCTCTCCCGATTCTCCTCCTCAACTCCAGTGACTTCGATCTCACTTTAAACGACAAAGACGCCCCCCCCCCCCCCCCATCCGATCTATCTAGGCATTCCTCAAACGCTGGGGCATCTTTTTTGTATAGACCGTCTAGAGAGCTCTTGGTCCTAATTCAGTTTCTGTTGTAATCCTTGAGCACACTCCCCCCCCCTCCCCCACCCCCCGATAAGGCTACTGCCCTGCTTCAAGCCCCCTTCTAAATCTTTAGTCTCTATGGAGCAATTCTCCATTAGCTCGCTCACCTGCCTTATCCATCCTGTCTGAATGTTTGATTCATGGTTAAACGTGGTTTTACACCATCCGCTGTTTTCATTGTTTTTTTTTTGTTTTGTTTTGTTGTTTTTTTTTTTTGGGGGGGGGGGGTTTGGTGGGGTGGTTCCAGATAATTGAGGCAGCACACTTTTCCGATATCTATCCTATCTTTAACATGTAACTTATTCTATCTTTGGCATGCACCCAAGTTCCCCTCTGACCGCTTCCAGCGCAGCTGCGTTGCTTGGTCCGGTTATCCACCGACCCGCATCATTCTGCAGAACTTACAAGTTCCTCAGTTCTGTTTGATTTAGAGGGATCACATCCGTTTCATATGTTATACTTGGTTATCCCACCAACGCACAAATGGTTTTTCCAACGAACGCCTTGTTAAGGCTTTTACTTCCAAGGAGTTTTAACTGATTGAGTATCCTTTTCCTCTTTGTCTTAAGTTTATTTCGGTGGTTTTTGTTTTGCCTCAACCTGTAACACACACATTCACTCCCAAGTATTCATATTCTCCTGTTTCCCCACTGTTATATCCTTGCTTTCCTTTTCACCAATAAAACATGCGTGTGGGAAATGCCAGGGAAGTAAGAACTGCTGCAATGTCAATGCAGGTAATCTGCAAATCTGATTTTGCATAGCGGCAGAACCATTTATGAGATCTCCAGATTATCTGCATTGACAATGCAGCAGTTATTATTTTATATTTATTATTTATGTATGACATAGATATATAACGTTCATTTTTAAAACATTTTACCCCCAAAATCACAATTCTCTTGCTACCATTTATTTGGTGTTTAAAAGAGGTATTAACCCTTTACCCAACGTAACGGCCAAAACCGGCCAGCGCTATTCTCAAAAATCGCCAATTAATTTTCAAAATATTTTCATTTTTTGTCTCAAAAACATAGGTTATGACCCCTCGTTGGAACGAGCTCGGCGAGCTCGTTCCAACGAGGGGTCATAACCTATGTTTTTGAGACAAAAAATGAAAAAAAATTAGTTATTCAAGAATTTTTTTTGCAAGTGTCGTCTGCTTTTCATGTTAGGTAAAGGGTTAATCATACCCATTTGGTGTATAATACGATGACAGTGTTTGAGCTTGGAATTATTTGAACGAGTAGTGATGAAATTCCAATGTTCGTACATTTTATTTACTTTTTAACAATTTTTATCCTAAAATTACACATTTTCTTGTGATCAGTAATTGGGGTTTCAAGTAAAATATTGTACACGGTTATTTTAATCTAAGTACTATGGAAATGATTGTTGTTTGAACTCTTTTAATGAGTATTGAGCAAATTCGCTGATTTTACTGAATTTTTATATGTTTTCACCTTAAAAACCCCTATGATGGGATTAATGGGGATTTTTCATATGTTATATTGTATACTACTTCCTGCCCAAAAATAATACAAATATTTGTATAGCAATTTCTTAGTGGTTGGGGTATAATTTGACTTGACTGGACTAGTATGATGATTGTGACGTGTGGTTTTTCTGAGTTCTCAGTTATCTTTCTTATGTTTGGGTCTGTTTAGACAGATTTACTGTTTCAGTTTCCAGATAGGCAACTGTTCTGTGTGCTAAGCAGTCCATTCTTTCTATAACGACATCAGCGTTGGTATTAGCTGCATTATGGAGTTGAGTCATGAGGGGATATCTTGGCCCGTGGGGTTTGTTGGGGTCCTTGGTGTGCAAAACAAGCCGTTTTGAAGGCTTCTGTGATTGTGGTTATGGAACACCGCGGCTACTTACCAAACACAGGACGGACAACATCTTGGCCGGCCTATGGGTGATTCGTTCTGGCGCTCCTCGGTCTGACTCGTCGGTGTTGTGATTGAATGGAGAAGATAAAACTCTTCGGACAGATGGAAACTGCCATTGGTGGGCTAATTGTGTCCTTGCACAATGAATATACTGTACATCGATCACAAGGCTGTCTCGTAAAACAGAACAGCTTCTCAGATTCAACGATCACACGATTTTCATCGACAGGTGAAATTTAATAGTTAATATAGTGTTGTGGAGAGGAGTAGGTAGATAATTTCGATTGGATCGTGAATCAGTTGCGATCCGGTGAAAATGCTCCGTCCACGTTTGCAATTATAGAAGTACACCCATTGGGCTGATTTTAGACTACAAGCCCCATGATCATTTCACTTCGGTATTTCCGATCTACTTTAAAAGAACCATTTTGTCACTTCGAAAGCCGTCTTCATTGGTATTGACATTTGGTATCGATACACAATTGTGTAACTGCGGATTTGCAGTAGAATATACGAACCCTTAATATGCATTCAACAAAAGCATCTTACTATAATCTGAATTATTCTGTTTATCATTTTCTTGTTTTGACGCACCCTTTCCCCTCAGCCACTACAAACTTCAAACTCGGCAGGTGCGTGTATTTCTATCCGATATAACTAAACCGTCGTGTTTGGTGGGAATATTTTTTTTGCATTACTTTGCGTTTTTTACAGAGAATCGGCAATTGTGTCGCAAGAAAGATGAAAAGAAAACACTTTAAGATTCGGAGCGTGCTATGGTATAAGGGAGGTAACTCGAAATACCACCTATCGAAAAAGTGAAAAAAAAATTGACGAGACAACACAATCAGGGAAAAAAACATAAAAGTTTATTTTAAGTCGGCACATTCAGGCACAGTACAGATTTACATACAAAACACACAGCCTTATTTTGTACGACAAAAATGAATTCATAAAATCTAATATTTTGATTGGATTTCACCGACTATAACAATCATCCAACAATAAAAGAATAAAAACTATATGATGTAACGCAGTATCAAAATCTGGTTGATGATTGACAGAATGTGGTTTTATCATATGACTCGTCCGTTTTGTTCACGTTAAAACATTTGATATTTTGTTTTCATATTAATCAGTGATACATAAAGCCTTCCGTCAATTTCATTGGTCTATTTCAAAACTAGACAATTTGATTGGCTCAACAAAATACAACTGGGCCACATTTCCGTAATTTGCATAATTAGAGTTGGGAGCTTTCATTGGTAAATTTCAAAACTGGACAATTTGATTAGCTAAACAAACTACAACTGGGTCACATTTGCATAATTTCAGTAGGGAGAATTTACGTTATCTGTCCTATTTAGGTGGGTTATATTGTATTAATCTTTTACCTACAAGAAAAACGCCATTAATTTTTTTTATATTTTCACTTTTTGCTTCCCAAAAATAGGTTATGACCTCTCTTTGGAACGAGCTCGACAAGCTCGTTCCAATGAGGGGTCATAACCTATGTTTTGGAAGCAAAAAATGAAAATTTTTAGTTATACGAGGATGTTTTTTCCAAGTGCCGTCTGCAACTCAAGTTAGGTGATGGGTTAAAAAGTCATACTAAGTGGCTAATTTGTGCGTGTGTGTGTCATATGATAAATAGAATATGAAATGAGTGTTTTTCTCATATAATATTTATGAAACTCGTCCGAATTTTCCGTTTGGGCTCGCCAAAACCTAAAATTCTTAGACTCGTTTCATAAATATTATATGAGAAAAACACTCATTCCATATCCTCTCTTTAGGAAGTTAAAATGACAAATTATGCACAGTTTTCACCTTTACTTTGAGCACCTGTGCTCCTTTTCCCAAGTGGTAGCAGCATGCCATTTCTGATATTGTGCTCAATAAATCTTCACCTAATGTAACGGCCATATTAGGATTATTTAAATAACATCGTCATTTATACTTTGAATTTTCCTTCATTTTTGCCTCAGAAACACGGGTAATACCTCGCCCTGGTAGGAGCGAGCTCGACCAGCCCCTTCTATTTAGGCATCAAAAGCTATGTTTTAAAAAATGTCTGCCTTTCAGGATTTTTGTTTTTATTTAAAAAGTCACTGGCTAGACATGTTCGGTAAAAGATTATACATGAATAAGATTGTTAACTTCTTTGATGAACTTTACGGCTGGCAACAGGTAAGCTATTCTTTGACCGGTGATATGAAACTAGTGAAATATAACACACAGCTGTGGCGGTAACTTGCAGATGGGCAAATGCATCCCCATTCATGGGCTTTCTATATTCCTAACGATAGAAGGCCGTCGTGTTGATTCCGACCCGCATCATTTGCGCTGTGTCAACAGGTAAGACACAATACAAACTTCTTGGGTGAGAACGTGGTGGCGCAGCATGCTAAGGTACACAACAGATTGATGGTACACTTCAACGAATGCTAACTCTACCTGTGCGCGACCATTAGCTGGATAATCTGCCTGTCGCTGCTTTTATGGGGCTGCCTGCGGATAATTCTGCAAAATCCATTCTTAAAAATGACGAAATGACGCTGGCTTTTGAAAGTGACGAATGCGCCGACTTCGAACTTTAAGGCGAGCAAAAGAGTGCTATTCTGGGCCTTCGATACGAATTTATTTCTTTATTTGGTTTAACGACTCTTTCGGCAGTCAGGGTCACCTCGTGCCGTTGTACCCAGAGAGAACCACCAAGCAACGGCGAGGAACTATCAGCCTCCGCAACGTACAAACTCCGCGCATGCAGAGCTAGCATTGGTTGAAGACAAGTGCCCCATCCTCGTGTATTTCGGCGTAGTACACAGCGTCACCGTGCGCCCGCGGGGGCGATCTGGATAAAGTGCCTACCCAAGGACACCACGTACTGGCACGCAGCCACCACTGGCGGGGATCGAAGCGTGGTCATTTCGGTTTGAATTCCAATGCCGTAACCACCGAGACGCAGCGCTCCCTTCGATACGAATTTTAAGAGAGTAACGTTTTTGTCTCCCGCCAATGTAGAAGATAAGATATTCGGAATCGTTGATAATATGAATGAATAGTATTTACATATAGTACAGATGCTTCTTAAAGAGTTGAGGGCTAGATTGCTTTTGATATTCTGAATCTGTTATTTAAAATTTGTTTTATTACAAATTATTGGAGAGTGCCCACAGGCACTTTCCAATAATTTGTCATACAACAAATTTACATGAACACAATATAATTTACGTTTGATTGAATATGAAACATGAACAACGAAAACATTGGTTTTTGCTCTGGGACACTTATTTTTTAAAGTCCTGACAGTGGCTTCTAGCACCCAACCAGTTAATATCATATCCCTCTCCGTGATATTGAACAAAATGCTAGCCAAGCTACCGTATATATGTGGTTCTCCATGATGTTTGTTTTGGTGTTGTGCACATATAATCGTGCCAATACACGGAATTGATCCTGCTATGGTAGCTGAGCAATGCTAGGTGTGATGCCTAACCGCAATTTTAAATGACCTTAGAAGTTGAACATTATAATTTTTCGATACAAAGATGGGCATTAACCCTTCAGCTAACTTCAACGATCATATCCGACAAGCGATATTCACACATCGTCAATGTGTCAGAGTTTAGTACTTGTTCAATGTTTACCTCTAAAATTAGGCATAATGCCCCTCAATGGAACAAGCTCTTCGAGCTAGTTCCAATGAGGGATAATAGTCTATGTTTTTGAGGAATAAATTAAAATATTTAGGTATTAATTTGTAAGTACCGTCATCTAGTAAAGGCTGAAATCATTTCCCCTGAGCTGGGGCCCAAAAGGTGAATAAATATTTTCAAGATATGAAATGATTTCAAAATTTGGCAAACGTTTTACCTTTAATGAGAAGCGACAGTGATGAATTACATAATACTTCCTCTTATTAAAAAGTACGCATTGATATGTATGAAATTACAAGAAAATGAAAGCAAAGATCATTAAACGTGCACATAAATTGGCAAAAATAAATTCGCAACACCGAAGTAAATAATATTTTTTATTATTATTAGGGTTTAACGACACATTAACAGCCAGGGACGTATCATATCGGTGACAGTTTTACGGGTGGAGGAAGTCGGAGTACCCGGAGAGAACCACCGAGCCACGACGAGCAGCTGTCAGCTCTCCAACATCTTAACTCTGAAATCTGCACCGCCGCTCAGGCAGGGTTAGATTGGTTGAAGACATGCGCACCTTCGACGTGCAGTACGCCTTAGTACACAGCTTTATCGTGCCCCCGTGTAGGTAATCGGGGTTAAGTTCCTTGCCCAAGGACACAACGCGGGAACGCGAATCAGTCGCTGAAATGCTCACCCATCCAACTACTAACCGCGCTCGACGTTGCTTTACTTCGGTGATCTGACGAGAACCGGTTACCGCGACGCCACCGCGCCCCCAGTAAATAATATTATGAATAAGACACCGTAAGGAAAGTACAGAACAGGCGGTATTGGAATTTTGATTTCGGTATCGGTTTCTGTATTTTTTATTGGGGGGTGGGGGGGGGGGGGGGTATACCTCGGCATCAATTTGGTATTTTCAGGAAAACAGACTAAGTTGTTGTAGCACCATTCTACCTCAATGTTATAAATTACACCACCAATGAACTCAACAGTGGCATTCTCCTTCGACCACAAATCATATCTAAAGTAATTTTGTAACTTGTTCCAAACGTGCCTTAATGTTTCAAGACCCATTTCAGGATTTTGCTATCCCAGAACATGTTCCCACACCATGTCATATTTAAGGGGTCCTGCTGACAACAGACAAAACACCTGGGCAGTGATTTCTAGTCAGGTCTTGGCTGCCTGTTAAGGCAGCCAAGACCTGACTAGAAATCACTGCCAAGCAACTGGGCATCTACAGGTTGTAGTCTTGAGGACATCCAGACCGTTGAGACTTAACAATACTGAAATGAAAATCAGTCACTTCGTTCGTGAAAATGAACCTTTTAAGAGTTATCAAGCATCAAAAGAGACTTATAAATAGTGAATATCGGAAAATTTGAAAATTCAGACGGTATCGATATTCAGCGATTGTTTCGGTTCGGTTATTTGGTATACCCATGATATCGGTATCGCTTCGACTTATCGGTACGTTGTCCATCACTAAAGGAAAGAGGTTCCAAGAGACATATTTCACCGCGGCGACTGACAACCTTGTTTAGATGCACCAAATTTCTGAGAAAACTTTCCGTAGCAGACGAAAAGTAAGATTTTATCATATTCTTCTCTGAAAATCAGTATGGATGTCGGGATAAAAAATACAAACCAAAAAGTCGTAACAAAACAATCGTGACCGGATTATTGAGAGTCGGCATATATCGAGGACACTTTGATCCGACCTCATAGACTTCGCGGAAATCGGGTGGGTTTCGGCTGATAGTTTTGGAAAGTAGTTTGATTTATTATTCTGAAGAAAAAAGTAGTTGTCACAATTGCGTTGTTCAAATTATGAGAAATTTCTGGAAAGGTACAGTACAGTGATCACAAAAGCGAACAAAGAATTCGACTGGATCCCGACCTGATGGAAATCCTCTTTCCGCTTTCCTTCCATGTCGAAAAAGAAATGTGAGAATACTGAATCTGTGGCATTCCACAGCCTGATATGAAATAAAGTTTGCTGTCACGTGTGCATTTTTGCTCAAGTTACAAGACGAATATCGATTTTTCAACACGAAGTGTAATATTTCTTCACATTTGCAACATAGTAAATACAAAATGTCAATTCGGTGTTTTTTATTCTTTAAATCAAATGATCTTAACAGTGGCATCGATTGATATTCGTCCCTCCTGTTCGTTTCACTCCGGATTTTTCCTTCGAATTCACCTTATAATGACCACCTTTGGCGATAGATAAGCACTCCCCTGAGTGTTGAGTTATAGCATTAATAAAAAGAGGTAAGCGAAAAACTAGAATATTATCTACAAGTATTGGCTGAGAAATACATTTTCCAAAGTCGAGGGGAGATATCCCACACATCCGGTTTCGCGAAAAAATAACTTGTTTCAATTTAGAACACAGAGTAGGGTAGGAGGCCGCAAATCCAGCATTTCTGTCGTATCAAACTACCCGTTATAGATATCTGCGAGTTGTCTAAAACAGTTGCAGTTACGTTCGGTAGAGACTTGTTGTTGTCTCCGTCAAGTACGCCGTGGAAGTCTTTGAAACGAGATATAACGGTTAAAATCGTCATTGTGTTTACAACGTTTAGTTCAAAGTTCGCAAGCATCATTGTTATGCAACCTTTTTGTGTTTTGAAAATTTATAAATTATTTCATGCAATACAATTAGTTTAGTCTGTGAACTGGTGGAATATGGTGAATTAATTTTGGTGGTCAGAATTTCTCCATATATAAATGTTTGTATCATTTTACTGGAGTTATGCGTCCTCGACTGACCTGCGATCAAACCAATCTGGATGAGTAAATTATATTTTGTTTAAAGCAATGTGAACTCTCTTGTCTGAGTACCAGCACTTTTCTGATAATGGTTTCCAGATCATTACAGTAAGGAAATGTCATGCATTTCTGATGCCGGCGATCATCCCGACACGCTATGGATCCCGACCGATTTAAAAATAGGGAGAATGGCAAATCCCTGTCTAAAAATCATTGATAAATGAATGGATTATAAACCCGTGTTGGCACAATTCTTACCGAAAGGCACCCGTGTCGCGTTTAACCCCTAAGGACTGAGCGATTCTCTTGACTTCATATTGCACCACATACTATGAGTCTAAGGTCATATCAAATGTTTCTTACGAGGCCCACTGTAAGAATACCATTCAAATCATATGGTAGTATTTCTGGCAATCAGTTGCTGTTGCCTCAATCGAAAATATTACTGTAATGATTATTTCAAATCAAGGTCTCATCTACCATTCAGAGGAGTGTGCATGTAAAATGGGGCAAACTTTTTTCTTAGAACGAATGCAATCATTTGTTTTTTAATTCCTGCTTTTGCAAAACGGCATCCTCCTTTTGAAAGTTGCAATTTTTAGAAGGATCAATATGTAAAGGTAGAATAATTATTACCCTTCATCGACAATAATTGGTTCTACTCTTCCCGAGGAAGCAATAGCCTTCTGCAACAACGAAGAAAAAAACAACAGTCAGTACCTCGGTTTTGCATCAAGATGGTGCAAAATATAGGTCGACATTGGCAACAGTAGTTTGATAGGACATTTATCCCGTAATATTTTACGGTAGAAGTTAGCGCAGCTGTTTCCAGTACGTTACCGTATTTTAACGTTTTCTATAGTACAGAAGTACGAAGTTGATTCGACTATTGTCTACATGACGTATTGATTGTGTGTTAACCTTGTACCTAACGCGGAATATAGACGACACATGCAAAGAAAATTCTTAAATAACTACTTTTTTCATTTTTGCGTCAAACACAAAGCTTATGACACCTCAAAGGAACGAGCTCAATGGAAGTGTGTTTGGAATTCTTATTTCAGAATCGGGCTCAGAATATCACATACCTACCCAGGACCTCACGAATAATAAAATAAACTCTATGAATTGTAAAAAATTGCAGATATGTCCACCTTTATATGTTTACCTTTTCGAGTGTCTCTGAAGTAGTTAGCAGTAAGTTAAGTCATGAATGCCCTGGTGCATTTACTGAATGTCAAAAATATTTTCTTTAGGTCAGAAGCATTTAAAAATGATAAATACTGTAAATAGAGAGTAATCGCTTGACTGGATTAGTTACGTGAAATAATTCCATAAAAGGTGAGGGACGTTGTACAAACACGAGTGTGCGAATGCGCACGAGTGTTTTACAATGTAGTCCCTCGCCTCAAATGAATTATTCCACGTAACCAGTCCAGTCAAGCGATTACTCTGTTTATTACTTTTCATTATTAACGATAATTATGTTATTTAACCCTTTACCTAACGTAACGGCCAAATCCGGCCATCACTATTCTCAAAAATCTCCATTTTTTGTCTCTAAAACATAAATAATGACCCCTCAGTGGAACAAGCTCGTCGAGCTCGTTCCAATGAGGGGTCATAACCTATGTTTTTGAGACAAAAATGAAAAAAATAGTTATTCATGAATTTTTTTGCAAGTGTCGTTGGCTTTTCATGGTAGGTAAAGGGTTAAAAAAAACAAAAAAACAATGAAGTCCCCATTACATGCGTCTTCGTTTGTGCGCACGGATACATGACACAATTGTTGATTATTGCATAATTCACTTGTGAAATTATCGTTTATAATCAATACCGAAAATCCCAGTAATTCACACCTTGGAAAGTAGTAAAATACTTTAATTTAAATTTCGTGGGTGCTTTCGCCTCTCTACCCCACCATCATAGAACACACAAAAACACAACGTACTTTAAGTTTGTTGGTATTTGCTGGTTTCGCCTCTCTACCTTCACCCCCATAGAATACACAAAACACACTTTCGTTGCCACTTCACTTCTCTGGTTGCAACATTATTCAAAAGCAAATACTTATGAAAAGGGTACGCAGCTTACTGAGTAAGAAAAGTTTTCCATAGGCACTCGGATAAGTTAACATGCACCGGATAGGAGATTTTATCCTATCATTGCATAATGTGGTGTTCCGCAGTGGTGTATGTAGCATGGATAACGTTCCCCGGTGACTGGCCAATCTCTTATATTTATAAACAGAAGTTGGCGGTATAGTGCACGGACGCCGGCGCATTGTCATTTCACTCTACATATTATGCGTTTATGTGTGCAATGTTCGTTGAAATGTTATATTCGTCCGTGACCGCTTTGCATCACGAAAATATGTCCAGCGTGAACAAAATGTCTGTACAGTATTCACCAAGAGCTTCTGTCACCTTCACCCTATGAACGTACAAAACAGTTTACTGAAAACGACTGGAGTCGAATTTACAGTTCCAGGTGTACAAAGAACAGCTAAACAACATTGTTGACATATATCCTTAGCACGCTCTGCCCATCTGCATTTTGATTCACATCAAGAGGGTAGCTGTGGAAGCAACTTTAAGTTAATCCCCGGTATAAATGCCATACCCGAATTTGTAAAGAATGTCTGCTGATTCTTAAATTACAAAATGCGTGAATTTACCTTTACATGTAGTCAAATCAAGGAACGTTAGATAATACCATTTCAAAAATCCTAAATCACATTACTTTACTTTTTGAATCTGGTTTCGTAACCGATGGAAATCTCACACTAACATCTATTTACCACCGGTAATCATTAATTTCAAGGATGGGTCAAGAAGCTCCAGCAAGAAAGGTGCAAATTTTACAACAACATCGTATGCCTTCCTACAAACGTCACGCGCCCACATAATCCACCCGACTTCCTCCCAGATTTGTTCCACTTCTTCTTTATGGTTGTACTGAATAACAAGGCGGTTTGTCCGTTTCCCACACTGTAACTTGACCTGGAGATTCCGTTCATCGAACCTCACGATCACTTCGGCATGCTTCATGAAACAAGCCCATTCCTTTGAAACCGACGACCTGGCAGCTTGAATAAGCTTCCTTTCTTCTACAGACACGTTCGGCACCTTCACAAACAAATTGTTGACATCGTCGCCCCTTATTTGTCCTTTGCATGGCACCTATAAAGAAGAAAAAATATATTTTGCGTTTCACCTCTAAGGCATCTTTATTTTGACATTGATTCATATAATATTATTTCCTAACTTTGCTTAAATGAAAAGATTATTCTTTGTTCGTTTTGCAGTATATCCTTTATGAGGGAAAGGGTGCTCGATGATTGTACATGTAATAGAAATTGGAGAGCTGGAATTGGGATCAAGGGGTCTTTAGACGGGTTATATAAAAAGGATGTGCCAGCTTTTGAGGGGTATCTGGATGGGTCGTTTGGGGGTCTTTGTTGTTGAAAGTGATATCCAAGGCATTGTTGAGGGGATGAATCAAGAAAGGTGAGGAAAGAGTATGTCAAATGGGTAACATAGGTGTACGGAGCACGTTGGAAGAATTCGTTCTGGAATGCCCCAAATATTTGCCTAGTAGAACAAGACTCTTGTGGAAACTAATGGAAAAATGGAATGTAAACCTGAAGTCTGAAGGATAATTGAATGAGGAATGTTAAAGGATTATATTTTATAATTGGGGAGATCGATAAGGCGCCAATGGGGGAATTATGAAACACTTTTTGAATGAATGCTTGGAGACCAGGAAGGAGAGTGGGGAAAAAATAGCCCGGTGGGGCACTTGGTTAATATATTTCTCCTCGTAAGAAGACCGTGATAAATCAGAGGAAGGCCGAAGATTTATTATTCTTCTGCAGAGAGAAGTCACGTTTGGCGCCTTCACAAGCAGATCGTTGACATCGTCGCTCTTTATTCGTACTTTGCGTGGCACCAAAAAAGAAGAAAATAACATAATTTGCGTTTCATAAATAAGGCATCTTTATTCTGACGTTGATTCAAATAATAGTATCTCCTTAGTTTGTTTATATGCAAGGGTTATTCCCTGTTCGTATGTAGCATATCAGAGGTGGATGGGAAGTGGGATGGGGCAGAGATGATCATCATGGATCCTCGAAGAAGACAGCTGCATCCACTTTTGGAACTGATTTCACATGTGAAAAAGTATAATGGTAGAGAGTGTTTTTCAGAGATAAATGGGGGAATAACATGCCAAAGAAATCTATTCCACCATGTATCAGAGATGATTATCATGGACCCTCAAAGTTGCAGTTGATTTCACATGTGAACAAGTGTAATGGTAGAGTGTTTTTCAGAGATAATCGGGGAATAACATGCCAAAGAAATCTATTCCACCATGTAAGCTTGAAAAATGATCTGGCTAACATTCCATCGGATTGCATGCAGCGTTCACATAGCGTCCGGTACACTGCACCATTTGATGTGTTATGATCATCTTGTTGAAATATTGCATTGAAATATTGCACAAGACAGAGTTTCCTCTTAAAACATACCGTGCTACTGAACGGTAAACCATGAAATGTAAAAGAAAAACCATGGTAACCCCATGTTTGGAGTGCCTTTATGGAAAATACCATGGTTTGTGTCTGTGTCTCTGATACATTTTAATGCGGATATTCTTCAGTTGATAAGATACATTTGTCTTTTCACTATTAGAGGATTATAACTGCAGCTCGTAGCAAGGATCTGAGTAGTATGTCTCGCACGTTTGGGGCAAAATTGGCCGGACCTCGGTGCCGGACCTCGGAAGTGACGTAATGTCACTTGATCTAGTGGCGCTATGTTGTGTTGTCATGGTAACCGGCGTGAGCGGCCATGTTGTGACGTCATCCCCATAGTCATACGTGGTGTGAGTGCGCATGCGCAGCGCGTGTTGTTAGGGTGATTCTTGTTTCCGTCGTCCATTTTGTATACTGGAGGCCGCCATCTTGGTTTCTATGATAGCACGTGGTTGCTATGTTACCTAAAGACCTACAACAAGACAGGGGCATGTTCGGACGTTATGCTCGATTGAATCATAGTAAATCAAATTTCTACAAACAACCCGACAATCCCTCCAAATCACCAAAATCCACCCCAAATCACCGAAATTTACATTATCTGATACGGATTTTCCCATTTTACTGGCTTAGCTCGTCATTTATATAGATTATAATCAGATTGCTTGATTTCCCATAAATCTGTATGCAGAGTTATCTCCCCTTATTACAAAGGAGTCATACCCGATTCTCATCAATCAATGGGAAATCAAGCAATCTGATTGGGAAGTTATAATCTACATAAATGATCTAAATAAATAAAATAACAAGGGTACTTGGAATAGGGTCAGAACTAACAAGAATAGACCAGAAAAGCTAAATATGGTAATAATAAGGTAAGCTGTTCCAGTTGATAGGCTCTTCTACGCTACTGGAGTATACTCCATGACAAAGAAACATGGTCAGGTAACGAAAATTATTGCATTGATAAATAGAAGAGAATTGTGAAAGAATTTGAAATAGTACAAGTGGTCGGTTTGTTTGTGGTAAATCGTTGAGAATTATAGGAGAATTCGAAGCCAGAAAAATACTACAATTCAATCGAACACACTCCCAGGGGCCCCCTCGGTACTATATCACTACGTGCTAAGCCGATGAAATGGGAAAATCCGTATCAAATAAAGTCAATTTCGGTGATTTGGGGTGAATTTTGGTGATTTGGAGGGATTGTCGGGTTGTTTGTGGTAATTTGATTTACTCCGATTCAATCGAACATACCCTCCGGACATACCCCTGTCTTGTTGTAGGTCTTTAGGTAACATAGTAACCACGTGCTGCTATAGAAACCAAGATGGCGGCCTCCAGTATACAAAATGGACGACGGAAACACGTATCACCCTAACAACACGCGCTGCGCATGCGCACTCACCCCACGTATCACTATGGGGATGACGTCACAACATGGCCGCTCACGTGGGTTACCATGACAACACAACATGGCGCCACTAGATCACGTGCCATGACGTCACTTCCGAGGTCCGGCCAATGTTGCCCCAAACGTGCGAGACATACTACTGATCTGTATCTCCCACTTTCGCACACACCGTAAATATGCCATACAATATGAGACAGATAGTTTTCAACCAGCTACCGGTAGTACGGTCGGAAACGTCACATTTCTCTTGGAAATTACAAAGCGCATAGTTTTTTCGTAAATTATTGAAACCTTTTAACCAAGAGGAAGCAGCTATAAGGATATATCTACCAGTATTAATAGCTGGTCCTTAATCCAATTGGATTGCTGGGACATCAGCCAAAAACGTTCCAATTCACTGTGACTGCCTCCACCCCCACCCCACCCACCCCAAACAATTGGTGTCAGGACAATCTCACCTATGACGTTTGGAAACGTGTGAGCTGTTACGTCACGAGAGAGAGAGAGAGAGAGAGAGAGAGAGAGAGAGAGAGAGGGAGGGAGGAGAGAGAGATAGAGTGGTGGCCGAGTGGATACGTGCGCTGGTCTCTCACGGCAAAGGGTTTATTGCTGTTACAGCATACCGTTCTACTGGGTGGGGCGTAAAATGGCTGTCCTCTGAGCGGAGAGACACACTCCATGCAGGCAAAAGATCCATTCGTTGTATTCGAGATTATCGAGAAGAGCGAAGCCACGAAGCTCATCCCACACACCCACGCCACTGGGCGTAAATATAAGTTGCATAACTTGCTCATCAATTTTTGTAAAACAAATAAGCTTCACACAGAATAAATTTGCAGTTTCATCACTTCACGTTTTGTCAAAACTAACTACAAAACATGTTGTGAATATTCACAAATTTATATTGCCGTAAAAGTTGTGCATGTCCTCAACATAAACGATTGCCTCATCACCAACGTCTCACGTGTCACTCCAAAATTCGCATTCAATCACGAAGTCTACTTGGTGGTCAGTTAGGAGATAAACGTCTTTTGTTGAGTTAGACATTCGTGAATTTGACCATGGAAACCATTTGTTAACGGGCCCCAAAGGGGCAAGCTAACAACTGTTTTTCCATGGTCATATTCCCGAATGCCTAATAAAACAGAAACGTTTATCTCCATTGTAATTCCTGCTATCGTTAGGAGTGACAAAAATCTCCAAACCGTTTTATTTGAAGAATACAATAAAAAAAATGTCATTTTCGATCTCGGTGTATTTTCCATGATCGAATTTACAGAAAACAACTCCGGGATGTGTTCGATCTGTGATAGGAAAGGTTTAGCGCCGTTGCTCGCGCGTAGTGTGGATACAGATATTTTCTAATTGACCCGATTCTGGACATTAGAGCACGGTAAGAGTGATTTTATCTGAGATTAGAGCACGGAGTCAACCGGCTCTCAGCCAATCAAACTGCGGATTCAGGAAGAACAACGAACGCAAATTTAACTGATGAATTACAAAAAGGAAATACCCTATATTTAAAAACATTAAATCTGGATTTCCGGAGATATATTCATGTGACGTTAAAACGTGAAAATAAATCTACGTCGTCGCAGATTTATTTTTCCTAACTCCGTGAATTTTAATACTTACCAATAGGTGTCATGTTATTGTTTCGACATGTATGCCCTAAACTCTTGTGATCCGAGAAAGGAGATCGAACCACAGAGCAAAACTAGGCACACAGTTTAAAAGACATGTAATTAGGATATTAGAATATGGATACTTGGGATGAATTTATGGGTCTACAAAACAACATTGTCCTCTTTCTGAAGGTGTCTTACTTTCTTTGATTAACAATAAGAATAACATAGGGATGGAAAACAAGCCTTAGTATATCGCCTGTACGCAAGTATTATAAAAATAAGAAGAAGATAAGAAAACAAGACACATTTTCGAATGTCTCTTGTATTTCAGAATTAAAGTAATTAAAGTACGCATTTAAGAGCAAAAAAGACAGAAATCCGTTAAAGACTAATGCAACTTTTCCATTTACTGTTGCTAGAAAGTACACATTAACCTACCTTGTAAAATATCGTACATATCGAAATATATTTACTTATAAGTTCTGAAATGTTCTCTTTTAATTTAATGTACATTCGTCAATGAAGTAAACTGCCATGAATATTGGGTGTAGACCCAAATTTATCCTGAAGACATGGGATGACTCCAGTCTCGTAGCCAGACATTCAATAATAGGGGTGCCCTAGCGATTTTTTTTTTTTTTTTTGGGGGGGGGGGGTATTTGGAAGGCCGCTCTGAGAATGGTGGCGCCTCCCCTACGTGTAACTAGGACTCTCCGCTAATTACCCCCATCCCAACTCCTTCGCTGTGAAGTGGAGATGGGAGATTAACAGCTGGAGTATCCTCGTTAGGACAAGGCTTCCCATCCCAAGCAAATTTGCCAAAATTCCATTGTCTGAGGGGCGAATTTGGGCCATTTATAGAGTGTGTAGCCCTCATTGAAGAGCCAACAAGTATGGGCTAAGACTAGTAGAAACAAATGTCTTTATGAAACAAAATTAACAAAAGCTCGAGAAAAAATGACATGGTGAATTATAGCTGCCTCTTCCCGAGAACGTCGCACAATCTTTCACCCTACATGTACTCAGTATAATAACACATAATATAAACAAAAATAATATACTGTATACATTACATTAGTGACATGCACTTCATGTATCACAGGAGGCCGGTTAAATTAGGGGCCAAACTAGCAATTACTTCAATTTTTCTAGAGATGAATCGTTTTAACTCACAACCACTTACAGCGAATAGGAATAAATGTTGAGCCTAATTTGTTGGGTTTAGAAAACGCCCCCTCCCCCCCCCCCACCCCGACGCACGTCGCAGTGCACGCCAAAGGAAAATACTTCCAGGCTACAAGATTTTTTACGTTAATTTAGCCATAGGAAAAGTGGTTACTTACAAAATAATCCAAGAATGTGCGCAATGCACCGTGTATGGATTTAAACAAAAAACAAGAGTTTCGAATTGAATGTCAGTAAAATGTGGCTAGACGTAATACCGCCGTAAGTGTTGAACTTAGGATTGTAATGTGACATCGAATTCATAGACAAATGAGGTGAAATGTTTGTATCACAAGTTGTGTGAGCCACTTTTATAACTGAGAGCGGAATTATACCCAGCGCGGTAAGGAATGAATGGTTGATGTGATTTCGGTTAGGTTGGGGACGAACTACACTCCGTATTCCACGGGTTAAGAGGATCAGGTCCGACTCCATACCCATTTCCTGGCCAAATGACGCCCAGGTGCCAGATGTCTCCTCGATCGGTCGAGGAAAAGCAGTGAACTGTACGCGACGTTGATCGGGCTGAAGATTTAACATCGATATGCGAGGTCGGGAGTGATCACGACTTATTCCATGTCACTTTCCTGGTCAAATTCCCCCCCCCCCCCCCCCCCAGGTGCCAAATTTTGACATGGTCGGCAGAGGCACGACATTAGCCGAATTATATTCGCATTGCACATGTTGACGGGATAGCATAAACAGGTGTAGTCGCACGCGATCGAGACCTAACCCATATCGCTTTCTAAGTCAATTACCGTAGGTGCCAATTTACTTCTCGATCACCTGAGGCACGGTGACATAACTTATCTACTTGAAGGATTAAAACGATAACGCGACGTCGGATGTGAGCGGAATGTATGCAAGTTTTGATTCCTGGTCAAATTACCCTGGATGCCAAATATTACGTCGATCGGTCAAGGAACGCCTATAAACAAACATAGAGAGTGACTAGTGACTCTTGTTTTTAAAGGCTTCTTGGTGTTCACGTAAGTAGTATATAACTTGGGGGTACGAGGACAGCCCCCTCAGACCCCCGTATTTCGTCTCATAAACGACCCTAGCTGCCTGCAGACTGGCATTCCAGAGAGTCAAAGTGCCACAACCCTATCCAACTATCCTGGCCAGTCAATGAAGATCCACTCAGAGTTCACTCCTGAAATTGCCCCCCCCCCCAAAAAAAAAAAACCCAAAACAATATCATGGAAATACTATCACTAACTCTGTGTTTCTTAAATTTGCTGTTATTCCTACCAGGGTGTGGCAGGATTCTACTATTTTTTACTTGACAACACCGGTTAAAAACGTGGAATTCGTACATAAATTGTAAATGTAGACCGCAGACGTTCGCAAAGAAACAAAATTGGTGTGTTGGTTTGACCAAGCGTTCCTACATGAACATGGTATCTAAGGTACACAATAGCATAGCAACGGCGTTCATACAGGAAAACCTATGTGGGTGTTAGCTTCACTCGCAACCGGAGGTCGCAAGCTACTGACGCCCGCTTTTTTGCCATCATGGTTGAGTGGTATCTTCTTTTTATAACACTGCTGATTGGCGTTCATGTTGGAACGGTAGACTATTAGTCACACCACACCGACACACTAACTGGCATGATTAAAAGCAAATCGGAATGTTCCTTTTTCAGTTCTGGAATTGTCATCTCCTTGAAATTTGTTTCAAAGTCTCGTGTCATCTTCCATGTAATGGCCTTGCCAGCACATTCCATTTGCTCATGCTCCCCCAGTTTGTTACCGATCTCTGGTGTTACGCATTGCTCAAACACAGTTTTAACTGATGTGATAATGTTCCTCATCTCAATCTTTTTTTTGTAGGTGTTTTTTTCCAATATGGCAGCAAGTTCTGTTAACATTGAAGTAAACTCCCTTCTCTTATTTTCATCTGATAAAATTCTGTGTGTAGCTTGTTCAATCGCATCCGTTGAAAATAATGCAATATGTTTGATACTTTCGCCTGCCATATTCTCCTATCAGCCCTTGAGTGACTACTGTGTCACTGAGGAATGTTACCTATTCAAAACTATAGGTGAAAACCGATTTGTAAATAATTCTGATAAGATAGCTTTATTATTGACTTTGTTACGTACATAAGTGTATCTTCCGACATTGTCTATGGTTACACTGTAGTAAATGGTTTTATACACCACTGGGAGCATATGTCTTCATACAATGCTAATCGCCTCTGTAGGTTTAATAAGTTGGAAAGTCTGACAGTGTTCGGTGGTTTCTCCAGTGCTCGTAACATTGTGATCCAAGGTGTTAAAAAATTTGTCACGTTATTTCCGACGTGACATAAATTACTTCTCATGGGCTACATCCTACATATTCACCAGTATTATCATTTTTAAAAAAAAAAAAAGATGACAATGTACGACGCACACATAGTTGCAAAGTCTACTTTTTTACCAGATAAAATAGCAGTGCATTTTACCACAGATAAGAGATAACATTTGCTTGGTTAACTCTTTGCATATTGAGGGTACCAACATAGTCCTCTCTTAGGACCCTCAAATCACTACAAGACATCCTCCTCATCAGTTCCCACACTCTTCAACTTCTGTATTCTTCAAGTTGGAATCTTCTTCACATGTATGGCAGCGGTGGCTGCCTGGTATACCTCTTTGCAAATTTTACTGAGATTTTCCACTTTTTAACATTCTGGAGGGCATCCTGCACAATTTATTTTTGTGATCCAGTCAGTTTGGCTGATATAATCTTCTTTTGTGTTGTTTTTTTTTATTTCTTGATATTGCTTTTGTTCATTTGTGATGTTTCTAAATTCCTCGTCTTTTATACACCCATCCTCGAATGCGAAAACAACCTTCACAGCTATTGTACTAAGTTTTGCTTGTGCCAAGACTCTTATTTCATCATGTTTTTTAATCTTAGCGCTAATCTTCCTCTCTGCTACCTCCCCAATCACACCTAACGCCCCTGTAACAATACCAACACTCTTCAATGGTAAAGCAAGAAGGGCTCCCACTCCAGTAGCTAAAAGACTGGTAGCTGTAGAACCCAACAGCCTGTAAAGCATCCAAACCCTTTTATATTTCTTATACAATCCTTCTCTAATGTTTACCTCATTTTTTCAACAGCTGCTCGATCTCACTAATTCTCTGAAGCCTGTAATCATCCCCACTCATTGAAGCACTCGGGACTTCGGGATATAACCTCTGTTTTTCTTCCGTGATACTCTTCAATATATAATAAGGCAGACTAAAACGACATATTCAGTTCTATGAAGGCAGATGCTATAGTGATTAGGTTAAAATTACTATCATTTTCACTGTAGACGTGTATTCTATCACCAGCATTTACTGACCATGGAAGAAGAAATTGTTTAATTGCTGTCCTGTTGCACTCTTGGATTGTTGCTGTACACCGAGAATCGACATTCACAATACCATTAATAGCTATAGAAACACTAAGACCCTTGTGTCTTTTAACAGAATTACCACTGGTGTCGGTTGAGCATAATGTGAAATATTTCATTCTACCAGATGCAGGCATCATTACTCCAATTTTACCATTGTCTGCTTTATTTGAAGTTGCGAAACGATATGATTTAGCTCCAAAGGAAAAGTTGAAGGTCTCGAAACTAATTTTTCCAACAGTTTCAGCTGTTATGCATATCATTGGTTTTGAAAGTGATTGTAGCGAATGTTGGAAGTATTCCTTACTGACCAGATTCTTAGGCCCTTCGGACGCAGCAATATTAGTTATTTTATTGTCGCCAATATCTATGGGGCCTGACATAGCGCCACCTAACTTCAAAAGGGCTTCAGCATCAACATAAGTTTTCGGTGCAGCATCTCCATCTTTAGTAGGTTGTGGTAGATTTAGTAATTTGTTATAATTCATGTTTATAGCACCCTCCATAACACTACCACCCTTTTTCGCTACTCTTTTCGCAAGCTTCCCGTTCACATACTGCTTATTTGTCGCATCTCTGGGATTGGCAGGCAGTGCTAATCCAGACAACCTCCTACCCTCCAGATCAATTGAACAATCAGCCTCATTTTGCACACAGTTAAGCAGTTGACTTGGTAGCATATTGATTTGAACCATCTTTTTCATTAGTTTTCCACTCTTGTGGTATAAACACAAATACATTCATTGAACATATAGTATTAATCCTGGCTAAATTTAGACTCCTCTTTGTAGAATGAACCCTGCACAATACCCCCATTAGCATCCACTATACTGTAAGTTGGTGGGACTGTTGGAAGCACTTGACTTATAGTAAAGACCTCTCAGTTTGAAGATTCTTACTTGGTCCCCAACTTTCAACAACACTCGAGTTGTTGGAGGCATATCTCCCTATAAACATTCCCAAACCACAGCCTCATTTTTCTTTTTACTGGCTTCTATGGATGTAGTTTGAAGATTCTTACTTGATCCCCAACTTTCAACAACACTCGAGTTGTTGGAGGCATATCTCCCTATAAACATTCCCAAACCACAGCCTCATTTTTCTTTTTACTGGCTTCTGTGGATGTCATCTCGATCGATCTGTGGTAGGAGGTGTTGTAGTTCTCAATAAGTTTAGGCAATACAACAAATCAGTGCTTAGTCTTGTTAGCAGTGAAATACCTGAACATTCTGTCCATTAAAGTTCTATTAAACCTCTCAACAATCTGAGCTTTGGTTTCATTTTCTGTAGCAAACCGATGGATACCAACCATTTTAACATCTCTGGAGATTCTCTATTAATGAACTCTGTACCCTTGTCTGTTTGCAGCTTTTTTGGGCTTTCGTTGTTTAAATATTTTGTTGAATGCTTGTGATATCTCTTTTCCAGTATTCGTTTTGATCAGAATTGCCCATGCATACTTGCTAAATACGTCTGTAACTGTCAGAATGTAGTTTGTGTTTTCGTTAACAGCCGAAAGACTCCTCATATCAACCAAGTCGGCTTGAAATTGTTCATCAACACCCCTCACCATCACTCTTCTAGTGGGATGCTTACCTTTATAAGGCTTGTGTTTGGTATAAGTCTGTTGTCCCTGTAACCAGCTAAGGACATCCCCAGGTTTTATGCCAGTTCTTCGGGATCGTTCAGCTATTGAAGAAAATCCCTGAGCTGGATTGTAATAAATATTTTTCAGCATACTTCTATCTTCTTTTTTTCAGACCTTGACCCATTTGAATCTTCTCAAAGAATTTATAAATTGCAGCAGCAAGTGTTCTCTGATAGCCATCTAAACTGGTGTTATTAGCAATTTTAATAGTCTCATCCATTATTTTTTTTTATCAGCAATGTGCCTGTTAGCTACATCCTTATATGCACTGTAAGCAGCATCATGATAAAAACAAGCTTTGTCTAATGCATTCTTGAATACGTGGCTTGTGTACCCTGTTTGTAAATACATTTCAATGCGAGCCTTATGCTTAGTGCCAGGACCAGCCGCCGAATATGTCCTCACAATAGGGGCCCATAAATGCATCTCAAATGGGAGATTATTCACAAACCTGTTGATTACAGAATCACTCATCGTATATTGCAACCAGTATTAAAACAGAGTGCCAAACAAAGGAATGTCACCTAAGATATGTACTTTACCAATCCCCAACTCCTTTCCTAGCAGTTCCTACCCTTCTTTGAGAGACACAAACTGGCTTTTCCTGCTACCACACACACTACAGACACCTTTGGCCATATACTTTCCAGTCTTACTTCTTACAACTTGAACACTGACAGAAGGCGTGGGTCTCTTACACTTAACACAGTATGAGTTCATTTTGTTTTATATATATATGCGCTGATTAATTTTTTTTGTAATCGATTGGGCTGAAGTTGGTTAGTCAATAATTAATCATTAGGCAACTCATTAGACAACTCATCAATCACATACATGCAGAAGAAGCCGCAGTTGACTTGAGTTGATATCTTCGATTCTATAGGAGTTTTGAACCATTTGCTTTCTAGCCTGTCTCATCCTATCCAAAACCTCTTCTGCTGGGTAAACTCCGAAACTATCAAAGTAAATACAACCAGAACCTACGTTGAAGACGACTACCCAATGAGTGCCAGGTCCCTCCTGGTTATCTAAATTCACTATGCAAAACAATTCCTCTATGTTATCCCTTGCAAACACACCCCCAAAGTAGTCATCTCCTTCATAGTAGTAAAATCAAGGCTTGTAAGGGGAGTCTTCATCTTTTTTTTTTTTAGTTGTCCCGCTCTCCTCAACCCTCTTCCACGCCCTGCTCTTCTTAAACCTTTTACCACCTAAACGTGTAGGTAAAAGGCTGCCAGCGAGTGACGCTATCGAAGTGCCAATGAACCCTCCTTCCTGTTTTGAAATGGAATCATACAAATTTGGCAGGTGTTTGAGGGTAGCACACCTTTTGCCTCCAGCTCTTTCACAATACCCAACAGATCATGTGTGTCCTTTCTCGTGAAGAAGAGAGGTATTACACCATTTCCAGTAGTAGCTTTATGTGTAACTCCTGATATTGCCCCTTTTGCTGCACTGAGCCCCAATGTGCCCAGCACAGGCAAAACTTTGGGAAGCAGAGTCCTCGCAACGTTCAAAACAGACGCACGAAAGCCTCCCTTCTGTGCCTCCATCTGTGTTTTGGACAACGTAATTCTGACAGCTCCATGTGCTTTCCGAAGCGACCACCAATTTGCTGTGAGGATAACTCCAAGGTGACAGCCTCTCCAATTCTTTTCCCTTTTCTGAGTTTGTCAATTTGACTCTCTGTTAAAGAAAATTCAACTGGTTTATACATGGTTATAATAATGTTCAGATTAAAGAGTCATGGTTGCGGAGGGATTTGTAAAGTTAAATGTAGTATGTTTTTCTCTACCTATGAAGAACATCAGTCTAGAGTTATTCGACAACGTTCCTCTAAATCTAATTGTTTGAGCCTTCCTGCGGTCGCTCTCAAATACACATAGTACCTGTGAACTGCTAGCCAATCATTGTAGTGAAGTATTGCGTCTGTATTTTTATCCTTTCCTCCCATATTGAAATTCTCAGCCACCACTTCATATGCTTCAATATCGTTTTGGATATCCTGTGGGAAAAAGTCTCCACTATCTATGACAATCTTCATGGCTGTCATTGATGTGTTTGGCGTGCTCTCAATGTGCTGTTGGTTATTCCATCTCGCTATCGGTACGGCTACACAATACAGTTTCCTCATTCCGTTTAATGAAGCATCCAACTGTATGTCTTGGTGGCCATTGGCACCAGCAATTTCTGCCGGATAATGAAGCCGGTTCCATACAAGAGTTTTTGTCATAGTTAAATTGGCATGCACTTTTCAATGTATGTTCTGAGACACCAACAGGTAGTATGTCACAAATTGTTAAACATTTTCGTGAAATATATTCTGAAGTTTTTAAACATGGGATTGCTTCCACAACAAAATATAAAGCCACCATTCAAGTTGAACCTGACTCTCAACCAATATATTACAAAGTTCGACCAGTGTCATTTGATCTTTGTTCTTAAGTGGAATCAGAGCTTGATAGACTTTAATTGCTTGGTATAATAACTAAAATTGAACGTTCTAAATGGGGCTCTCCCGTAGTTATAGTCCCTAAGTCAGACGGCATTTTAAGATAATGTGGTGACAACAAAGTGACAGTCAACAAGTTCATCAAGCCAGAGTGGTATGGACTACCCAATCGAGAAGATTTTTTTGCAACGTTGGTCAGTGGCAAAGTTTTTGTTAAAAAATTGACTTGTTGTAGGCATACAAACAGTTTGAGTTGGATGAACAGTCTAAAGGATATATGGTTACTAATACTATTAAAGGGGTGTTTGCTTATAACAGATTAAGTTTTGGAGTTTCATCAATACCATCAACATTTCACTCTGTTATTGACAGAATTTTAGAAGGCTTTCCTCATGTGATGTTTTCTTGATGACATTCGTATTTCTTCAGAAAGACAGTCAGAACATATTGAGATTTGAGATACTTGATCGAGTTTCAAAATGACTTCAAAAGCAATGCACTCATATCAAAATAGATAAATGCTATTTTGTAATCTAAGATTGAATATTTGGGACTTGTCATAGACTCGGAAGGTGTTCACCCTAAAGATGATAACATTGATGCTACAATTAATGCACCTAAACCAACAAATGTTACTGAATTGAAGTTTTTTATTGGTCCTTTGACTTATTACTCCAAATATTATCATGACCACGTGGAGCTTAGAACATTCAACGTGAATGATTCAGTGTTTGTCAGAATTTTTCTTCTTGGGCCAGAAAAGTGGCTCAACGGGAAAATTGTCAAAAGATGTAGTCCTTTGACTTATGTTGTGCAGATGGGTGAGAAGAATCATTTGGTGCACATTGATCATCTTATCCAATTTAATCCCCACTATGTACATTTAGATCAAGAAAGTGATAAACATTCAGACTTACAACAAGTCGACACATGTGTATCAGATGTTCAGATGGGTTGCGTCCTGTCACTGTGGCATCAGGTCAAACTAACTCCCCATCTCAGGTTAATCAACCAATTGAAACTTCTGCAGACTGTGAATCAGCTGAGAGTAGCCGTCCTAAAGTTTTGCACAAGTGCCAATTGAGAGTGTCATTGAAAGCAAGGCACGCTACCCACATCACGCAAGGAAACCTTCTGATTGTCTAATCGAGACACTTTGAACAAATAACTTGTATGACCTAACTGTGAAATTCCAAATTAATGTTTTTAAAAACAAAACTACTAAGGTGCCAAATTCTTATTTTGGGGTGGGAAGGGTGGGGGGATGAGTAAAGTGTAATAATTCAGTCTGGCAATTAGCCAGGGTTTCTTTTCCATCTCATTGTTATGATTAAGTAGCCAACCATTTTATGTTGTAGTTTCCGTTTTAGGGAATAAAAACAATGTGGTTTGAAATAATGTTTTGTTAAATCTGAGTTGTTTAAATACTCCTGATGTTCAATCGGTTATTCACAGATATTATAAAGGATAACATATAAACTCGTGTCCTAACTGAGTAGAATAAAGCGGTTTCCTGATATATCCTTTTATTAGATGAATCAATAGACGTATCTTTTCTTCAAAATAGTGATTTATCCAATGTCTTAATTTACTAAATTTTCGGTCGATATCTACAATCTCAGTTGAAATTGTCTTCTTGTACAATGTTCTATGATTTAATGTTGGTTTTTATATTGCAGTCCCCCTTCTTTCAATTGGTCTTGGGCGATTCAGTCTAGGTGGGTCGCCGTTCGCTAGTTCATGAAGAGGAATAAATCCTTGCCGTACTGGTCAGCAAGGCATTGTCTTGCAGTGGCAGACTGGTTTCGGTCGGTGGATTTAGGCATCACAAATGTGCTGGCTGAATTTTACCTGTCCCTAGTCTTGGAGTGCTCTGGCTCGGGCGGCTGCTGTCAGGTTGTATTCCTCGCCGGTACTTGCTGGACAGTGGGTTGCCTTCCATAAGAGGTAGCAATTAAACCACATTAGTCACGATGGGCATCCCAGTTTTGTGTATTAACAACATCAGCCATAATTCGGCAACATGGCTCTGTTCATTTGCCCATCTCCATATTGCTAGTTCGTGCAGTGTTGCAAACAAGCCCTCCCCAATCAGCGTTAGGTAGGTGGGTGCATATTAAGACTTATGTGATGGAGTGGTGTTTTACTGTTCAGCATACTGAGATCTCGAAGTGTTAATGTGCTCCTAGAAATTAAAGACATTGATGTAAGAAAACATCAAGCCTGGCAAAAGTGTTAAAGTTGGCTCGGAAACTGTCTCGTTGACAAAACACAAAGTAGACAGAGATACAGACTCAGTCAAATTTAGTATAGTATTTACTAATGCCGTACAGGTGACCGCGTAGGAGCTGTGGCTGCGCGACATAGCTGCGTGGGGGTACATTTCAAACATGTCGGCTTTGTTTTCGTTCTGTTGTTTATTTACATTTCTGTCAAGGTCATTGGCACTGAGAAAGCATCAATATACAATGCCGTCTAAAATCAAATAATGAGACAGGTCGCCTTGATACAACATTATTATATGGAGACTTGAAAGCTGCCATATTATTTGCGAGGTAACATGACACCTGTTTGAATTTCTTAGGATTACGCGATTGTTTTTCAATGAAAATTTGTGGTATCGCATGATATGCGCTTTCCGTCAGTGATGGGACCAGTATTCAATAAAAGTACACAGACAGTGCTATCCTTTCGCAAATGATGTCCTGTGACTGCATCGTAATGTGTTTTGAATGCCAGGCTTTGTTCTTTGATATCTGAATCACATTTGGCTACAAGTCTCCTGAAATAT
This sequence comes from Pictodentalium vernedei, assembly GCA_031216915.1. Lineage (NCBI taxonomy): Eukaryota > Metazoa > Mollusca > Scaphopoda > Dentaliida > Dentaliidae > Pictodentalium > Pictodentalium vernedei. The sequence goes on along the minus strand of CM062296.1, from coordinate 319,533,447 downwards.
TATTTTATTATCAGTTAAGGTACAAATACGATAAAAGACTTACAGGAAACATTGATGCCTGCTGTCAATTCTGTGAGTTGAATGCAAAAATATCTCGTGTTTTATACATCCAATCTTCTGTTTGATGTATAGTTTGTGTATATTTAATGTGAATTTATGAAATATCAGAGGTGGGAATTTCAAAGTAAAAACAAAATCTCTTACTAATATACGAGCTAAAGGTGATTTTAAACAGAAACAATTTGACGAAAATCGTCGTGATTAGATGGCGTATTTGATATATCAAATGGCTTAATTGTGAGTACAGATTGCAAGCCCAGGCTTCTTTACTTTGTTTGTGCATCTGTCGTATTTTTGCATAGGGGCAGATAATCATACTATTTTTATTGGCGCTATTGGTGTTTTCTGAATAGATCTTGAAATGTTCTGAGCAGGACAGACGTTGAATTAAAATTTTAAAATTGCCTCTTATATTCATTCCAAATTCACCTCTATGTCCGGTGCAAGCTTTCAAACGTGTTGAAAATTGCCCCACGTTCCGATAATGATCCTGCTTTTATATACAGGTATAATGGGAAAGTTGATCCTCTCACTCATCTTCAGTTACAAACCTTTTAAGGAAATTGTTGTCTTGCACTGAAAGGGACGTCTCTTTATACTATTCTCATAGTTTTCGAAGAGGTGGGGCTTCCTTGGCTTTTCAGTCCCATGGTCCAGTTGAGCTTATTCAGTTAACTGGTGACTGGGCTAGTGATGCCTATGGGGCTTATTACTTTTTGCGATAAAGGACAAGTTATTGGCAAAGTCTAAAATTAAAGACAAGATTGCTTCAACGGTTTGCTAATTATATCAATCTTTATTTTCAGTTAATCAACAACTTATAGTACTATTGGTGATCGATTCCCTTTGTAAATATATCAAAGATGTATTTGACTTTGAAGTTAGGGTCTATTCTGGTTATACAGGTCAGTATTCAGGATTTCTCACACATTATTTTTCATTTGGGAACAATCATATAAAAAGAAAATCAGTTGATGCAATCAATTCTGTTTTTAACGATTTGATTACTACAACCGCAAGCATTCATTCCAGTGTTGAAATTGTTATTTCTTCTGTAATTCCTCGACCAAAGGATCGTATTACATTAGGTGGGGATGTTTTAGAAGTTAACACGAAATTTAAAAAGAAACTGCGTTATGTTAGAAACTTTATTGTTTGTAAAATCTTACAAACCATTTGTTTCGACTGGTGCTCTAAAGAGGAGGCTATATGCCGAAATGTATATTTTACCTCTGAACACGGAAGGTACCAGACGTCTTCGGCATTTGTTCATCCAAGTGGTTAACCGATTCTTTTAATTTTGCCTTGCAGATTGTGTATCGGCTGAAATTTACGTTGTGCAGCTTCATATTTGATATTACGTTATCTATTTTTAGGTCGGTCAGATTAGTCGTCGCAGTTCACTTCCTCAAGGACCACTGGCTCCTTGGGTTGCAGCTTAGAGGTATGGAGGCTTGAGTTTGAGTCCCTCTCTCTGGCTCTGCGTAAGATATCTGAGAAGGTATGCGTGGTTTTGAATAATTTGCATGACCGTCCACATGTCTCTTAGTTTTGGTGATCATAGGCTTGGTGGCCTTAATTATCTATCATTTGAGAAGTGACTCATTGATAAGTTGTTCTTTCAGGTTGTCTCGAAATTGTATCTCAGTTGAATTTGTTTTATTCTTGACAATTTAGTTTATAAGGTTATCTGCCGCCCTGAAAGTGTTATATTTACAGGTAGAAAGATGGTTCAGTTGTGATATTTATATGTGGAGAGTGTATAGTAGTTGGATACGTTATGCTATTTGTTTTGACTTTATATCAAATTTGTTTTGTGTTCTGTTCGTCGACTTGGAGTCCTGTTCTAAATGTTTCAACCCTGCAACAAATGCTATCTGTTTTAAATGGTTTCCTTTATTTGCAATTATACTTGTAATCATAGTGCATGGTGATTATTGTATAATTTAAATATTTAATAGTAACTTTTAAAAATCATTTTTCAGTGCAGTCATTATCCTTGTGGCGAGGTACAGCCTTCTACAAAACAAATGTCAACAGTTCCCTCTTTTGTGGTATAGATTTGAGCTGAACCATTTAACCGATCAATCGATTAATCAATGATCAACTTCTTGATCGATCCAAAAAGTAATTGATCGATTAACCGTTACTTTTGAAGTACTGTATTATATGGGTTAACAAAGGAACAAACTTGCTCCAAAACAGGCAAACATTGTCACACTTACTCACATCAATTACATGAGAAAGAGTAAAGCATGCAAGTTACTTGCTGACATACTTGTTTACTTGCTCGCATGATCATCATACTGTATCAGTAGCTAGAAATGGTCATTGTTAACCCTTTACCCTTTGCGGGTAGCAGGCGATACTTGCAAAATAAATTCATGAATTACTAAACATTTTCAATTTTTGTCTCAAAACTTCAAAAGCATAACTTTTGACCTCTCATTGGAACGAGCTCATCGAGCTCGTTCCAATGTGGGGGTCACACGCTATGTTTTTTAGACCACAATTAAAAACATAATAAACGTAAAGGAGATTTTTGTTTATACGCCTAGTCGGTTTTGTTTGTTCCGTAGGGTAAAAAGGTTCATGCTGTAAATCATCAACGGTATGGCAGTTATTCAGATATCTATTTGGACAAGTGATTAATCTGTTAACCAAGGTTAATTCACGTGATTAATCGATCAAGAAAACTCCTTACCCGTTTCAGTTCTAGTATAGAAGAGTTGAATACGGAATTTTGATATACTGCGCTATAAAAGAAACAAATGTGAAACTTTGGTAAATATGGTAATGGACTTGACATAAATAAAAAGAAAACAGGGAACTTGATGCAATCTGGGAGGTAAACATTTTTCGAAAGTATGGGAGGCAATATTAGAAGTTACCGTGACGAATTGACGGTAACATGGTCTGAGGTTTGCGGCTCGGAGCTTATGTTAGTAGGTATAAAAGGCCGATATACGACCACTTGTACATGTACGTGTACAACATACGCACACGATACGTTCACCAACGTGGAATTCGGTGTTAAATCACACGCTTGTTCACAAAAACTGTACTTTGGTCTTGAAGCCCTCATGTACAGTCAGTGACTCCTAGATGGCGCTTTTAGCGTCAAACACTCGTGGTGAACGCATCGTGTGCGTGTGTTGTACATCTTCAGTTGTATCGTGTACGTGATTTTTGGTCTACGTTCGCATCGCAGATCAGACCCATCGATCCATCGTCGGCGAACGCGATCGAAGGCAAAAGATTCTGGGTGATCATCAAAAAACAGCTTTTGCAGTTCTAGACCAGTGGTCCAGAATCGGCAATCGCGTTGGTACAGATGGTCCAGAAACTCTCCCTCGTTTTTGAGACGGTCACGTTTTTGATTGATATAAATATAGGGGAGAAAAAAAAATATAAATAAATAGTAATTTAGAAAAATAAAATATATCAAATCGAATAGATAATAAAAAAAAAAATACGTAAATCATGAGCGATTCTCAGATGATTAGAGCGAGGTTTCTGTTAAACATGCTGATGAGAGCATACGCAATCTGCGTGAACGAACAACTACGTCCCATCTTGTTAGAACGATGCGTCGGATGTCGGGATCATCTAGACTTCGATCACGAGGATCATTCGTGTCTGACGATGGAAAGGGAAGATATGGTCGTCATGTATTTCGAACCGGCGTTCGAACGCGTTAAATTCGACGATGTGATCACGTTTTGGAAGAGATTAGTCTACTGTAAGAATCGAGATAGACCCACAGATTCGGAAGAACTGAAATTGGCGCGTAGAAGTTTGACTTTAGAAGACAAGGGATGCATCAAGAAATTATTGCTGAACGAAGCATACGTCTAAGTTTTGTTTTTCGTTGATATAAAAATAAGGGAGAGTAGAAAATAAAAAAAAAATAAATACACACATAAATTTTTTTATCTAATATTAGAAAAGAAAAGAAAGAAAGAAAGAAAGAAAGAAAAAAAAAACACAAAAAAATGAGAACCAGAAATAAATTGTATCCGACGTTAGAGGACGACGAGGACGAGAAGCCGAATAGCGTCTTGCCGACGGCGCCGTCGCTAGAAGAAAGAGAAAGAGGAGAGAAGTATCGCATCGATCAAATCAGTAGAATTCAATTGTATCTGACTCGAGAGAGAGATTCTCGTCGTTCCCTCAAGAAGAAGTATTCGCGTTTCGTGAAATTCGTCAACGGGATCGACACGACACTCATCACGATTTCCATGGGTTTACACGTGGCCGGCATAGGATTGTTGTCGACCGCGGTCGGCATTCCGATCGTGCTGACCGTAGAAGGAGTGGCTCTCGCCGCCGGATTGTTCAGCACGCTCGGAAACTTTTTGAGTAGGAAATTATATCTGAAGGCTAGGAAACACGACAAGATTCGCGTCTTGGCCGACTCCAAGATCGACACGATATCCGAAATGATCTCTATGGCGTTGAAAGACGGTAGGATATCGGACGGAGAATACTTCGCGATATTGAGCGAGAAAACGAAATACGATGCCATGAAAGAAGCTGTGAGAATCAAGACTCGTCAGATCATCAAGGAAGAGATGAAGGATTCTCTCGTGGAAAAGGGGAGGAGAGAGGCCAGGGAGGAATTCAGTAAGATGATAGAACTCAAGGGCAGCGATTAAAAAAAAAAATATATATATATAATAAGAACAGAATTTTAAAAAAAAAATATTAAATTTATATATAAAATAAAAAAAACGAAATTAATTTAAATAACTCTTAAAAATGTATTGCGTAAAGTGTAAGAGAGTTACCGAGACGAGTAATTCTCGAGAAGTGCGAACTAAAAACGACAGACGGATGCTTCGCGGAATTTACGACGTGTGTGGTTCTATAAAGACTCGATTCGTCAAACAAAAGAACGCGAGCAAAGGCAAAGGCATCGTGAATAAAATGATCAACAATCTACCTTTCGAAATGCATCTGCCCGGTCACAGTTTCACGGGACCAGGAACGAAATTGAACAAGAGACTCAACGCCGATCTGACACCCAAATCTTGGAGCAAACCCGTGAATAGGGTGGACGCGGCCGCGTACGATCACGATCTGTGCTACGCCGGACATCCCGACACCAAGACTCGCAACAACGTCTGCGACAAAAACATGTTGACGAGATTGAAAGGCATATCGAATCCGTCCAGGAGAGAGAAGATGGAACGTTCGCTGGTCGGCAATCTGATCGGTGCGAAACGTCGATTCGGATGGGGCGTTCAAAAAAAAAAGCGCATCTGAAAAAGAGAAGAAGAAGAAACGATTATTGACGAGCGAATTGGCAGAGGAGTTACACAAACCCATAGTGCATAAATTTCGAAAGAGAAGGGTGTTCGTGAAGGGTCTGGACGATATTTGGTTCGCCGACTTGGTCGACATGAGATCGTTTTCGAGGTGGAACGAGGGCGTCAAATATCTATTGACAGTCATCGACGTGTTTTCCAAATACGGTTGGATCAGAGCTTTGAAGAATAAATCGGGACCTTGCGTCGCAGAGGCTCTGAAGAGCGTGTTCGACTCGTCCTCTCGAAAACCGAATAAATTGTGGGTGGACAAGGGAAAGGAATTCTACAACAAGGACGTTCATCGATTGGTAGACCTCTACTCGATCGAAAACGAAGAGAAAGCCAGCATGGTGGAACGTTGGAATCGAACGATGAAGGAGAAGATGTACAGATACTTCACGGCCAATTCGACCAAGAAATACATATACGCTCTGAACGGTCTGGTGAAAGATTACAACAACACCCGACACAGATCGATCAAGATGACTCCCGCGGAAGCTAGCGATCCTCGAAACGAAAAACGGGTCTACGCGAATCTATATCCCGAGAGATCTAAGATCGGGAAGAAGTCTAGAACGCCGAAATTTGCGGTCGGCGATCGAGTGAGAATCTACGCTTATAAGAAGCACTTCGAAAAGGGTTATACTCTTCGATGGACCTCGGAAATCTTCGTGATCATCAAAATATTTCACACCGATCGGTGACTTACGAAATCGAAGCTTTGGATGGAGAAGAGATCATCGGAAAGTTTTACGAACAACAATTACAGAAGACGAAGTTTTGATGAAGAACACAAAAATTTTTTTTTTTATTTACTCTCTTTGACATTTTCTTGTTTACACACACATATATATAAGAGAGAAAAAAATAAATAATAATAAAAAATAACTAAAAACTATTTTTTTTAGATAAAGAAAAGCAAGTGAATTAATAAACAAAAAAAACTAAAAAATCCTTTAAAATGACAAATATACTAGATATAGCACAAAGCATAGTGAAAGATGAAAGTATTCAAGAATATGAGGTTCACGAATACGAAACGGTAACCGGAACGAGTTTGAACAATGCGGGAGAGATAAGAATCAACGTCAAAACTCAAGATCTATTCGTACATCCTAGCGAGAGTTACATAGTGGTGCAGGGACGTCTCACCAAGGGAGATGGGAGCGACTATGCCGACGACGACACGGTTACTCTTGCCAATAATGGCATCATGCATCTGTTCAGTAACATAAAATACATGCTATCCGGACAAGAGATAGAATCTGTGTTTGATCCCGGTCAGGCCACCACGATGTTCAGACTCTTGACGTATCCTGATGACTTTTCGAAATCCAGAGGACTTAATCAGTTGTGGGTGAAAGACACTGTAGGCCCTACTAGCGCCGGCGCCGCCGCGATATTCGACTACGTCGTCAAGACGTCCAGACCTAAAGGAACGTTTTCGTTCAGGATACCTTTGAAACACATCTTCGGATTCGCGGACGATTACAACAAGATTATGTATGGATTCAAACACAATCTGACGTTGATTCGAAAAGGAAACGATGACGCAATAGTGAGACTCGCCGCGACCGATGCGGGTAAGATAACTCTACACAAGATATCGTGGTTCGTTCCGCACGTGGAGCCTACGACGGATGAGAAAACGCATCTCTACAAGATCATACAATCCAAGAGTAAATTACCTGTGGGATTTAGAATGGGACAGTGCGACACGGCTAGCATTCCTCCCTCCACGAATCACTTCAATTGGAGATTGATGGTGAAATCCGCTTCCGAGAGACCGCGTTTCATCGTGGTCGCGTTTCAGACCGATAGGGACGGGTCTCAGGAAAAGAATGCGTCGCTGTTCGATCACTGCCATTTGAGAAACATGCAAGTGTTTCTGAATGCCACGAGATATCCGACAATCGATTACAATGCGTCATTCGACAAGAACGATTTCTGCAGGCTGTACGGCGACGCCGCTGATTTTAGAAAGAAGTATCACGGTCTAGACGAATTGATGAGCAATCCCAACATATCTCCCGGTGAATACAAGTCGATGTATCCCATGTTCGTGTTCGACGTCAGTAAACAGAGCGAACGACTCAAGAGTAGCGTGTTAGACATTCAGATCAAGATGCAATTCGATAGGAACGTGCCGAGAAAAACCGAAGCCTTCACCCTGGTTCTGTCGGACAGAGAATTACAATTCGAATCGGACGGAAATAAGATGTCGATCATTCGATGAGAGACGAGTGTGTGAAAAGAAAAAAAATAAAAAACAAAAAAAAAATGAAAAGTAATGTGTGATTATTAAAAACAACAAAAAAAAAAAGTAATGAGATATAGAGAGATGTTCAATCTCTCTATATCACATTACTTTATTTTTTTTTTTTGTTTTTTTTTAATAATCACACATTACTTTTCATTTTTTTTTTTTAATTCATTATTTTTTTCCACGCGTTCACTGTTTGTTCAAAGGATCCAGTTCGATCAGTAGACTCCCCGGAAGTGGCGGCTTCAGGATTATTGGTTTTCGTGACGAAATTAATCCTGTCTCCAGCGTTCACTTTGAGAGGCGTGCCGAACGTGCTGACATTCGCGTGTTGATTCTCAGTCTTTTCGACGCTGTATCTCTTATCGCTCTCCACACCATTCACCATGAGATTGACGACCGCTCTGTTATTCAAATCCGAGGAAGCCAGACTCATTCGAAGGATTTCACCTCCCAGCGGCATGGGATATCCCACCTGACCATGTTTCAATCCGCAGGCGTCCGTCATGTGCATGGGTTCCGGTAGATTCGTGAGCGCGTGTCCGCCCATGTCTAGTTTACCTTCCATGATGTCGCCCTTTCTCCAGACCGAGTTGTCGTCCACGTTCTTCCTGCTTACCATGCTGGAATCGAATTCGGGATCGTGATCGAGACCGAATAAATTGTGACCGTTCATGTTGATGCCACCCTCCATGGTTCCACCAGATTCTTTGTTCAGGTAGAGATTGTCCACTTGCAATTCTAGGTATTCTTGCAATTGTATCACGGAAGAATCCACATAGCCCTTGTTGACAGCAGTTGAGTCCGCATCCGTGTTGTCGATCTTCAACAGATTCAATATCTTGTGGAATCCCGCATTCAGATCCGATTTCATTTCACGTCCGTCTGACTTTCTCTGTTCCAGATGGTCGCCACGTCCTTGGGATTCGTGGGAGTGGCCACGTTCGTTATCTTGTAAGAATTGGCGTTCAATTCCGAGTGCATCGTTTTCGTAACGTATTTTTTTCTCAGGTGTTCACTGAATCGTCGTCCGCGTATTTCTTGGTGGTGGCATTGGTGGGATCTACGGGATTCGCGACGTTCACCAAACGTTTTGGATTTCAGATTGAGATCGTCGGTCATGGTTTTATCCACGTAATTATCAAGCAGGATTTGTTCGAAATCGGAGTTCCCCCTGTCGACGTATTTTTTAGTCGATGCATCTGTGAGATCTATCAGCTCGGGAAGATTGTAGAGCTTCTTATCATTCATGTTCAGAGGTTCTGCTCGAGGTTTGTATCTCCGAACGTAACGCTCGTCCAAGTTGGCAACGTCATAACCATCGTCGACTTCGAATGTCTTCCTCTTCTTTCTCGTGTCAACTTTTTCATCGTCACTTCTACCAAATTTATCGACTGTCATGTTGTTGTAAGGATTTTTTTTTTTTTGTTGTTGTTGTTTAGAAAAAAAAAATGTGTTCAAAACGCAGTTTATTAAAAAATGAACTATGTTATTTTATTTTTCGTTTTTTATTCGATTAAAATTTTTTTAAAATAATTTTTTTATCTTTATATATATACTATAAAAAAAAATCTCTCTTTAATGTAAGTCATTGAGAATGTTTTGGAATTCATCTCCTTCAGACCATCTCTTGAGAACGTAGAGACACAGGTGACAGCAAAACACTTGATCTGGTGATTGCACTTGATCCGTGTTGTAAAGAACCATCGATTTGTTGAAATAGTTCTTTATTTCTTTCGGCGGCGAGATTCCGTAGCTGTCGAAATAATAATTCTTCTTCTTCCCATTCTTGAACCACGCCAGCCAGTGAGTGCCTTCACCCGATGAATCGTCTAGATTTAAAATTCCGCATTCCGTTTGCCGAGGTCTTCTCTTCGGCAAGGCATCTCTGGAAAACACACCTAGAAAATCTTTGATTTTCAAATCTTTTGCCGCATTCAACAGATCGATGTTGGATAGGGATTCGTTGGGTAAGATAATACCTTCTACGGATATCTTTATTTTCTTATTCATAGATGCATATATATATTTTTTTTTATTTATTTTATTATAATTCACTAAAAATGACGTTATTTTTTTTCTATTTTTTTTCTTTTTCTTTTTAAACTAACTCTATCGACTTCCACAATCTTGAATCCGTCGAATTCCTTGACTTCTATAATCTTGGATTCATCTAATTCTTCTTTTAAACTAACTTTCTCGATGTCACTATCGATTTCCATAATTTAATGTTCATCTAATTCCTCTTGATTTTCTAGAATCCTATCATCCACAATCGTATCTGGAATCTTATCATCTACAATCATATCTGGAATCCAATCATCCACATTCATATCGTCTCTAATTAGATCCACAGTCCAATGTCCGAGTGCCAAAGTGCTTATTTTATCATCTAATACGAATCTCTTGTCGTCGTCAGCCGTCAGCGAAATCTTGTCGACTATTTCGGTATACAGGTCGTGATTTTCACTTCGAATCGATTTCATAGTCTTATACACCGGACCACTTCCTAACAGACAATCTTTATACTCTTGGAAAGAGATGTTTTTCTTCACCACGCACGCTTTAACTCCTTTACACTTCTTGATCTCTTCATCATCTTCTAGACGATAAGCATAGAGTTTGGGTCTCAAGCCCACGAATTCGACGATTTGTTTACCGCCGCTCTCGTCCTTAAATTTACGCAACACATTCTTGTTGTCGTTCGATTGAATGTTGGATGAGTGATCGACGGGATAATTGCTCGTGTCGAACCACTCGGCCACGTCCGGAGATATGTCTCGGTAGACGTCTTTCATCTCTATCTCGTAAACTAAACTGTCCGTGTCGGTGAACAGTAGTTTGGCTTTGTCGCCAAATTTTTGTTTGACGTAGTCATAGTGAAACTCGTACATCAATCGCTTGCTGACATCTAAGATGATCGGTCCAAGATAATACGGTTTGTCGAACTTCAGGTGCGTCTTTTGCATGTGAACAGCCACTAGATTTTTGCTGAATATGGTTCGGTGTTTGTAATTGGGTTTCGCCACTAATTTTTTAGCTCTTTTCTCAGACGTGACGAGTCGAACGTCGGTTCTCTTCCAGATGTTTTCCATCGATTTACCGTACACGCAGTTGTTCATGAGTTTGAAGAAGTCTTCTTTGAAATCGTTCTTAGCTCGGGTTCTGAGATTCGTGTTGAGATCGATGTATTTTTTCATCCAAGGCTCTTCGTCGAATCGAATGATGCGATGTATGTCGACTAATTTCATCCCATAATCGACGTACTGTTTCAAATTCTCACTGTAGACGATGTAGTTATGTTTGTTAAATAAATTGGGAATGAGTTTTTCCTCGTCTCCTTCATTCGGTTCCATTCGTTCGGGAGCCAGCGGATAATCGTTGTGCGAATCGTGTAATTCTTCTGGATAGTTCAAATCGACTTCTAAAATGCAAGGATAGTCTCTCCATTTTTGCATCTCTTCCGGTTCCTTCACCCATTCAAAATTTCCAATCGGTAAAGGATGACTCATTGCCCAACCGTACAGATTATTGGCGTTCCAATACTGTATGTATTTAGTCGACCGTTTTGAATCGAAACCTTCTTTCATGTAGGGATTGTTAGCCTCAGAATGTCTGTGAGAGATCATTGAGACGCCACCTCTCACAGCCCTTTCGAACATGAGCAACATGTCCACGTCAGATAATAATTCCAATTGGACTTCGGTGGTCTTCAACAGAGCATCCCACGCCAGACCGGGTGCGGTGAAATACCAAGCGGGATCCAGATCGTAATTTCGATGACAGACGTCTCGAAAATTTTCGAACACGTCTGCCAAGAGCAGAACGTCGTTCTTCAGATAGAGATCGTGATAATCTCTCATGGTTTTCATATCGAATGATTTCCACACGTTTTTGGCGTGTTCGTAATTCTCGTCGGAAATGTCGGATTCGTATAATTTCGAATAAAAATCATCTTTCAAAGGTAGTGCAGTGTCTTCAAATCTCTTTAGATCATTCATGTAATCGTAAGGATAGACTCCTTTCCTCAACATGACGTCTACTCGTTCTCCGAAATGTTCGCTCATGATTTTAAATTTATCTTTGCTCATGTTATCGACTAATTTTTCCAGAGCGGTTGACATGAATTTAAAAGTGTCGATGAAACGTATGCATCTACGAATGGATTTCGTTTTTTCATTCGACGTATTTCCGTCAATTACTCTTTCCCTCTCCATGAGCTTCCATTTCATGAAGGAAATGTATCTTTCTTTGCTGTTTGCGATGCAATTTAATTCTTTGTGCGAGGTGCCGAGATTTTTCACGAACAGATGACTGTCGTAACCCGAGAGATTGTGAAACATCACCGGATAGAAAGTGGCGTCTCGATATTTTAAATTACACTTGCTGTGAGCCGGACCATGATACAGACCCGTGTAATGATCGTGGTCTCTGACCTTCTTATTTTCCTCCGAATTCTCGTCGAACGATTGTCATTCGGTGGCTCTGTTATTTTTGTCTTGCTGCTCTCGTGTGATGATCATTTTTGCCGGAGTTTTGAATTTGTCGTATAACATTTGAATTTTCGATTCTAACTCTTCCACGAACCTTTGAGCCACGTCGCCGTCTTCGCGCTGTTTCGTGTAGGTGAAGGGACCCATGTCGTGTTGCGAGTCGAAAGCGCATTTCACATAAATGCAATAGCCCGAAGGTATGTGTTTTTGATATCTTTCGACGTAACTTTGAAGAGCGTTGGGTTGACAGGAACTCATTTTCGCGGTGAAACATTCGAAATCGGCGTACGCGACGATGGTACTTTTAACCTTCTGTTGTGATTTTCAAACTTCACGATGGTGTTGGGTTTGGGCATTTCGACGGCGACACCTTGATTTTCGTTGCAATATTCCTGATGTTTCGCTAATGATTTTTCAGTCTTAAACATGTTCATGCAGTTGCAACATAAAGATATCTTATGTCCATGATTATTATTTTGTCTCGACAGTAATCGGCTCGGATGTTTAACCCAACAATAATGACGATTGTCACCATTCGAAATTGATAATAAAATAATCGTCTTTTCTCTTCCACGATACGAAGTCTGTCTGAGAGGATAGATCTTTTGATTTTCGTCGTCGTATCCCAAGACGTTCACCGCTACGGTGGGATTTTGAACCTCAAAACGTTCGATGTGTTTTAACTTTGTTGGAAAAGTCACTCTGGTCCAATCAAGATTTTTAGAAGTTTCCTCGTAACGAGAAACTCTATCGGCGTGTATTTCGACAGGGTATAAAGCGGAGGTGACTGCCCATTTAAAACACTGATCATCTTTATTTCTCACGTTGACCACAGCGTGTTTCTTAGTCAAGAAATACGGTAATTCCAAGTAGGAAGATCCTTTCAACGGTTCATTTTTAGTCATGTGAATTTCGAGTTTCAACACCTCGTCGAACATCCAATTACTACCTTCATTTTGATAATTCGCGAGAGACGTCAACATCTTGTCTTTCATCTTTTCGAAAATGTCCGATAGATCTGAACCTCGAAATACGGGTTTGACGTTAGATCTGAAATATGCATTTTTCACGATGCTCTCACCGGACTTCACGTCGATTTTATTCATTATACAGTGGAGTATCATCTTAATTTTTAATCCCAAGTTCGTGTATTCGCGAAACAAATCCAATACTTTTTTCTTCACCCGTTCCATGAACAATTTCGGATCGACTTTCTTCGATGAGGGAAACACATCGAAAGTTTTAAAAATGTCTTCGATCGCACTCTCCCATTCTACAGGTTTCGATTGGAATAGTTCCGCAACGAGTCATCTTACATATTCTTCTCCTTTCTCTTCGTCGATTGCTCGTTGAATTTCGCTCGATATATCTCGTTTGTCTCGAATCTGAAGTGCATCACTCGTTTTCGTTTTAGTTTTTCTTTTCTTTTCTTTGGAAACTTGATGTTTTTCAACGGCTTTTCGTTTAGTCTTCTTCTTATTTTTCACAACCGACGCATCTTTTGACGTTGTTGCTATCGACATTTCGTTTGCCTTTCTAGCGTTTCGCAAATAATCTTGTATGACTTCAATTTTTTTTGCATTAGTTCTATGCTTTCTGAAATCTGAAATTTGTAATAGACTACAAATCTTGTTTAACTGAGGTATGGTTTTCTCATTTAAATTTACCATTGTTTTATCTGTTTGCTTCATTTGTAAGAATATTTTTTTTTTTTGGAATTTTGTATTAAATAATTTGTTAAGGGCCTATATAACTAATGGAATTTTGTTTATTTTGAAATTCTCACCTCTCATATTCCTTAAATTCAGATTAAATATACACAAAGTATACATCAAAATGAAGATTGGGATGTATAGAACACGAAACACATATGTAATCAACTCATAGAGTCGACTGTAGGCACCACTGGTTCCTGGAAGTCTGCTACCGTATTCGCACCAGAACTGATAATAAAATAATATTTCATCAGAACAACTTGTGGTCAAATGTGCTTCATATATCCAAGAACAAAGCTAGGCATTCAAAACACTTTCGAATACAGCGATAGGACTGCATTTTGGAAAAGGACAACACTGTCTGCATTTTTTATTGAAGATGGTTTCCATGCTCGACAGACATGCGCAAATCATTCGAATTTCTATCGAAAAACAAAATCGTAATTCTAAGAAATTTCAACAGGTATCATGATACCTTGAATTGAATATGGCAACTGTGCAATCTCTGTCTAATAACAGTATACTGTATGAAGGCGATCTTTTTCATTATTTGATTTTAGACGGCGTTGTTTTTACATGCTTTTTCTGTCCGATGACGTCGACCGGAAATCGAAAGTATACTCATATGTAAACAAAAGCAAAGGCTTTTGAATTTTCCCCAATGCGGCTCTGTCTCCGTGTTTTGAAGAATTTTTATCCCCTAGCTGTGTTCTTGGATATATAAAGCACATTTGGCCACAAGCTGTTTTCTTGAAATATTATTAAATTATCAGTTCTGGTGCGAATACGGCAGCAGACTTCCAGGAACCAGTGGAGCCTACAGTCGACTCTATGAGTTGATTACACATGTGTTTCGTGTTCTATACCTCCCATCCTTCATTTTGATGTACATTTTGTGTATATTTAATTTGAATTGAAGGAATATCAGAGGTGAGAATTTTCAAAATAAACAGAATTTCATTACTTATATAGGCCCTTAAAAAAGTTTTGCTTTTTTTTAACTCTATATATATAATAGAAAAAAAAAAAAAGTTAAATTTTAAAATTCCATTTTTTTAATACAAAATTTAAAATAAACATTATTTGTAAGAATTCATAAAAAAACAAATAATCAATCATGACAACAACAACACCTAAAAGATGTGGATTGAAATTGAAATGAGATGAAGGGTATGAGAACTCCAGTTTTAATATCTATACATTACAACCACACGATCCCATCGAATTGAATGAGGTTGAGATGGTGGACTTAGAGCGCTACTACCACAAATATCGAATGTGTTTGAAAGTGGATGAAGCTGCGCTCGATTTGTTTTATGAGTACCAAAGCGAACTGTTGATTAATATCATCGTCGCCGAAGACAGAGAATTCGACAGGGGTGATTTATTGTTGTCCTATGGAAGTTACATATATCCAATAATCTCACCCGAACTCGTGAAGAAATCGGGTGGTGAGAGCGCATTCGCCTATGAAAAAAAACTCAAAAGAGTAAAGATGAACATTCACACCATTTACGTATGTGGAAAAATGACAAATGTCAACTTGCTAATAACGGACTTGGAAATATAAACAATAGAGAGATTGAAATTAAAAAAAAAATCAACTTTTTATATATATATAAAGAGAAAAAAACTTTTACTAACAAATTTTTTACATTAAAGAAAATTAAAAATTAAAAAAACAACTTTTATATATATACAAAGCAAAAAAAAAATAACAAACTTTTTTTTTAAACAAATTATTATTTAAATACAAAATTTAAAATATACATTATTTGCAAGAATTCGTAAAAACAAAAAAAACAAATAATCGATCATGAAGACAACAACACCTAAAAGCATGAAGACAACAACACCTAAAAGATGCGAATTGAAATTGAAATGAGTCAAAACGTATAAGAAATTTGGTCATAAAATCTATAGATTTCAACGACACGATCCCATCGAATTGAACGATGTCGAGATGAAGGGCTTAGAGCACAAATACGAGAAATATAAGATGCCTCTGAAATTGGACGAAGCCGCGTTCGATTTGATTTACGAGTATCAAAGCGATCTGCAGAACATCATCATCGCTGAAGATAGAGAATTTGACAAGGACGATTTGTCGTTGCCTTATGGAAATTACATATTTCCAAACATCTCATTCGAACTCGTGAAGAAATTGGGTGGTGAGAGCGAGTTGACCGATGTAAGAAAACTCAAAAGAGTAAAGATAAACATTCAACACGTTTTCGAAAAAGGAGTAGACACAGCGTCAACATGCTAATAACGGACTTGGAAATATAAACAATAGAGTGATTGATTTTTAGCGAATAAAACATGAAAAAAAAAAAAGTAATGAGATCATCTTTAGATCTCATTTACTTTTTCTTTTTTTTTTGTTTTCCTTCTTCTTCACTATCATCATAATATATTATAATAACGTTTCCTTTTCTCTCAAATTTCTGCGTCGATTCTTCTTCTTTTCCTTTTTTTCTTTTTCTTTGTGATGTGATACGTTCATGGTAACATTTGTGTTTATCCGAATCATAATTATGAACGAATGTTGTGCATCTCTTGGTAACATTCACTTCAGAAGGTAGTGGTGACTGTGGAAAGCATCGTCTCATTCTCAACTGTATATCCCGCGCTTTATCTATCTCTTTCCTCAGATATCCATCATTAGCGTCTAACCATTTCTTTATTTCTTAGCTCTCTGGCTCGCGATGTTCGTCATTATCGTCAAATTGTTTCTCCACCTTTTCATCCAGGTGATAAATTTGTTTCTCCACCTTTTCACCCATTTTAAATATATTATTTTATACTTTCTATGATTTTATATATTTTATATAATGTTTATATTTAAAATAACATATTCAAAATCGGTATGTTCTTAAATGGCGAATTCTCACCGAGCAACAAACCCTTGCCGTATCGCTCGACGTTCCGTCCACTCTTCAGAAAGAGACCGTTTCCTCTCAGAGAGTTGCCACATCTAACGGGTTCTAGATACAATCCTTTACCGCTGTCGTCCACGTGAACGCGACACACGGCTCCTCCCTTCTTCAAAAACAGTCCGTCGCCACCCATTAATTTCTCAACTCCCGAACTAGCGAGTCCCGTGAGAGCTCCCACGCCGAGAGTCTTTCCGAGAAAGGGTAGCACCTTTGCGGCGAAGGGTAATGCTTTTGCGGCGATTCCTGCTAATAGCGGTAGGAAACCGCCTTTCATTCTCAAATTGTATCTCAATTGAGCGGGACTCAATCTCGCCGCCAACCCTCTTCCATCGCGAATCGCTTTCTCCATCCTTTTGATTTGACTTCTGGTCCAGGCGATCGAATCCTGTCCGCCTCTCGTCAGATCTACGTGAGTGAATTTGAATCTCACCGCCTCGCCTCGAGTTGTTAAAGCTCTCTTAAGTTTCTTCTTCTGGCCTGCGGATATGTTCACGTTTTTAACCACGTATTGTGTCATAATTCTGTTTGTTTTTTTTTAAATATATTTTACTTCAATTGTTTCTTGTTTAATAATTATATTAAAATAATTTTGTAAAAAAATTAATATTACCATTTATTTTATTTTTGTTATCTATATATATATAATATTTTTTTTTTTTGCTTTTATATTTCTCTTATGTGAAATCGTATCGTCGCTCTCTCTCCGCGAAGATCTAACAGTTCACCATTTTGATCTGTCAACGTGGTTTTGAGACTATACAACGTGTCTAAAATCACTGGTAGATAAACTAAATTTCGAGGTCGCTCCAAGATCTTATAACCCGGCGACACGTTTGGAAAGAAGGAATAGATCGTCGGCTGAGCGCTACCATTCACGTAGCTTCTGGCAATCATGTCTGCGTTCACCAGAATGCTATTGACAGCGAGAATGTCGACCGTATTTTCAGATGCCGCGTGGCCTCGATACATCTTTCGATCGAATCCCAACATCTTGCCTATAGAATCGTCCGTGTTGAAATCCACACAAAAATTATCTTCCAAATCCAACATCGTCTGTAAGGTATTAGGATTGGGAGCGAGTCTGATCTTGTTGCTTCCCTTTCCATCCGTCTTCATTCGCGTCTGAATGTAATGGTTCAAATCGTCTATGTCGTAACTCCCTTTGGGAATTCGAATCTCCAACCAATCCGTTCCGTCGGAATACTTGAACGAGTTATTCTTTTCGGTGACGTTGGGAAAGGAATAATAAGTCTCCAGATTCACCAACGCCATCTCGTAACTTTTCTCTCTGTTCAATTCGATGGAAGGTTCGAATTTCGTAGCGAGTCGAGTCGAATCGCCACTCACCACAATTTGAATGGATTGTTTCGCAGCCGTATTCTCGGCTATCCGTTCTAACAATTCTCCATGTCCGAACATTATATCTTAATTTTATTTTTTTTTTTTTTCATTATTCAAAACTAATTATTTGAAAGATTTATTATTTTTCTAATTTTTTTTTTATTTTTTTCACGCTCTATTCTTATTATTATTATCACCATCGGGAACATAAAACTTGTCGAATCCGCACCGATATTTTCCGCGATTAAATTCGCTCGTCAAATCGATCACGACGAAATTGTAAAGTCCACCATCCCAAACCCTCTTGCAGAATCTCCTGAATTCGACAGCGCTCATGTCGTTCGCGACGTGATCGCCGTAGATGTGATTGAGATTCTTGAGATCTTGGCGAAAGAGACACAGAAAATTAGCGTTTTCCCTTATCGTCTGTCTGGGCAATCGAAAATAATTCTGCGACAGGTAGAAACAGTCCACGTTGCTGTGTCGACCCCTAACGTAATACTATTCGCATCGGTTCTGTCTCTCCAAAAGCAGATCGTCGAAAATCATGAGATTCTTATCTTCCGATTTCAGTTCCCTAGGATCCGGAACGTCGCTAGCGTTCTCGTAAAATCGACACTCGACGTTCGAAGATACATTTCTCTTCGTCAGCTCCGTCGCCGAGCCGTCCAAAATGACCGAGAGCGGAGCTCCACACTTTTCAAATTCCTCCCTACTGTCAAAGATTCTGGCTATGACGTCCTTGGGCAATCTGCGATCCATGCACTCTCGAAGCAATCTGTATTCGGGTTGAAACAAGCTCTTGCCAAACACGAACAATCTGTCGTAATCCAACCAGTCGGGTCGGGACAACAGATTCATCAACAGATTGGTCTTTCCACAATTCGATTTTCCCACTATCAAACCTCTTATGCTCTTGGGAAAGTACTCGTTATTCGACCTCTTGGTCGCGGCGTCGTTCCAAGACATATCTTTAATGTTCATCTTTTGTTTTTATTTTATTTTTTTTTTGTCTGTTATTTTAGATTCTTTTCAAACACAAATTTTTTTTATGTTTTTTTTCAAACTCTGTTTTTAATGTTGTTATTATTATTATTTTGTTTATATCGCACCGTCGTGAGTTCTCTTCAATTCGGATCCACTCGTCATTTTGGCTAAATCTTGTATGGGCACCACGCCATCCTTAAAATCTTTCCAACTTTTCGACGTTCGCTCTAACACAGCTCGCTTCGCCGGCGGACTGATCAACTTGTCGATCAACGCGTCGGCTGCCCTCTTGCCAGCCGCAGAAGCTATCCTACCACTAGCTTCGGAAGCGGCTTTCTTACCAGCATCCAAAGCCATCTTCTTACCGACCTCAAACGCGGTCGATGCGAGTTTTCTACCCGCATTGCTCGTGAACGCTCGCATTATAGAATCGACGATGCCAGAACCGCCTTGAACGTAAGTCCTGACGTATCCCCTGTTCTTTATCACCAACGTATTTTATTTTTATGATATATTTTGTGTTTTTTTTTCACTGGTAAATCGTTTTGTCGTTTTTAAATACTTTTATTATTCTAGTGTAAGAATTTACTGTTTTATTTTTGTTTGTTTGTTTTGTTTTTTTGTTTGTTTCTCTCTCTCTACTTATTATTATTATATTCACATCAATCCTTCAATTCGTTCATCAGCCTTTTATACTGGTTTTTATTCAAAACCTTCTGTCTCAACAATTCGTCAGATATGGCAACTATCTGATTATCTAATCCCGTGTTACCAGCCCGTCTGCTCCCCATCAACAAACTCAATCTCTGAGACAGAGCGTCGGGATCGCTCGGAAGAAAAGTAGTGGTTTTTTCACCCCTTTGCCGGTCATCGATTCGATGAACTTCTTGTTCGCATTCCATATGGGCTTCACTATTTTCGTCCACTTGTAACCTCTGTTGGCTTTGGGTCTCGTCTCTCTGACATCGTTATTTCTATTCATGGCGTGAGTTTGAACTAGAATGTCTCCGTAATTGTCGAAATCCTGTTCCGTATAATCTCCAAGCTTATCGAAAAGGAGCAATCTCTGCAGACCATCGGTTACTTTATATTTATTCGAACCCACGATCAATTCATCATCGTCCATTTCCACTTCAGTGTCGCCAAAGAATTTCCTACCGCTCGAATCCTCGCGAATTCCATACAACAGATCTCTCTTACCGCCACCATCATCATCGGATGATGCGATGCTATCAGTGGTGATAGTCGAAGCCGTATCATCGCTCTCACTCACATCGGTTTCGATTCTTGTGGGAACGTAATCCGGTGTAGATTGAACGGAATACCGATTTCCAAAACTAGAAGGCAACGAACCCATTCTCAAAGAACTCTCCTTTATGGGTCTCAATTCTTCGACTATCTCCTTCCTGCTTCGCTCTTGACCCTCTGTCGCGGGTTTAAATATTTTTGTAGCTTCGCGTGTGAGTTCCATCTCACCGAGACGTCTGCTCCTATCAGCTGCCTGAATCGCCTTCTTAGCACTTAAATACTCGGCTAAAATTCGATCTCGGCGTCTTGGATCCATCTGAAAAAACGTCATCTTTCGTTTTAATTATTTTTATTTATTTTTCAAAATTAAATGTTTAATTATATATTTTATGTTTTAAGTATTAAAATCTCTTTCCGTCTTAATATAATATCTGAAAAAATATTCACATCTCAAACTCGCTGTGTTAATTGAAGTTAAAAAAAAAATACGTTTTAAACAGTATATGACAAACCGATTTCTGATGTAATGCATTTTGACAGCGGTGTTTACATTTTGTCAAAAGATTTCAGTCATTCACACATCAATTCATCGAGTGTCGAATTAAGAGAAAATCCTTTTTTGATGACTGTTAGACAGTTTTAACACACACAATGGAAAACTGATTTAACAAATCTCTCTCTCCGATTGCTATCATGAATATATTAAAAATTTTACCACTCGAAACCTAACTGAGCGGAAAATGCGCTTTTAAACATTCTGATAAGTGTTTCTTGACTTTTATTCAAGGAACGCTTAACAGTCAACCTCATTTCTCATAGTGGAGGAAATTCACCAAAAAACCCCAAAACTCAATTTTTATCCATCCCATCACCGGAAAACATCAATGTCTATAATACAGGCTATATATTCACAATCGACTCTGTTTGAACAAAACACCTCAATTACGATAACGTGTGTTAGTTGCTTACTTCAGGAAAGACGTGACTGGGTTTGCAAATTTCCAAACACACAGACACTCTTCGTTCAGATCGAGTTTTTATTACGAGATTCGATCGCTCGATCAGCTGAGTGGTTTTTTTTTTTGAGAATTTTCTCATAGTGGAGGAATTCACCAAAAAACCCCAAAACTCAATTTTTATCCATCCCATCACCGGAAAACATCAATGTCTATAATACAGGCTATATATTCACAATCGACTCTGTTTGAACAAAAAAAAACCACCGCCTCAAAAACGAGGGACAGTTTCTGGACCATCTGTACCAACGCGATTGCCGATTCTGGACCGCTGGTCTTGAACCGCAAAAGCTGTTTTTTGATGATCACCCAGAATCTTTTGCCTTCGCTCGCGTTCGCCGACGATGGATCGATGGGTCTGATCTGCGATGCGAACGTAGACCAAAAATCACGTACACGATACAACCGAAGATGTACAACACACGCACACGATGCGTTCACCACGAGTGTTCGAACGCTAAAAGCGCGATCTAGGAGTCACTGACTGTACATGAGGGATTCTAGACCACTGTACAGTTTTTGTGAACAAGCGTGTGATTTAACACCGAATTCCACGTTGGTGAACGCATCGTATGCGTATGTTGTACACGTACATGTACAAGTGGTCGTATATCGGCCTTTTATACCTACTTATGTTCAACCGAGATGCGAAGCGTCGAGGTTGAACATAAGCTCCGAACCGCAAACCTCAAACCGTGTTACCGTCAATTCGTCACAATAACGTATGTGTTCCAATAAGACACTACCCATAGCCCAAAACCTACATTGTGAAACACGATAGGTTTATTTACAAATCATGTGATCGTTAAAAGTTGCCTTCTGCAAGGCAACTTTTAACCATCACAGGTTTAGTAAATAAACCCCTCATTATCCACCGACGGCACTGGATAAATAATCAATAAACCAGATAAACTCCTTCCATCTCAGTTCAAATCGTAAATTGGTTTGTAATTTAAACAACATTTCATCCGGAACACCGTCTGTTGCAGGAGTGAAAATCCAGAAAAATGAAGCGGCTTGCTAGTCACTCAGTTGGTGAAGCAATTACGAAACGGCGACGTAATTTCAAATACTTCGCGTGGTGACGTCATACGGTAACATTTGCGACTTGAGCCGTAAACATAGAATATACTAAGCGAGATCTCGTCCAATCAGAGAAGGAGGATTTTAGTCTTATTGAAACATGGATTATTTAGAGTGTGCTGGGTCCAAATAAGTGGAGAAAACCACCAGAGAAACACAGCAATTTCATGGATGGCCGGATCGCTAGGTTCCTGAGACACATCAGTGACTGTTTTCAGATCACAACCCTCTTGGATAAATATAATACAACTGATACAGTTATGAGCACACTAAAAAGCTACAATTCATCATGTTGTATTCTGATGAGCTAAAAGTATAAAGTAGTATTTCTGATTTCAATGCAATTGAGAGGCTGGTCCTTTTAAATGGCATTTATGAGTACAATTAAACCATGACGTCTTCCAGAAACAATTTTGTTCTGATCACACTCCTGGGGTCATATCAGTGTGTTGTTAAGGTGGAGTCATTTTCATCACAATGGTTCCTGAACTCATTCAATGCTGCCATAGGAAACATTATTAACTGAAATGATCCACCATACCTTTTAGACAAAATCTGGGCACACACCAGCATGGAGGATTTTGTTTACGTTAGCTTCATTGACATATTTTCAATTTTTTCACATTTTATTTCTTGGTGGGACAATATTTCAAATTTTCATCCCATAGTTAAAATATCAAAAGTTGTTGATATTGGTTTTGTCAAGGTAGGATCTCACCACGATTAGAATAAGTACCTCGAAAAAACTTTTAAAAGTGAATTTATCAAGCAATTAATTTGTTAAAAATAAAACTATAGCTCTCAGCATATGCTTTGCATGCTATAGAATACAGATGAACCGACAATACATCACAAACCAGAATTAATAACCATTTCCCAATGTGCGATTTGGTAATTTTCTTTGTAATGTTTCTGTATTCCTCTTAACTCCTACCACATCACGCCATACAATCTCATTTCAGAGATACATTTATTTGAGACGAGGACGATGTGTTTGAGATGGGGGCGGGATCCAGTTTTGCTGCTTCTGACCCCTGCATGCAATGAACTTACGTTTCTGAGTGGCATAATACATGCCTATATACATGTCAGTTGGCTCAAAGGGAGCCACATATTTTCATGTGATGAGGGCTAATATACTAGATGGACAGAACAAACAAATGGACTCACCGACAAACACGCAGTGGTGGACAGTGAAAACGTACTAGTTGGCCTTCCAGTAGAAACGTACTAGTTGACCTTGTTAAGGACGAACAATAATTTACCGGTTTAGTTACAGTCAAACAATGTTGAAGGAGAAAAAAATACTAACCGTTATTGTTTCAGTGAAAGCGGCCATATCTTCAGGCATAAATCTGTTCAGCTGGAAAGAAATTAAACGTTGCTTTAGTAACACAAGATTCTTTGTTGTTTCTAAATAACTAAATGTCAAAAAACATTGCAACCATTCTATGGATGAGTTGTGAACGACCCCGTGTTGTGCTGGTTTGTAGTGGACTAGTTAGCATGTTCCAGCACTCGGGCACAGATATCGTTTGAAAGGCAACTGAGCCATCGCTAGAGATGGGATGTTTTGAATTTTTGACTTGGTTTCGGTTTCCGTTTGATTCCAGAAAAAAACGCGGTTTCGCTTCGATTTCTCACTACAATACAATACATTAGGCGGATTAATAGTACTAGGGACTAAGAGTACAAACAGGAGCACAGATCATACATCTCATACTGTCATTCTACACAACTAAGCATTTCTTCGCCATAACGCCAAGCCTACTATTACGCACAACTTTTACACCTTAACGGTGGAATGGAGCGTTCGATACGTTAGTAGAACTACGGTTTAATAGTAGAGCAAAAGGGGTACACAAAGGGCATCCTACGCTACTGTACTGTACAGCCATTTATGCGCCGCAGCACTGCACGACCTAGTATTCTTCGCAACCCATAGCAAACACACGATGTAATACAACATTTAGCAGATTACTAAGACCAGGTTTGAATACCAGATCAACGTGTCAACGCCCGAACTAGGTTTCTTCAGGAGTGGAATAACATGGACGTGCTTAAACGCTGTTTGTACAATGTCAAGGGCTAGAGATAAGCTGAAAATATTAGTTGTTATGGGGAGAAGCTGGTCTAAAACAGTTCTGGTCTCTATGTTTATGCCCGGAATCTGCAGTCTACTTCGGATTTTCAAAATTGTATCTGTAAAACTGTCAGAGAATCTACGTACAAGCTCGGAAGGATGAGTGTACTCCGGAAGCCCCATCCTTGCCGCTTACATTAAGTAGATTACTGACAATTCTGAAGATCTGTTTAGAATTATTTCCACATGAGGCAATGCTGTTGTCTACCCAGTCTATGTTAGCTGACTCAATAGACGAATCTAACTTGTGTCGAAGTGTTTTACTAGAAATCATATCCTTATGGACATGAAGACCAGACATTACAGAACAACGCTCTGCTTTCCTGCACATTTGTTTTTATTTTTCTCATCTCATCGCTGCACCGTCCGATGTTATGGCGAACGATAACAGTTTTTGTTTGGATTGGAGCATGAATGTCCATACCTTGGTCAGGGTCTCAAAAAGTGTATCCAAATGTCAGCTTCATTTTCAATGAATTTTGTTAGTTCGTTAATTGAAAGGACGTTTTCAATGTCATTGTTTCCGGTTTGTTCAGCTTTGACAGTTTTTTGGACCGCACTCGGCTTAACAATGGAGACTTTGCATAAAATTAAAGAGTGATCATAGATGTGCTTATTTATTATGTTGCTTACAGATCTTATATTATCATTTTATTTGGATATAATCAGGTCAAATGTGTGCCCAGATCGATGGGTTGGGGCACGGATTTGTTGATGTAAATTAACAGAAGAAATGTGTTTCAGGAATAGGTAAGCATTTTATCGTTAGGATCATCAACGTGAATTTTAAAATCACCGAGTATTATAAGACTCCCGAATTTTTTTTCGGGAAGAGAAAAATGGAAAACATGTAGAGCAATTTTATGTGTGCTGCTGGCAAGCACAGGGACATAGTTGGTTGGTAGTTAGTTGAAAGGGCTACAGAGGATCTACAAGGAGTATATACCACCTTTACGAGTCGACCATATCAGTCCAGAAGGGGAAGCCTGACATGCCCTGACCCAAACAACGTCACAACGTCGTGATCAACATCAACCATTTCATGGGGAATTTAAGCTTTCACGAAAAGTCAACATCCACAGCAATATTCCGTCACATACCCATACATTATATCCAAAACCATGCCCATGTATACATATATACCTTACTATACTATTGTATGCAAGCAGTACGTATAACACTTTCCGGATGCGGTTCTGAAAGGAGCAGAGGTTTTACACTGGTAACAGTTGCTCCACAAAGCTCCGGTCTCTGTGAGAATGTAACACTGCTTGCACCGGCAAAGATCTAGATAATAAGAGTACAATCGTTATCGTCTTTGCTGTACTAATAATGTGAAGTTCAATTGTTTCGTATGCATAACAATTGTGGAAGGCAGGTAGAGAGAAATGTAGGACAGTAGGGACACACTGGCACCTATTTCCCACAGATGACTCAGGACTCAGTTTATTATTACCCATTTGCCCCAGGTCTCCTCCATTCGGCATTAAATTCTGCTCATATATATGGAAGATTGTATAGTCGGGATTGGTAATCAAAGGGAACACATCTGACTTTGATGATTACAATGTGTCAACAAGTCCTGACACAACGCAAACCTACCTCCAACGGTCTAACCCCAGTACCATGGTTACATGAAATTCATGAACACCACCATATGGCGTGTGTAGTAAAGAATAATGCATACCACCAAAAGTTTCAAATGCAGTGTAGTTGCTGGGAAGCACAGGCGTCCCTAAGACTTGGCTGCCGAACCACGACGTGTTATTTACTCAGTACACACCGTACAATAAAGTTGTCATGATGGGCCCCTAAGATGCGCAATGTATCATAACAGGAGTACACAAAGCGTGTTATATACCATTGATGTTGTCATAAAGCCGTGGTGGCCATATTGAAGTGGCTAGCTGGGCCAAAATCGAAAGCAAGCATCGTCTAGCCATCAACAAGTAACCCCTAAAATTATGATTTGATCAAATAAGTGGTACTTAAGATATTGGACGAAACCAAAAGTTAACTGACGGACGGACGGACGGACGGACGGACGGACGGACGGACGGACGGACGGACGGACGGACGGACGGACGGACATAATGAAAACATAATGCCCCCGAGAGGGTCGGGGGCATGAAAAAACAAATTTTCAAATTTCCCCGCATTCGCTATTTATAATGGCTTATTGGGGGTTTGATAGCAACTGAAGTGTTCGGTTTCATGAACGAAGTGACTGATTTCAGTTTTGTTAACCCTAACGAGCCTGGGCTTGTCCTGAATTCCCAGTAGACTGCGGCCTGTACATGTCCTGTTACTTAGCAGCCAAGACCTGACTGGTAATCACTGCCCAGCAGGAAGGGGGGGGGGGCGGTGGCACAGTAGATAGAGGTGCAGGCTGCAAGCCGAGAGGTCCTCGGTTCGAATCCCACCTGCGGCAACCGCGTTGTGTCCTTGGGCAGGACACTTCACCCCCACTGCCCATGTGGGGGCACGGTGACGCTGTGCACTAAGGCGTGCTCCACGTCGATGGTGCACCTGTCTTCATCCAATGCTAACCCTGCTTGTGTGGAGTTAGTATGTTGGGGAGCTGACAGTTGCTCGCCGTTGCTCGGTGGTTCTCTCCGGGTACTCCGGCTTCCTCCACCCGTAAAACTGTCGTGGTCATGATTAGCCATTGTGCAGAAATATGTGACCTTAAACACCAATAAATATAATAATACTGCCCAGCAGGACATCCTGAACATGGTATGTTCCAACGTATTTTGTATTTTCTAAAGCTAGGCGATTTTATTTTTATCTCTCGCCAAACAAAGTTTGCGGGTGATATCGCGATGGGCTCTGTCCATCCTTCCGTGCTCATATCGTCGCAACCAATTTCCAGATTTCCATGGAACTTCACATCCATACATCCTGCGATAGTCATTCGTTGACCTATTATTCTAGCCACGCGTGACTATGTTTGCTGAAGTTACCCTAAATTGTTCAGAAGTGATCCCTGCAGATAAAAATCTAAAACATTTGCTTTTATTGCATCCTTCTCAGAAAGCTATTTAGTCGGGGGATACCAGTGCGGTGTACCTGTTCAAATATGGTCTCCGTTCGGTTTCGGGATAATCCTCGATTTCAGGTTAAGTTTTTTTTTCTATCTTTCGGGAACAAAGAGTAAACAACACGTAAGGCTCCTTAACTTTAAAAAAAAACTCTAGTTTATACGACCTGGGAGCATCTCCTTTAGGTCAGTCTAATTTCCCATTCATCATTCTCTGAGGTTCTAGAGGGTCAGTGGCTAAATCTATTGAGTGAGAGAAAGCATAAATGAAGGTAACAAGTGAATGATGTTCATCTAATCTGCGTTGTGTTATCACGTCACATTTGCTTCCTCTATTTTGGACCAATAATTGAGAAAACAGGGTTTTCGCACATTTGCGGATAGAATAAGTGAGAGCCAGTTCTCTCCCAGTTAGATAGTGTGATTAGTTTATGCACAAACACAGTTTTCGCTGGGTCTAGCAGTTTGTTCGTTTTTTGTTTTTTTTTTGTTTTTTTTTTGGGGGGGGGGGGGTGTTTTCGCAAAAACCGGAAACGAATCGGAAAACATATATATATTTAGAAAAACGCCCGGCTCTGTTTTTTTCTGATGTGAATTCCCTTTTGAAACTATCGGCAAACTCAACCAAGTTAGCAAGCCAGAAAATAAGCAGACTGTCATCTGCAAAATGAGGTCCCCAGAGGGTAGCATCGCTAAATTTACCCTCTCTGAACCTAAATCTGAATCAGGGTCTCAAAACTAAACAGAGAGAGGTGCCCAGAGGAAAGAATGTCCCAATGTATGGGATAACATCATCAAATTCACCCTCTGGGGACCTCATTCTGCAAATGTCACATTGCTTATTTTCAGGCCTGCAAGTTTGATAGCGAATACGGAACCAATACCGCTGTATACCGCCTAAAATACCAAAACCGACACCAAACTCTAAATTCTAATAGCTCCCAAATCTACTGTAGACTTTCATCGCTACGGTCGTCTGCGTGGTTGACTTCAGTTCAGGCATCAAAGGAAGTACTAGCAAGGGCGCACCGATATCTAAACTCGCATCCAGACGGGCATGCCCCACTGAAAATAATATTGGGGGTTGTAACCCCCCCCCCCCCCCACCCATCTCCACAATTATTATTTGTCATTACATCATCGATTTACACCCTTGTTAGTAGGTGTAAAGTGCCAATTCTAGACCACTTTTCCAAAAAACTGTACACGTACAAGTACATGTACGTGTATCGCCATAGGGATTCAATGTTAAATCGTGTACAGAGTGTAAAAAATGTCGTTTTTGCATGGTAGTCCAGAATCGGCAATTGTTTTTGAGGCTTTCGGATCACACTTTTGACTGTTGAAACATCCGTTGGCGAACGAGTGAAAGTCGAAACATCGCTCGAAAGGGAAAAATGTACGAAATTCGAAGAAAACGTAAATTTAAAAAAATTTCTCGACGTTCACATCGCGGATCAGACCTTCGATCTATCGTTGGCGATCGTCGGCAAAAAAACGTTTTGCTGATTCTAGACCAGCATCAAAAAAGCGGTTTGCCGATTCTGGATAACCTATGTTCGCCAACGGCTGTTTGAACGGTCGAGGGTGCGATCCGACCGGTGAAACCGATTTGCCGATTCTAGACCAGGAAAAATCGATCTCAAAACATTTTCTCGACGTTCGCCAATGGCGAAAAGTGGGTGTAAAGCGTAATTACTCCTCGAGGATTTTTTTTTTTTTTTTAGACCGATTTCGGCTTCCGGTACATCGAAAAAATGCGGTTTGCCGCTGGTTCTGGACCACCGACGTTCGCGATCGCGTTCCGGACGGTCGAGGGTGCGATCCGATCAGCGAAAACGATTTGCCGATTCAAGATCCGGAAAATCTCAAAACGTTTTCTCCACGTTCGCCAACGGCGTGAAGTGGGTGGAAAGCGAAGTCACGAGTCGAGGATTTTTTTTCCAAACCAAAATGGAAAAACTCGAGTTTGGAAAATTAGAACCGATGGAAATTGTCTGTCCACGTTTTGTCATAGCAAATTTTAAGGTAAATCGTAATAGATCAGTTTTGTGGAGTTTTCAATATTGCACTCAGTGTAAATAAATAGTTTTTCAATTAATAAAATCGACTATAAAATTGCGTTCCACTCAGATAGTTTTAAGTGGGAAAATTTGTGTTTTAATTGACACTATGAAATCTTCTCAAATCGTTTCATTTTTTGTTCTGGTGTATATGAAAGGTTTTTCCTTCAATGAATGAAACGGAAAAACTCGAGTTTGGAAAATTAGAACCGATGGAAATCGTTCGTCCACGTTTTGTTATAGCGAGTTTTAAGGTAAATCATAATAGATCAGTTTTGTGGAGTTTTCAATATTGCACTCAGTGTAAATAAATAGTTTTCATTCAATAAAATCGAGTATAGAATTGCATTCCACTTAGATGGGTTTTAAGAGGTAAATTGAAATTTTAATTGACTCACGTCTCGGTTCAATAGACATCAATAAAAACACCTTTTGATGAGACACACTTCTAAATTATTCCTATTCACAAAAGTGCATCTGTTTACTTCAAACAGTATTTTGTTCTTTTGATGACAAATTGTTTTTGTTTACTTCAAACAGTATTTTGTTCTTTGATAATATGGAGGTGAGAATATTCGCCGAGTGCGATGCATTTTATCAATGGTTTTATTTTGTAAATGACTCTAAGTGTGTTATGTTTTAATCAGAAACTGTGTTGTTTAACTCTTGTTTTTTCGACTGAAACGATTCTCATGTAAAAATGTAGAAGAAATACCATTGCTCTACGTGCGAGTACTAACGCGGATTTAACCAAAATATTACGAGATATTCTAGGAGTATTATTTTTCCATATTTTTTTTTTTTGCAAAAAAATTCTCGCCAGAGAATTTTTTTAAAAACATTTTTCAACTCTTGTTTTTGACTGAAACGATTTCCATGTAAAAATATAGAAGAAATACCGTTGCTTAACGTGCGAGAACTAACGCAGTTTTAACTAAAAATATTATGAGATATTCTAGGAGTATTATTTTGAGAATGACTTCAAGTGTGAGGAAAATAACTGCCTGTATGATTTAACACGTTTAAAACGTTGTATTTATAGATGTTTATTTGAGACTAACTCTAAGTTTCTCATTGTCGGAAATAACTGTTGATATGATTTTCATTTTGTAAAATGTTTTTCCCTCAACTGGTTTTAGTTATTATATATTAAAGACAGAAGATTTTATTTACTTAAAACATAAAACCTAAAAATAATTATACATTTAATTTTTGAGAACAATAAAATAACTCACGTTACCATACTCTAAAGGAAATATTAATAATTTTAAAAAAAGAAAAAATGTTTTTACACATCACAGATTCCAAGCGGAGAGATCAACTTCTCAATGAATATGAACGACTCAAGAAAAGCATTAGATCCGCTGACAGAAGCAGGCGATTGGGAGAGATGGAATTAAGACGCAAAACCACAAAATTATTTAAACCCGTGATGGAGGTTCAGGGACGAAATAAGAAGGAGATCATTGACGAATTGAAGCCCATAAAAGAAAGTTCTTTGAGAACGGGTTCGTTGCCCGGCAGTTTTACAAGGGGGTTTTCCTTTCAAATATCATCGCCGGATTATGTTCCCATGAGAATCGAAACTGATGTGAGCGAAAGCGATGATGCCGCTTCGACTATCAACACTGATAGCGTCGTGTCATCCGAGGATGGTGGTAAGAGAGATCTGTTGTATGGAATTTATAAGGATTCTAGCGGTAGAACTTTCGTAGGTGACACCGAAGTGCAAGAGGATGATGCTAATTTAATCGTCGGTATGAATTAACACCTGGACTGCGCAAATTGCTCCTCTTCGACAAGCCTGGAGATTACACAGATCGGGATTTCGACAATTACGGTGACATTCTGGTTCAGACTCACGGCATGAAGAGAAATAATGATGTCAGTGAAACGAGACCCAAAGCCAATAGAGGTTACAAGTGGACGAAGGTGGTGAAACCCATATGGGATATGAATAAGAAATTCGTCGAATCGGTGACTGGGAAAGGAGTGAGAACCACTTTTCTTCCGAGCGATTCTGATGCTCTGTCTCAGAGATTGAGATTGTTGATGGCAAGTCGACGCGTTGGTAATACTGGATTAGATAATGAGATAGTGAGCATATGCGACGAATTGTTGAGGCAGAAGGTTTTAATAAACGCGATTATAAAAGGCTGATGAACAAATTGAAGGATTGATATATACAATAAGTAGAGAGAACAAACAAACAAAAAAAGGATAAAATAAAAACAGTAAATTTTACACTAGAAAATAATAAAAAGTATTTAAACAACAAACGATTTACCAGTGCAAAAAACAAACTATATATTATAAAATAAAAATATGTTGGTGATAAAGAACAGGAGATACGTTAGAACTTACGTTCAAGGCGGTTCTGGCATCGTCGATTCTATAATGCGAGCGTTCACATGCAATGCAGGTAGAAAACTAGCTTCGGCCACATTTGAGGTCGGTAAGAAGACGGCTTTAGATGCTGGTAAGAAAGCCGCTTCTGAAGCTAGTGGTAGGATCGCTTCTGTGGCTGGCAAGAGGGCAGCCAACGCATTGATCGACAAGTTTATCAGTCCGCCGGTGAAGAGAGCTACGTTAGAGCGATCGCCGAAAAGTTGGAAACATGTTAAGGATGCTGTGGTACCCATACAAGATTTAGCCAAAATGACGAATGGATCTAGATTGAAGAGAACTTGCGACAGTGTAATATAAATAAATAATAAAATATTTATAAAAACTGAGTTTGAAAAAACATAAAAATTGTGTTTGATAATCTAAAAATAACAAAATAATAAAAAAAAGTTGAACATTAAAGATATGGCTTGGAACGACGGCGCGACCAAGAGGTCGAATATTGAGTTCTTTCCCAAAAGCTTAAGAGTCTTGATAGTGGGAAAATCAAAATGTGGAAAGACCAATATGTTGATGAATCTGTTGTCGCAACCCGACTGGTTGGATTACAACAGATTATTCGTGTTTGGCAAGAGTTTGTTTCAACCCGAATACAGATTGCTTCAAGAGTGCATGATCGTAGATTGCCCAAGGACGTCATAGCCAGAATCTTTGAGAGTAGGAAGGAATTCGACAAAAGTGAAGCTTCTCTTTCAACCATTTTGGATGGTGCGTGATGGAATTGATGAAGAGAAATGCATCTTCGAACGTCGAGTGTCGATTTTATGAGAATGCTAGCGACGTTCCAGATCCTAGAGAATTGAAATTGGAAAATAAGAATCTCAAGATTTTCGACGATCTGCTTTTGGAGAGACAGAACCGA
Source organism: Pictodentalium vernedei (assembly GCA_031216915.1). NCBI lineage: Eukaryota > Metazoa > Mollusca > Scaphopoda > Dentaliida > Dentaliidae > Pictodentalium > Pictodentalium vernedei. The sequence goes on along the minus strand of CM062296.1, from coordinate 319,500,473 downwards.
TGTGAATCGTATTACGTTAGGGGTCGTCACAGCAACGTGAACTGTTTCTACCTGTCGCAGAATTATTTTCGATTGCCCAGACAGACGATAAGGGAGAACGCTAATTTAGTGTGTATCTTTTGCAAGGACAATCACATCTACATTGATCACGTCGCAAACGACATGAGCGTGGCGGAATTCAGGAGATTCTGCAAGAGGGTTTGGGATGGAGGACTTTACAATTTTGTCGTGATCAATTTGACTAGCGAATTTAATCGCGGAAAATATCGGAGCGGATTCGACAAGTTTTATATTTCTGATAATAAGATAGAGAGCGAAAACAAAAATTAGAAAATAATAAATCATCAATAATTTAGTTTTGAAAAAATAAAATAAAAATTAAAAATACAATGTTCGAACATGGAGAATTGTTAGAATGGATAGCCGAGGATACAGCTGCAAAACAATCCATTCAAATCGTGGTGAGTGGCAATTCGACTCGATTCGCGACGAAATTCGAACCTTCCATCGAATTGAATAGAGAGAAAAGATACGAGATGGCGTTGGTGAATGTGGAGACTTATTATTCCTTTCCTAACGTCACCAAAAAGAATAACTCGTTCAAGTATTCCGACAGAGTGGATTGGTTGGAGATTCGAATTCCCAAACGAAGTTACGACATAGCCGATTTGAACAATTATATTCAGACGCGAATGAAGATGGATGGAAAGGGAAGCAACAAGATCAGACTCACTCCCAACCCTAATACATTACAGATAATGTTGGATTTGGAAGATAATTTTCGAGTGGATTTCAACATGAACGATTCTATAGGCAAGATGCTGGGATTCGATGGAAAGATGTATCGAGGCCATGCAGCATTTGAAAATACAGTTGACATTCTCACAGTCAATAGCATCCTGGTGAATGTGGACGTGATTGCTGGAAGCTACATCTATGATTACGCTCAACCGATGATCTATTTGTTCTTTCAAAATGTGTCACTGGGTTATAAAATCGTGGAACGACCTCGAAATGTAGTTTATCTACCAGTGATTTTAGACACGTTGTATAGTCTCAAAACCACGTTGATGGATCAAAATGGTGAACTGTTAGATCTTCGTGAAGAGAGGGTGACGATACGATTTCACATAAGAGAAATATAAAAAAGCAAAAAAAAAAAATATTGTGTATATATATAAATAAGAAAATAAAATAAATGCAATATTAATTTTACAAAAATTATTTAATATATATAATTATCATTCAAACAAAAAAAACAATTGAACAAAATATATTTTAAAAAATGAAATATGACTGAATACGTGGTTAAAAACGTGAACATATCCAAAGGACAGAGGAAGAAACTTGAGAGAGCGTTAACTCGAGGCGAGCCAGTGAGATTCAAATTCACTCACAAAGATCTGACGAGTGGCGGTGATGATCAAATCACCGGGAGCAGAACTCAAATCAAAAGGATGGAGAAAGCGATTGGTGATGGAAGAGGGTTGAAGGTGAGATTGAGTCCCGCTCAATTGAAATACAATTTGAAAATGAAAGGTGGTTCTCTACCGCTGTTGGCAGGAATCGCCGCAAAAGCATTGCCAGTTGCCTCAAAAGCATTGCCCTTTCTCGGAAAGACTCTCGGCATGAGAGCTCTCTTGGGACTCGCGAGTTCGGCAGTTGAGAAATTAATGGGTGGCAGTGGACTGCTTTTGAAGAAGAAAGGAGCTGTGTGTCGCGTCCACAGAGACTATAACGGTGAAGGATTGTATCTAGATCCTGTTACAGGTGGCAACTCTTTCAGTGGAAACGGTCTCTATCTGAAGAGTGGACAGAATGTTGAGTGACTCGGTAAGGGTTTGCTGTTTGGTGAGAATTCGCAGTTTAAGAATATAGCAATTTTGAGTATGTTATTATAATGTAAAAAAAAAAATTATATAATTATATAAAATATAAAAATATAAATCATAGAAAATATAAAAAAATAATATAAAATGGATAAAACGGTGGAAAAACAATTAGACAGTAATGATGAATATCACAGGATAGAGTGCGAAAAAGAAGTGGAAAAATGATTAGATGCTAATGATGAATATTGCGGGACAGTGTGGGAAAAAGATGTGGAAAAACAATTAGACGCTAATGACGGATATCTTAGGAAAGAACTGAAAAAAGAGTTTAAAAAAGATTGGGATAGATAGTTGAAATTTAAAAGAATGAGACGTTTTCCACTGTCACCACTACCTTCTGAAGAGAATGGTAATGATGTGAGTGTTACCAAGAGATGCACCACATTCGTTTGTAATTATGATACAGATAAACAAATGTGTTCTTATAAAAAACGTAATATATCACAAAAAAAAAGAAAAGAAGAATCGACGTCGAAATTTGAGAAAAAAGGAAACGTTATTATAATATATATGGGTGATAGTGAAGAAGAAGAAGAAGAAGAAGAAGAAGAAGAAGAAGAAGAAAAAAAACAAAAAAGCAAAAAAAAGGTAATGAGATCTAGAGATGTTCAACCTCTCTAGATCTCATACTTTTTTTTCCTTCTTCTTCACTAAAAATCAGTCTCTCTATTGTTTTATATTTCCAAATCCATTATTAGCATGTTCACAGTCATGTCTTCTCCTTTTTCGAAAATGTCTTGAATGTTTATCTTTACTTTTGTGAGTTTTTTTTACATCAGTGAATGCACTCTCACCACCCGATTTGTTCACGAGTTCGAGAGAGATTTTTGGATATATGTAACTTTCATATGGCAATGACAAATCGTCCTTGTCGAATTCTCTGTCTTCAGTGATGACGATGTTCTGTAGATCGATTTGGTATTCATAAAACAAATCGAGCATAGCTTCGTCCAATTTCAAAGGCATGCTATATTTGTGTATTTGTGCTCTAAGCCCTTCGTCTCGACCTCGTTCAATTCGATGGCGTTTTGTCGTTGTAATCTATAGATTTTACAACCGAATTTCTTACACGTTTCAACTCGTTTCAATTTCAATTTGCATCTTTTAGGTGTTTTTGTCATGATCGATTATTTCTTTTTTTTGTTTTATGAATTATTGCAAATAATATATATTTTTGAATTTTGTGTTTAAATAATAATTTGTTAAAAAACTTTGTTTTTTTTTACTCTCTATAAATGTATAAAAAAGTTTTTAAATTTTAATTTTCTTTAATGTGAAAATTTTTTTTCGGAAAAGTGTTTTTTTCTCTTTATATAAATGAAAAAGTTTAAATTTTTACGTCCTTTTTTTCTCATATTAATTCAATTTTTCTCACGTTAAGAACATAAAAAATTGATTAATTTTTTTTGCTTTTGGAATTTTATGTTTAAATAATAATTTATTAAAAAAAGTTTTGTTTTTTTTCTCTCTATATATATGGGGGCGCGGTGGCTCAGTTGGTAGAGGTGCAGGCTGCAAGCCGAGAGGTCCTCGGTTCGAATCCCACCTGCGGCAACCGCGTTGTGTCCTTGGGCAAGACACTTCACCCCGATTGCCTACATGGGGGCACGATGACGCTGTGTACTGAGGCGTACTGCACGTCGATGGTGCGCATGTCTTCAACCAATCTAACCCTGCCTGTGCTGAGGTGCGGAGTTCAGAGTTACGATGTTGGGGAGCTGACAGCTGCTCGTCGTTGCTCGGTGGTTCTCTCTGGGTACTCCGGCTTCCTCCACCTGTAAAACTGTCACGGTCACGATTAGCCATTGTGCATAAGTATGTGACCTTAAACACCAATAAATAATAATAACTCTCTATATATATACAAAAAAGTTTTTAATTTTAATTTTCTTTAATAAGAAAATTTTTTTTTTACATATATATAAAGACTATTTTAAACTTTTTAACAAATTATTATTTAAATACAACATTCAAAACAAAAAATACATTCTTACAAATGAAGCAAACAAATAAAAAAATGGAAAATTTAAATGAGAAAACCGTACCTCAGTTAAACGAGATGTGTAGAGAATTAAAAATTTCAAATTTCAGAAATCATAGAACAAATAAAAAAAAATGAAGTCATACAGGAGTATCGTTTGCAAAACGATGGAAAGAAAAAAATTGAAAGATCGAAAGTGGACAAACTTAAACAGACTCGAATTGTGAAAAAAATAAGCTGATGACAGTAATGCCTGATGATAGAAAATGAAATGTGGAGCGTGATGAAATTAGAAAGATCATGCACAAGGAGTTCTGTAGTTTGCTCGATGAAAAGGCAAACGAAATGTTGATAGCAACGACGTCAAAAAATGCTTCGGTTGTGAAAAATGAGAAGAAAAAGATAGTAAAAGGAATCAAAATGCCGACGTCAAAAAAAATAAAAAACGTTTCGGTTGCAAAAAATAAGAAGACAACTAAACGAAAAGCCATTGAATCTCTTCAAGTTTCAAAAAAAAAAAAAAAACTAGAATGAAAACGCGTGATGCAGTTCAGAATCTGGACAAACGAGATATATCAAACAAAATTTGACGAGCAATTGCCGAAGGGAAAGGAGAAGAATATGTAGCATGAGTCATCATGGAAGCATTCCAATTGAATCCCGTAGAATGGGAGAGTGTGATCAAAGGTGTTTTTAAAACTTTTGACGCGATTCCCTCATTCAAGAAAGTCAATCTGAAATTGTTCATGGAATGGGTGAAGAAAAAAGTATTGGATTTGTTTCATGAACACATGAATGTGGGACAAAAAATTAAGATGATACTCCATTGCATGATGAATAAAATCGACGTGAATTCTGGCGAGAGCATCGTGAAAAATGCATATGTCAGATCTAATGTAGAACCCGTATTTCGAGGTTCAGATTTATCAGATGTTTTCAAAATGATGAAAGACAAGATGTTGATGTCTCTCGTGAATTATCAACACGAAGGTAGTAATTGGACGTTTGATGAGGTGTTGAAACTCGAAATTCATATAACTAAAAACAATTCATTGAAAATGTCTTCCTATGTGGAATTAGCATACTTATTAGCTAAAAAAAAAGCTGTGATCAAAGTGAGAAATAAAGATGATCAGTGTTTTAAATGGGCAGTCAAATCCGCTTTATACCCCGTCAAAATGCACTCCAATAGAGTTTCTCGTTATGAGGAGACTTCTAAAAATCTCGATTGGACCGGAGTGACTTTTCCAACGTAGTTACAACACATCGAACGTTTTGAGGTTCAAAATCCCATCGTAGCGGTGAATGTCTTGGGATACGATGATGAAAAATGAATGACCTATCCTCTCAGACAGACTTCGTATCTCGAAAGAGAAAAGATGATTATTTTATTATTGATTTCGAATGGTGACAATCATCATTATTGTTGGGTTAAAGATTCGAGCCAATTACTGTCAAGACAAAATAATAAACATGAACATAAGACATGCTTATGTTGCAACTGCATGAACGCATTTCACAGCGAAAAATCATTAGCGAAACATCAGGAATATTGCAACGAAAATCAAGGTGTCACCATCAAAATGCCTAAACCCAAAACCATCGTGAACTTTCAAAATCACAATAGAAGGTTAAAAGTACCATTCGTCGTGTACGCCGATTTCGAATGCTTCACCGTGAAAATGAGTTCCTGCCAACCCAACGCTCTTCGAAGTTACGTCGAAAAATATCAAAAACAAACGCCTTTGGGCTATTGCATTTATGTGAAATGCGCTTTTGACTCGCAACATGACCTGGGTCCCATCAAATACATGAAACAGTGCGAAGACGACGACGTGGTTCAAAGGTTCATGGAAGAGTTAGAATCGAAAATTCAAATTTTATACGACAAATTCAAAACTCTGGCGAAAATCATCACGCGAGAGCAGCAGGACGAAAATAACAGAGCCACCGAATGTCACATATGCAGACAATCGTTTGACAAGAACTTGGAGGAAAATAGGAAGGTCAGAGACCACGATCATTACATGGGTCTGTATCACGGTCCGGCTCATAGCAAGTGTAATTTAAAATATCGAGATGCCGTTTTTTATCCAGTGATATTTCACAATCTCTCGGGTTACGACAGTCATCTGTTTGTGAAAAATCTCAGCACCACCCATGGAGAATTAAACTGCATCGCGAACAATGAAGAAAGATACATTTCCTTCATGAAATGGAAGGTCATGGAGAAGAAAAGAGTAATTGACGGAGAGATGTTGAAAAAAAAAACGAAATCCATTCACAGAGCCATACGTTTCATAGACAGTTTTAAATTCATGTCGACCACTCTGGAAAAATTAGTCGATAACATGAGCAAGGATAAATTTAAAATCATGAGCGAACACTTTGGAGAATGAGTAGATGTCATGTTGAGGAAAGGAGTCTATCCTTACAATTACATGAACGATCTAAAGAGATTCGATGACACCGCACTACCTTCGAAAAGAAGATTTTTATTCAAAATTATACGAATATAAAATTTCCGATGAGAATTACGAACACACCAAAAACGTGTGGAAATCATTCGAAATGAAAACCATGAGAGATTATCACGATCTCTATCTGAAGACCGACGTTCTGCTCCTGACAGAGGTGTTCGAAAATTTTTGAGACGTCTGTCATTGAAATTACGATTTGTATCTGGGTTGGTATTTCACCGCACCTGGTTTGGCTTGGGTCACTCTATTTAGGCTTGGTATTTCACCGCACCTGGTCTGGCTTGGGTCGCTCTATTTAAGACCACCAAAATCCAATCAAAATTATTACTCATGTTTGAAAAGGCTGCAAGATGTAGCGTCTTGATGATCTCTCACAGATATTCTGAAGCCAACAATCCCTACATGAAAGAAGGTTTCGATTCGGAATGATCAAATAAATACATACAGTATTGGGATGCTAATAATCTGTACGGTTGGGCCATGTGTTGTCCTTTACCGATTGGAATTTTCAAATGGGTGACGGAACAGGAAGAGATGCAAAAATGGAGAGACTATCCTTGCATTTTAGAAGTTGATTTGAACTATCCGGAAGAATTACACGATCTACACAACGATTATCCGCTAGCTCCTGAACGAATGGAACCGATCGAAGGAGACGAGGAAAAACTAATTTCCAATTTATTTAACAAACATAATTACATAGTCTACAGTGAGAATTTGAAACAAGACATTGATTATGGGATGAAATTAGTCGACATACATTGCGTCATTCGATTCGACGAAGAGCCTTGGATGAAAAAATACATCGATCTCAACATGAATCTCAGAATTCGAGCTGAGAATGATTTCGAAAAAGATTTCCTCAAACTCATGAACAACTGCGTTTACGGTAAATTGATGGAAAACATCAGGAAGAGAACTGACATTCGACTCGTCACGTCTGAGAAAAGAGCTAAAAAATTAGTGGTGAAACCCAATTACAGACACCGAACCATATTCGACGAAACTCTGGTGGCCATTCACATGCAAAAGACGCACCTGAAGTTTGACAAACCCTATTATCTCTGACCGATCATCTTAGATATCAGCAAGTGATTGATGTACGAGTTTCACTATGATTACGTCAAACGAAAATTTGGTGAGAAAGCCAAACTACTGTTCACCGACATGGACAGTTTAGTTTATGAGATAGAGACAAAAGATGTCTACCGAGATATATCTTCGGACGTGACTGCGTGGTTCGACATGAGCAATTATCCCGTTGATCAATCGTCCAACATTCAATCGAACGACAACAAAAAGGTATTGGGTAAATTTAAGGACAAGAGCGGCGGTAAACAAATCGTCGAATTCGTGGGTTTGAGACCCAAACTCTATGCTTATCGACTAGAAAGTGAAGAGATCATTAAGTGCAAAGGGGGTAAAGCATGCGTGGTGAAGAAAAACATCTGTTTTCGAGAGTATAAAGATTGTCTGTTCGGAAGTGGTCCAGTGTATAAGAGTATGAAATCGATTCGAAGCGACAATCATGACGTGCATACCAAAATAGTCAACAAGATTTCACTGACGGCTGACGACGATAAGAGATTTGTGTCAGATGATAAAATAAACACTTTGGCACTCGGACATTGGACTTTGGATATGATTATGAATGATATCATTCCAGATAGGATTCCAGATATGGTTAAGGACGATAGGATTCTAGAAAATCAAGAGGAATTAGACGGATTCAAGATTATGGAAGTCAATAGAGACATCAAGAGAGTTAGTTTAAAAAAGAAAAAGAAAAAAAATATTAAAAAATGACGTCATTTTTGTGAATCATAATAAAATAAATAAATAAATAAAAATATATACACATTTATGAATAAGAAAATAGAGATATCCGTAGAAGGTGTTGTCTTACCTAACGAACCCCTATCGAACATCAATCTGTTGAATGCGGCGAAGGATTTGAAAATTAAAGATTTTCTAGGCATGTTTTCCAGAGATGCCTTGCCGAAGAGAAGACCTCGACAATCGGAATGCTGAATTTTAAATCTAGATGATTTATCGGGTGAAGGCACTCACTGGGTGGCGTGGTTCAAGAACGGGAAGAAGAATTATTATTTCGACAGCTACGGAATCTCACCTCCGAAAGAAATAAAGAACTATTTCGTCGAATCAATGGTTCGTTACAACATGGAACGAGTGCAAATGCCAGATCAAGTGTTTTGTGGTCACCTGTGTCTCTACGTTCTCGAGAGATGGTCGGAAGGAGATCGGTTTCAAGACATTCTCAATGATTTACATTAGAGAGAGATTGTTTTTATAGTATATACAAAGGTAAAAAAAATATTTAAAAAAATTTAATCGAATAAAAACAAAAAATAAAAAATAAGTGAAATAATTCATTTTTAATAAACTGCATTTGAAATATATTTTTTAAAACAAAAAAACCCTCAAAACAACATGCCAGTCGATAAATTTGGTAGAAGTGACGATGAAAATTGACCCAAAAAGAAGAGGAAGACGCTCGCAGTTGGCGATGGTTACGACGTTGCCAACATGGACGAACGTTACGTTCGGAGATATGTACCTCGAGAGGAATCTTTGAACATGAACGATAAGAAGCTCTACAATCTTCCCGAGCCAATAGATCTCATAGATGCGACAACTAAAAAATACATCGACAGGGGGAACATGGATTTCGAACGAATCATGCTAGATAATTACGTGGATAAAGCCATGACCGACGATCTCGATCTGAAATCCAGACGTTTGGTGAACATCGCGAATCCCATAGATTCCACTGATGCCGCGACCAAGAAATACACGGACGACTCTCACATGCGATTCAGCGAACATCTGAGAAATAGATACATTCAGAAAACGATGCAATCGGAATTGAATGCCAATTCTAACAAGATAACGAACATGGCCACTCCCACGAATCCCAAGGACGTGGCGACCAAACACTACGTAGATCTGGAACAGAGAAAGTCTGACAGACGAGAAATGAAATCGAATCTGAATGCGGGATTCAACAAGATATTGAATCTGTCGAAGGTCAACGATGTGGATGTGGACTCCACCACAGTCAACAAGGGCTATGTGGATTCTGCCGTGATACGATCTCAAGAATATGTAGAATCACAAGTGGACGATCTCTACCTGAACAAACAATCTGGTGGAACCATGGAGGGTGGCATCAACATGAACGGTCAGAATTTATTTGGTCTCGATCACAATCCTGAATTCGATTCCAGCACGGTCAGCAGGAAGTACGTGGACGACAACTCAGTCTGGAGAAAGGATGACATCAAGGAAGGTAAACTAGACATGGGTGGACACGCGCTCACGAATCTACCAGATCCCGTGAACATGACAGACGCCTGCACCCTGATTTCGGTGGTGGAGAAAGTTAAATACGCCAGACAATTGATCACCATGTTGGCCCAGGAGCCCGGCACGTCAGAGGAGGGAAAAGCGGAGTGGTCTTTCGGAAACTAAGCTAGCGGATCACAACATGGTGAAGTGGGATATCCCATGCCGTTGGGAGGCGAAATCATTCGAATGAGTCTGGCTTCCACGGATTTGAATAACAGAGTGGTCGTCAATCTCACGGTGAACGGAGTAGAGAGTGATAAGAGATACAGCATTGAAAAGACCGAGAATCAACACTCGAATGTTAGCACGTTCGGCACGCCTCTCAAAGTGAATGCCGGAGACAGGATTAATTTCGTTACGAAAACTAATAATCCCGAAGCCGCCACTTCTGTGGTGAGCATACTGATCAAACTAGATCCTCTGAACAAACAGTGAACGCGTGGAAATAATTAATTAAAAATAATGAGTGATTAATAAAAACCAAAAAAAAGTAATGAGATTTAGAAAGATGTTCAATCTCTCTAGATCTCATTACTTTTTTTTTTTTTTTTGTTTTTGTTTTGTTTTTAATAATTACTCATTACTTTATATTTTTTTATTTATTTTTTTTCACACACACGTCTCTCATCGAATGATCGACATCTTATTTCCATCTGATTCGAATTGTAATTCTCTATCCGACAGGACCAGGGTGAAGGCTCCGGTTTTTCTCGGCACGTTTCTATCAAATTGCATCTTGATCTGAATGTCTGAGATGCTACTCTTGAGTCGTTCGCTCTGTTTACTGACATCGAATACGAACATGGGATGCATCGACTTGTATTCACCGGGAGATATATTAGGGTTGCTCATCAATTCGCCTAGACCACGATACTTCTTTCTAAAATCTGCGGCGTCGCCGTACAGTCTGCAGAAATCATTACGCATTGTAATCGATTGCTGGATATTTCGTGGCATTCAGAAACACTTGCATGTTTCTCAAATTGCAGTGATCGAACAGTGACGCATTCTTTTCCTGAGACCCATCCCTATCGGTCTGAAACACGACCACGATGAAACCCTGTCTCTCGGAAGCGGATTTCACGGTCAATCTCCAATCGAAGTGATTCGTGGAGAGTGGAATGCTAGCCATGTCGCACTGTCTCATTCTAAATCCCACGGGTAATTTACTCTTGGATTCTATGATCTTGTAGAGACGCGTTTTTTCCATGACCAAAGGCTGCACGTGCAGAATGAACCACGATATCTTGTGTAGAGTTAACTTACCCGCATCGGTCGCGGGGAGTCTCGCTATCGCGTCGTCGTTTCCCTTTCGAATCAATGTCAGATTGTGTTTGAATCCATACATGATCTTGTTGTAATCGTCTGTGAATCCGAAGATGTGTTTCTAAGGTATCCTGACTGAAAACGTTCCTTTGGGTCTGGAAATCTTGGCGACGTAGTCGAATATCGCGACGGTGCCGGTGCCGGCGCCGGCGCTAGCATGGCCGACGGTGTCTTTCACCCACAACTGATTATGTCCTCTGGGTTTCAAAAAAATCATCCGGATACGTCAAGAGTCCGAACATTGTGGTGGCCTGACCGGGATGAAACACAAATTCTGTCTCTTGTCTGGATAGCAAGTATTTTATATTACTGAATAGATGCATGATGCCATTATTAGCTAAAGTAACCGTGTAGTCGTCAGCATATTCGGTCCCATCTTCCTTGGTGAGACGTCCCTGCACCACTATGTAACTCTCGCTAGGATGAACAAATAGATCTTGGGTTTCGACGTTGATTCTTATCTCGCCCGCATTGTTCAAACTCGTTCCGGTTATCGGTTCGTATTTGTGAACCTCGTATTCTTGAATACTTTCATCTTTCACTATGCTTTGTGCGATATCTAGTATATTTGCCATTTTTGAAGGGTTTTTTTTTGTTTTTTGTTTATTAATTAGCTTGCTTTTTTATCTAAAAATAGTTTTAATTATTTTTTATAAATAAAAAAATGTTTTTTCTTTATTAAAACTTCGTCTTCAGCAATTGTTGTTCGTAAAACTTTCCAATGATCTCTTCACCATCCAAAGCTTCGTAAGTCACCGGATCGGTGTGAAATATTCTGATTATCACGATGATTTCCGCGGTCCATCGAGGAGTGTAACCCTTTTTGAGGTGCTTCTTGTAAATGTAGATTCTCACTCGATCGCCGACCGCAAATTTCGGCGGCCTAGACTTCTTTCTGATCTTAGATCTCTCGGGATATAGATTCTTGTAGACTCGTTTTTCGTTTCGAGGATCGCTAGCTTCCGCGGGAGTCATCTTGATCGATCTGTATCGCGTGTTGCTGTAATCTTCCACCAGACCGTTCAGAGCGTATATGTATTTCTTGGTCGAATTCGCCGAGAAGTATCTGTGCATCTTTTCCTTCATCGTTCGATTGCAACATTCCACGATGCTGGCTTTCTCTTCGTTTTCGATCGAGTAGAGGTCGACCAATCGACGAACGTCCTTGTTGTAGAATTCCTTCCCCTTATCCACCCACAATTTATTCGGTTTTCGAGTTAAACACGCTCTTCAGAGCCTCGGCGATGCAAGGTCCCGATTTATTCTTCAAAGCTCTGATCCAAACGTATTTGGAAAACATGTCGATAACCGTCAATAGATATTTAACACCCTCATTCCACCTCGAAAACGATCTCATGTCGACCAAGTCGGCAGAGCAAATGTCATCCAAACCCTTCACGAACACCCTTCTCTTTCGAAATTTACGTACGGTGGGTTTGTGTAACTCCTCGGCCAATTCGCTCGTCAATAATCGTTTCTTCTTCTTTTCCGAAGCGTTTTTTTTTTTTGAATGCCCCGTCCGAATCGACGTTTTGTACCGATCAGATTACCGACCAGCAAACGTTCTATCTTCTCTCTCCTGGTCGGATTCGATATACCTCTCAATTTCGCCAACATACTTTTATTGCAGACGTCGTTGCGAGTCTTAGTGTCGGGATGTGCAGCGTAGCACAGATCGTGATCATACGCGGTCGCGCCCATCCTATTCACGGGTTTGCTTCAAGATTTAGGAGTCAGATCGGCGTTGAGTCTCTTGTTCAATTTTGTTCCGTGTCCCGTGAAACTGTGACCCGGCAGATCCATTTCGAAACGTAGATTATTGATAATTTTATTCAGGACGCCTTTGCCTCTGCTCGTTTTTTTTTTTTTTTTGATCAATCAAATCTTGATCGAACCACACACATTGCAAATTTCGCGAAGCATCTGTCTGTCGTTTTTAGTTCGTAATTCTCGAGAATTACCCGTCTCGGTAACTCCCTTACACTTTACGCAAAACATTTTTGAGAGTTATTTAACAGTTGGGTTGTGTGAATATGAACCCAACTGTGTTCACATTCACTCAACCCAGTTGATTTGGATTGATTTTTAACCCAACTGATTTTAGAGTACAGTACTGTAATCACATCAAAAATAGTGGAAAGAACGCTTTACAACTTCACTAGCTCCGCCCCTTAACTACTGCTTCAGCATTCCTGTCTTTTCTCCAATTTCTAAAATTCAATTGTTGTTTATGTCTTACCATATTCAAGTAATTGTCCTGTGGTATACCACACTTTCGGTGGATATAATGAGTTCTTAATTATATACGTATCTTAATTATATACGTAACTCCGATAGCGTGACGGCGAATACGTCACGACTTCTGTCAAGAACTCTAAATGTCTAAATCTTTATTATTTTCAGATGTTGATCATGGTGCTAAACGGGGTGGCAAAGTCTGGCGAATATTTGGCTAGCAACGTTCTATCATTTTAGTCTGATTTGAATATACTTTACAGTTTTTAGAGGGTCAAGAGAATGGTCGAGGTAAGAAAATGATCATACTTATGATATGACCGTGGCTTTGGAACTGAAATGAAAGGGTGCAGTGGCGTCATGCCAACGGTGCATGGGGGAGGGGGGGGAGGGGGGGGGGGAGGAAATATTTTCACTGAATTTTTAAAAACTAGTGTTGTTGTTATTATTATTATAATATTATTTTAAATATCGTGTGGGCTGTAGTAACCAAAATACCACGCGTTAAATACCAAATCTTTCCCGTTGACTATTGGTCTACGACATTTGACGTACCCAATTTTTTAAAATTGAAAATGTTTTGATGCAGTTTGCAAGGCCTGGGAAGTGCCATTTCCGGCATTCTGAGAGGCATTTTTGCCAAAATGTTTGGGCACGCTACGCGCCAACCGATGATGGCGCTCCGCTTAGATGGTGTTACCGATCCGCAACCCCCCGCCCCCTCAGCTTTTTCCCCAGCATGACGCCCCTGAAAGTGTGGGTGGGTAGGAGGGGGGGGCGCTACGATTATACAGTATTTGATAATAGGCTTACAAAAATACAACTAACCTTCACGCAGATCAAATAATTTGAGGCTTTTGCGGCGCCACAGGGCTATTTGATAATATACAGCCCCTCCCCACGTTAACATGTATATTACCTTCTAGTCGTGCAGCTTTAGTTGTTCTTCCGGGGAAATCATAGAATTTATGGGGATTGTTGTGATAATATACGCCACTGGAGTATTTGATAAAAAAATATGATATTTATATTCCTCTGCAACAGTGGCTAGACAAACACGCAGATCATAGAATTTGGGACTTTGGAACACTGAGGTATTTCATAATACACAGGGGCATGGGGCACACTCCCTACTAAATTGACTGTATATTATTTTCCAACCAAAAGTAGTTGCTTTTCCATGCAGATTATAGTTCTAGAGATTATTGGCGTCCCGCTCACGGTGAACGCCACTGGTGTATTTGTTGATACAAAAATGTTCCAGCATGTAGCGAAGCCTCCCCTCCCCCAACACCACAATATTGTTTTTCTTCATGCAGGTCGTAACATTCGCATCGGGAGGGGGGGGGGGGGGGCGCAATCTTAATTTCAAAATGGAGGTTACAAATTTCTTATGACTAGAAAACTGTGTGTGAAGTTTCACAGATGTGTAACTGGTATATGCTTGCTACTGAGTAGAGCTAAACTTGAGATATGACAAAAATAGCCTAACATTTGAAGTGAGGTAAAAACTTCATAATTGCGATAAACCTCCACCCCCCCCCCCCCAAAAAAAAAAAACAACACAAAAAACAGCTATCTTCTACAATTGTTATAGCTCTAAAACATGCTAAAATTTCAAAGAAATTCGATGCAATTTGAATTTTTACCTTATGACAAACACCCCCACCCCACTACCTCATCAGATGGCGTCGCTTCAACGTTCGGCCATAACAGTTTGGAATGTCCTAGGGCGCCACAGCATTTTTAGGTATGTTTTTTGTGGAGATTATAATCTCAATAATTTCGAAAGGGTGAGGCTGGAAATGAGGTTGAAAATGAAAGGTGTGTAAAACAACGTAAAATTGTCATCGCTCGCATCGAGTGCGTAAAATTTTAAATGAAGAGAAATAAAACTGCACAATTTCAAATAACCAGAAAATAGTGTAAAGTTTCATAGCTGTGTACTTTATAAATACGATGAATGACCAGGGGCCAATACTATAAAACTTTTGCAATTGTATTTCCCAGAACTGTATTCTCTACCTACTAATATAACTGACTAAAATGAATCATTAGCATTTTAAAAGATATGGCAATTTGCCAACTGGCAAATTGCCATATCTTTGAAAATGCTAATGGTTCATTTTAACCCATTCAACGTCAGAACTAGAAAATATAATTCTAGTAAATACAAGTGTAAAACTTTTATATGTATTGACCCCAGGTAGCGTTTTTTAATAAAATATGTCCAAAATAGGCTAAACTTTGAAGTTACGTAAAAAGAATCGATAAGAAAGATATACTCACTCCCCCATGAAATTCCAATGACCGAATGACAGTTAAATCCTATAAAACAGTCGGGTGGAATACCATAACAAATTTACGAAAATGTTTTGCTTCTTCTGAGATAAGAGGGTAAACGTACACCACTCGTTCGGGATGAGAAGGTTGACGTTCAGTACTCCTTTGGGTCGGCATACATCAATACTAACTCGCACAAGAGAACAAATTATATGTATTTAGCTTGTTTGACGATAAGAGGGTTAACTGACAATTATTTTTCGCCAACACGCATCAATTTTACCACTTCTACCAATAATTTAATTCATAATTATAAAAATTCGATTCTGTTTATCAATTCAAGAATTTTTGTTTAAAAAATATTCCATTTGTTGATCAAAAACACGTTGAGACAACGGCTTCTGGAACATCGGTTCAACCGATTGTTGCCAAACATTTTGTGATGATTTATTAACCGCATTTTATTATCTTCTGCAATAGTTCAGTCGTTAATGTAAAACGATGTCGATGATACCATTCAGTAAAGTTGAGAAACAACCACAATGTGTGTTCTAAATCTCTCTAGACGCCCCTTTACGGGATATACAAGTTAAAGGCCATGTAAAGCTTACAATTGCGGCAATCGCCAGTTCATACCGGAAAAGTGAAGGTAGCAATCCATTGACTCGGGTCCAAGTAAAATTACCAGTTGCAGGTACTTGGGCGGAAAACGTGGCTCTGAGCGCCACGTTTACCGCCCAAGTGTGCGCGACTGGTTAATTTACTGCGACCCCAGTCAACAGAGTTTAACACCGTGAAAAATGTTCAGTTTGATGTAGTTATTTCGAGCCTCGACTTGTCTAGTAGTGCACAGTATAAAATCGGAATCGGCATCAGAATCGGCCGATTGTGAGCTCAAATAACCGGTAATCGGTCAAAGCCCATTTTTGGTAATCGGTTGAACACTAATTATGGTATTTTACATTCCGAGATTCTCTTCCCAAAAAAATGTTACTCACACACCGAAGTAGTTGATCTGTTGTAATATTTTTTTCCACAAAAAGTTTAACATATGCAACAGCATTCTTTCAACAGAATTTCCTCTGGAAATACCGCCCCACGCCCCACCCCCTACATTCAATAAAACAACGAGGTGTATTCAATCGATCTTCCGTGTTTTCGAGGATTCGGGGGTGTAAGTGGAGACCCCCCCCCCCCCCCCTTTGTCGGTCCGTCCGCCTGTCCGTCGTCCGTACAAACGTTTTCATGAAACTTCACAAAAATGATCAACATGAGGAGGTTGACATAATTTTTTTCTCGCTCGGTGTCAAGATAGCCGACTTGTGACCATATTGCATTTTTTTACTTAGAAAAATTGAATGCCCGTTTTTAGTCACACACGGTGGGGGTATAGCGGGCGACAGACCATCTCTAGTTAAATTTGCCCCCCCCCCCCCCCCCCCCACCTCAAAAAAAAAATATCGCCAAAATGAATTAGTGTTGAAGGATTTTGAGCTATTTTATGTAACAAAATAAAAGTCATCCCGTTTACAGTTAACCCCGTTTTTGGTGATATCCCTTGGGTGATTTCGTTCTTCTTTGCATTTAAAATGAGTTTTTGAGTGATTCTATGCGAAACAACATGTTTTAACCACATTGGTATCAATGGATTTGGAGTGGGATCCATCAAGAACGCTCACCACCCCACGCTTCCCATGGTCATTTATGTGATTTTGTTTTTTTGTTTTGTAACAAAATCACTCGAACTCGCCTGGAGCAAACAAAAAAAACCCTTCCCGGGCAGGATCGCACACTGCCAACCCCCACCACCCCCCCCCCCCCCCCCCGACTCCGCTTATTCTTTTACCAGCGCACACGATATCAAAATCTGTTATTTTGTCAAACTTTTCCTGGTTTAGGAGTCAAAATTTTTTTTTCAAAATCAATAAAAATAGTTTATGGCATATATATTAAAAACATAATCACAATAATACCCTTAATTTTGTGTTATTCATGACAAAAAATCAGAATACTGATGGAACTATATTTTAATGTGGAGTTATCAGTTTTCTTTTTTTCTCTTTCAAAATGCCATTTGGACAGTATTTGTTGGATTTCTTCTGTTGCTTTGTCACACTGTAAAAAGTCTTATCATCTATTTATATCTCATCAGTGTCAAGGTACTCACTGGTTATTCCGAAGAGCATATTATTGACCGATTTATTTATCTTTGATACATCTCATCATGAAAATAACTAGATATAACCCATTATATTTTGTTTGTCAGAGCTCGTAGATATAGGTTATTTTCCTTTTCTACAGAATTGTAATTTTTCTTCAATGTGAAGGAACTTGGTGACAAAATAAATTCGTTATCCATGTTTGCGCCTCAGGGTTTATCAGTTTTCAAACCAGTGTAAATTTCCATACACCCTGGAATATTTATGGATAACTAATAATATCACAAAGACGGTTACCTCACAGCATGACCACACGCGCATGCGACTACTGCAATACACGTAATGCTCATAATGCACCACGATGTGGCGTCACTTTCAATAAGGTTTTCGTAGGGAAAACCATTTGGGAAATGGTAGGTCTGCCAAGTATAACATACGGTACGGAAGTTGTACCCCTAAACCAGACGGCCGTTAAGAGCTTGGAAATCCTGCAGAACGATGCAGGCCGACGGATAACAGGGTCGAGTAATGCCGCAGTGCTAGAAGCAATCATGGGTGAACTTGGGTGGATGAGGATCAGACCTGTTGAAACTCAGTTATCTTAATTATTTGGTAAATCTCCCCGATAGCCGATGGTGTAAAGTAATGTTCCTGAGAACTTTCAGCTCAAATATCAAGACGGGGTGGATGGTCCAAGCGAGGGAGCTAGTAGAGAACTGCTCATTGAAGATCACGGACCTAGACGTTGCGGCAAACCAGGGTAAAAAAATCGCCAGAGATAGAGTTATGGAGGATTGTAACCGAAATTGGCGAGAGGGGGTCAAATCAAAAAGATCTTTGGTTGGCCTGCGTGATAAAGAGAAGCCTGGTTTTGAAGAGTACCTTGATAGCACCTTTGGGGGGGGGGGGGGTCACTGTTGTTCAAGCTGAGGTCGCGGTCCCTGGAGCTGAGGGGCAAAATTGGGGAAAATAGCGAAAAGGAGTGCCAGATGTGTAATTTGGGCATGGTGGAGAGACCCTGGAACACTTTCTTCTAGAATGCCTACAATACCAGTCTAAAAGAACAAGATTCACTGGGAGTATAATGGGGAAGTGGGATGGGAGAATGAAGGACATGTGGTTGGTGAGCGACTCAAAGGAGAGGGTTAATATGCTAATCGGCGAGATTGGGAAGAATGGGGCAAAGGATGTCATCAAGCAGTTCGTCTCGAGTGTTGGGAGGAGAGAAGAAGCGTGGGAACAGGGAGACAGTTGGTAGTACAGGGGTGATCAAGGCCTTCTCGTACGAGAACCGCGACAATCCAGCGGCTGGTCAAAGTATTATTGTTATTACTTCCTGCTCACTTATAACCTCTGACCAATCAGAAAAGTTGGGATCTACGCTAAACTACTTATAATTATTTATGCAAACAGTGTTGGATAACGTACCAGACACATTTCTGAGATTTCACGGCTTCAACCGTTTTTTGGTTTTTTTTTTCAAGGTAATTTTTCTGAATGTTGTTGTTCTCGCTGATCGGTTCGAACTCAGCGGAAAATACATAACTCATGAGAAGAATGACTGTCGGAACGGCATCAGACAGCAATTCCTCGGGGCATATTCTTCCCAGAAGACCGAGAAATGTTTGAAATAGAGTCTTCGGCTCGAATAAGGGTATTAGTTTATGATGAAGAAAAGGTCAATTTCTAAATACCTCATGCAAGGAACCTACCAACATGACCATTTTAGCCTCGATTTAATAAACGCAAATTTCCTCCCGCATTGCATTTTTCTATTTTCTCTGTGTAGACCGTTAATGAACCTAAATTGTAACGTTCCGGTCGGACATGTTCCTACAGTGATTTGGCATGTTCTCCTTAATGCCGGTTTTAAGCTCACTGACGAAGTTGTTTGAGCTTATGTCATAGTCCGAGGCGCGTGGGCGTCAACAGTTGTGTTAAAGTTATTGTAAGAGTCCACTTTGACTTTCCCACCTGTTACTGTGCACCCCACGCTGTTTCTATGGCTTACAGTTACCCACAGATCCTTACCCAGGGATATTTTTTGTTTATTTTCAGAGTGTTTTTGCAATGTTACTTTTTTATTATTATGTTAGACTTTTAACATTCTGGCCTGTTTTGCTATACACGAGTGGAGCTTTAATATTTCATTTATGTGTTACATGCAACAATATAAGACGACATTAACCCTTGACCGGAATTTTTGCAGATTTTTGAGTTTTTTAATTCAATGTTAGACTTTTTGTAAGTGTGGACATAGAAAAATTCAGACCTGTTATGCTCTACATGTACATCAGTGGAGGCTACCACAGGCGTGCTGTGGCTTTTTATTTTTCATACTTGTGTTAAATACATCACTATAACGCAACACTACCCTTGACCGGACATTTTTTGCAGATTTGTAATAAGTCTGGGTTTCTTGCATGTCATGCGTTGGTGAGCTAATAGGGATGCTAATAGGGATGGACACCCCTTCTTGTTTTTTTTATTTTAAATAAAAACCGGTATACTGTTTCCTGAACTCAGCAGCATTTACTTCACGGGAAGAAGGAATTACGAGGAGAAGGAAGTACTATGGAAACATTCGCTAGTCTTTGCCTAACATCAACAAACTACGACACACTCCAAACAACTGAAGAGTTTTATTTTATTTGCATCAAAAGCGTGGTGTGTGGTCCTCGTTGTAATGGGGTTGTTAACATGATGAGTCACAAGCTATTTAAAAACATGAGTGATGATTTTTATGAATAGCACTGGCCAATTTGGGCCGTTGTATTACCTAGCGGAATGAACAAAACAGGGGCACAGTGTTCACCGATGGACCTCCGGGCTAAACTTAATCTGAAATGTTGTATCTGCCTTCTATCAGATAATTCGTTTTATCGGGTTCAAAAACATTCAACGTGGATGCTTTCACGGAAGATTTACTTTGCCCGTACTTCATTAAAGCGTGTCTCATTCAACTAAGAATAGCGAGTTACATTCAAGTACAAATACACTTTTTTAAAATCATTGATCTGGCTTCTGATTGGTTTGCTTGGCCACACTTCAGACGCCCCTCAAACGTACCGTAACTAAGGTCAGAAAATTCTCTCCACTCACATACGCCCGTGTTATACCTGTCGCCATAGAGTGGATACAGTCAGGAACGAACTTGTGAGAGCGCTGAATTATTTTGTTAAAAATAAACTGCAATATATAATATAATGCGTGAGTTAGAAGAAGGTCCTGTTACGCAACGTGATTTAACCCCTTGAATCCGTAAGACCGATTTTTCGGTCCAAGGCATACTTTCGTCACTTTTTTGTCTTATTGTACACGGGGCATTGGTGATAAAATATTAAATGCAGTCTGCAGCCAGACGGCTGCAGACTGCAGTTATTATTTTATCCTCCCCGTATATTGATAATGGACTGACCCATCTAACTGTAAGTGTACACAAAGGCGATACCATTTTAAGAAACGAGGTTTTAAAGGGTTAATAACAATTTTAACGTGGAAACACTGATGGAAATTTTAAACTAAAATCTGTTTGTACTTCACCATTTAATTACGTTTCACATCCTTGTTTTTTCTGTTATAGGTTGATTCACGTGGATGTTTTCCCAGAAAATTTACTTTGCCCGTTTTTAATTCAATTTTTCCCCATTGGAATGAGAATGGCGAGTATACAGTCAATTACACTACACTTATTACAAATATCGTTCTGTAGTCTGATTGGTCTGTCGGCCGTCTTCCGATATCCCCCTGGAGTAACCTAACTATCTGTAAATATATGTTCTCCTCCCACGTGCGCCTGCGTTGCCCCTGTAGCCATAGCGTGGACGCAGACAGGAACGGACTTGTTAGAGCCATGAATTCTTTAGATAAAAATAAAAATCTGCAGCAGAAATATTATATGACAGAACAAACTCTCGCTACGCCATGTGATGTATTACCAATATTAATGAGGAAACACGTGACTCAGTAGGTAGAGGTGCAGACTCCAAGTTCGAATCCCACCTGCGGCAACCACGTTGTGTCCTTGGGCAAGCCACTTAATCCCAGTTGTCCACGTGGCGGCACAGTGGCGTGGTGTACTAAGGCGGACTGCACGTCGATGGTGCACTTGTCTTCAACCAATGGCAACCCTGCTTGTGTCGAGTTAGTACGTTGGGGAGTCTGACAGTTGTTCGCCGTTGCTCGCTGATTCTCTCCGGGTACTCCGGGTACCTCCACCCGTAAAACTGTCCGACACGAGGTGACCCTGACTGTCGATAGTGTCGTTAAACCCCCAATAAATAAATAATGTGAAAACATCAGTGATGTGCTTTCTTGGGGGGGAATGCGGGGAACGCAGTTCCCCTACTTTTCTCTGAGGGGGAACGCCGTTCCCCGACAATTTCAAGACTGTAGATGGCTTGGTCTTCACGAATAGTCAACACAGCGAGAACTCAATTACTTTGCTAGCTGTACTAAACCCATTGTAGCCGTGTATAGCTCAGAGCCCCGCACATATAACAATGACCTCTTCTTTTGAAGAGTGAGTACTACATATTCAGAGTTTTCCAGGCGGTGAACCCCCGGACCCACCCCACCACTCTCTCTCTCTCTCTCTCTCTCTCTCTCTCTTTACTACTACGCGGGGAACGCCGTTCCCCTACAGTTGAGGGACCAGAGATGGCTTGATCTTCACGAATATTCAACGCAGCGAGAAATCAATTATCATGCTAACCGCACTAAACTCATTTTAGCCGTGTGTTGCTCACAGCTCCGTACAGATAACAATGTAATGTCCTTTTGAAGAGTGCGAGTAATAAATATTCAAAGTTTTCCCTGGGGTGGACACCCGATATGCCCTCCCATTTACTACTACAAAATATTCAATTTTCCCGGAGGGGAATTCCGGGACACCCTTTACTAATACGCTCTCTCCTAACGACGCGCTCTGAATGAACTGAACCGGCACACAACGTGCTGCGATGGCCGACGCGGGCCGTCCCCAAGTTCTTAATTTCAAATAGCAAGGGAAACACCGATGAAAATTTTAAAATAAAATCAGTTTCTACCCTCACCATTTCATTCCGTCTGATATCGTCCTTTTTCTATTATAGGTCGCAGTCGAAGAAATCTCGAAGATCCGACTTGCTAAAGTTATAGTGTCCCACATAGGGAATGAGGGTCACGATGACAATGAACAAGAGGCGTCTCTCAGGAGACTGTTACAGGCTGCAATTCAGTACATTCCGAAAGAAAGAAACGACGTGTGGATGGATGCAGAAATTTTCGACATATCTGGAAAATCGATGAGACTTCAGAGCGGAAATGCCAGAAATAAATTTATTACCCATTTGAACGAAAACGACGAGATTGAAATTATCAACACAGAACGCCCCAGTATTTTCTCTAGGATTGGTTCTTATATTCACAGTGTTGCAAAGAAAGTGTGGCCCCCAAATGTACAGACTGAGGACACCTCGGTGAACGTAACAGGAAATAGTAGTGAAACAGCTGTAGATTAACGAGTGTACAGCGTGGAACTTCTAACCGATACTGTTAATAAAGCAATCATCTTTTTGGTTTGGTTTTGTTCGAAGAGGAGGCAGCAGAGAAGGGTGCTTGAAGGAATGCGCCCCCCATCTCACCTCGCACATAGTTCCACAGTATGCTACATGGTTGCATTATATCTTTAAAATTTGAGAGAATACAAATGTGTCCATGTTCAGAGATTCCTGCGATATATGTTCGGAAAATAAAAACATATTTTATTGCATTTGGGCACTGAATCTCATCTTCGGACCATCGGCATGTTTCTTGTACTGCAAGGTTAGCCTTCGAGATGGAAGATAGTTGACATTGGACAAATAAATCGTATCATAACCAGACCGTGCCATGTGCACCAACACACAACGAGAGATTGTCGGGTATTCATACATTTGTAGACATGCGATTATAATACCTGGAACGAAAGAACGTCTTAAGCTGGGTCAAAGGAGAAGTACTATATTTATCGGTGACCGTGACCCCAACAGCCGCCTTGTTACAACCGATAATGTTACAACGCCGCATAATGTTACACCAACGCATAATGTTACAAAAAATGTAGTAAACAACCCATAATGTTAAACTCCGCATAATGTTATAACTTTTTTGAACCAGTTATGTTATAAAAATCGACGCATAATGTTATAACTTTTTTCAACCCGTTATGTTACAACAATTTAACCGATAATGTTATAACGTCCGAATACTAATTCCAGTTACAGCTATTGTAGATGGACTTTACTACTTACTATTTATTGCCGCATAAAGGTATGTAATATGTATACTAAAGGTTTCTGCTCTGGTTAAGGCGAGGAGACACTCCCACCCCCCAACTCCCGGATATTTATCATAGAATTACCTAGTCACGTTACATAGACTCGGATTATCCTGGTATCTCAATCGTGTGACGTCATGACCATGATCATCCAGTGCCCAACATGGTGAAGGCGGGGGTGGTGGGGGAGTGGTGCTATTTTATTCGGTTGTACGTTTACCAACATACGTAGTCTCCGCTTCCAGAAATGTAGTGTACCATAGTCCCTGACGCCTTTGGGGATGGGCAAATGCCTCTGTTTCTGCTTGTTTTGGGCATCTAAAACTCATTTGTCGCATATTTCTTAGTCATAAGAATATCTTATTGTTCATTAATTTGACATTTTAACAACTAACAGTGAACAAAAAATGAGGTGGAGTTAAAAGAGGTCGAAAAGTTGGATGGAGCGAGGTACATATGGTGGATGTGGCAGGATGGTAGTGTCGCACGGAACAAGAATAAGTTGCGAGACTGGGTAGGAAGAGGAATGGTTGTTTAAGAGGATTGAAAGGGGTGGGCAGGGATTATGCTGAGAAAGAGGAGGTCATGGATTAGTACATCAGGGTGATTGTGCAGAGAAGGCTATCTGAGAATGCTATAAGGGAGTAGTACTAGACGGTATAATAATATAGATGGTGGAGATGTTGGAAGAAGTGGAAGTGATGAATTTGGGATTACAGGTTCTGGAAAAGGCGGAATCACTAGAACAGGCAGTATAGGGAGAAGGAGGAGATTGTGGAGGAGGAGTTGCGTTGATGTTGGTGTTGTGGCGGTGTTGGTGTTGAGTAGTTATGTATGTTGAAAATGTGCCATTTTGTAGGACCCCGGGGCAGGATCCCGGAAGTGACGTCATGTCACGTGACCGGGCGGTCATATTGATTTGTCATGATAGTGCACGTGGGTGGCCATGTTGTGACGTCATTATCATAATAATAGGTGGTAGGAGTGCGTATGCGCAGCGCGTGTTGTTATGGGGACACGTGCTCCGTCTCACCCCTAACAACCCGACAATAGATATCGAATTAATCCCAACAACCCGACAATCTTCAGAAAACTGACCCAAACACTCCCGAAAACACTCCCAAATAAAGGTTGGATAGTGTCCTTAATGAGAGTATGAGAAGTATGAAGAGGTACTCATTTTTATAGCTTTCATTTTTGAGACGTATGATTTTGAGCGCATCGTGCTCATTTTCATAGCTTTCATTGCTTCATACGACGAAAAAGGGGATTCCGTGGGTTTATTGAAGTTATAACATTATCGGTTAATTTGTTGTAACATAACGGGTTGAAAAAAGTTATAACATTATGCGTCGATTTTTACTACATAACGGGTTGAAAAAAGTTATAACATTATGCGGAGTTTATAACATTATCGGTTGTTTACTACATTTTTTGTAACATTATGCGTTGGTGTAACATTATGCGGCGTTGTAACATTATCGGTTGTAACACGCCTGCCTCCTACACATACCTATCAAAATTATCTGACACACGGTTAAAACCTAAAAATGACATTTATGTACATCCATTCATTAGTTCAAGAAACATGTCTTGTTTTCGTAGTAAATTATATTGCAACAGCAGTCATTGCTTTTGGAACAGAAAGAGACGCAGCTTTACTTAACCTACAGTACATTCGTGGACTGGTCGTAATCCACGCGTTGTGTAGTGCGTTTACCAGGTAATAAAAATCAGCAACAGCAAAATTTTAATTATTGAACCACCGGGTTATACCCAGTACTTCATTATTTTTTTGTTTGTTTGTTTTTGGTGATTACTCCTATAATTACCGTTTGGAATTTAAAATTATTGCATCCGTAGAAATATTGTCCACTCGTAGAAAGTTACCAGGCGGCCGTACTAACATACTGTTCGAGCTGAGATACTGTCTTCAGCACACTGTGGATATTTGGATAATAATTAGGGATAACTATGTTTATTTGATTATTTATATTTATTTATTTATATATTAGAGTTTAAGGTCACATACTTTTGCACAATGGCTTATCGTGACCGTGACAGCTTTACGTGTGGAGGAAGCCGGAGTACCCGAGAGAACCACCGAGCATCGACGAGCAACTGTCAGCTCATCAACACTCTAACTCTGTTCAATCTCCGCCCAATTCAATCTCTCCGATCAAGCAGGGTTACATCGGTTGAAGACATGTGCACCATCGACGTGTAGTACGCCTTTGTACACGGCGTCATCGTGCCCCCATGTATGCACCGGGATAAAGTGCCTTGGCCAAGGATACAACGCGGGTCATCCTGGACGGGGATCGAACTCGGGACCTCCAGCATAGAAGTCCAACAGTCTACCACTGAGCCACCGCGCTCCCATTGCATTTGATTTTTTTGGGACCGTAAACGATGGTTTTACTGTCGCAGATTGAGTTTTGCCGGCGACGCGTTAGCGGAGCCGGTAAAACGGATATTTGCGACAGTAAAACCACCATTTACGGCCCCAAACAATCAAATACAACATAGTTATCACCATTCTAATATAATTCAGCTGAAAACGGGGATAGTTTTTTATCTCCAAACTATAAAACAACGCCTTGTTGAAGACAACAATTTGAATCTAAAAGTACAGTCTTGGTGACGCCATTTGTGCGTTCCGAAACAAATCACGAAATATATTTTACGCTGTCCCTATACAAATAGTTCCAAACGTTTTAGTCATTTTATTAGCAATAACAAAATATATTTATATTTGTACTGACAACATTTATCATGTTTAAATGTTTGTGACAATCTGAAAACAAAATAGGCCGGCTGGTTTCCCTGTTCAAAGTTTAGAATTCACCTTGACATGTGATGTTGTTTCAGTATGACTCTGAGTCGAAAAGCACTCGAGGATTTACATTAAAGTTAAAGATTGTGGGAGCTTTGATTGGAAGCACTTAGTTGACAGTAATAATTACTTATGGTTACAGAACAGTTATTCATTTCAAACAGTTTCTGGGAGGTGATGGCTTGTGGAATTAGGCTACTAGTATTGACATAATTGTTGCAGAATGAATAGTCTCTCAGTGGTAAACGCGTTGCTGTAGCTGTGCATGTAAGTGCCACGAACGCAGGTGACAAATTAAAAAATGAAAGGACCGCTTGCATTTGAAGTCGATGTTATAACAGCGCCAGTAGAGCAGTCAGAAATATTTGGCCTTGAACAATTAACATTATTATTGACAGTTGTCAGAATTTTGGCTTTCTATTCGCACGTACAGTACACCCGCCGTGGAATGTAACTTTTCCACGTGCCCACGGTGGACGTGAACGGCCATGGACAAATCCAATTGGATATGCCCACGGCGAGTACCGTGAAAAGAAAAAAATAGGCGGCGTGGACGACTTTCTGGTGTCCGTGGCGCTAATCTGTAACAAGGCCATTTCCGTGTTTGGGATTAAAGCCACGGTTGTCGCTTCTTGACTGTTCCAGTCAATGCAAATTTCATTCCGATAATATATTTTCTTTTCGCTGATTAATCAAAGTTAAATATTTTGTAATAACGTTGTTACTTGCTTAATCCTACATTGTAAAGTCAACATCGAACTGAAATGCAATTAAATTAACCCGACGCCGCGATGAATGAAATGAAATTTGTATTTACTAGGTCTTCGCCATACTAAACTCATGGGGGGGGGGGGGGGGGGGGGGTAGGCATACTATTTACCCATAAGATGAAAGGCCAAAAAAATCAATGATTTGTTTCTCAAATATTCTTTTTAGATTCAATGAGGGAGGGAGGACTTTATTTCTATTTTTATTTCCGATAACCAAGGATATAATTATATAATTTCATCCCGAGTCACCCACCCCCCCCCCTCCTCCCACACCCCGAGTGCCAGGTTTGACATGCTATAACACTATTTTGTGTTCTTAACTCAGGTTATTATAATAATGGGGCGTGTGTGGGGGGGGGGGGGGGGGATACAGTTTAATGGGATAGAATCTCAGAAGTGGACCCACCCCGGCCACGTCGCATATAGAAATATATCTTCTAACCGAAGATTCTTGGGTAAGAATGAGTCCCGTTCATTATTTCGATTTTATCTTCTTCTAACGGTTGCGGAGAAGGAAACATACGTGCGTCTAGACATTTATTTCTAACATATTTTGTTAGAAACCACAGTGATTTAGATACCTCCAATGAATCAGGAAGTTTATCTGATCTTGTTAAATTTGTGGCGTTGTTATTTGGATGCTTCTGTAAAGACAACTGTCTGAGCTAATCAATCAGATAATGATTAATTCAGAAATTAGTCGGAAGCTTTACTCCAATTAACTAACAAAAGATTGAACTTTTATGACATCAACTGGCAGACTTGTTTTTGTACCTTTGTTCGTTTCATAGGCTTAATATCTGGCAGTGCCTGTGTAAATTATATATTTAATATAGTTTTGATGTCCGATGGGTTGTAAATCAATTGCTTCATTCTAAAACAAAAATTTATAACTGAGGCTGAGGGAAATAAACTGCAGCCCTGACGGACCGATCTAGTGACTGGAAATGGGTCTGAAGGAGAGCCATTCACAATGACTCTAGACGAAATATCCCGGTATGACAGTTGAACCCATTGTGTGAATTGATCACCAAAACCGAATGCTTTTAGAGTTTGAAACAAATATTCATGACTTACTCGGTCGAAAGCCTTAGCCTGATCTAGACTATTGAAAGAACAAGACAAATTCTTTCGCTCGACATAGTCAAAAATATTACGCAACAAATGTACATTGTCAAGAATTGAACGCCCAGGAACTCCACACGTTTGATCAGGGTGAACGATAGATCTTATCATCCCTCTCAATCGATTCGTGAGAAGTTCACTAAGAATTTTATAATCAAAATTAAGGAGGCTAATAGGACGATAGTCAGACACTACTTCAAGATGAGCTGGATCTTTTAGACGTAGCGTTATTAAAGAACGGCGCTGGGACGGAGGTAGAAGGGTGTCTTTGAGACAAAAGTTATACAATCTTAAAAGCCATGGTGCCAAGATTGCAGAAAAAGTCCCGTAGAACTCAGCCGTTAAGCCATCAGATCCTGGTGCTTTATTTTTAGATAGATCCGCAGTGGCCTCCTCAATCTCTTGCACACTGATATCTTCATCTAAAGCAACGGCGTCAGTAGAAAATACCTGGGGCAAATCAGATAAGAAGTCCGCCGCAATCGCAGAGTCAATTGGTTCAGCCGAAAATAAATCAGAATAAAAGGATACAAAAGCTTGGGAAATTTCCGAAGAATCATTTAAGGTGGAATCATCCACAATTAGCTGATTAACTGGTAGAGTGCTAAATTATTTTTGACCATCAAAATTTGTTCACAATTCTTTGCCTTGTTACAATTTATGGGAGAGTGCCTGTAGGCACTCCCCCATAAATTGTGACAAGGCAAATCTAGACAGACTGAATAAATTCACTTCGAAGATAATATGAAGCATATCCACTGAGTCTGAGGCCCTTATATTACAGTCCCTGCACATCAGAGTAAAGCCCAAATATGGGCTTCCAGCACTCTACCAGTTGATTATTTTCGATTTTCCTCTGCGAAACACTAACTGAGAAAAATATTTAGAAGGTTTTTCCTGGTTATCAAGATAATTAGCTCGGGAGCGAATAAAGGCTCCGCGAGCGTTCTTTCATGTAATTCTCGTATCATATCACGAACCGTCACTTTCTCACCCGAGACTAATCCAGGATTATCAATTAATTCTATATCATGCAGACGAGAGCGAGCTTCTTTCGCTTTACTTTTACAATAATTTTGAATAAAATTTTTGATTTGTAATTTAGCATTCTCCCACCAGGCAGAAATATTTGTGACAGGAACTGAAGTTAGAACCTCCTCAAAATCTAAAAGACTATCGCAAAATTTTGAATCAGAAAAAAACAGACGAATTACATTTCCAGTAGCCAGACCCAAATTTGGGTTGGGGGGGGGGGGGTTCTAAACGAAAAAATACTGCATCATGATCCGACAGGCAACCAACAGATTGCCCAGGGGAAGAACAAAACGGTAGAAGTGAGTCCGAGACATAAATACGATGAAAACGTGTGCTTCCACCTTTAGAAGCCCACGTAACAGAAACTTGGGAAGGGTGAAAATGACGAAAAACATCGCTAAGGCTATAAGTACGTAAATTATTTAACCACGTTTTAGCATAAGGGGAAGGATGAATATTATCTCCTATCTTGTCAATGTTAATATCAACAACGAAATTAAAATCACCACCTAGTACTATAGGGAATGAAGTTGCAAAAAAGATTTTCATACTTTCATAGAAAATTTTACGATCTTTTTCAAGATTCGGACCGTAAATATTAATAAGACGGCAGATAATATTGTCAATCAAAATGTCTAAGACAATAAACCTACCGTTGGGATCGAAATGAAATTTTTTAGTAACATAGTGCAAGGAGTTAGAGACCAGTATCCCAACACCAGCACTATGGCTAGTGCCAAAAGCCTGAAACGTGTCAAGGAGGGATTCGATTTCCTTACCACGCCTAAGAGAAGAAATATGTGTCTCTTGAAGAAAAACTGCATCGCATGATTGGTTGGCTAGTAGATTCTTCAAAGACAGCTGCTTATTAAAATAGCTCAAACCATTAACATTTATAGTACAGAATTTCATGATAGAGGTAAAAAACAACTATGTTCAACTTGAACCAAAAGAAAACACAATACCACAAGTCAAGTGTCCCGAAAAGAGTTATAAGACCGGAGGACAGGTGTATCTGATGGAAAAAGTAAAAAGAGAAGAATGTAAAATTATTATAACTAGAAACAGAAATCATGCCAACTATAGGCTTAATGCCACCACCACGGTATCCGGACAAAATACCCTCGGACAAAATACCCTTAGGACATAATACCCTAAAAAAAAATACCCTTAGGACATAATACCCTCAATGGGTAGGACAAAATACCCTCGGACAAAATACCCTCAGACCAAATGTATTAAAGTTGGATTTTTGGTGTTGGGGGGGGGGGACAAAAAATTAGTTATTCAAGAATTATTTTTGCAAGTGTCGTCTGCTTTTCAGGTTAGGTAAAGGGTTAAACTAAATAGATATGAAGCACAATACCAATGGCAGATGGCAATTGAATATGAAGCACAATATAAATGGCAGATAGCACAGAACATGAAACAGATATGAGGGTATTTTGTCCGAGGGTATTTTGTCCTACCCATTGAGGGTATTTTGTCCTAAGGGTATTTTTTTGAGGGTATTATGTCCTAAGGGTATTTTGTCCGAGGGTATTTTATCCTACAATCCATCACCATACCTCAGTTCCGGCGCCCCAGGACGAGTTGCAAGAACGGAAGAACAGTTGGGCAAAAAACGTAAGAAGACAGGATAAGGACTGGCGATATAAACTTTGCTAATCAAGAACTCAAAGAAAAACAACTCCACAAAGTCTAGTGTCCCATTAAGAGTTACAAGATCGGAAGAGTGGTTAAACATGAGTAAGAAAAAAGCAAAGAAAAATAAACACTGACATGAAAAGTACTGTGTAAGAACTTGTAAATGTTCAGCTCATAGACTGTTGGCACCCCAGGGCTTTGCGCTATAACTTTTCTTGTTTTGAGAATTCTGTTCCCAAAAAGTGTGCACAATTGTTGTAAAGGGTTGTGATTTAATGGTGATCTACTCTCTCCGCGTTGTAGCTCTTCTCTAACTCCATGCTTCTTCCATTCCCTGCTGTTGACAGGGGTGGGGGGGGGGGGGTGCTGATGAAGGTGGGCTTGCTGAAGGTGATCTTTATCCCATTTTCTAATTCTATATATATTTCCTCCACTGACCAATGTCCTCATGTGTCTTTATTGGGAATCTGAGAGGGGGTTATACTCCTGTCATAAATATAAAAGTGTGGCGAGGACTAACAGTACAGGGTGGAATATTATACTGTTCAGTTACAAACTGACTTCATAATATTTAAAGGTGCCACATCTTGGATAAGTAACCTCAAAATTCTATGTACAGCAATGGAAAATGTTAAGAATTTAGTACAAAATAGTGCATCCTGATAATTAGAACGCAGTCGAGCCTGGTGAAATGAATTAAAACAGAGGGTCAAATCAGAATAATATGGAGTAGAAAAAACGACAAAATTATCAATATTAAGAGTATGATAATTTAGAACATAGGAGTAGGCATCGAATACTTTTCCGACTGATGCTACATTTCATTCTTCTGTTGTCCTTTTCACTCAAAAAATTATTATCAATCCCAGTCAGTAGCCTCTTTTGGATTTTGCACTGATGATCAAAGCTATAAAACTGCAATGAGTGTTACACGTTTCGAGCAATACACTACTCTTGTACACATGGACATTCCAGCTAGCTGAAAGAGAGCTGGCCAGCTTTGAGAGTGGCCTTTTGGTAGCCTTGGTCAGAAATTAACAGGCCTGTTCTTTTGAAAATCACTGGACGGCAGTTGCTGGCTGTACTTGATCTATATTCAGGCGGGCACAAGCCCACCCAGGCAGGCTGGTACCTACCGAAACCAATTAGAATCAGGCTATTGGGGAGGGGGGAGGGGGGGTACTTGCTCTCCTCAACAAAATTCCAGGCGGGCTGTAAGGAACCGGTTCAATCACTCCACAGAATGACAGGCCTGCAAGTATTCAACATTTTTTTCCCCACTGTGCCTCCTCAGTTATGTGGGAAATTGGAAAAAAAACAGTTGTTGGTTTGAGCAATGAATAAGAGTGCAAAATGAAACCGAAATGAATAAATAAGAATATTTATTAAATAATAAATTTAATTGAATTAATTTTTTCACCTCATGAAATAGGACAATACAAGAGAGTTTAGGTTTTATTCTCCCGTGTTGATCGACATTGACCGAGAAGTGAGGCAAATGATGGATTGAGATAACAATGAATTTTTTAGAATACATAACATCACTGAATGAATTTTCGTATTTAATTAGTTTTTAATTTTATTAGAACTAGGACTGGGCTTCTACGACCTTTGTCTCCAGGGTAAAATTAGAACCACTTGGTTAGATACATATGTTCTTGATAAGTTTTAGTTTGGTTGTATAATTTATGCAAACAATTATATTTTGTAATTTTTACAAAGAAGTGGGCGTGGCCTAAATATTTTAATTTTGCTGCTATTTATAGTTATAGTGGTATGCTAACATGTTTTAGGGGTTCTAAATGTGGTGGATTCATTACTTATGCTATGTTGTTATCAGCTTTACAGGTTAATGTTCAATTTATTTATCTATTTTTCTCAAAATATACCCCTGACAAATAAACTTCTACGACCATTGTCATGGACATTCTGACCATTATTATTTCTGTGGCCCAAAATTACTTTTTTTAAAGTGTTTTGGGTACGAAATCACGCGGGTACGGAATGCTTTGGGTAATGGGTACGAAATTACACACACCGAAAGACATCTCCTGTATACTTTTTATTCAAATTTATAAAATAACTACGTTCAAATTTTAGGTACCACCTATTTCATATTATACAAATTCCCAGTTCGAAAGAACCTCGACTGAAGGATTTATTGGAGTCACTCGTATAAAACGTTCGGTAGGTTCGCAGCACCAAGATCTAACAGCAGACCTACAGGGGTATATATCGCCCTAACTAGACCACCATATCACTCCCATACGAGAAGCCGGGCACACCCTGGCCCGAATAACGCAATGTCGCATTGTGCAGTGACAACTACAGCGGTCAACGTTTCTTTGACATGGCGAGTGCATCTTGGCGTCACGCCAATAGCAACGTCAACCACTTCACGGGGAAAACTTTCAAGAAAACTCGCCTTTCCCATAAACTTTCCATCAAACACCCATATTATATACCCGGAGCCCTGAGTATACATATATACTATGTAATATGTACTATACTACAGCATACTGTATATGCAATACCTGTACCACTTGCACTTCTGAATGGTGCCCAAATCTTGCATCGAAAAAAGTTGCACAGCGAAAAGTCCGGAAGTAGTTGGGGGTGGCACTATAGCCCCAAGCATTTTTAACACTGAGTTTTCCATAGGGTCCATAGGGTTAGTGTTAAATTGTGTAACTTATAGCCCCAAGAATTTATAGTTGTGAAACTTATAGCCCCAAGAACTTATAGCCCCAAACCTGAATGCACTGGTGGCACAGTGCATTCAGGTTTGGGGCTATAAGTTCTTGGGGCTATAAGTTTCACAACTATAAATTCTTGGGGCTATAAGTTACACAATTTAACACTAACCCTATGGACCGTATGGAAAACTCAGTGTTAAAAATGCTTGGTGCTATAGTGCCACCGCATCATGCTTTATGACCAGATCCTATAGTACATTTCTGGCTTATAAGTTTCCACTGTACATTAATTTATTTTTTGTAGTTTGCAAATTAATTTTTTGTTTAGCTTAAATATTTTTGTGGTTTGCAATATAATTTTTGTTTAGCTTAAATATTTTTGTGTTTCGCAAAATAGAAAAATAATTTGCAAACACAAAAAATATTTTCTAAGAAAATATATTTTGTGTTTGCAAATTATTTTTACAAAAAGCTTTTTCATAATTTTATGAAAAAGTTTTTTGTGAAAATAAATTTGCAAACACAAAATATATTTTCTAAGAAAATATTTTTTGTGTTTGCAAATTATTTTTCTATTTTGCAAGTTTTTATTTTATAAGGAAATATTTTATGTACCCCAGACCTGGATTTTTTCCCACACTCGATCGAATTGTCGCATGAGAGTTCTTCAGTGCATTTTCGATCCTCAGATTGTCTATAGAAAGAAGGTGAGTTGAGGGTTTGGATACATTTCATCGTCTGACTAAAGAAAATCATCTTTTGACAGAGAGGAAAAAGACATGGAGCCAACAAAGATCAATTACAGTTCCGTAGAGAGTTATGAGAGAACCAAGAAACAGAGAGCCGATGAAGAATTCACCTTGGCTTTGAGAAAGTGGTGGTCGGCAACACTTTCGATGGAAGAACAACTTAAGAAGATTGAAGACCACCCTTTCGTCAAAGCCGCCACACGTCCGTTCGGGGAGATCCAGTACAAGAATCGACCTAAACACTGGTTTGATCTCCCCGTACATTTGCAGGAGGAAGCTCTTGTAGGACGAAGCTATGCATGGGAACAAGATTGCTTTACAGATGAAGAGATGCTAGCAACAACCATAGGCGTGTGGGAAGGTGAATTCTTCACCGAAGCAGAGATGGCTTTACCAAACAGCTCTCTACGGAACTGAAGATGTTTTAAAAACGGCCCTTTTCAGGGCCAACCCACACTATTAGAAAGAGATCTTCTCATGTACACAATCAAGTCTTTGTTATGAAAAGACAAAAAACAGTTCCCTCCCTAGAGTGTGACCCAATGTCTATATTAATTTAAAATCATTTTATATTAGGGGTTATCCATATGGTTTTGGGTTTTGTCATCTCTCCACCCTGTGTATACAACTTCTATAAATGGGGAAATTTTGTGTGTCTTCTTGTGTTTTGTTGTAAGTATAAGGAAATTATGCTTACAATAAAACACAAGAACACATGCACAAAATAAAAAAACTTAGTGATTCGCGTTGTGGTCGAACTCTCTGTGATAGTTGTTTTTTCTATAGTAAGAATAGTATTCATTGTATGTTTAGCAATCAAAATTATCTCTACAGTATAAACTGTATATCAGGTTACACTATAAAAGTTTTCGATAAGTATGCATACAATATTAAAACCTAATACTCACAGTGAAAAAGAGAAGTGACTCTTAACTCTTTTTTACTGGTGGGAGATAATAGGGACACGGTGATAAAAAAGGGATTATAGGACTAACCTAACAAAAATCGACTAAACTATCACAAAGGTTTTAACAAAAGACAAAACTGTATTTAAAGTTGAATCATTATATTGAAATGAACTCTGAACATATATACACCGAGATCTGAGTTTGCCTATCCATGAGAAAACCTATTTACATCAAGATTCTTTTTTATGCTAGCTTTTTTATTTGATACCCAAGATTGTTTTTTGAAAACAATCTTGGGTATCAAATAAAAAACTGATATCACTCAAGTGATCTGATCTTGAAACAAATATAAAAAATAACTAAAAACCCTATCTCTCTGTTACACAAATGTCTGGCGAAAATTATATAATAGATGATTGACTTTTAATAAAAAACTTAAAAAACTAAAAGATGTAAAAAATTACCTCTGTGGGATTGTTTTGACACCTGATATTTATTACAGTTATTTCAAATAATGTCTATAAGTTTGCTCAAACCATCGTCGAACATCTCTATCATTCTCTTGAAAATTTCTTGGATCAAATTTGATAGTAAGAACTGTCTCTAAATCATATCCTCTTGCAAGATGATCTAAAGCAAATATACAGTACATTCCACACACAACAGTAAATTCACTTTGTAGTCTCATTGTATTTATTGTCCAGGAATCTGTATTGTTCACTATGAAATTGTATATGTCTCTATCTAATGGTGGTAAATCATATGAATCAAAGTAGATAGCAGAATGATTGTCTTTAAAATATATTGCTATCCAATGTTCTCCTGGTTCTTTTGATGAATCTGTGTTCACAATATATGCTTGTCTGTGTTTAGGTTTTCGTTTTGGTAACAAGTCTTTTGAACACACTTTTCCTTTTAAGGATGATAACCTTTGAGAACTGTCAAGTATAGTTTGTAATTGTATGGTTTCCATCTTCTTAGCCTTGAAAAAGGCTGGCACGGAGCCATTAATCAAGATATCCTGTATAATATGACCAGTCTCTTTTCACTAAATCTGCCCACTTTTGAATGTCTTTTTGGCAGTCTATTTCAAAGTCTATATGAGCACAATATTCTAATAAGTTTATTTTTCTTGCTCTCTTGTGTAGATTATATAGTATAGTCACTGGACACACTTTCTGTAAACACTCTGCAATGTTCATATCTATTAATGTTGTTGTGTTGGTTCGATTTTCTTCTTCACAGATATTTTTCATTTTCTGTTGAATGGATTTTGTCAGTTCTATCACTACACATTCTTGAAATAATGTTTGTATTTTTTCTTTACACATCTTGCAATGTTCACACTGACTCATCTTGTTTAATAGTCAAATATCACTTCTCTGAATTTGTTGATTTCTATCTCACTATCAAATTCTGCATAGACAACAACGTTGATCACCTCTGGAAGAGCTTGAGCAAACTGAAGTTCAAACCTAAGATTGCCAGACTTTATTGGGTGAGCCAAGGGCCCACTACTACTCTGATCAGGTGTCAAATCAATACCCCAAAGGGTATACCCTTTTGCATAATCCTGCAAAGATAAATTAAATGATTGATTTTGTCCAAAACAGCCCATAGCTTCAAACAATGATAAATATGAATTTAGATAAAGTCCACCTTCAAAATTCGGTTCAAAGGGACGTGCTTTAATGGAATGTCCATCTATTGTGATTTCCAACTTATTCAAATCGAAATGTTGAAAATTAAATGGATTACTGCCAATATCTCTATTTATATCTCTATTACTAACTAAACCAAGAATAATTCGTTTTGGCATCTGTTTATGAAACAGATAGTCTTCTATTTTTGAACGAAGACCACTTCCAATAGTAAAAGTTTTAATTTCACTACGTCTTATGGGCATTTTATAATTTGTTCGATCTATTTGTGCATTAAGATCATTCGCAAATTTTGGAAATAAATCCAATGCCGGTATTCTGAATATGGCTTTTTGAATTTCTATTTTTCCATGTTCACTACCAATCAAACAAAATTTAGTTGGAGCACGATGCAATTTAATTCTCATCTCAACTCCATTTGGTAAATACTTATCTTGCACAAACAGATCTAAATGCAGTTTTCCTCTTAGTTGTACATTTTTGCTACCACCAATTATTTTAGCTCGCTCAGTCAAACCTTTGTTCGACGAAGCTTTACTAGTTTCTGTGAGGTGTCCAGGAGTATCTCTATACCACAACTCACTAGCAGCTAGATGTGTTTTTTTCACATCTTTTGAATAACTAAGAAAATTCTCAAAATATGCTCTATAAGGATAAAGATCTGTATTGGTGGTGATAAGATTGCCATTCAGTGTAACATCAATTTTACTGAACATGCTATGAAAAAAATTATTGATAGGAGCAATTTGTGTATCTCCAGCCAAAACACTCCCATCTTGTTTTGTAATTTTAAATTGAACTTCAAGTGTAGATGCTGCAAGATCTAACCACTTGGTTGTTTGTCTTGGAATTAAAAATTCTATTGGTGAAGAATTATTTAAAGATGCAATAGGAAATTGTTCAATTTCACCAATATTTTCTATACCACTTGATGTTGGTGATACATTATCTGGATCAAAACTACTACCAAAATGTTCGCAAGATCCATGTAACATCATGATTTTTTTCAATCAAATATATCAAGTGGTCTTGATTTTCGTTTTGAATAAGCTTGTCTTTGACGTGTCTTACCTCTACGAGAACGAACCACAGACTGACGTTTTCGTTCTTGTTTTTGTCTTTTTATACCTAAAGCAGATTCACCAACTGATTTCAAAAGATCTTTTCCATGAGTTAATAAAATGTCTTTAGGTGCTTTACGTTTTTTTATCAATTCATTTGCTATTTCTAAACCATGTCTTAATCCATCTCTCTTTAAGGTTTGAAATGCATTTTTTGCAATTGGTTTTATAAATGGTGAAGCTGTTCTTATTGCTGTGCGAAAAATAGACCCTAATCCATATCCATATTGCCGTGGTACACCTTGATACACCAGCATCATTTTTTACAAATTTAATTTATGTCTCTGTCGAAAATCCAACTTGACAACTGTCTTGCCACTTGCAAACTGAATGGGTTTACCAGTGTTCCCATTTATATTTATACTAATCTGATCAAAATAAGATTTTGATACTGGTACGTAATGAACATTATCAAATTCTATATGAGTATGTAGAGACTCTTTATGTGATTCAAATGGAATCACACGTAAAATAGGTGCTTCAATATCACCTAAAAATGTATAATCTGCTATGTCAGCATAAATAAAGATTTGATTGAAATCCACATTTAAGTCCACATTATATTTAAATGCATCTTTTGATGTGTTAGGAAAAATGACAGAATAACTATCTTTACATCCCAATTTTTGTAATAAACTTTCTGACATTTTAATACCCACTTTCCCAATACTATTTCCTACTATTTTTACACGCCCTTGGAGACTTGAAAATCCAACATGAAATAATACATCAAATGATTTAAATATGTCTCCAAGTTTTTCTTGAATTTCTGTTTGCATTGCATCTATGACATGAGCGCCATTTAAATATGCACCTGATAAAATATTTAATTCAACACCAGCAACACCTTTGTGAAATGTATGTTTCAATTTCGTTTTATTAATACGATTTGATATGTTGCTATCTGTCACAAAGATTTTAAAAACAGATTCTTCATCTGTAATATTTTTTGCTTCCGAAGGTAAAATTACTTCAACTAATCCCACTTCCCAATGTTCTTTATCAACATGAATGGGTTTAGATAATTGTGTTTGAAAACAACATTGGGTATTATTTGGAAACATATCCACAGAACTATCACTGAGAAGTGTTACGTAATATGAATTCATTTTTCTTATCTTGTGGTTGTTTCAAATATTTTAAACCTGGACTTGGAAGAATATATCCTAATGAACTACTTAATAACACTAACCACAATTCTTTATCAGGGCTTTGTAAACTCAAATGTGCAATGGCAGTAATTATAATACCATAAATGATAATAATCTGTGTGAAATAAGTGACTTGATTTTTTGCAACACGATTTCCACAAATTTTAAATTGTTGACTTTGTTGACTTTGTACATCAACACTTGTGGTTTCATTAGGTAATGAAGTTTCATTTAATGACATATTCTTTTTATATCAAATCTGATTCTGCTATCCAACTATCAAATTTCTTTGGATAACCTTCCCAATGTACTTTAAGTTCTTTAATAATTTTCTTTCCCACACGTCTTGACCGTCTATTAAGAATTGATTCAATTATATATTTTTTATCATCTTTTATACTTTGAATTTCTTGTGGATAAAATGTCCCTTGTATATTTTCACCACCCATATCTTCAAGTTTATAAGTGGGTGGTATTGTATGTTTTACATGAGTAATTTTAAATAACTCTTTTGTCCAATTTGGTAAATACCCTTTTTCAAATGTACGTTTGGTTTTATTAATACGTACTATATCACCAACTTTAAATTGTATTTTTTTCTTTTTAGACTTTTTTTTACCATACAAATGTTGAGATACTTCTACTTCATTTTCTAATGATACTGAAGCAGGAGTTCTCTGAATACGTTGATGAAAACTATGATTATATCCATCAACTAAATTTTCCAACACATCAATGTACCTTAATGT
The DNA here is from genome assembly GCA_031216915.1 of Pictodentalium vernedei. Taxonomy (NCBI): domain Eukaryota; kingdom Metazoa; phylum Mollusca; class Scaphopoda; order Dentaliida; family Dentaliidae; genus Pictodentalium; species Pictodentalium vernedei. Next base: position 319,460,002 of record CM062296.1, on the reverse strand, counting down.
ACGTTTGTGTGTAAAATATTTCCACATTCGTGTTTTCAATGTACGTTGAAAACGTTCAACAATACTAGCTTTGGTTTCAGGATTTTCTGTTGTGAAGAAATGAATGTTTTGTTTCTTTAAAAATTTTTGCACGTCTTTATTTTTAAATTCAGAACCTTTATCAGATTGTAATGATAATGGTTTACGTCCAGAAGTTTTTAAAATACTCTGAAAAGATTTTGTTAATGTCTCTCCTGATTTATTGTGAATGGGTATTACCCATGCATATTTGGAAAATACATCAATAACACAAACTAAATAACGAAATTGATCATTGTAAGATTGTAAACTTTGTAAGTCTGCTAAATCAATCTGCCATTGATGATCAATACCACCCACTATAGTCTTACGTCTTGAAAATTTTTTACGGATGGGTTTATGTAAAGTATAAGTTCTTTCTCCTTTCAACCATTTTTTCACTTGATCAATTGTGATGGAATTATCTTTACTATGAGCTGCTTTGTACAATTTTTGTATACCACCATAACCAGCAGGATGTTTTGTATTGTAATATATTTCAGTTAATAAATCATTCAATAAGCTTCCCATTTTTCAGATAATCTACGTTTTGTCAATTTACGCTTTAGTGCTGACTTTGGTGTGTCTTCACTCCACTGCACTCTATGACCTCGACGAACTTTACGTTTTGGAGGGGAGGATTGAGGAGTTTCAGACCAACTATCTTCTGGAGAACTTTGATATTTACTGGGTTTGGGTATAGGTTGTCTATTCATCCATAACCAACGTTCACGATTACCAACAAAATCTTGAGGGATATTTATATCTTTTAATCCACGACTAAACATTTCCCATCCACTCGGTTTAAAACCTTTTCGGTGTCTAAGAACATCATTGACTAAATCTATGATATTTGAACCTTTTATGACTTCTCCATCGTAACTTAATACACCCTGATCATCCCAACTCATGTGTGGATGAGATGATAAAGCAGATAATAATGAAGTTGCTTTACGTCTCATTGTAACAGGGACACTTTCTATAATACGATCTCGTAAAAATAATGATTTTTCTCCTGACTCGGGCAATGGAACCAATGTTGGTTGTAATGCTTTCTTATGTGACATTTGAAATTTTTGTAAAGTTTCCCCATACTTTTGTTCTTTCTCACTTTCGGACAACTCTGAATTTCCTAACACAGATGATAAATCATTTTGAAGTTGTGCAGTATTTGTAACTTGTGGGTTAGGGGGTAATCTTGGTCTTTGAGCTTTTTCATTTCTAAAACGTTGCATATCTTCTAACATTTGATAAGGTACAATAGCCATCTTTTTCATATTTTATCGACTAATTTATTTGCAAGATTTGTTGCAACTCCTATAGCAGGTCCAAGTAAACCAAGTAATGGTAAAAAACCACCTTTTTGATTTAAAATTTGTTTTTTCTTTTTAAGAGTTATTGATTTACTAGCGAGTGCTCGTAGTTGTTGACGCTTTGGATGTAATTTTTGTTTCTGACTTTTTGTTAGATGTATGTTGCCTTTTAAAAGATTATGACAGCATTCTGACACACAATTAATTAATTCTTTAGGTGCATTTTTCATAATTTGTTTTTGAAATGCTGGAGGAGTTTGACTTAAACCTATTAACATACCACCATATTTTTTAACTAAAGGAATTTTTTGTTTCTTATTTTGTCTCACCATCTTGCTCTTATAGAATCTAATGATTAAATGAAACAAATATAAAAATGTAATGCCATTTATATATGTGAAAACTTTATATTATTTAAAGTAAGACCTTATCCCTTTAACAGGTTTAGGTGTATTTAAAGCTGTAAAACGTGCCATTGTGGGAATCTTTTCTTTTAATGGTACATGGTCTGTATTTTGTCTAGAACCCATTGGGTCATGCAGTACATTTTGACTTGGTTTTATTACAGAATACATTGGTTCATGATTTTTTTTAACACCATCTTTTGTTATTGACACTACACGTGTTAACTTAAGTGGTGATACTTTTCTTTGTCTTTGAAGATTTTTCACAAGTAATGCTTTTGTTTTTGTAGATGGAGATCTATGAGGTGCAATTTCAAAATTTGTGTACATATATTTAGGTCCTACCTTTCGTTGATTTTTTATCTCTCTAGAGCTTGATGAATTATTTGATCTTTTCTTAGGGGATTTTCGTTTCCTTTTAGGTGACTTTTGTTTCTTACTCTTTGTTTTTTTGAATGGTGAATAGAATGATCTACTTGTCTTATGACCATCCCATCGAATTAAATTACGAATGATAACACCACCAAAAAATCCACCACCTCCTGGTTTTAAAATAATGTTTCGTTTTGTTGCAAGATCAACTCTGGGATTTGCAAGTTGTTCAAGATCTTGTTTATGTTTATCCATATAAGTTAAAGTTTGTTTTGGCAATTTAATTTTCTTATTCAGTATGATTCTACTTGCTAATGTAAACCATTTTAAAATTTTCTTAAAACCTTTCTTAAGTAATTTTTGTCTTGCAAATGGACTTGTTTCTTGACCAAGTTGTTCCAAAGATTGTATGAATGATACCATGATGATGTGTAGTCGTTGACAAACTTTGACTAACTAACATCAACTCATTAGAACATGGGGAATTTATAGTTTTGTATAAATGATGGGACCACGTTCATTTTGTGTTACCCAAGGATGAAAAATATCAGTTCTTAATCTCAAAGACTCAGGAGTTCTAGGATGAAAATCAATTAATAAATAACCATGATCAATACTTGTTGCATCTTGATAACATGCATTTAAATGTGGTAATTGAACTTGATTTGCCAATACTTTAATTTGCCCTTTATCTCTGGTATTTTGAAATAAAATCATATAATGTGCATTTAAACTTATGGTACGACTAGATTTAGATTGTTGAAACATATTTTGTGTAATGTAAATGACACTTGCATTTCTATGATGTCCTTTTCGTGTGAACCATAATTTAATTTTTTCTTCATCTTTATCTCCTAACATATCATCAAAAACTACAAGATGGGGAATAGTGACATCACTGACAATTTCATATTCATCATCAGGGATACCATCTATGAATTTAATATCTTCACTTTCTTTAAGTAAAGTATATGTATTTTGCCATTCTTTATAACACCAAATGATTTTTTGTGGGGGAATTTGAAATAAGTCATGTTTCATATCAATAAGCTTTTTGACAAATTCTGTTTTTCCTGAACCACTAGGCCCCGAAATAAAGATATTACAAGGGTGTTGAAACAATAAACATTCACTCGATGCCATAATTGTATTTGTGTGAATAAGAGTTGTCAAATCATTCACTTATATACTTTCTGATTCCATACCTTCTTCATGTCTTTTAGTAGGTATTCGTTTTAAGGGTGCTTTTAACTCAAATACAGTTTCTGAAGAATCTATTCTTCTATCTATTTGTGGTACACATTGTCTATACAAGTAATTAATGATTTCTTTATCATAAATTATATTACCCCACACAACTCTTGTCCAAATATTTTCTATATTATCTTTGTAAAAAGCATTCATGATTTGTAATGCATTACAAAATTCCCCATACATTTCATCTTTTCCCAATTGATTATGAATAAACTCTTTTGTTATTGTTAGATAACCAGGAGTGATCAATTGAAATGCATATAATAATGCCTTACATGTAATCTTGTTGTCTAAGATACGTCTTACTGGTTCCATGGTTGAAATCAAAGTGATGATTCTTTTGTCTCTTCTGATGTATTTTGTCCATCAGGTACTATATTACCTGATGCACAAAATACATCAGGACGGTCAGGAAAATCATTTCCTGCATTATCTGAAAACATTTTATCAAACTTAGTTTTGAATTGTCCTGCAGCTTGTCTTGCAATTATGGTACTAAATGATGTACTTTGATCATTTAGCACCATGAGTGCAAATAAAGACTTAGAATCTGGAAAATCATCTAAACACTTGTCATATTTTTTCATTGTTGAAAATATTTGATTTAAAGTGAATCCATAATCCATCACTGATAATATTTTATCTGGGGGTGTTTGCATACTTGTTGGTGGATTGTATAATTGACAATTTCTTATCAGTTGAATATAAGAACAATTTGGTGACCACTTAACATGTTCTTGCAAAGGAATATCTTTTTCTTCCCAATTCATTAAACCTTGTCCACATACAAAACATTTTACTTTACCATCTCCCACATAGAAAAATCCAGCTTTAGCTAAGTCTTCTTTCTTGGATTTTAAAATAGGGTTTGTAGTCATACTAAAACTTGAAAGTCTTCTTAACTCTGACAAGTATATGGGATAAGTAGGATTGAGTGGTAGAGACATCTTGCCTGCTCAGTGTTCAAAGTTGAAATGAGAAATCTGAAGGGTTCTTTTATACCTTAGGCCCATAAGGTTTTGTGTCATATTAACCACTACAAAATGGTTTGTGTACACAGATCTGAATGTTTTGGTTTGTAATTCAATTGTGACATGTCTGGTCTTGTTCAAACTTGAAATGAGAATTCTAAAGAGTAATTTTTATACCTTAAACCCATAAGGTCTTGTATCATATTTATCCACTACAAAACGTTTTGTGTACACAGATCTGAATGTTTTGGTTTGTCGTTCACTTGTGACTTGTCTGTTCTTGTTGCGTTTAATTCTATGTGTGTATTCAATGTTCATTTTATAATTGTGTCTGTCTTGTACACATTCCACCATGGATTCAAAATTGACTTTCTGTGATGTATTGTAGTCTAATGTGATTCCTTTAACTTTACATGAAGTGTGTATTTGACCATCTTTAATGTATTTGTAACCATAATTTTTTGGACCTAAACCTACATATTCAATAATTTTTGCATCTGGATGTTCATCTGTCCATTGACCTAACCTACTGTTTATAATTTGTGGATTCCAAAGTGAGGGGTTATGGATGTAAATACAACTGTCTGTGTCAAAGTATAATACTCGTCTACCCAAACGTCCTATTACTTTATATAATTCCATTCGTGCATAAGCTGTGACAAAAGATGCAACTGCAACATTAGCTGATTTGTGAGGTTCATAAACATCTGTAGATTTTGTGTAATTGACTAAAATACATTTATCATGATCAAACAATTCAACATTTTTTATAATGATGTCTTTATCTTGTATCAGGTCAAAATATTTGGATGGGTCTTGTATGTATTCTGTTTTTGTTTTTAAATTGTTTTGTGCACTTTTCCCCCATAAACAGTTTAACATGGTTTTAGCAAATGATCTTTGTCCTGGATTTTTTTCAATATTTTCCAAATGTATGTTTTCAATTTGTGCATAGTCTTTCTTAAATGTATCTTTGTCTGTTTCTGTTTTCACCCAATCTGGATATCCACTGGCTTCTTGTTTCATTTTTAAATATTTGTTCACATAATGTTTGTAAATTTCTGAAGACCATTCTTCCCAATGCCAAATCTGATAAGTGTCAAGTAATGTGTATCCCATTCCCAATGCTTTAAAAAGTTCAATAGATGTCCATGTACCTGTAATACTGCGTTGATCTGGTGTGTGTTCACATTTGTCTAATTCTTGTTCTGCACATGTATTGCAAAGTGTAAAAACCATTTTCTTGTTGCAATGAATTGGTAATACTGGCATGTGTAGAGATTGTGGTGGTAAAACTTTACATTTGATAAGTCCCCTGTACTGTCTTATATTATTCATGTCTATGTTTTCTTTTGTGAGTATATGTGGATGACCTACTGGATATTCTCTGTGTTTATTGACATAAGGATAGAGTGAACAGATATCTATGTATTTTATTTCATTGTCTGTGTTTTGGTCAATTTTATGATGTAATTTAATGGCATTTGTTCTCCCCCCAAATAATGCTTCACGTGGTTTAATAGGATCCATGTTTGGAAAAAATGAATTTAATGTTGATTTTACTTCAGGATTTGATTTGCAAAAATCATCAAGTTCATGTTCCCATGTTATTCTCATGTTATACCCTAATGATTTTAAATGGTGTATGCGTTCCTGTGTATTGTTGTAGAGAGTTTGGTAATTTAACAAATTGACTTGATTTTTCTCATGTCTGTTGTCTTTGTAACATGTTATGCACCCATGCCACATACATCCATAACATTCAAAGATTGTATTTGTGTCTTTGTGAAACCCATCAACATAATATCCCCCTATTTTAACCTCCCCACCATTAAGTGCATGTTGAATATGTATGTTTTTTTCCTGTGCAAGTGTCTGTAAAAATCTAATGGCTTTAATGGAGTATTTGACTTTAGCAGGGTAACCTATGTCTGAAATGATTGCCATTTTGTTTTCTGGAAGTGAATTTTTTCTCCAAGCTTTTGTACATGCATCGGCTAAGGTAAATGCTTCTCTCAAGGGGTCTATGCCATCACTATCTATAAATTTTTGTCTGAATTCCCCACACCCCCTACGCAAGATATCTACATCTGATTTACAGTATAATTCCATTTCTTTTTGAAAATCAAATCTGGCATTACTAGTAAATTTTTGGTTGTACCACTTGATAAAATCTTCCCTATCTGATGGAGACATTGAATCTGGCATATACAATGTTGAATCTAAATAAGGACCAATATAATTTTGATAAGCTTGTGTGTTTGCCAAATGGGGGAAATAACCTTTTGCTAATTCTGTCAAGCCAAATGTTTTGGGAAATTGTGCCAATCTCATTGAAAGAAAATTTAAAGAATCTATAAGTCTAATACTACAAGCTTTAAGTGAAAGAATTTTGTTCCCATCCATAATTACATCAGGAGTTGTTGTACCAGTTTCAATGAGGTGTCTTAAAATAAATTGTCCATCAAAACCTCTTAAATTGTGAGCAATAGCTGTTGTCCCTTTATGTTCCTTACTGAAAAGCCATTCACAAAAATCTGATAAAGTAGATTCCCCTTTAAATATTGATTGCCTATATCCAAATTTGTCACAGGAAATACATTCTTGATCTATAGATTTGCAAATACACCCCCCACATGCACGATGAGCAACACAGAAATTTGGGATATGAACTCCTGAGTCTTGTGTGGTTTCAAAATCAAAAAATACAAATGGAATGTTTGGTATTTTTTCATCCTCGGGTGAAGTGTATTTTGGAATGAAACATTGGTGATCAGAATTAACTACTTGTTGACAATATTTGCATTTTTTGAATCCTTCACAGATGTGCTTTCCTTTTGTTGGATATATTAGTGAATTGCATGTTTTACATTTTTGAACTAATTGACAAATTGTTTTTTCTTCTTTTCCCTTTCTAGTGATATGGTTATTATAGCATGATGGACTTCTAAACTGTCTATTGCAAGTGTAACAGGTGATGGGATGTTCAGGAATACATTTTGTTGGAGCATAGCAAATACAACCAAAAGGGCACATGTGACGTTCTCTGTTATTACTCCCTTTACTGCAAAGTTCACAATAGTATGAACATCCTAAAAACCCTGTAATTGTAGTGATGGTGTCAAAATGCTGGTCATGGTGGTAAATATGAATAACTTTACTATCAGTGGTGGTAACTGGAGGTTTGAATAAAAATTCACTTTTTGCATACTGTGGATGAATTTTGATGACATACTCTGGGTAAAGCAGGTCTTGTATTTTATAATATTCTTCATATCCACAAGGAATATTATAATCAAGACCTGCTTTGTCCATCAATGCCTTAGCTTCCAACTCTTGTGTCGGTCTATCAGAATTTCTAATATTTTTCCATTTCTTTTGCCAAAGTTCAGAATTATCTCTATCGACATGACACTTTCCCACTACAATGGCCCGTGCGAGACACATTGAATCATTAACATTTTTAATTTCAATAATACTTTTCTTGTTTCCCACCATTTTATCAACAGATGAAAATGAAATTGGTGCGTGTCGCCCAGACCCTTGTGGTAGAGAAGTGTGTGTTATTTCCAAAGATAATTGCCCATCATGGATAGTAAAGTTATCATTTGATTGTACAACTTTTTCTATTTCATCTAATATGGTGTTACCAGTGATAGCCGAAGCCTTAGTAAATGGAATAAATATACCTATTTCTAATCCTGGGTGGTTAACTGATATTCTCATTGGATCGTTGTCTTCTACACCACATTCTTCTTTAATATCGTCTACCAAACTGTCAAAGACTTTTCCAAGGATGTCAAATGGATTCTTCTGATTAAATTGTTTGAATGTTATTCTGCATACATGGCATTTGGAACGGAATTTTCTTGATGTTCTTTGTAGAAGTGGGTGAATGGTGTACATATCTTTAGCTGACTCTACTCTCTGCTTCTTGTTATCTACTTCACTCTCTGTCTCACTATATTCTTCAATGGCTCTCTTCATCTTTTTCTTCTATCGTCTTCTAGCTTTTGAAAATATGTCTTGTCTTCTTGAAGTCAAAAACCCAAGTGTGAATCAACCTAAGATTCTTCCTCCTTTTATACTTTTTGAATGTACATTTAAATGTGCATTTAAATGTACATTTAATACCCAATGAATTATACTGTTAATAAATGTTTCTTATACACTTTTGAAAAGTCATAAAATGTAATCCATTCACTCTATGGGACAATTCCTATGGTAAATATTTTATTTGTTAGTGTATCTTTCAGTCAATATTTAACAACAGCAATATAGTATCCAGAGGTTATTGAGTGCAATAGATAGCAAGACTGTTTGTAACCAAATGGATGTACATTTAAATAGTGTGTCAGTGCATTTTATGGTTTTGTGTTTCTTTTGGCAGATAACAGTCGATAACATTTTAAGTTCCGAACCGATTGTATCGCTTAAGATACCATCTTAAACTGCAGTTGACAAGCTTTACGATGGTATATAATATGTCCAGATAGAATAATTATGAGCGAAGATATTCGAATAAATATGTAAAAGTACGGATATGTTGGGAGTGCTTGACCCGTTGTTCTACAAAAATAATAAATTGTTCTGCTTGTTAAATGCATGGTATAAGTCGTGGGGAAACTCATTCATTTAAAACATTAAGTTGGTCGATCACATTTCATTGATGGAAAGTAATATTTCGGGAGTTATTCTGGTGTCGATATAACACGCATTGTTAAGTCAGTATTGATTTGCAAAGCAGTGGTTATTTTCAGTGAAGCCGCGCTATATTTAAACCACTTCCCAGAAAATGACGTTGTGTTTCGTGATGTTTATTTTCCAGGAAAAATCGACTCTAACACTGAACACATTTAACAACTGGTGTATAGTATCCAGAGGTTATTGAGTGCAATAGATAGCAAGACTGTTTGTAACCAAATGGATGTACATTTAAATAGTGTGTCAGTGCATTTTATGGGATGCCTGTGTTGAATATGGTTTTGTGTTTCTTTTGGCAGATAACAGTCGATAACATTTTAAGTTCCGAACCGATTGTATCGCTTAAGATACCATCTTAAACTGCAGTTGACAAGCTTTACGATGGTATATAATATGTCCAGATAGAATAATTATGAGCGAAGATATTCGAATAAATATGTAAAAGTACGGATATGTTGGGAGTGCTTGACCCGTTGTTCTACAAAAATAATAAATTGTTCTGCTTGTTAAATGTATGGTATAAGTCGTGGGGAAACTCATTCATTTAAAACATTAAGTTGGTCGATCACATTTCATTGATGGAAAGTAATATTTCGGGAGTTATTCTGGTGTCGATATAACACGCATTGTTAAGTCAGTATTGATTTGCAAAGCAGTGGTTATTTTCAGTGAAGCCGCGCTATATTTAAACCACTTCCCAGAAAATGACGTTGTGTTTCGTGATGTTTATTTTCCAGGAAAAATCGACTCTAACACTGAACACATTTAACAACTGGTGTATAGTATCCAGAGGTTATTGAGTGCAATAGATAGCAAGACTGTTTGTAACCAAATGGATGTACATTTAAATAGTGTGTCAGTGCATTTTATGGGATGCCTGTGTTGAATATGGTTTTGTGTTTCTTTTGGCAGATAACAGTCGATAACATTTTAAGTTCCGAACCGATTGTATCGCTTAAGATACCATCTTAAACTGCAGTTGACAAGCTTTACGATGGTATATAATATGTCCAGAGAGAATAATTATGAGCGAAGATATTCGAATAAATATGTAAAAGTACGGATATGTTGGGAGTGCTTGACCCGTTGTTCTACAAAAATAATAAATTGTTCTGCTTGTTAAATGCATGGTATAAGTCGTGGGGAAACTCATTCATTTAAAACATTAAGTTGGTCGATCACATTTCATTGATGGAAAGTAATATTTCGGGAGTTATTCTGGTGTCGATATAACACGCAATGTTAAGTCAGTATTGATTTGCAAAGCAGTGGTTATTTTCAGTGAAGCCGCGCTATATTTAAACCACTTCCCAGAAAATGACGTTGTGTTTCGTGATGTTTATTTTCCAGGAAAAATCGACTCGAATACCTAACATTACAATTCAATACGCATTTTGTTTTATCATAGGAGTATAATTGTTCGGATAACTTTTAGATTACAATTAATTCATCGCTTATATTGGATATTTTACTTGAATCATTTTGAAGGTATTGGTGTATTTTCTTCACTACATTTGTAATAGGATTGACAGTAAATTTTTTACAACTCAAATAACAGATAGTGTTCTTGTATTTGCAAATTCGTATTCGTACAAATATATGAAATATGATTTGTGTGAATATGAATTTACATTACAACTAGGGACTATCGACTTGATATTGTAAGTTGATAAGCATTCAGAAAAACTCAAAGTACCGGCGCTATTGTGTCATTTTTTAAAATCGGAGAGATACCCATGGGACAAACAAATGTAACTTGAGTGGATATTTAACAAGACGGGAAGGAAGGGAGAAATGACAATTTCTACATCTTATCTGATACAGAATTGAACAGCCTTTTTCAAGGCTACAAAATATTGGAAAGAGATTTTTTCTTTCTAAACAAATAAAAGTCTCAGAAAGAGAGACACAGTTCCATTACCCATTCTGTGAGTGACTGTTGATAATGAGAGTTGTATCAATGAGAGATATCCTAAAACAAGTTTGGAATAAAAAAATGTTGCAATTACCCCTCCAGGATTGTCTATGGGGAAAAACAGTGGTGACAAACACAGATTTAACAGTGAAAACTCCCAGAGACATTGGTTTGCCAGAGAAAAAAATCCAGGTCTGGGGTACATAAAATATTTCCTTACAAAATAAAAACTTGCAAAATAGAAAAATAATTTGCAAACACAAAAAATATTTTCTTAGAAAATATATTTTGTGTTTGCAAATTTATTTTCACAAAAAACTTTTTCATAAAATTATGAAAAAGCTTTTTGTAAAAATAATTTGCAAACACAAAATATATTTTCTTAGAAAATATTTTTTGTGTTTGCAAATTATTTTTCTATTTTGCGAAACACAAAAATATTTAAGCTAAACAAAAAATTAATTTGCAAACTACAAAAAATAAATTAATGTACAGTGGAAACTTATAAGCCAGAAATGTACTATAGGATCTGGTCATAAAGCATGATGCGGTGGCACTATAGCACCAAGCATTTTTAACACTGAGTTTTCCATACGGTCCATAGGGTTAGTGTTAAATTGTGTAACTTATAGCCCCAAGAATTTATAGTTGTGAAACTTATAGCCCCAAGAACTTATAGCCCCAAACCTGAATGCACTGTGCCACCAGTGCATTCAGGTTTGGGGCTATAAGTTCTTGGGGCTATAAGTTTCACAACTATAAATTCTTGGGGCTATAAGTTACACAATTTAACACTAACCCTATGGACCCTATGGAAAACTCAGTGTTAAAAATGCTTGGGGCTATAGTGCCACCCCCAACTACTTCCGGACCCTATGTGAATTTAGTACTAGCTGCCCCGGCAAAAGTGCAGGTAATAGGCGACGATCTGTCCCACCTATGCTACGAGCACCGAACCAACGACAAGAAAAGTAAGAACTCCAATACACGTAACGTCTATTGAAAACATCAAAAACAATAAAAAAAAACATCAGTTAATTTATAAATCCATTATCCCACATTTTCCTGCAAGTGAAGTACATCCTAATATGAGCTGTTCGTGTGACCAATACAGATGTGAGCAGTGCACAGTAAATGGAGTAATATCGCACCACTTTTGACGCATGGCAGTGGCTATATCACAGTTTTTTGTATTGTTTTTATCGGGAACTCTTATGTATCGACTGATAACCTATCCCCCACCCCCAATAGCCCGAACGCCATAATTCGCAATACTTTCTACCCTCTGCTGTCATTAACCAATTAGAGCTGAAGCGATTAATCGATTAATCAATGATCAACATCTTGATCGATCCAAAAAGTAATTGATCGATTAGCCGTTACTTTTGAATTACTATTTTATATCGGTTAACAAAGGAACAAACTTGCTCCAAAACAGGCAAACATTGTCACACTGACTCACATCATTTATATGAGACAGAGTAAAGCATGCAAGTTACTTGCTGATATATTTGTTTACTTGCATGATCAGTTTTCTGTATCAGTGGCTGGAAATGGTCATTCTTAACTCTTCATCCATTGCGGGTAGCAGACGATACTTGCAAAATAAATTAATGAATTACTAAAAATTTTCAATTTTTGTCTCAAAAACATAGCTTATGACCTCTCATTGGAACGAGCTCAACGAGCTCATTCCAATGAGGGGTCATAAGCCATGTTTTTGAGAAAAAATTGAAAACATAATAAATTTGAATGGAGATTTTTGTATACAGGCCTAGTCGGTTTTGTTTGTTACGTTGGGTTAAGGATTCATGCTGTAAATCATCAATGGTATGGCAATTATTCAGATATCTACTTGGACAAGTGATTAATCGGTTAACCAAGGTTAATCCATGTGATTAATCGATCAAGAAAACTCCTTAAACGTTTCAGCTCTATAACCAATATGAATGCACAGGACATAAATGACGTAAAGTAAAAAAAAAATTATTTTTTTTTGTTATCTTATGTAGCCTTTCGATCTATTCTATTTTTGTTTTCAGAAGAAAAAAATCAGGTAAAGTGACACAGGAGACAAATACAGCACATGGTAAACACACTTACAGGAAAACAACCAAAAGCACTTGAAACAAGAGTAATGTGTTCAACAACAAACCTTCGAGTAAAACTGGAATGTCACCTCAAATCCCAATAAACACACAGAGAATGAAGCAGATGCTAAAGATTAGCCGCACAAAAACATCTTTGCAAAAGCAATAACCTAAACTTGTACATTACCTTTCCTCTAATCTTCTAATCGACACACTTGAAGAAGGGTGTTGTGAAAGACACCAGTTGTTACCAGAGACTATATATGCTCTGTATGCTTTATAGTAAATGGTGCAGAGGCCTTTTCTCGGAAAAATAGAAACCGAATGCAGACGTGCATGCGTGCGTGCAATCTATAGACCACAATCTATTCAATGATTGGCTACTGCGTAGTTTATAACGTATTTAACAAGGAACATGTAATCGTATTTAACAATGTAAACAGCCGGTTAGATAATTACATGACGATCAGTCGTAATTTCTTGGAATCGGGTCCAGGAATGTACGGAGTTATGTCCACAGGTAAATGACGGACTTTTAGGCCGACTCGGAATTCATATGTACTCACTGTGAGCTTTTTGTAAATAATCCATGTACAAGTATTGCATATTAAATTCTGCAATCTAATCTAAGTATAGGACCACTGACATTGGGTGTCCGAAGGTCAACCGAGAACGTGACAGTTTACTGATTAGGGAAATAACAGAACAGCCTGCAGCAGTCATGCCATGAAGTAACACACAACCTGCAACACACATACCATGGAGCATAAACATTGAGTTGAGGCAGTTACGTCACGAAAATGCCCAATGGAAGTGGGGGTGGTGGGTGCGGGTGGGAGGGGGTAGGGGGTTGGGGTAGAGTGTAAACCCAATTTATTCCGACTGTCAGGACTCAAGTTCTGACTGATTAAATATTATTCCAATTATAACATCAATGCAAGTCTTTTCCGAAGTTAGTCCTGATCATAGTTCAATAACTCAGGAATTGTTTTATGGATATGAATTTATCGAGACGCGTGAGCGTCCCAAACTTTTCTTTACCCTTTACCCAACGTAACTGCCAAAACCGGCCAGCGCTATTCTCAAAAATCGCCAATTAATTTCCATTATATTTTAATTTTTTTTGTCTCAAAAACATGGGTTATGACCCCTCTTTGGAACGAGCTCGTTGAGCTCGTTCCAATGAGGGGTCATAACCTATGTTTTTGAGACAAAAAATGAAAGAAATTAGTTATTCAAGATTTTTATTAGCAAGTGCCGTCTGCTTTTTACGGAAGCTTTGAGGCGCCAGTTGAGTATTATTTCTATCTTGCACGTGCAAGTTAGCTATCTTGCACCTGCAAGTTACTATCTTGCACGTGCAGGTTAGCTATCTTGCACCTGCAAGTTACTATCTTGCACGTGCAGGTTAGCTATCTTGCACGTGCAGGTTAGCTATCTTGCACGTGCAAGTTACTATCTTGCACGTGCAGGATAGCTATCTTGTACGTGCAGGATAGCTATTCTGCACGTGCAAGTTAGCTATTTTGCACGTGCAGGTTAGCTATCTCGCACCTGCAAGTTACTATCTTGCAGGTGCAGGTTAGCTATCTTGCACCTGCAAGTTAGTTATATTTGATGAACATCATTTTAGTCACATTTGAAGTCGAGATCATCAAAAGTAGTATATAAGGGTCCAACCTAGCCCCAATTTGCCGGACCTAGGTTCGGATTTGCCGGACCCCCTCCCGGACTACGGAAATTCCTACCGCTTAGACAACCACTATAGGCTCATTGGCCATGTCTAGCCGTCTGGATATGTACGTTTCGCATCGATTGCATCGCAGGCTAGGTGTGATTGCTTTATGCTGGGGGTGTGAATGGGAAAAGTCAGGCATAAAGAGTGAAAAACAGTTAGAGTTGCAATGCCGTCGGTGACGTCACGATGAGCTCGCGACGTCATGACGACGTTGACCGCAGTCGATGTCCACAGAGGTGAGTGACTGGACGTCCGTACGGTCTTTGAATAGCCGATGTCTCCCTATAGATGGCCGTGCCGTTGGGTAGACCCTGCTGGGCCGGGTCTCAATACCCCTTAACAGGAACAGGGATGTCCTTTTTCAGGCTTTCGACCCTTCTTCTCCCTGATCGACTCTGTCCTACTCTCTCGGCTCGAAGGGCTCGAAACAAGGAGCCAGTAGAGCAGCCCCTCGAAAATTGACACCTCGAACGACTCATACAGATGTGTAACTGTGGAGCTGCTCCAGAAGCAGCTTTTCGAACGACTCCCTGAAATGAGCCTTCGAGGAGCAAATTAGTAATCAAAAACTTAGTCCCAGAGACTCTTCGAACGATTCTTCTATATCTGGATTATATTGTTCACAAGCCATAACTGACCTGTCAGGCGACTGTTTGCGATAGGGGGGTACTGGAAGAAGGGGGAAGAGTGACTGTGCCGCTCTTAATCGGAACGTTCGATGTAGGGTACCTGGTTCACTGGCACAGGTCGTGGAGGCCTGGGCTCGTGGAATAAGGTCGACGGGTCTCTGATGTGATGAGGGTATTCGGTCGAGAAGGTAAGGTTAGGGAATCGTGGCGTGAAGGGCTTCTGGAAGAAGGGGAAGGGCGACTGTGTCGTTCTTGGTCAAGCGGCAGAGGTGAGATCACCGTGTCAAATACGGGAATGTAAGCCACTGGGGCATGTATGAGGAGCCGGGTCTTCTGAGATAGGGTGGCAGTCAAATATGGGAATGTACCACTGGGTCAAGTATTGGGAGCCGGGGCTTCTGAGATAGGGGGCTGGGGTGGCTGTCGCAAGATAACTAACTTGCAAGTGCAAGATAACTAACCTGAAGGTGCAAGATAGTAACTTGCACGTGCAAGATAGCAACCTGCAGGTGGAAGATAGCAACTTGCAGGTGTCAGTCACTCATCTCTGTGGACATCGACATCGGTCAAAGTCGTCATGACGTCGCAAGCTCACTGTGGCGTCGCCGACGTCATTGCAACTCTAACCATTTATACTCTTTATGCCTGACGTTTCCCATTCACATCCCCAACATAAAGCACCCACACCTAGCCTGCATGCAAGCGATGCGAAACGTACATTGCCAGGCGACTAGACCTGGCCAATGAGCCTATAGTAGTTGTCTCCGTGATAGGAATTTCCGTAGTCCTGGAGGGGGTCCGGTAAATTCGAACCTAGGTCCGGCAACTTAGGGCTAGGTTGGACCCTTCAATACTAATTCTGATGAACTCGACTTCAAATATGACTAAAATGATGTTCCTCAAATATAACTAACTAGCAGGGTTACCCTGAATTGTACTGGAATATTTAGGTGTCATATGAAAAGTACCTCCCCCCCCCCCCAAAAAAAAAATAGGTGCCGCGTATTTTTCGACCCAGCCCGCCCTACGGGCGGCACACTCGTCCTCTCCCTCCGAGCGGGGCCTTCAATCCCGTCACTTTTTAAAGCCCCACCATTAGATTCCTGGTAAAAATGTTACCCCTGGTAGACCCCTTTGAGGACCTATATCGGTGAAATCCACCAATTTTGCTCCTCCCCTTCCCACCCACCCCCTTCCCCCGCCAATTTTTTAAACACCACCATTAGATTTCTGATAAAAAGTTATCCCTAGTAGACCCCTTTGAAGACCTTCCTCGGTGAAAAAAAATTTGGTCTAATTTTCGGTGCCCCTCCCTGCCTCCACCCCACCCCGCACACTCTTTTAAACCTGACGAGGACCTCCGCCATAAAAAGTATCCCCCCCAAAAAAATAACCCCAAAATAGGGGCCGCGTATTTTTCGACCCTGCCCGCCCTACGGGCGGCACACTCAGCCCCGCCCTTCGGGCGGGGCCTTCGATCCCGTCATTTTTTAAACCCCCAGCATTGGATTCCTAGTAAAAATTTACCCCTGGTAGACCCCTTTGAGGACCTATATCGGAGAAATCCTTCTATTTTGCCCTCCCCACCCCACACCCGCCACTTTTTTAAACACCACCATTAGATTCCTGATAAAAAGTTATCCCAAGTAGACGCGTTTGAAGACTTATATCGGCGAATAAATATTTGGTCATAACTTTCGGTGCCCCTCCCTGCCCACAACCCCACCCCGCACACCTTTTTAAACCTGACGAGGACCTTCGCCATAACAAAGTACCCCTAGTAGACCCATTTTGGGCACTCTGGATGGCCCCATATTCATTTCTATAGCGAACAGACAGACGACAGACAGACAGACAGACAGACAGACAGACAGACAGACAGACATTCTAAAATATAGTATAGACTTGCAGGTGCAAGATAGCTAACCTGCATGTGCAAGATAGTAACTTGCAGGTGCAAGATAGCTATCCTGCACGTGCAAGATAGTAACTTGCACGTGCAAGATAGCTAACCTGCACGTGCAAGATAGCTAACTTGCACGTGCAAGATAACTATCTTGCAGGTGCAAGATAGCTAACCTGCACGTGCAAGATAGTAACTTGCACGTGCAAGATAGCTAACCTGCACGTGCAAGATAGTTAACTTGCACGTGCAAGATATCTAACCTGCACGTGCAAGATAGCTAACCTGCACGTCCAAGATAGTAACTTGCACGTGCAAGATAGCTAACCTGCACGTGCAAGATAGCTAACCTGCACGTGCAAGATAGTAACTTGCACGTGCAAGATAGCTAACCTGCACGTGCAAGATAGCTAACCTGCACGTGCAAGATAGTAACTTGCAGGTGCAAGATAGCTAACCTGCACGTGCAAGATAGTAACTTGCACGTGCAAGATAGCTAACCTGCACGTGCAAGATAGCTAACCTGCACGTGCAAGATAGTAACTTGCAGGTGCAAGATAGCTAACCTGCACGTGCAAGATAGTAACTTGCAGGTGCAAGATAGCTAACCTGCACGTGCAAGACAGTAACTTGCATGTGCAAGATAGCTAACTTGCACGTGCAAGATAGAAATAATACTCAACTAGCGCCTCAACGCTTCCGTAGCTTTTCATGTTAGGTAAAGGGTTAAACTAAGAAATATGTTAACCCTTAAGTGCTGAAATACACTGTACTACTTTGATTTTACTGCAACAGAAAGACTTTATTAGTTGAATTGTTTTTGCATGTGTCTTTGCAAAAGCAATAACCTAAACTTGTACATTACCTTTCCTCTAATCTTCTAATCGACACACTTAAAGCAGGGTGTTGTGAAAGACACCAGTTGTTACCAGAGACTATATATGCTCTGCATGCTTTATAGTAAATGGTGCAGAGGCTTTTTTCTCGGAAAAATAGAAACCGAATGCAGACGTGCATTCGTGCGTGCAATCTATAGACCACAATCTATTCAATGATCGACTACTGCGTAGTTTATAACGTTTTTAACAATGAACATGTAATCGCATTTAGCAATATAAATAGCCGGTTAGATAATTACGTGACGATCAGTCGTAATTTCTTGGAATCGGGTCCAGGAATGTACGGAGTTATATCCGCAGATAATTGACGGAATTTTAGGCCGACTCGGAATTCATATGTACTCACTGTGGGCTTTTTGTAAATAATCCATGTACAAGTATTGCATATTAAATTCTGTAATCTAATCTAAGTATAGGACCACTGACATTAGGCGTCCGAAGGTCAACCGGGAACGTGACAGTTTTCTGATTAGGGAAATAACAGCACAGTTTGCAGCAGTCACGCCATGAAGTAACACACAACCTGCAACACACATACCATGGAGCATAAACATTGAGTTGAGGCAGATACGTCACGAAAAAATGTCCAATGGAAGTGAGGGTGGTGGGTGCGGGTCGGAGGGGGTAGGGGGTTGAGGTAGAGTGTAAACCCAATTTATTCCGACTGTCAGGACTCAAGTCCTGACTGATTAAATATTATTCCAATTATAACATCAATGCATGTCTTTTCCGAAGTTAGTCCTGATCATAGTTCAATAACTCAGGAATTGTTTTATGGATATGAATTTATCGAGACGCGTGAGCGTCTCAAACGTTTCTTAACCCTTTACCCAACGTAACATCCAAAACCGGCCAGCGCTATTCTCAAAAATCGCCAATTAATTTTCATTTTTTTTGTTTCAAAAACATAGGTTATGACCCCTCTTTGGAACGAGCTCGTTGAGCTCGTTCCAATGAGGGGTCATAACCTATGTTTTTTAGACACAAAAATGAAAAAAATTAGTTATTCAAGATTTTTATTAGCAAGTGCCGTCTGCTTTTCATGTTAGATAAAGTGTTAAACTAAGAAATATGTTAACCCTTAAGTGCTGAAATACACTGTACTGCTTTGATTTTACTGCAACAGAAAGACTTTATTAGTTATTCAAGAATTGTTTTTGCATGTGTCGTTTGCTTTTCATGTTAGGTAAAGGGTTAACACATTCCACACTCAAAACTGGCCATGCTGGAATCGAAACAACCACAGGACCATTTACATGATCCCCACTACTTGTGTGACGTAAGAACAAGTAGTAAATCTTGTCTCGTCAGAAAGTACACGGTAAATAACAAGAGCGAATCGATATCTACAGTACGATCCAACGTAGATATTGGATTGTAACTAAATGTCCCGAAGAGTGGGTTTTAAAGTATTACTTTCAAATTCTGCTTGTGATTGTCAATGCTTTGCAACAAATTTGTAATTATTGCTTGGGTGGAATTTCCACTCCTTGTGTGATTTATTCATAATACACTCCCCGCCTTCCGGTACTGTAAGACTACAATCCAGAAGAAAACGGCACCGAGTGGAAAATTATCGGGGAGGGGAGTCACAGTTTCAACACCCCGATACATACGACCGTGGGCAGAGAGAGAGTCTGTCTTCTATTTGAGAGTGTCATGAGGCCTCACCCGCGGAAAGGTTCGCAGAAATCGGTTTTACATTACACAATATGGAGCTATCTAGGACATAAATTCCTCTTAAATGTGAATGTGCATTCCGCCGGGGACATTTCTTGTCTTGACGAGCGCTTGTGCAGTTCTCGCTGAAATAAGTTCTAAAAAACAAGAAAATGTGTTACATGTTTTTCTCTTAGAATAATATTACACCTAGACATTATTTCTGTCCTTGAGCGATTCACAAAGAAATAATTCAGGCATTTGCTATTAAAACAGAGGGAAATAGGATGGATATTCATTTAGGGTATCTCTGAACTTAGTTCAGCTGTGTTTTCAATTGGATGGGTTTATAGTGGGCAAGTTCCCCCACCCCTAGCCCCATCGCTAATTAGCTTTTGAATCTGCCTTCATTTTCTTATGACACTTGATAACTTATAAGTTCCTCAATATTTTTGATTTTTAAACAAGCCACAAAAAGAAACAAAACAAATTCAGCAAGATGTCTTTCCCCGAGCGATCGAGATTCCAAATAATGATTTGCAGTTGGTATTTTGGAAATATGGAAAAAACAACTAGCACACTATCTATAAAAGAGCGCATAGGTTTATCTTTTGCTAATAAATTATTCCAACTAACCAACCATCACCATTTGTACAGCTGGCGCAAAAAACAGAAAAATTAACACTACAAATTGTTTTCAGAACCAGTTATTACGAAATGGAGTATATAATGACAAGTGGAAGGGAAGGGGTGTATATTAAACTTTCAAGAATATATCCCACCGCTTCATAAATAAATATGCGCCAACCTCGCCATTGATGTTGTGGCTAGTGTTTAGATAATGGTTTCCGTCATTCCTAGGATGGCTACTTCTTTTTAGAGAAGGAGGGAGTAGTTACACTCTCACATAATTTACGTCTATGTGTACATTCGGAGGGCACAGCACATCGTAACTTAGTCTAAACATTTCTGCGTTGAAGGCATACTTCAGTGTTTTTCAACCACATCTGCTAAACAATTCGCTCAGAAACATCGACGACATTTTAGAAGACAACACTCTGTCACTTAGGTTAAGTTTCCTTTATTAAACAACAGCACTGTAAAAACATGCAGGATTGAGAAGTGCGGATAAACACGATTTATTTTTTTCACAACAATTGGGTCCGTCCGCTAAAAAAATTCAAATCGGCATGTTCCTCTAATGAAGATCTTAACCCCCATAGCATAGGACCCTTCCAATAAGCTTGCAGTTATTTAAAAAACAAATTCTAGTGAACCAACAGTCAAATTTCTGAGAGATGTAATATTTATCGTGTTGCGAACGAGATTCAAGTTTGTTCAGAAAATGTTTCTTGCTTGTATTCTGATATGAAGGCATTGTATGACTAAGGCAGAAAATGCAATTTTTATGGTACTTTTCACGCGCGTTTGTGTTTGCACAAAAATTCCCTTTTATGTTTTTATTTATTTTTTTTTTGGAGGGGGTGGGTGGGGGTCCCGATGATTAATTTTGTTTATGTGTTCCATGATTTGATTGCTCATACTTTTTCAGAAAAGGTATTTTCTGCTAAATGGCAACAAAGAAGTGTGTACCGGGTGTCACCCTGTGCTACAAAACGAAACTGGCTGACGTCTGTTTATTGAGCAGCCGATGTGCCTATGTGCTGTCACATAATTATTTAATTTCCACAATATATTTGTAATGTAGGCTGGATCAATGCCGTCCTTCTTGATATTGCTAAAAATCTAACTTCTAACTTGATATCGCTAAAAATCAAACCTCTTACTTATAAGACCGTAAAAATAGATTCCTAGATAATTGTCGAATTTTTTATTAAACAGGGGCGAGAGGGAGGATTTTATGTTTTATCATTTATTTTATCGGAATCAAGGAGTGAACAAGATATATCCCTCGGGATATGCTTTAGACCCCTGTGCTCTAATATGAAAATAACAATTTAAAATGCCAGATTTTCCCATAATAATAATAATAATACCATAATGCAACTAGGAATTTAACCAATTCGATGATTTTGACAGAGCTTAATGATTCAGAATGGTACACAAATGATGGTCAACTCACACCCAAACCAGTTCACCTACTGGAGTTCTTAGGTACATTATACACAGAACAGAATCTAGGACGTAGCCCTAAGTATGGGCGCGGGTGCTGGTGATTGTCTTGGTTAGAAATGGGCAATATACCGAAAAATCAAACCGATACCGATATCATGGGGATACCAAAAACCGAATCGAACCCTTCATTGGATACCGAATGAATGTTTCTTCATTTGCTATTTTTAGGCCTTGTTGAGGCTTGAAATCAGTTGAAGAGATCAATTTCATGTTAAAGTGAATGATTGTCCTTTCAATTTTGTTAACCCTTACCGCTTTACCTAACATGAAAAGCAGACGACACTTGTAAACAAAATTCTTGAATAATTATGTTTTTGCATTTTTTGTCTCAAAAACATATGTTAAGAACCCTCATTGGAACGAGCTCGTTCCAAGGAGAGGTCATAACCTATGTTTTTGAAACAAAAGTGGAAACAAATAACGCCAGTTAGTGATTTTTGTGAATAGTGCTGGCCTGTTTTGGTCGTTACGTCAGGTAAAGGGTTAAGGGTTCGCAGTCGTCCCGAATTCCCACTAGACTACAACATGCGCATATCTTGTTATTAGCAGTGATTTCTACTCAAGTCTTGGCTGCCTTGATATTTTCAAGGTACCGTATTTATTGATATAAAACATTAAAGAAGTAAAAATGGATAGAAAATATTATTTGTAGACGTAGTCCCGTTGTTTTCACGACTCTGTACTCTAGACTATACTGACTATAGTCTATCGATTTTATGCCGAAGTGAACATTTTCTTTACAGTTTACTTAACAGTTTAATTGTGATTTTGTGGACATTTAAAAGTGCTTTGTTAACCCTTTTCAGGTGGTAATGACATTAAATGTATGTAAGGTTACTTAACTTCGATTATGCTTGTAGCGATACGTTTTATTTTGTAAACAAATATCGGACTTCGAACAGCGAAGATTGTTTACTGTCGCTATGGATACATACTAGTTGCAGTTACTATTGATGATTCTGCGCGGTGCTGTCAATAGCGGTTTCTAAAAAGTAAACGTCGTTCTTTGTGTCTCGTGAAAATTTATTAATCCCTTGATTCACGTGTATTTTCACCATAATAAATATATTACATGGCATGTAGCTGGCTGATACAATGCTCTGAGAGTTCACATCTGGTTCGGCTTCGCCTCATCTGATGTGAACTCTCATCACCTTGTCTGGAAATGTATAGCCGGTTACACAGCATGTACCTTATATTATGGCCTAACCCATTCACCAACTTGGTTTTTATATAAAAGGCCTGACATAACCTACCATAAAGTCTGTAATTCTATGTTGGTGGCATTCAACGAATATTTTTGGGGAGAAAAACATGATGGGGAAATTAATTTGTTTGCACATTCGTGAGATGCACTTGTAAGCCCTATTGCAATTTCGGAAAGGTTAAAGGTTATTGGGGAACACCCGGGTTATTCTCTATTTACACCATTTGCAATTCTACAAGTACCACGAAATTTTCAACTCAGTCTTTATACTACTATTCACATTTACTCTTTTATTGATCATGCTATAACCTTAACTGTTGATAGTGACGTAAACCCTAATTATTATCACTTTAGCGTGCGTTCTGTAGTATATTAACACAGTTTTACCTTTACGGTAAAAGTGCATAATGCACATACTCAAACCGGAAGTTGTGTGTTAACGTGGTGAACATCCCGCTTCCAGCTAAATGATTCGTTAACAGCCCCGGCTCCGGTTACAGTTTATGTAATTCATCATACCAAACGCGCCACTGGTTCCGAGCTACATGAGCTTAACTGCAATGAATGTTAAAAAAACACATGAAATTTGTGTGATTTCCCCATTACTTCGGTGATGAAGCATTAGAATTGTCAAGGTGAGTGTAATTAATTCATTTTGGTAGATTTTTGTTAGTAGATTTCGGGAGAAATTAAGCTTTCATGTAATTAAGCTTTCATGTAATTAATCCGCCGGATATTCAAGATTGAGCAACCAGATTTTGTGGTGGAGAGAATTCCCAAATAATTTATATAAATTTCCTCGAAACGATAAAAAATCGAAACTAAAACCACGTTGCTACATGCCCTTTAATTTGACATGCGCCGAGAATCAACAATACACTAACGGCTTGCCTTTTTAATAGTTTTAAGTGCGTTTAGAAATATGATAGCATGATTGTGGGTTATAAGCTGTTATAAACTGTATTTTCCGTTTTTTAGATCACTCACCTCAAATTTAAAAAGAACAATTCTACAATTGTAGGTACACTGTTTTGATTCGCTTTGTGATTGCGAAAATGATTTACCATGTCACGATCAAAAATAGCTTTTCATCGTGTCAGGGGTGGGATGGGGCGTGGTGTATTCAAAAACATTCCGGACATGAAGCGGGATGAGTGGGTGGTCAAAAGGTGTCAAACGTGTTTTGTTTCCCAACGGTTTGGGAAGTTGGGAATTTCTCTGCGATAATATTGTTCTCCAACAACATGCAACTGAACATGCATCAATTGATAAGAGAGAGAGACTAGGCCAACATTATGTTTATCTATATATTTGTACACCGTAATATCACCACTTGAAAATCATGATGAGGAGGAGTCCCGCACGACTCAGATGCTGTCACATGAAATTGAAATTCTGTTTAGAGTTGTCGAAATTGTAATCTTATTGGAAATTAGCAAGGTTCTCTCTTACATTGCCTTTAAATTTTTGAGAACAATTCACATTATTGACTCCATATTCAACAAATGCATCTAAGTTTCTTAAATATTGAGCCAGTTGAGACAGTTTATGTATTGTATTTCTACCACTGAAATATATCAGTTTCTACCCTCTAAAATCGGTTAGGCTAAAAATTAACCCAATTGGGTTCAAATTCACTAAACCCAGTTGATGTGGGCTAATTTTTAACCCAATTGAATTTAGGGTGTAGATTCTATTCTATGATCGTTAATACCCAAGTAGTGTAGAATGTGACAATCCTTATTGTAGGTCAAGATTGTAGGTTTAATACCAGCAGATAATTCAAAATTGTCAAAGAAGTCCATATAAATAAGTTTCTGTACAGCCACTAAATGACACGTCATTGTACTTTGGTCATTTTCCAAATCGTGTATTCTTCGTACGTGATAATATCAAGTAATATACTCCGTCTGTTCATCTCGTCCAACAAAACAGTTTGATTTAACTGTCAAGTCTGAAACTTTTGATACCTTAGAATAATTGTAACTGTGATAATTTATTTCTGACAACATTATTTACAACTGTAGTCGATGTACAATGCTAACTCTGGATCCACTTTCAGTGGGAGGTGACAGGTAGACAGCCAATCTGGCTATGTCATCTCCCTACGGTATAGATATTACTTATATTCTCATATTTTACAAATGCTTCTTTGTGTTGCAACTGTTTTGCCTCACTCTGTATGTTACTTGTTGTCTATACCGTAAAATAAAATAATCAATCAATCAATCAAACCGGCCAGCGCTATTCCCTAAAATCGCCAATTAATTTCATTATTTTTTCATTTGTTTGTCTGTACAACGTAGTTATGACCCCTCATTGGAACGAGCTCGTCGAGCTCGTCCCAATGAGGGATCATAACCTATATTTTTGAGACAAAAAATGAAAATAATAGTTATTCAAGAATTGTTTTTGCAAGTGACGTCTGCTTTTCAAGTTAGGTAAAGGGTTTAAAAAAACAAAACAATTAAGTCCCCATTATACCCCCGACAAAGCGTCTTCGTTTGCGCGCATGGATACATGACCAACTTGTTGATTGCATAATTCACTTGTGAAGTTGTCGTTTATAATCAAACCCGGAAATCCCAGTAAATCACACTTTGGACAGTAACAAAAGACTATAACTATTGATTGTCTACATACCGATAGTCGGGATGGTCTTCATTTTAGAGGCATGAAATAACAGAGGTGAGCTATCAGGCACCGGCGGTCATGCAGGTCTCTGTTGTACTTTCGGGGTGTTTGGCCCTCTGAGTCGAATTTGCATTCTCGAATCGAATCTGAATGAAATTGGAAAAGACGTGAAACAATTTTCGTGAGAACACGCGTCATTTTACAAAAGTACCATGCACATCCTTGCATTTTGTACCTGTTGCAGATAGCACGAGTACCCAAGTGCAGATGTCAAAAGAGTTACGTTATATATGCGCTCCACTTTATAATCACTGTTAAAGCAATGTAACTTGTAAGGAACACAGCCAGTCATGGCGATAAGTCGATTGAAGCGAAAAGCATCAGGCCACTATTCCTTCATTTCTGTGCCATGATTCCACCGGTAGCAGACATTTATTTGCCATCGATCCACCGTGAAAATACATGATCAACTCAATTCGAAAATATACGAATCGGGAAACCGAAAAGATACAGATCCCGAACGAGGCTCGTTCGGAATCGATATCGCATCGGTTTCATTATTCATTCGGAGTCGATATCGTATCGGTTTCCTGGTTCGTATATTATCGAATCGGGTAGCTCATATATTTTCATGATGGATCGATCGCAAAGAAATGGGAAAGTTCGCAGGTCCAGATCGGAGAGCTATACTTCAAGTATTGATTATCGAGACTCTATCCTTTTGGGGCCCTGCCTAAACATATACAAGGAAACTGAATGCCAAGGAATTTTAATCGGCTGAGTTCATTATAAAATAGACAATATTTGTTTTAGTGTATTAGTGTCACATTTGTTTCAGCTGTAAAGTCATAACATAGCTGGAGATAGGCATAGAATCTGTTGGATATGATCATCAGTGTTTCTGCTCCACATTATGAGATATGTCAGCAGATTGATGGAGTAAAAACGGTTAATTAGCATTCAGAATTAAGTTTGCGCATCTTTATGCTGTGTCTGCTATCTTAAAATATAATCCCAAATGGCAGTGTGATATCAATGCTCCGACTCTGTGGGAGGGTAACCGCAATTGCACTGTCATGATAAAACAAAAGGAGGATCGGTGTCAAAAAATCAAAAGCAAAAATATTAACAAATAACAGGTATGAAGTCAATGTGAGTCCCAAAAGTCGTCGAACAAAAGGTTCAGCTATGTTCGCAATTTTATTTCCAGACCTTCTTCCCGCCCTTCCCATCCGAACATGGGCTATCAGAAGGTAATAACGTTCGTATTTGAGTGAGAGTTACTAAACGGTCTGAATCAAATTTCGAATCAAGACAGTGTTGTCGCGAACATAGGATGGTGTGTAAAACTAATTTGCTGTAGTGGCTCACTACCCGACTGATAACAGG
Organism: Pictodentalium vernedei; assembly: GCA_031216915.1. NCBI lineage: Eukaryota > Metazoa > Mollusca > Scaphopoda > Dentaliida > Dentaliidae > Pictodentalium > Pictodentalium vernedei. The sequence continues at coordinate 319,432,728 of CM062296.1, read as the reverse complement.
TCTTTATACCACAATTCTTTGAATCCTTATTTGTTGAAATACTCCTGAAAAAAATGAATTATCGGAATTATTTATAGATCGAATATGCGCCAATAGCAGACCTTGACTTGTTTCTTTCAAAGCTGACCGAGTTATTGGACACGAAAAACAAGAAAATAACAAGGTTTATCTTATGGGTGATCTCAATATAGGCCTACTCAACTTGAACACAAACCGAATGAAAGTATCAATGACACTAGCTTAACCTGACGGTTTGCTGTGCTTGATGAAAAGGATAATGTTCAATGTTTATGAAAGGATTATGAAATAAGACAAGAATTGTGATAATTGGGAATGTGTTAATGTCTGTTCCCTGTATGCTATGTTTCCAATAAAAATAATTTGAGGTGTAGACTGTACTAAAGAATTGAGGGGTGGGTTAATGTGGCCCTCACAGTTAATGTATGTAAACCAAAGTTACCAATTTACAGTGAAATTATTTCAAAAACGAATCATCCTATCAAGTTACAATGAAATCCCTTCATACATACGGCCTGTAAACTGTGCTAAGGGTTTTCGGGCATCAGGCCTGTGTAGCGATCACGGTTGACCGATCGCAACCAAAAGGGGACGTCCTCATCTAGACACCATACAGAGTCATCCTACCACGTTACAATGGAATCCCTTCATATTAAATATGACCTGTAGCCTGTAGATTGCGGTAAAAGTGTTTGGGTTTCGGGCTTGGGCAGCCATCACGGTTGACAAATCATGACCAAAAGGGGACATTCTCATCTAGATATTATACATCCGCCCAAGGTACCATGAATTCCCTTCATAACTACGACTTGTAGACTGTGCTAAAGGTTTTCGGGTTTTGGGCTTGGGCAGCCATCATGGTTGACCAATCGCGACCAAAAGTGGATGTCCTCATCTGGATATTATACTGAGCCATCCTACCAAGTTACAAGGAAATCCCTTCATAAATGCGACCTGTAATCTGTGGAAAAGTTTTTCGGGTTTTGGGTTCGGGCAGCTATCGTGGCTGAATGACTGCGACCAAAAGGGGTGGTTCTCATCTAGACATTATCTGGAGTCATCCTTCCAAGTTAGGACGAAATCCCTTTATAAATATGACCTGTGGACTGTGCTAAATGTTTTCGGGCTTCGGACCCCTGTAGCCGTCACAGTGGACCAATCGCGACCAAATGTTCTCATCTTGACATTATATGGAGTCATCCTGCCAAGTTACAATGAAATCCCCCCATAATTACGACCTGTAGACTATGCTAGAGGTTTTCAGGTATTTGGATCGGGCAGTCGGGCAATCGTCACGGTAGACTGATCGTGACCAAATTGGGAAGTTCTCATCTAGACATCATACGGAGTCATCCTACCAAGCTACAATAAAATCCCTCCATATTAAATATGATCTGTAGACTGTGCTCACAGTTTTGGGGTTTCGGGCTTGGACAGTCGGCACTGTTGACAGAGCATGATCAGGGGGGAGGGGGGGGGGGGGTGGGGGAGGCGTTCTCATCGAGATATAATACAGAGTCATCCTATCAAGTTTCCATGAAAGCCCTTTATAAATACGACTTTAGGCTGTGCTAGAGGTTTTCGGGTTTTGGTCTCGGGCAGCGATCACGGTGGGCCGATCGCGACCAAAAGGGGACGTCCTAATCTAGACATGACCTCAAACCAGCATATGAAATTTCGTGACGATCGGACAAGAACTAAGGGGTGTAACCTGTACTAAATGAAAATGTGAATAGCCTTACAGATAACAGACTCACAGACTAACAGACTTCCGCGCGCGTGATGGAAATAGCTTATCTTGACTTTGTTAAGTTAAGCTAAAAACGAATACTTTTACAGATTCACTATACAGTGCCGAGTGTCTGCCCGCTATAACAAAGCCCATGAGAGTTACCGAATTCTCTGCTACCCTAACTGACCCCATTTTCAGCAATACGATCAATAATTTTACTTCAGGTATAATAATTACTGACGTCAGCAACCACTCTGTCACGTCTTTCATAGAAGAAATGGACAAACGATCAATTATCCCAGTACCTAAATTTAGATGGTCAATACAGAGCATATCATTCGCTTCAAAGGACTCTTATCAGCATGCGACTTTCCAGAGGTTACTAACGACAGTTGTCCAAACTCGGCATACAATAAATTCCTTGACATATTCTGCAAATCTTTTGAAAAGGCATTTCCCCTGAAAGCAAGCCCTACGAGGAAAACATATAAAACAAACATGGATGACGCTGGGCCTACTGCAATCATCACAACCGAAAAGTAAATTGGATGTCAAAATATTAAAATCCCCAACTACACAAAACATAACAGAATCAGGGCGGCGGAACCGGGGAGGAGGACTTGGGGGTGGGGGTGGGGCTTGCGGGTCCCAGACACCTCCACTTTTTGCCGGGCCATGTTTTTTGTATCACAACCAATGACCGGTGATACAAGGGGCGGATCCAGAACCTCCCACATATTCTCGCCAGCTATGTTTCTCTCGCACTGGTTCAGTGTGGATGGATTTCTGATCATTTTTTGTAGTAAGTGGCAGCAAACGCCAAAATGTATACAGTCTGTTAAAAAAATCGGTTAATTGAAGTAGATCGTAATCTTATAGACATACAAGTACCAAATCCACCCCAGACCGGATAATCAACAGACAGTATAGTTGCTGAAAACGTCTGGTAAAGCATACGACCAAAGCTGATAAATAGACCTCACCTGTATGCTTTACCGACGTTTTTTAACTGCTCTCAAAGTGTGAAATCTTTCAAATACATCACCTGAAAAATCTCACAATATCCACTCAGATGCATGGAAATGGGGGTTTTGGGACCCTGGAATTTAAATTTGTCTTACCGACAACATCCATCACCCGACCCAGCCCCCTCCCCCCCCCCCCCGCCCACTTTGAAAATCGTTCCGCCGCTCCTGAGAATACAAGCAATTTTGCTATGAATTCAATCGCTTGAAACGGAACTGTATAGCAGATTACTATGATAATATATTACTAGAAAATGAATATAATATTAAAAAGACGCGGGAAATCCTACGAAAGGCCTTATGTAAGCCAAATAACAACCGAAAACTTTACACCACCTCCGTCGATGGAAATACGGAATTAACAGACCCGAACAAAATAGCTCACGGATTCAATACCATTTGTGCTGACATTGGAAAGACAAGTAACCTACCCAACGTAATTTTTCGGATCATTTGATCAATAATTACAACAGAGACTCATTTTTGTAAGTCCTGCTAATGAACAAGAAGTAAATTTTTGTGCTCACGATTTGAGGAGCAAATCGAGTAGAGATACTGACGATATGTCCACACAATTATTAAAATAGATAATACTTGAGGTGGCTGGTTCATGATCTCATGTAGTCAACTTATCCTTTGTTACTGTTAGAGTGCTTGACTAAATGAAAATAGCTAACATTATGCCCATTTTAAATCGGGAGACCCACATTTATTCACCAACTACCTCCCCATTAGTATTCTTCCAACATTCTCCAAAATACCAGAAAAACTAATGTTTGCACGATTAAATACTTTCTTATAGGAACAGAACATCTTATATAAGTATCAGTTTGGATTCAGAAGGGACACTCCACTGTTGCAGAAGCAAATGACAAACATATAAAGGATTGCTCGCTCTCGGTATTTCTAGACTTTTCTTAAGCCATTGATACCATAAATCACTCAATTCTGATTACAAAACTGGACAGCTATGGTGTAAGAGGGTTGGCAAATTCCTGGTTTAAAGATTTCCTAACAGGCAGATGTCAATCTGTTTCTTTCATGAATAACATATCGGACACGTTGGAGATAACAATTGGTGTACCTCAGGGTTGCATACTGGGCCACATCCTTTTGTTATTGCACCTCAACGACATCAGCTACTCAGCCCTGCTAAAAAGTCCTGTCTTTTGCAGTTGGCGCTACAGGTTTTGCATCTAGTAATAATCTAGGTAACCTAATAGACGAGGCCAGTTCAGAACAAGATAAGATGACTAAATGGTGTTCTGCAAATGGACTATCTCTGAATGCTAATAAAACAAAATCCATGCTGCTGCAACCACAAAATGATTCGTATAACGCTGTTGGTAGAAAAATTATCCTAAATGGTACAGATATTCGATTAATTAGTAACCAACACGAAGAAAAATCAGTTAAATTTCTTGGAGTCCAAATCGACGAAAAACTAAAATTTACAAAACACACCTCTGTGGCCTGTTTAAACATGTCGTGGGCAATATTTGCCTTGAATAGAGCGAAAACATTCTTCTCTGTAAAGCCTTAACGACAATATATTATTCATCCATACATAGCCATTTGCTATGGGGTCATGTATCGTCGACAAGTAGAATTATAATGCTGCAAAAGAGGCTATTCGCGTTATAACGAACAGAAAATATACCTCTCATTCCGAACCATTATTTAAAAATTGTGGCATAATGAAGTTCGATGACCTATATAGGTTACATGTTCTTTTATTTAGGCACGACTGGTATTATAATGAACTGACTGTATCTTTTGATAGCACTTTTGAAATTTACATAAATCCTTCCGGAATGGAAACCAGACAGCCTGGGAGTGTGCGTACATTCAAAACGAGAACACGTTTCTCTGCAGATCTCCCACTTCATTCTTTCCCGAAAATTTGGAATGATGTAAAGGCAGAAAATCAACAACTAAGTAGTCCCTTGTTTACAAAGGTAGTAATTAATAATTAATACAGCCCTGAATTCGTAACCTCCATCATTACTTGTGTCAATCCGTCTTGTCCTGATTGCTTCATATAAAAAATGATCTCATCTTCCAAACCCATTGTTTCTATTTCCAAACTATCAGACTGTTAAACTGATATGACTTTAGCAAGAAGTGTCCCCAGTCTGTGCATGAGGATTGTTTTATCTTATTTAAGCAAAACGATCGAGAGAAAGACAAAAGGATAAAGCTTTGGTGTCAAGAAGTCCGATCTATGGGAATGGCAGGAAGACAGCCTCTCGGGCTATGCCATTTCCATGCTGTCTACTCTTATCTTGTTATTTGTTAATTGATATTGTATTTGAATTGCTACAAAATAACGTTTCATCCATCATTCATTCACAGAACTTTCGTTTCGTCGAGGTCTGGGATGATAGGCCCTGAAATCAGCCCCGAAAATGTTGGAAGAACGGGTTATCACTAGGCTCTCCGACAAAATAACATTTTACAGCTAGGTTCAATGAAAATAGGCTTATGCGACACAAAAGTAGTTTCCAAAAGTCCAGTCTAGGTCGTTTATTGGTAGGCCCCGGCCCCTGCAGCCGTCACAGTTGACCTACCGCGACAAAATGTTCTCATTTTAACATTATATGGAGTCATCCTACCAAATTACAATGAAATCCCTCCATAATTACGACCTGTAGACTGTGATAAAGGTTTTCGGGTATTGGGCTCGAGCAGTCGTCACGGTTGCCAGATCGTGACCAAATGGAGAAGTTCTCATCTAGACATCATACAGAGTCATCCTACCAAGTTACAATGAAATCCCTCCATATTAAATATGATCTGTAGACTGTGCTAACAGTTTTTGGGTTTCTGGCTTGGTCAGGCGGCACGCTTGACAGATCATGACCAAAAGGGGACGTTCCCATCAAGATATTAAACAGAGTCATCCTACCAAGTTTCCACGAAAGCCCTTCATAAATACGACCTTAGGCTGTACTAAAGGTTTTCGGGTTTTGGGCTCGGGCAGCCATCACGGTATAAGATTGAAGTGGAAGTTAAATTTTCCTGAAAGTTTACCCAATAAAAAGGTTGACGTTGTTAATGACTCTGTGACGTCATGCTGTACATGCGACGTCATAGAGTCGCTGAACGTTGTCGATGTCGACTGTACTAACCTATATTGCGTTGTTCAGGTCAGGGCAGGATATGGTATGTATAGTATGGTTTGTATATGCCCATTTGTGTCCTCTGTTTGCAATTGGAACTAGTAACGTACCGACGGCTATGTATTACCCCCATGACTGGTATAGAGAGTACATAATGCTAGGCCCTGCGGTATTGTAGGTGAGCTGGGAGTAATGCATGGTTTTCAGGTTCGGTAGTATAGATTGACCATGTTGTACCCCGATTTGCCCTGCTGTTCGCTCCTGGTACTAATAACCTATTAAATGTTTTGGTTACATTGTGGGCACTACAGAAAGGTTGGTCGTGCCGCGTTGTGTTGTATGCTTGGTTACTTAGTGCGGTAGTATAGAATGGACGATATGTACCCTTGTCGGTCTACTGCTAAACCTTAGTTCTTCCAACCGTCGAATGTTTTATTCCTATTTCCCACTCGAAGTCAAGTTAAGGCTTCCCTGAAAGCCCAAAGCATATTTAATATGTTTTGCCAGTAGCGAATGGCGGTGATTGGGTGGAGCAAAACAAAACAAATATGTTTTCTCTCTACGTATTCAAATCTCCCTTTCGGATATTTTTCTCCTAGGGTTATTATTTAACCAATTTCTCTCCTTGTCAGTTGTGTTTAAGGTGGTCTGCAGGGGACAGAATGACACTTTAATTCATCTGTAAGCATATTTAGGGTAATCACCACGACAAACCTCCATATTCCCTTCGTACTGTCTCTACCGTTACCTTGCAAAGAATAACAACAGTGAACATTTATGATAACAGAGGCCGAAAAACACATGCACACTAAAAAAAACCTAAGGAAACGAGAAACTGTTATCAATATCGGTGTTTCAGCTGTCCCGGTGTCATACTGATCTCATTACTTACTTGTTATCCCTTTTCCTAACGTATCATCCGCCCACGTAATTTACACATTGAGCAGTTGAAAAAAGTAGATTTAAAAAAAAAATCAAATAAACCATAACATGGGATCCCCTCAGTGGAACGAGCTCGATGAGCTCGTTCCAATGAGGGGGCCACATGTTATGGTTTTGTTGATTTTTTGTTTTAAATTTAAAAATCAATAATTAAAATCATTAATTTTAATATCCTGTGTTGGATAAAGGGTTAATCAAGTGGCTTCTACAAGATTGCCTGCTTCTCACTTTTATCCGTTTTGTGTTTTTAGAAAAGTGGTAACAGGACAAACCATTTCGATATCTGGAATGACAATTTATCACAGAAGGTCTGAATCTGTTATTTTCGTGACTTATTCAGTCAGATTCCAAAGCTACAAGACGCACCCTACTTTGACGATAAAGATGACAATATACATGAATTCAAATCTGTTAAAAAATTGAATGATAACCGCAGTATTATTTAATTATATTGCCTGTAACGGGATGGCATATCATTTAATTTGGGATAACAATGTGGGACTATTCCACCTTGATTTCATGACACTTTTATTTCTCTACTTCTAATGTCAAATCATCCCATTTTCATTTGTTCCGCCAATAACTCACCCGCGATTTCTCTTCACTTGTGTCTAAGTTTTAAATGCAGTGTCGGGACCTGTTGAAAATGCAAGTTTGATTTAGTCTTATCTCTACACCCGTTGCAGTGAATTATAAGTTTTGAGTGACCCTTTCCCAACGAGTAGGGTGCGGGGTTAGGGGGTAGTCCGCGCACATCCCCGCTCCGTTTCGCACCAGCTTGAAAAAGACGAAATTGACAAAAATACCTCCTTTTATCAAAACGCTGTAAAACAACCAGTTCACGTGGGAGTTCCTGACATTGTCCGTCAAGGTTTAAGAAGAGTTGCTGCATCTTTTTTCCATAAAAGTCGACACAAATTACACATTTTGTCACGTCGAATAGGAAAAGAGTGAGTACCCATGCGCATGCGGTTCCCACGGGACACACGCAGTTTCTGGAGGTGCGGATGATATGGTCAAGTTCGGCGGAGCTCCTAAAATTAGGAGTGGCTGCTCCAAGAACTGTGGCCACAATCTATTCTATATGGACGGTACTGCACTGCAAGTGCTAGAAAAGCGCAGGTTGAAAGCGGTTGGATGCCGCGGCGGTAGGGTTAACAGGCGACTTGGTACGTTAAACGTGGGCAGACATCACACCCTCGATGTGGGGCGAACCGTCGTTGGCCGTGCTTCGTTGAATGGCTTCTAGATAATCACTCTGCGATTTCAAACTGATCCAGTCATCCGATCATCAGCCATTTTGTGACTTTACCGAAGCACGACCACAGTTTTCAACTGCTTCTCATGATATGTTACCCAAATGTTGGCGGCTTTTGGTCGCTGAAAGTAACGGAGCCCGATTTTTGATTTTCCTATTTTATCCCAAAACAATACCCAGTTTACGTGTTTTTCTTCATCCTTTAATATCGACGCCTATATAAAGCTTCTAACTTTCAACGTTTGTAAATCACATCTCTGACAAAAATCACATCTAAAAAGATCATTTCGACTTGAAAATTCTGATGAGCTTTGGCAGCATTTTCGGGTGACGGTATTGACGTGACATAACACAAAAAATGAAATTTTAGCCGATTTTCATCATTTTAGTATTTTGTACAGTTCAAAAAATAAAAAGACCCGAGTTATTTAGTTTCTATTTATCCCCATTTTAACCTTTTTATGTCACTTCAACTTTAGAGCTTATTTTGCATATTTCTCACTAAAAATGCTCATTTTCAATAGCGCACAACTTCGGACAGATAATACATACGTCTGTACTATTTCACTGTTTTAGTATCATGATGCCTCTATTAAATGCATCAAAATTAAATTTCATTGACGGAATGAAATCAAAATTAAATTCCCCTTCACGCACATATTATGACACTTCAGTACTCGTGATCGTGAATAGCGCTAAAACGGTTAACCGATTAATCGATTAATCAATGATCAACATCTTGATCCATCGAAAAAGTAATTGATGATCGATTAAGCCGTTACTTTTCACCTACTGTATTATATGGGTTAACAAAGGAACAAACGTGCTACAAATTATATATTATTTATTTACTGGTGTTTAAGGTCACATGCTTATGCACAATGGCTAATCATGACCGTGACAGTTTTACGGGTGGAGGAAGCCGGAGTACCCGGAGAGAACCACCGATCAACGACGAGCAGCTGCCAGCTCCCCAACATCGTAACTCCGCACTGCAGAAGAGGCAGGGCTAGATTGGTTGAAGACATGCGCACCAGCGACGTGCAGTGCGCCTTAGTACACGGCGTCATCGTGTCCCCATGTGGACAATCGGGGTGAAGTGCCTTGCCAAAGGACACAAGGCGGTAGTCCGAATCGATCGCTCAGACGGTCACCCATCCGAGGATTAACCGGGCTCGACGTTGCTTAACTTCGGTGATCTGACGAGAACCAACTTGCTCCAAAACAGGCAAACATTGTCACACTGTCTCACATCAGTTATATGAGACAGAGTAAAGCATGCAAGTTACTTTCTGACATACTTGTTTACTTGCTTGATCATTATACTGTATCAGTGCCTGGAAGTGATCATTCTTAACCCTTTACCCAATGCGGGTAGCAGACGGAACTTGCAAAATAAAGTCATGAATGACTGAACATTTTCAATTGTTGTCTCAAAAACATAGCTTATGTCCCCTCATTAGAACGACTTCACCGAGTTCATTCCAATGAGGGGTCATAAGCTATGATTTTGAGAAAAAATTGAAAACATAATACATTTGAATGGGGATTTTTGTACAAAGGCCTAGTCGGTTTTGTTCGTTACGTTGGGTAAAGGGGTCATGTTGTAAATCATCAACGGTATGGACATTATTCAGATATCTATTTTGGACAAGTGATTGATCGGTTAACCAAGGTTAATCCACGTCATTAATCGACCAAGAAAACCCTTAACCGTTCCAGCTCTAATCGTGAATACAAAAGTGAAAGAATTGTGAAAAATTGACTCATGACGTTCAAACCATTGGCCCCTATCACTTCATCATTTGAGCCATTTGGACAGTTTTCATTAAAACACTGTCTTAGGATTCACGTAGCTCCCTATTTATAAATGACAGAGCTATCAAATTTCACGCACTGTTTTCTGGTTATTTGATATTGCTCGCTGTTATTTTTTCATCTACGCACCCGTTGCCGGCGATACCAATCTTACATTTTTTCTGTATCTTTTATTTTCAACCTCATTTTCAGCTCCAGCCTTACGGAATTTTGCGATTGTAATCTCCGCAAAAACATGTCTAAAAATTGCCATCCTAGGAAATTCTCAACCGTTATACCCGAACGCCGGGGTGGCGTACTCTGTGTTTGTGGGGTGGGGTGGGGAAGGTGGGGGGGGGGGGGGTCATATGTTTTTTTTCTGACATTTTAGCACGCAGTGGTGTTCAAAAAATTAAGAGATTGGTGGGTTTTTTTTTTTTGTTTTTCAATTTGGCGCCATTTTGACGTTTTACGACACTTCTAAATTTAGCCAATTTTTGGCATATTTCATTAAAAACGTTCTGCTCTGAATCATGTTATTCTATATTTATAAGCGATATAGCTACCAAACATCATACACTGTTTTCTACTTATTTGAAATTGGTCACTGTTATTTTTTGAATTTCAAGTCAACGGCCCCGACGTGGCCGATGCCAATTTAATGTTTTATTCTGTATCTTTTATTGTCGACTTCATTTTCAGCCCGTCTATCGAAATTTTGGGACTGTGATCTCCGCATAAAAAAAATATCTAAAAAGTATTGCTGTCCGAAAGGAATGGTTTCACGCGCCGAAGGCGCGCAGGGACGGCATGGGGAACAAGCCCCTTTCAACCCTCAGTGACTGTAAATGATAAATTTTCACATGTCTAGGCGTGTTGAAGGAGGAACAGGTTCAGGTATTCGGCAGGTGTCACAGGTTGCGGCGTGATGGTCTCTTTGACTGATGTCGGTTGAACCCTCGGGTGAGGACCAGTGTCAGAGGTTGGGTCCTCTCACAAAGGTACTACCACTCCCCGAGGGTGCAGTCGATCTGGATTTTCAGGCAAGTAGAGTCTGCCGCTTCGGAGATGATATTGAGTGATGGCCATCACTGGCAAGTATAATCTGCCTCAGGCTGTCTCTGTTTAGTAGGACGTCTTTGAAAGAAACAACAACGACCCCTTTATTGCCGTCCTAGGAAATCATCAACCCTTATACACGAACGCTAGGGTGACGTCATACGCGATCTCGAAATTTTAGTATGTTAAAAACACAAAAACAAATAAGAGATATCATTTGTTTTAATTTTTCGATTTATCCCCATTTTCGACGTTTTTACGTCGCTTAAAAATCATCATTCTCTGCTTTTCAGCAAAAACGCTAAACAGTTTAAGGGTTTAAAATGTCTTGAGGTGTTCAAAATGGTAAGACTCCTTTCATACCAACGGACAGTACTGTTACTCCGGTCTGAGATACGCTGTGCTTTCTTGTGACAGGAAATGACGCGGGGCACGTTATCCCTCAGTTTAGCGAGTTAAAAGTCAGAACCCACATTCTTCTCGTTGACGGGCCTCTCGTTGATGGGTGTGTTTCGTTCGATGACTTCTGGACGAAAAATTGCGATTTCAAAAGAATCTAGTTATGTTTTTAAATCGTATATTTCAGTATGAAGTGTTTTTCATTAATCGTATATGGATTTCTATTTGCCCCGGTGGAAATGATTACCCACCAGTCTTTTCTCAATTTACTTTATTTCTACCTTGGAGATTGACCGTTTCTATTATTCTTCCACCTAGCGGATTCTACTCTATCGATCTGCGAGAGTCATGCTGTATTATGGTGGAGTATTCAGGTGCTCCCGTGTGGATTCCAGAGGGACACAAGAACCCCTACGTTGGTGCAGACACAATATTTTGTCAGTGTTGGTCTGTTCTGGGTGTTCTTCGATCTTCTATCACAACTATTCCGAGGATCTGGAGGGCTTCAGTAATATGGAAAGGCATGGGCTTTGGACATATACGTTTCCCAATGTGGTTCACCCCAGTTAGTGGGTATCAATTCCACTATTCATATACGTTCTATAATATACTATCGTTCTGGTCAGCAATCACTGTAACGATCTAGCTTTAACTCTACTACTTCTTCCACGACCGCTAACATACTCTCAAGATTAAAACTGGCACTGTTTCTGTCTTTGCCTAATCTTTCATTTGTCTATCTATTTCAAATCCAAAGACATCTAGAAATTCAACACTTGGTTTCCTAGGTAGACCAGCCTCATTGTCACCACAATGTAGACGAAACAAGTATACTTGTCGTATGAATCCAAGAATCGTAAGATCAACTGCCCAGCGAAGCAACTGATCGAATAAAACGTCTACTTATCTGGGCGTTTGTTGACAAGTGAAAACGACTCTTTGTAGACAATGTGTACCACTATTTCGGAGGCATTTTTTTTAGAAATACAATCCCTGCTTTCCCTTATCACTCATATCGCTTCTTTCAACCTCCACTAACCACACCCATAACTAGCTATCACTAATTTTACCCTTTATCATCTACTTCCTTCAATACTAAATACTGCTATTGGGCAGCCTTTATTTTGGCCATTCGTCCACTGATCTTCGCGTATTGCCATTCTAACTACTAATACTATTACTACAACGCTAATAGTATCAACCCTCCTACCGACAATCAAATAACTGGCTTCCGCTAGTTCAGTCTTCTTCCACCGCAAATGTTCTGAATAAATGAGGAACTCTATTTCGACTAATATTCTATTTGTAGAATGAACTTTCAACTAACCAAGTAAGGTATGTTGTTTCTTTCGACCATGCCTGAATATGCCTACACAAAGTTATCGCTCAGGTCTGGCCCTGGACATGTAAGATTGCAAACTAGATGAATTCGGCAATCCAATGGATAAGCAACTAGGCATTGAAACCCTTTTTTCCAAAATCAGTAGTCGAGTCGTTGGAGCAACTGCTCGTTGGACCCCTTACTAGGTTGGCTCTGCAACTATTTTCAGGAAAGAAGCGTTCACGTTTCCCGGCATTCTACTTTCGGCACATCTCATAAATGCTCATTTCTCATTGTTTCGAAAAAATAAGCGAAAATATTTCTTGGCGCTGTGCCTTATAAGTGATATTCTCTCCCGCAAGTTCCAGAGCCGTAACAGGGCGTTATGTAATCCTCATGTTGGGCGATTGTCACTATTGTACCTGAAGCGATAGACTTGTTAGGCTGCGGTACATTATATATTTTGTCCTGCTAACCAATGGGAGGGGCCATTTTGTAACGTCATTGATGTGGATTTACGTTTCAGAATTCGCAAAAGCTGAATGCTTTCGACATGGTAACCCAATTTCATTGGCTATTGTGATAACTTGAGAGTTCGAAATAGCGAAACTCGACGAAGACAAGTGGTTATCATGACGACGCGTGCCGCGAATGCATCATTACGCCCTTGCATAACTCACATGAAAACACATATGACATGAGGCCCACAATGCACCGCACCAATTGCATTATAACATAACCATTACAGTACTCTGATCACAAAAGTGGTCCCTTTTTCGATCAATTTGCCATTCAATCTCGACACGCTTAAATATGGCCCTGCGAAGCTTCGAAATTCGATTCCATTCGAAATAGTCCCAATAATTCGATTCGATTTCAATCACGCCGATTCGAAATTTTTCGAATCCTCGAGATGTTCTCAAATTCCTACAAAAAGTCTCCTATAGAACTCTTCTTCTATAATCAGGTTTCCTGTACACAGGAGGCCTGATGACAGAAGAAGTGTTCAAGAAGATTCAGCTTCCAAAATTACATTGATTCTGTTCTAAAATATTTCGCATTTTTGCTTGATTTGCACGAGTCACCGTTGAACTCAAGATTTGAGTGGAGGCAGATAATATTTAAGGTTGTAAGAAGGTGAAATATCAGCAACTTGAAAAGCGGTGAGCTTCGATTCGAGACTCGATTCGATTCGAAATCTGGTCCCTGATTCAATTCGACCAGAAATTTAGGTTCGCGGCACCCTACGCTTAATCCTTTTACCTAACAGTTTTTCTTTTAAAATAATAACTTACATTTCGCATTTTTCAACAAAACCATACAAATATGGATATCATCAGAACCGGCTCGATGAGCCGCTTCTAATGATATCCATATTTCTATGGTTTTGTCGAGACAATTGTAAGATATTTTAAGCTGTGGTTGGCTTATTCTGGTCAATTTCCTGGACGGTTTTTGCCGCTATGTTAGGTAAAGCGTTAAACCAATTTGTCTAAATTTTCTAAACGAAATACTGCGAAATGCGAAAGGAATATCGTATCAACAAATACACGCGAAATGGAGTCTAAAGTTCAATATTCTTGCTTTCTATTTCCACATGTGAGAATCTTGTTGTGAGGGCGAAAGTCGACAGAGAATTTCAGCTGAATTGCGATGGGGTCGAAATTATCTGTCCGCTTCGGCGATCCTAGTACTACTGCTGTAGAGACCTGATAGTGGTCACCCGATTGTAGACCACTGCAATCCAAAGATTTTTTATGCACATTGTACATGAGCACACAAGCTCATCTGGGAAAATCGCAGACGGTAGAGTATGGCTCATGGACGATGCTTGTCCGATGGCATTCTACTATGCCCGGTGTTCCTCGAAACGCCTTACTGCATGTGATGCGCACGCCTTGTGACATAATTTGTTGAACCACGTAGTCACATATGAGAAACGTTAATATACCACAGGTTCCTATGACAATGATCCCCCGGCAATAAGCAACCAATGGTAGACCACAACTTCCAATAGACTTCAAGTAGCTGAGTCTATTTCTGAGACGCAAAGAAAAGAAAAAGAAAAAAACATTGTTCTGATTAAGACTCGGGTGTGATATTTACGGGCCATATGAATTGCATTCTCGTTTTTAGGACTAAAACTTACCAAAACCGGGATTAGGCAGGGCCTTGTAAATCGTTTGGCAGACTTCATACCTTGTGTAAGATTCCAGGTATCCTACAGTACAGCCGCCGTGGACTGGTTGCAACCCACGCGTGGGCAGTGATGTCCGCGAATGCTTTTACCAGGTAACAAAAATCATAATCAGCAAAATTTTAATTAATGAAGCACCGGGTTGTACCCGGTGCTTTATTAATTAAATTTTGATGATTATTCCTCTAATTAGTGTTTGGAATATAATATTATTGTTTCCGTGGAAATATTGCACATCTGTGGAAAGAGGCCAGACCACGACGGTCGTACTAAAAAGGTTACGCTCACCGATTCTCGATCACAAATGGCGCCCACACATACCCGTATTTCATGTCATGGATATTTCGTTTTTCCAAACACTATCTTTCTTGTCAGGTCTTACGATTGCCGTATTCCTGTGGATGATGGGTGCATTGTCGATGTGGTTCTGTGGCTTAACACTGCTTGCTGATCCATTTTTGTGTTTACGTTGTTAATTTAATGCTGGGTTTTGTTTACGAGGGCATGACACATGCTACAATATTAATGTTTACATAGCTAAGTATAGATCACCGTACAGCGTCGCGAGTTTATTTATGACTGAAAGCCTTACCGCGGAACTGCAAAGAATAATGATTTTTGTGTTTGTGGTGATGGACTTTTGTTGTGTTGAATCGCAGCAGGAGCTAATCTGTTCAAGGAAGGATGTCACATGCCACAATAATCTAACGCCCCATGTCTCCCTGACACACTTGGTCTGGTTTGAGTGTGATTGATCAGCCACGAGGTTCTTTCTTGTGTAGGTTAACGCCAAAAGCTTCAAGGTGTGTTGGTTTCTCAGCTGAGACGTGCGATTCCGCGGGCATTACCATGTGACACCTCGAGTCCCAACCTTTCTCTTGGTACTTCACCGCAGCAGTGTATATGTATAACCCACAAGAAATTGCTATACAAAATATTTTGCTTTTAAACGAAGCATATATGTCTAAATAATAACATACTAAAAATGCCCCAAAATCCCACAACGGGAAATTATGTTTTGATGACTTTTTTTCTTCTCGAGAAAATAAAAATAGTCAAAGAAAAATAAAAATAGCGCGCCAAGAAATTGCTATACAAATGTTTGCATTTCTGGGGGCAGGAATTAGTATGAAAAATAACATATGAAATATTACTATTAATCCCATAACGGGAAAATGGTTATTTTGGGTGGAAACACTGAGAAATTCAATAGAATCACACTGCTTGTATAACACGATGACAGTGTGTAATTGCTTGGAACTGTTTGAAAGAGTAGTGATGAAATTCCAATTTTCGTACATTTTATTTACTTTTTTCACAATTTTCACCCCAAATTACACATTTTCTTGTGTTCAGTAATTGGTACTTCAAGAATAATATTGTATACTGTGATTTTGATCTAAGTACCATGAAAATAATTGTTGTTTGAAATCTTTTAATGAGTATTGAGCAAATTCCAATTTTCGCTGATTTTACTGAATTTTTCAATGTTTTCACCTCAAAAATCCCTATGATGGGATTAACGGGGATTTTTCATATGTTATATTGTATACTACTTCCGGCCCAAAAAATAATACAAATATTTGTATAGCAATTTCTTAGTGGTTGGGGTATAATTTGACTTGACTGGACTAGTATGATGGTTGTGACGTGTGTTTTTTCCGAGTACTCAGTTCTCTTTCCAATGTTTGGATCATTTTAGACAGATTTACTGTTTCAGTTTCCAAATAGGCAACTGTTCTGTGTGCTAAGCATTCCAGTCTTTCTATAACGACATCAGCGTCGGTATTAGCTGCATTATGGAGTTGAGTCAAGAGTAGATATCTTGGCCCGTGGGGTTTGTTTTGAGTCTCTTGATGTGCAAAACAAGCCGTTTTGAAGGCTTCTGTGATTGTGGTTATGGAACACCGCGGCTACTTACCAAACACAGGACGGACAACATCTTGGCCGGCCTATGGGTGATTCGTTCTGGCGCTCCTCCGTCTGACTCGTCGGTGTTGTGATTGGACGAAGAAGATAAAACTCTTCGGACAGATGGAAACTGCCACTGGTGGGCTAATTGTGTCCTTGCACACTGAATATACTGTACATCGATCACAAGGCTGTCTCGTAAAACAGAACAGCTTCTCAGATTCAATGGTCACACGATTTCTATCGACAGGTGAAATTTAATAGTTAATATAGTGTTGTGGAGAGAGTAGGTAGATAATTTCTATTGGATCGTGAATCAGTTGCGATCCGGTGAAAATGCTCCGTCCACGTTTGCAATTATAGTAGTACACCCATTGGGCTGATTTTAGACTTCAAGCCCCATGATCATTTCACTTTGGTATTTTCGATCTACTTTAAAAGAACCATTTTGTCACTTCGATAGCCGTCTTCATTGGTATTGGCATTTGGTATCGATACACAATTGTGTAACTGTGGATATACAGCAGAATATATGAACCCTTAATATTCAACAAAAGCATCTTACTTTTATCCGAATTATTCTGTTTATCATTTTCTTGTCTTGACGCGACCTTTCCCCTCAGCTACAACAAACTTCAAACTTGGCAGGTGCGTGTATTTCTATCCGATATAACTAAACCGTCGTGTTCGGTGGGAATATGTTTTTTGCATCAGTTTGCGTTTTTTACAGAGAATCGGCAATTGCGTCGCAAGAAAGATAAAAGGAAAACACTTCAAGATTCGGAGCGTGCTAGGTATAAGGGAGGTAACTCGAAATACCACCTATCGAAAAAGTGAAAATATAATTTAAGGAGATAACACAATTCGGAAAAAAAACATAAACACTTTATTTTAAGTCGGCACATTCAGGCACAGTACAGATTTACATACAAAACACACAGCCTTATTTTATTCGACAAAAGTGAATTCATAAAATCTAATATTTTGATTGGATTTCACCGTCTATAACAATCATCCAACAATAAATTAATAAAAAACTATATGATGTAACACAGTATCAAAATCTGGTAGATGATTGACAGAATATGGCCCAATAGAATCATCAACGCTGTATAAGAAGATTCCATCAATTTATTCTACATACTGCACTTCATGGAGATCAGCGAGAACGTCTGTTTTCACAAGTTTCCCGAGTGCCACACAATCAAGAAAGGACGCTGGTAAAATGGCAAATGGCATAGCGGGGATGGAGAGAGTATCCTTCGGCACCAACCGCAGTGGGGTTACTATACTAAGCCACGCACACCACTCATTCATCGACAGACAGTTTGGTCTGCCGGCAGCTGAGTGGTGTGTGTGATTTAGTATAGTTTGGCTAAGCGGTTGGCGCCAAAGGAAAGTATCTTTTTTTGGTTCGAACCCCCGCTATGCCATTTGAAATCAATATTGCAGTTCTTGGACTACTAGCAAGCCCATTTATGTGGGAACTGTAAATGATGACCAGATTAGCAGGTAGATGTGTAGTCAAATATCAAAACGTTGGGTGACCGCTTACCAAATTACCATGCGTATATCGCAACTGTACTTGTCACCATAATTAGACAAATGAACTGGATGCAATTCGAACCATGTGATAAACTGTCTTTCTCTACTCTTCACACCATGTACGACGTCTATGACGGAGCAATGCAGGGCGTGAAGACAAAACTCGCATTGAGCTCGATAGCGCTGCCAAAGGTGTAAACAAGAGATCCACCATGCGTGGCTAAATACGCCCGTTCTAAGTCTAAGATCGCAACTCGTGTAAAAATAATTGAACGGAATCCATATTCAAACTTGGTATGTATTATTAACTGGAAAAAATACCCCAACTTTGGTTGAGTTCAAATGATCCAAACTGGAGTTATCGGTTGGAAACCAAAAATGTGATAGAAATTGCACGGGACCTATATTCGAACTTGGCCTGTATTACAAGCTGGATAATACACATATCAACATAACAAAACTAGAGTCATTGGTCGGAAACCAAAAATGTTAACGGACGGACGGACTGACTGACAGACAGACGGACAGACTGATTACATAAAACGACCGATTTTATGAAACGGGCGAAAAAAGCGACAAGGCCCAACAGTTGATTTTTTATTTGTACTTGATCAGGCTTGTTGAAATTTATTATCTCTTTCTATGATCTCTTAGGCAAAATGATTTTCTCTGACAGAATGATTTTGCGAATAAAGTTTTTAAAAAAGCTTAATTTTGGACAGCCCATTGGCGACTACTTCGCCCGAGTAGAGGTCCGCAAGCAAGATTAGGTTCGCAAAAGGCGAGCCGATTGCGTCCATAAACGAGACAATTATGTCCTGTGGCAAATCTAGAGTCGATTACGTCACAAAACCCCAACGATTGTGACCGCAAGCCGATGACGTCGCAAAATGCAAGCCAATTGTTTCCACAGGTCTGCATGAGGACAAATCGACATGCATTCTGGGGACATTGTGGGGTCGCTGACACAATTGTGGATCTATTCGGTCGAAGTAGACAGCATTTGTATCTGGCAAATCGTATTTAACTCCATGCACGCTGCTAGCTTATATTCATGCAGAGGACTCATAATCTCTTGCCAGTGAAATAAGTATGATTCCGGCGCATTTAACCCTTTACCCAACGCAGACGATATCAAAATTTATTATTTTAAATATCATTTTTTTTAATTTTTCAAACATTTTCAATAAAACCATATCATGTGACCCCTCACTGGAACGAGTTCAATGAGCTCGTTCCAATGAGGGGTCACATGATATGTTTTTTTTTAAACATGTTGAAAAATTATTTTTTTTCAACTGCTCAATTTGCATAACGCCAGCGGATGCGGGCGATTCGTTAGGTAAAGGGTTAAGACATTTATCTCCTTTGAATTGAATTGACTTTTTGACCAATTATTTCCTTAGTTAGATTTGCATGATTTTTTCATCACATCTAGTCATGACTGCTTCAAAGTAGCAATGACAAGATCTGATGAAAAACATTTTTGAAAAAATCTCAGCGGGTTAAGAGTTACACTTGCAACTGGTTAGAAAAAATAGAACGAAAAATAATAATCGCCTTTGGTCACATTTCGCAAAATGCCCCGGTATTGTTAACTCTATTAATTCGGCGTTTAGACACCAATTATCTGGTTTACCCACTGTTGTCATTTCTGTATCGGAACATCAGATGTAGACATAATGGCCTCGCGCTTCCGTCAGTCATCACTGTTCAAAACTAAAGAAATATAGAAAGCGAATGACTGATGGGGACACACATTTTGTTTTAATTGTTTTGCGGTCTCAAATGTAAGCAGCAGGATAAAGGCCGTGTGGTCAATAAATCATATATTATGCAAATGTGAATGAATGTATAAAATATAGTAAACAATAATCATATCATCATCGGAATGAATACACTATCGTCTAAGAAGAACCTGCATTGCCGATGCGGTTGTCTTCCCGATTTATTATTTATTTACTGGTGTTTAAGGTCATATACTTATGCACAATGGTTAATCATGACCGTGACACTTTTACGGGTGGAGGAAGCCGGAGTACCCGGTGAGAACCACCGAGCAACGACGAGCAGCTGCCAGCTCCCCAACATCGTAACTCCGCACTGCAGCACAGACAGGGTTAGATTGGTTGAAGACATGCGTACCATCGACGTGCAGTACGTCTTAGTACACGGCGTCATCGTGCTCCCATGTGGACAATCGCCCATGGACGCAACGCGGTTGCCTCAGGTGGGATTCGAACCGAGGACCTCTCGGCTTGCAGCCTGCACCTCTACCTACTGAGCCACCGCGCCCCCTGTCTTCCCGATGGTCTCATAAACAATGATGATGTGGTGCACGGGGAGCATACGATTAGCTATGGCTGATGCCAATATTCTACAGATCAACTAAAATATTCGAGTAACTTCTTATGTGAATGGTAGAACATATCTACAATTTATAATCGATCCCAAAGAAAGATCTATAATAAACAATTCCGATTAAAATTGAGTTATATATACAGTGCATTCTAAAAAGTCAAAATTTTATTCAGACGAACCTCTTATATTGATTGTGAAATGAATCAGAACTATAGATATAACTTGGACGTTCGAACAGGAATGTACGCATTAAAGCTGCTAGTTTCGACTTTTGAACAGTTTCGAACAAGAGTGTTCATCATCGACACCCGTGTATTTATTCAGGTAGTAAGAAAATGAAATGAAGTCTATGAAATCCCTATCTACAACCACACTAATCTATGCGGAAAATAAAAATCTGTTCCGCATATATGTGTAGAACGGAAATCGTTTATGGACTATTTTTATAAAGAAGCGAAATTTCACTGGAATTTTCCACAAATCGTGCACAGCAATTACAATTTGAATCGCTAATGATAGATAAAAATCATCTGCTGAGTTCCAATGTGTGTTATTTATTTATTTATTTATTTATTTATTTATTTATTTATTTATTTATTAAGGTTTAGCGACACTTCAGCAGCCAAGGTCATGTCGCGTCAGTGACAGTTTTACGGGTAGAGCAAACCGGAGTGCCCAGAGAGAACCACCGAGCAACGACGAGCAGCTGCCAGCTCCCCAACATCGTAAATCCACACTGCAGCACAGGGTTAGATTGGTTGAAGACAAGCGCACCATCGACGTGCAGTAGGCCTTAGTACAAGGCGTCATCGTGCCCCCATGTGGACAATCTGGGTTAAGTGCCTTGCCCAAGCACACAACGCGGGAGTCCGAGTCCATCGCTCAGACAGTCACACATCCAAGAACTAACAGGGCGCGACATTGCTTAACTTCGGTGATCTGAACTGGTTACCGCGACGTCACCACGCCCCATCCCAATGTGTTCTATGTGCCGGTAGGCACATGGATCACTTTGGATCTCAGGGTCGAAATGGTAAAACGGCCACCCTCACAAATTTGGTTGGCGAGAAAATGTGTTATTTTTGTTGATTGTTGTCAATTGAATTGCTGAGTGTCCTTCTAATACTGTTTTTTATGGACGCGAAGGCGAGTGGGAAACACAGAACGCCACGCGTGTATGAATGGGTTAATCGATATGGCACTTGTGCCATCAAGGGAGGATAGAACTTGAGGCCTGAAGCCTCTTGTTATATCCTTCCGCGCTGGCACTCGTGCCATATCGATTAACCCATTCACACACGCTTGCCGTTCTGTGTATATACACCTTCTAAAAATCGTTGGTTATCTATGAATCGTCCCTTACTGGACTCAATAATTACCTTGAAAAAAAACGATGTCGCGCTAACCTTGTAGGCTCACCCCAATCAAATCCTCCTCAATAGAGAATAAGAAAAAAATACAACAAACTTGAATCAATCTTAATGAAAAAAGGCATATAAAATAAATGGAGGTAGATATTACATTTCCTAACAGAAGTCGTTTGGCAACTCAAGATTATACGTTGTGGACTGAGAATGCCATTTTGATCGCATCCAGGCGTTCTTTCTTGGCCTTTCTCAATGTTTTATTAAAAATGTGTTTAGCCCATTACGTAACGTAACAGACATGTCTACTCAGCGCAATCCAGCTGTCCGGACACCAGTCAAATTCTAGAGCAAATTCGATGCTCGTATGAGTTATTTGGTAATCCAGTTTCTGTGGCCCTTTCGCACATTCTACAGTTGATTTAATGCGATGCGACTTTGCTCACAAAATATACAGATATTCGTTCGAGCTTCAGTTACAGGTATTCCAATCCAAAAGTATTTTATTCACCTTCAAAAGATGTTAACAGAATTGACGGAACTGCGAGGCTTATCTATAAACCAACGGTCTCGTGAGACTTCATTCATAACAATTTAGTAAACAAACATGCTTAATAATATTAGTAAAGTGACTTAGTCAAATCAAGTCTCGACTGACAAATATTTATAACGTTCACTGACTGCGATGAACCTACGAGTGGATTTAAATATAGGCGATCGACTATTTGTAAGGCAGAACTAGTTCCAGGTTATACGAGGGTAGAACTCCATATACAGGTTGACTGATAGCTTTAGACTTTGCAGTACAATAAAAAAAAATAACCATTTATATTTTATTGTTTTCAACTATTTATCAACCTTTTTCAACAAGTTCATTTGACACGAATTCATGAAATTAACTGTTAAGAATTCTGACTGAGATTTGAAATAATACAAACATGAATGAATAATGAGACAGGATGTTTCACTGATCAGGTGGGTAATCATACCAGATATCATCGAGAGAATAATGATAAAATTATTTTGTCAGCTGTATTTTTTGCACCTGTAACTATGAGGACGGAAATGCAGATATTCAAACAAATCTTAAAAGTGCGAAGAATATAGAACATTTTAGGACGATTTTATCTCCTTGAACTTGAACACAGATGGTGTCTTCCAGGTCGGTCCACTAGCAGCAATAGGATGGGTCCATATTCATTATATGGGGATATGCCAATAACTATTTCCAACGTGCAACCCTAAAGCTGCACGTTGAAAATAATATTTGTTCAACCCCACACATTCATTGACGTATCAATGTCCTGGATCGGAAAATGGCAGCTCGGGTCCAAAGGGTAGACAGCCCGGTATATTATGAAAAACTTGATAAGTCTTTCTTTTTATCATATGACTCGACCGTTTTGTTCACCTTAAAACATTTGATATTTTGCTTTCATATTAATCAGTGATAAATAAAGCCTTCCGTCGATTTCTTTGGTCAATTTCAAAACTAGCCAATTTGATTGGCTGAACAAAATACAATTGGGCCACACTTTCATAATTTGCATAATTAGAGTTGGGAGCTTTCATTGGCCAATTCAAAACTGGACAATTTGATTGGCTAAACAAAATACAAATGGGTCACATTTGCATAATTTCAGTAGGGATAATTTGCGTTATCTGTTCTATTTTGGGTGGATTATATTGTATATTTTTACTTACAAGAAAAAAGACATTCATTTTTTTATATTTTCACTTTTTGCTTCCAAAACATAGGTTATGACCTCTCATTGGAACGAGCTCGACGAGTTCGTTCCAATGAGGGGTCATAGCCTATGTTTTGGAAGCAAAAAATTAAAATTTTACGAGGATGTTTTTTCCAAGTGCCGCCTGCAACTCAAGTTAGGTGATGGGTTAAAAAGTCATACTAATTGGCCAATTTGTGCGTGTGTGTGTCATATGATAAATAGAATATGAAATGAGTGTTTTTCTCATATAATATTTATGAAACTCGTCCGAATTTTCCGTTTGGGCTCGCCAAAACCGAAAATTCTTAGACTCGTTTCATAAATATTATGTGAGAAAAAACATCATTCCATATACTCTCTTTATGAAGTTAAAATGACAAATTATGCACAGTTTTCACCTTTACTTTGAGCACGTGTGCTCCTTTTCCCAAGTGGTAGCAGTATGCCGTTTCTGATATTGCGCTCAATAAATCTTCACCTAATGTAACGGCCATATCAGGATTATTTGAATAACATCGTCATTTATACTTTGATTTTTCCTCCATTTTTGCCTCAGAAATACGGGTAATGCCTCGCCCTGGTAGGAGCGAGCTCGACAAGCCCCTTCTATTTAGGCATCAAAAGCTATGTTTTTAAAAATGTCTGCCGTTGAGGATTTTGTTTTATATAAAAAGTCACTGGCTAGACATGTTCGATAAAAGATTATACATGAATAAGATTGTTAACTTCTTTGATGAACTTTACGGCTGGCAACAGGTAAGCTATTCTTTGACCTGTGATATGAAACAGTGAAATATAACACACAACTGCGGCGGTAACTTGCAGATGGGCAAATGCATCCCCATCATTGGGCTTTCTATATCCCTACCTAACGATAGAAGGCCGTCGGGTTGATTCTGACCCGCTTCATTTGCGTTTTGTCAACGGGTAAGACACTTAATACAAACTTCTTGGGTGAAAACGGGGTGGCGCAGTATGCTAAGGTACACAAAACATTGATGGTACACTTCAATGAATGCTAACTCTACCTGTGCGAGGCCATTAGCTGGAGAAGCTGACAGTCGCTGCTTTTATGGGACTGTCTGCGGATAATTCTGCAAAATCCATTCTTAAAAATGTCCAACTAGATATGACGCCGGCTTTTGAAAATGACGAAACGCGCCGACTACGAACTTTAAGGCGAGCAAGAGTGCTATTCTGGGCCTTCGATACGAATGTATTTCTTTATTTGGTTTAACGACTCTTTCGGCAGTCAGGGTCACCTCGTGTCGGACAGTTTCACAGGTGGAGGAAGCCGTTGTACCCAGAGAGAATCACCAAGCAACGGCGAGCAACTATCAGCCTCCGCAACGTACCAACTCCGCACATGCAGAGTTAGCATTGGTTGAAGACAAGAGCCCCATCCTCGTGTATTTCGGCGAAGTACACAGCGTCACCGTGCGCCCGCGCGCGCAATCTGGATAAAGTGCCTACCCAAGGACACCACGTACTGGCAAGCAGCCACCGCTGGCGGGGATCGAAGAGTGGTCATTTCGGTTTGAATTCCAATGCCGTAACCACCGAGACGCCGCGCTCCCTTCGATACGAATTTAAAGAGAGTAACGTTTTTGTTTCCCGTCACGGTAGAAGATAAGATATTCGGAATCGTTGATAATATGCATGAATGGTATTTACATATAGCATAGATGCTTCTTAAAGAGTTGAGGGCTAGATTACTTTTGATATTCTTAATCTGTTATTTAAAATTTGTTTTATTACAAATTATTGTAGAGTGCCCACAGGCACTCTCCAATAATTTGTCATACAACAAATTTACATGAACACAATATAATTTACGTTTGACTGAATATGGAACATGAACAACGAAAACATTGGTTTTTGCTCTGGTACACTTATTTTTTAAAGTCCTGACATTGGCTTCTAGCACCCAACCAGTTAATGTTATATCCCTCTCCGTGATATTGAACAAAATGCTACCCAAGCTACCGTGTATCTGTGGTTCTCCATGATGTTTGTTTTGGTGTTGTGCACATATAATCCTGCCGATACACGGAATTGATCATGCTGTGGTAGCTGAGCAATGCTAGATATGATGCCTAACCGCAATTTTAAATGACCTTAGAAGTTGAACATTATAAGTTTTCAATACAAAGTTGGGCATTATCCCTTCAGCTAACTTCAACGATCATATCCGACAAGCGATATTCACACATCGTCAGTGTGTCAGAGTTTAGTACTTGTTCAATGTTTACCTCTAAAATTAGGCATAATACCCATCAATGGAACAAGCTCTTCGAGCTAGTTCCAATGAGGGATCATAGTCTATGCTTTTGAGGAATAAATTAAAATATTTAGGTATTCAAGGATTAATTTGTAAGTACCGTCATCTAGTCATGTTGGTAAAGAGTGAAATCATTTCCCCTGAGCTGGGGCCCAAAAGGTGAACAAATATTTTCAAGATATGAAATGATTTCAAAATTTGGCAAACGTTTTAAGTTTAA
Organism: Pictodentalium vernedei; assembly: GCA_031216915.1. Taxonomy (NCBI): domain Eukaryota; kingdom Metazoa; phylum Mollusca; class Scaphopoda; order Dentaliida; family Dentaliidae; genus Pictodentalium; species Pictodentalium vernedei. Next base: position 319,406,446 of record CM062296.1, on the reverse strand, counting down.
TCAGAAGCGATAGTGATGAATTACATAATATTTCCTCTTATTAAAAAGCACGCATTGATATGTATAAAAGTACAAGAAAATGAAAGCAATGATCATTAAACGTGCACGTAAATTGACAAAAATAAATTCGCAACACCGAAGTAAATAATATTTTTTTTTATTATTAGGGTTTAACGACACATTGACAACCAGGGTCATATCATGTCGGTGACAGTTTTACGGGTGGAGGAAGCCGGAGTACCCGAAGAGAACCACTGAGCCACGACGAGCAGCTGTCAGCTCTCCAACATCTTAACTCTGAAATCTGCACCGCCGCACAGACAGGGTTAGATAGATTGAAGACTTGCGCACCTTCGACGTGCAGTACGCCTTAGTACACAGCGTCATCGTGCCCTCATATAAGTAATCGGGGTTAAGTGCCTTGCCCAAGGACACAACGCGGGAACGCGAATCAGTCGCTGAAATGCTCACCCATCCAACTATTAACCGCTCTCGACATTGCTTTACCTCGGCGATCTGGCGAGAACCGGTTACCGCGACGCCACCGCGCCCCCAATAAATAATATTATGATTAAGACACCGTAAGGAAAGTAGAGAACGGGCGGTATTGGAATTTTGAGTTCGGTATCGGTTTCGGTATTTTTAGGGGTTGGGGTATACCTCGGCATCGATTTGGTATTTTCAGGAAAACAGACTAAGTTGTTGTAGCATCATTCTACCACAATGTTATAAATGACACCACCAATGAGCTCAACAGTGGCATTCTCCTACGACCACAAATCATATCTACAGTAATTTTGTAACTTGTTCCAAACGTGCCTTAATGTTTCAAGACCTATTTCAGGATTTTGCTATCCCAGAACATGTTCCCACACCATGCCATATTTAAGGGGTCCTGCTGACAACAGACAAAATACCTGGGCAGTGATTTCTAGTCAGGTCTTGGCTGCCTATTAAGGCAGCCAAGACCTGACTAGAAATCACTCCAAAGCAACTGGGCATCTACAGGTTGCAGACTTGAGGAAGTCCAGGACAGTTGCCCAGACCATTGAGAGTTAACAACACTGAAATAAAAATCAATCACTTCGTTCGTGAAAATGAACCTTTGAATAGTTATCAAGCATCAACAGAGACTTATAAATAGTGAATGTTGGAAAATTTGAAAATTCAGACGGTATCGATATTCAACAATTGGTACATTGTCCGTCACTAAAGGAAAGAGGTTCCAAGAGACCTATTTCACCGCGGCGACTGACAACTTTGTTTAGATGCTACAAATTTCTGAGAAAACTTTCTGAAGCAGACGAAAAGTAAGATTTTATCATATTCTTCTCTGAAAATCAGTATGGATGTTGGGATAAAAAATACAAACCAAGAAGTTGCAACAAAACAATCGTGACCGGATTATTGAGTTTCGGCATACTTTATATCGAGGACACTTTGATCCGACCTCAGAGACTTCGCGGAAATCGGGTGGGTTCCGGCTGATCGTTTTGGCAAGTGGTTTGATTTATTATTCTGAAGAAAAAAGTAGTTGTCACAATTGCGTTGTTAAAATTATGAGAAATTTCTGTAAAGGAAGTAAGTAAACTTGACAGAAACGGTATGTATCTGCGCCCTTTTGACCACAAGCGACCGTTTTGTTTTATATTTCCTTTAACAGTTTGGGTATATTTATTGATTTCTCAGTGTTAAGGTCATTTATATCACTGCTGTATTCCTCCGCAATATCGGTTAATTAATCATTTATAATGCTTTCCCCACCTTAGGGGACATCGGTTGTAAAGCAGAACTTGTTTACAGCAGTAAAATAGGTTTCGTGTAGACAGCTAGCAAGTCTTAATGACTGTAAAACGTTTCATGTCACATGTTTCAGATAGACATGCTTTCAAACTTATCACCGAAAATCTTCCTGCACACGTATAACTTGGTACTGACTGATGATTAACCCACAGTACAGTGATCACAAAAGCGAACAAAGAATTCGACTGGATCCCGACCTGATGGAAATCCTCTTTCCGCTTTCCTTCCGTGTCGAAATAGAAATGTGAGAATACTGAATCCATGACTTTCCACAGCCTGATATGAAATAAAGTTTGCTGTCACGTGTGCATTTTTGCTCAAGTTACAAGACGAACATCGATTTTTCAACACGAAGTGTAATATTTCTTCACATTTGCAACATAGTAAATACAAAATGTCAATTCGGTGTTTTTTTTTTCTTTAAATCAAACGAGCTTAACTGTGTCATCGATTGATATTCGTCCCTACTGTTCGTTTCACTCAGGATTTCTCCTTCGAATTCACCTTATAATGACCACCTTTGGCGATAGATAAGCACTCTCCTGAGTGTTGAGGTATAGCATTAATAAAACGAGGTAAGCGAAAAATCAGAACATTATCTACATCTACAAGTATTGGCTGAGAAATAAATTTTCCAAAGTTGAGGGGAGATATCCCACACATCCGGTTTCTCGAATAGATAACTTGTTTCAATTTAGCACACAGAGTGGGGTAGGAGGCCGCAAATCCAGCATTTTTGTCGTATCAAACTAACTACCCGTTATAAATATCTGCGAGTTGTCTAAAACAGTTGCAGTTACGTTCGGTAGAGACTTGTTGTTGTCTACGTCAAGTACGCCGTGAAAGTCTTTGAAAAGAGATATAACGGTTAAAATCGTCATTGTGTTTATAACGTTAAGTTCAAAGTTCGCAAGCATCATTGTTATGCAACCTTTTTTGTGTTTTGAAAATTTATAAATTATTTTATGCAATACAAATAGTTTAGTCTGTGAACTGGTGGAATATGGTGAATTAATTTTGGTGGTCAGAATTTCTCCATGTTTTAATGTTTGTATCATTTTACTGGAGTTATGCGTCCTCGACTGACCTGCGATAAAACCAATCTGGATGAGTAAATTATATTTTGTTTAAAGCAATGTGAACTCTCTTGCCTGAGTACTAGCACTTTTCTGATAATGGTTTCCAGAGCATTATAGTAAGGAAATGTCATGTATTTCTGATGCCGGCGATCATCCCGACACGTTATGGATCCCGAGCGATTTGAAAATAGGGAGAATGGCAAATGCCTGTCTAAAAATCATTGATAAATGAATGGATTTTTAACCCGTGTTCGCACAACAATTCTTATCGAAAGGCACCCGTGTCTCGTTTAACCCACAAGGACTGAGCGATTCTCTTGATTTCATATTGCACCACATGCTATGAGTCTAAGGTCTTAGCAAATGTTTCTCACTGTAAAAATACTATTAAAATCATATGGTAGTGTTTCTGGCAACCAGTTGCTGTTACTTCTATCGAAAATATTACTGTAATGATTACTACAAATTAAGGTCTCATCTAAAATTCAGAGGAGTGTGCATGTAAAATGGGGCAAGCTTTTTTCTTAGAACGAATGCAATCATTTGTTTTTTAATTCCTGCTTCTGCAAAACGATTTCCTCGTTTTCGAAAGCTGCCATTTTTAGAAGGATCAATATGTAAGGTAGACTAATTATTACCCTTCATCGACAACTACAATAATTGGGTCTACTCTTCTCGAGGAAGCAATAGCCTTCCCAAACAACGAAGAAAAAACAACAATCAGTACCTCGGTTTTGTATCAAGATGGTACAAAATATAGGTCGACATTGGCAACAGTAGTTTGATAGGACATTTATCCCGTAATATTTTACGATAGAAGTTCCGGCAGCTGTTTCCAGTACGCTACCGTATTTTAACGTTTTCTATAGTACAGAAGTACGAAGTTGATTCGACTATTGTCTACATGACGTATTGATTGTGCGTTAACCTTGTACCTAACGCGAAACGTATACGACACCTGCAAAGAAAATTCTTGTTTAAAGCAATGTGAACTAGCACTTCTTAAATAACTACTTCTTTTCATTTTTGCGTCAAACACAAAGCTTATGACACCTCATAGGAACGAGCTCAATGGAAATGTGTTTGGGATCCTTATTTCAGAATCGGACTCAGAATATCACATACCTACCCAGGACCTCACAAATAATAATATACACTCTATAAATTGTAAACATTTGCAGATATGTCCATGGTTTACCTTTTCGAGTGTCTCTGAAGTAGTTAGCATTAAGTTAAGTCACGAATGCCCTGGTGCCTTTACTGATTATCGGCAATATTTTCTTTAGGTCAGAAGCATTTAAAAATGATAAATACTGTAAATAGAGAGTAATCGCTTGAATGGATTAGTTACGTTAAATAATTCATGAGATGTGAGGGACGTTGTACAAACACGAGTGTGCGAATGCGCACGGGTGTTTTACAATATAGTTCCTCGCCTCGAATGAATTATTTCACGTAACCAGTCCAGTCAAGCGATTACTCTGTTTATTACTTTTCATTATTAACGATAATTATATTATTTAACCCTTTACCTAACGTAAAGGCCAATAGGGCCAGCACTATTCTCAAAACTCTCCATTTTTTGTCTCTAAAACATAGGTTATGACCCCTCACTGGAACAAGCTCGTCGAGCTCGTTCCAATGAGGGGTCATAACCTATGTTTTTGAGACAAAAATGAAAAAATTAGTTATTCAAGAATTGTTTTTGCAAGTGTCGTTGGCTTTTCATGGTAGGTAAAGAGTTAAAAAAACAAAAAAACAATGAAGTCCCCTTACAAGCGTCTTCGTTTGCGCGCACGGATACATGACACAATTGTTGATTGCATAATTCACTTGTGAAGTTATCGTTTATAATCAATCCCGGAAATCCCAGTAAATCACACTTTGGAAAGTAGTAAAATACTTTAATTTAAATTTCGTGGGTGCTTTCGCCTCTCTACCCCACCCTCATACAACACACAAAAACACAACGTACTTTAAGTTTGTTGGTATTTGCTGGTTTCGCCTCTCTACCTTCACCCCAACAGAAAACACAAAACACACTTTCGTTGCCACTTCACTTCTCTGGTCGCAACATTATTCAAAAGCAAATACTTATGAAAAGAGTATGCAGCTTACTGAGTAAGTAAAGTTTTCCACAGGCACTCGGATAACTTAACATGCATCGGACTGGAGATTTTATATCATATCATTGTATAATGTGGTGTTCCGCAGTGGTGTATGTAGCATGGATAACGTTCCCTGGTGACTGGCCAATCTCTTATATTTATAAGCAGAAGTTAGCGGTATAATGCACGGACGCCGGCGCATTGTACCGCTAATTCCAGGCAAAAATGTCATTTCACTCTACATATGCGTTTATGTGTGCAATGTTCGTTGAAATGTTATATTCGTTCGTGACCGCTTTGCATCACGAAAATATGTCCAACGTGAACAAAATGTCTGTACAGTATTTACCAAGAGCTTCTGTCACGTTCACCCTATGAATGTACAAAACAGTTTACTGAAAACGACTGGAGTCGAATGTACAGTTCCAGGTGTACAAAGAACAGCTAAACAACATTGTTGACATATATCCTTAGCACACTCTACCCATCTGCATTTTGATTCACATTACGAGGGTAGCTGTGGAAGCAACTTCAAATGAATCCCCGGTATAAATGCCATACCCGAATTTGTAAAGAATATCTGCTGATTCTTAAATTACAAAATGTGTGGATTTACCTTCACATGTAGTCAAATCAAGGAACGTTAGAGAATACCATTTCAAAATCCTAAATCACATTACTTTACTTTTTGAATCTGGTTTCGTAACCGATGGAAATATCACACTAACATCTTTTTGGCTCTTCACCACCGGTAATCATTAATTTCATGGCTGGTTGAAGAAGCCCCAGCAAGGAAGGTGCAAATTTTACAACAACTTCGTATGCCTGCATACAAACGTCACGCGCCCACATAATCCACCCGACTTCCTCCCAGATTTGTTCCACTTCTTCTTTATGGTTGTACTGAATAACAAGGCGGTTTGTCCGTTTCCCACACTGTAACTTGACCTGGAGATTCCGTTCATCGAACCTCACGATCACTTCGGCATGCTGCATGAAACAAGCCCATTCCTTTGAAACCGACGACCTGGCAGCTTGAATAAGCTTCCTTTCTTCTACAGACAAGTTCGGCACCTTCACAAACAAATTGTTGACATCGTCGCCCCTTATTTGTCCTTTGCATGGCACCTATAAAGAAGAAAAAATATATTTTGCGTTTCACCTCTAAGGCATCTTTAGTTTGACATTGATTCATATAATATTATCTCCTACGTTTGCTTAATTGAAAAGATTATTCTTTGTTCGTTTTGCAGTATATCCTTTATGAGGGAAAGGGTGCTCGATGATTGTACATGTAATAGAAATTGGAGAGCTGGAATTAGGACCAAGGGGTCTTTAGACGGGTTATATAAAAAGGATGTGCCAGCTTTTGAGGGGTATCTGGATGGATCGTTTGGGGAGTCTTTGTTGTTGAAAGATCTAAGTCATTGTTGAGGGGGAGAACCAAGAAAGGTGAGGAGAGAGTGTGCCAAATGGGTAACTTAGGTGTAAGGGGAACGTTGGAAGAATTCATTCTAGAATGCCCCAAATATTCGCCTAGTAGAACAAGACTCTTCTGGAAACTAATGGAAAAATGGAATGTAAACCTGAAGCCTGAAGGATAATTGGATGAGGAATGACAAAGGGGCAATTTTATAATTGGGGAGATCGATAAGGCGTCAATAGGGGAATTATGAAACACTTTTTGAATGAATGCTTGGAGACCAGGAAGGAGAGAGGGAAAAGAATAGCCCGGTGGGGCACTTGGTTAATGTATTTCTCCTTGTAAGAAGACCGTGACAAATCAGAGGAAGGCTGAAGATTTATTATTCTTCTGCAGAGAGGAGCCACGTTTGACACCTTCACAAGCAGATCGTTGACATCGTCGCTCTTCATTCGTACTTTGCAAGGCACCAAAAAAGAAGAAAAATAACAGAATTTGCGTTTCACATCTAAGGCATCTTTATCCTGATGTTGATTCAAATACCAGTATCTTCTTAGTTTGTTTATATGCAAGGGTTATTCCTTGTTCGTATGTAGCATACCAGATGTGGATGGAGAGTGGGATGGGGCAGAGATGATCACCATGGATCCTCGAAGAAGACAACTGCATCCACTTTTGCAACTGATTTCACATGTGAACAAGTGTAATGGTAGAGAGTGTTTTTTCAGAGATAATCGGGGAATTTGTCTTTTCACTATTAGAGGATTATAACCGCAGCTCGTAGCAAGGATCTGTATCTCCCACTTTCGCATACACCGTAAAAATGCCATAAAATATGAGACAGATAGTTTGCAACCAGCTACCGGTAGTACGGCCGGAAACGTCACATTTCTCTTGCAAATTACAAAGCGGATAGTTTCTTCGTAAATTATTAAAACCTTTAAACCAAGATGAAGCAGCTATACGGATATATCTACCAGTATTAATAGCTGGTTCTTAATCCAATTGGATTGCTGGGACATCAGCCAAAAACGTTCCAATTCACCGTGCCTACCACCCCCATCCCTGCCCCCACCTACCCCAAACAAATGGCGTCAGGACAATCTCACCTATGACGTTTGGAAACGTGTGAGCTGTTACGTCGCGAGAGAGAGAGAGAGAGAGAGAGAGAGAGAGAGAGAGAGAGTGATCGCCGAGTGGATACGTGAGCTGTCTCTCACGGCAAAGGGTTTATTGTTATTACAGCATACCGTCCTACTAGGTGGGGCGTAAAATGGCTGTCCTCTGAGCGGAGAGACACACTCCATGCAGGCAAAATATCCATTCGTTGTATTCGAGATTATCGAGAAGAGCGAAGCCACGAAGGTCATCCCACACACCCGCGCCATTGGGCGTAAATATAAGTTGCATAACTTGCTCATCAATTCTTGTAAAACAAATAAGCTTCACACAGAATAAATTTTCAGTTTCACCACTTCACGTTTTGTCAAAACGAACTACAAAACACGTTGTGAATATTCACAAATTTACATTGCCGTAAAAGTTGTGCCTGTCCTCAACATAAACGATTGCCTCCTCACCAACGCCTCACGTGTCACTCCAAAACTCGCATTCAATCACGAAGTCTACTTGGTGGTCAGTTAGGAGATAAACGTCTTTTATTGAGTTAGACATTCAGGAATTTGACCATGGAAAACCATTTGTTAACGGGCCCCAGAGGGGCAAGCTAACAAGTGGTTTTCCATGGTCATATTCCCGAATACCTAATAAAACAGAGACGTTTATCTCCATTGTAATTCCTGCCATCGTTAGAAGTGACAAAAATCTCCAAACCCGTTTTATTTGAAGAATACAATAAAAAAATGTCATTTTCTATCTCGGTCTATTTTCCATGATCGAATTTACAGAAAACAACTCCGGGGTGTGTTCATTCTCTGATAGGAAAGGTTTAGCGCCATTGCTCGCGTAGTGTGGATACAGATATGTTCCAATTGACCCGTTTCCGGACATTAGAGCACGGTAAGAGTGACTTTACCTGAGATTAGAGCACGGAGCCAACCGGCTCTCGGCCAATCAAACTGCGGGTTCAGAAAGAACAACGAGCTCAAATTTAACTGATGAATTGCAAAAAGGAAATACCTATATTTAAAAACATTAAATCTGGATTTTCGGAGATATTTTCATGTGACGTTAAAAAGTGAAAATAAATCAACGTCGTCGCAGATTTATTTTTCCTGACTAACTCCGTGAATTTTAATACTTACCAATAGGTGTCATGTTATTGTTTCGACATGTATGTCCTACGGAGATGGGAGATTAACAGCTGGAGTATCCTCGTTAGGACAAGGCTTCCCATCCCAAGCAAATTTGCCAAAATTCCATTATCTGAGGGTGAATTCGGACCATTTATAGAGTGTGTAGCCCTTATTGAAGAGCATTTTAATTTTTTTTAAAATTTACCAGCAAGAATCAGATAAGCACACGTACGTTGGCTGTCAGCGCTGACCCGACAAATAAATGGTGGGAATTGAAAATATACGATCAATCACACCCATAACGAATCCAACAAGTATGGGCTAAGAGTAGTACAAACAAATGTCTTTAAGAAACAAAATTGGCAAAAGCTCGAGAAAAAACTGACATGGTTGAATTATAGCTGCCTCTTCCTGAGAACGTCACACAATCTTTCACCCTACATGTACTCATTATAATAACACATAATATAAATAAGATAATATACTGTATACATTACATTAGTGACATGTACTTCATGTATCACAGGATGCCGGTGTGACAGGAAAGATAGTCCGTAGGAACGTTAGTCCCTCTGGACTATTATTCCGCGGAATTATAGTCCTAGGTCTAACATTTCTAGGAATAGTAGTCCGACGGACTACTATTCCTAGAAATGTTAGACCTAGGACTATAATTCCGCGGAATAACAGTCCAGAGGGACTAATTTTCCTACGGACTTCCATTCTTGTCACACCGGTTAAATTATGGGCCAAACTACCCAATTTTTCTAGAGATGAATCGCTTTAACTCACAACCACTTACAGCGAATAGGAATAAGTGTTGGGCCTAATTTGTTGGGTTTAGAAAACGCCCCCCCCCCCCCCCCCCGACGCACGTCGCAGTGCACGCCAAAGGAAAATATTTTCAGGCTACAAGATTACTTACGTTAATTTAGCCATTGGAAAAGTGGTTACTTACAAAATAATCCAAGAATGTGCGAAAATGCACCGTGTATGGATTTAAAAAAAAACAAGAGTTTCGAATTGAATGTCAGTAAAATGTGGCTAGAAGTAATACCGCCGTAAGTGTTGAACTTAGGACTGTAATGTGACATCGAATTCATAGACAAATGAGGTGAAATGTTTGTATCTCAAGTTGTGTAAGTTATTTATATAACTGAGAGCGGAATTATACCCAGCGCGGTAAGGGTTGAATAGTTAATGCGATTTCGGTTGCGATGGGGACGAACAACACTCCGTGTTCCACAGGTTGAGAGGGTCAGGTCCGAGTCCATACCCATTTCCTGGCCAAATTACGCCCGGGTGTCAGATGTCTCCTCGAAAAGTTGATCGGGCTGAAGATTTAACATCGATATGGGAGGTCGGGAGTGATCACGACTTATTCCTTGTCACTTTCCTGGTCAAATTACCCCAGGTGCCAAATTTTTTGACAGGGTCGGCAGAGGCACGACATTAGCCGAATTATATTCGCATTGCACATGTTGACAGGATAGCATAAACAGGTGTAGTCGCACGCGATCGAGACCTAACCCATATCACTCCTCTAGTCAATTACCGTAGGTGCCAATTTACTTCTCGATCGCTTGAGGCACGGTGACATAACATATCTACTTGAAGGATTAAAACGATAACGCGACGTCGGATGTGAGCGGAATGCAAGTAAGTTTTGATTCCTGGTCAAATTACCCTGGATGCCAAATATTACGTCGATCGGTCAAGGAACGCCTATAAACAAACATAGAGAGTGACTAGTGGCTCTTGTTTTTAAGGGCTTCTTGGTATTCACGTAAGTAGTATATAACTTAGGGGTACAGGACAGCCCCCTTGGACCCCCGTATTTCGTCTCATAAACGACCCTAGAAGCCTCCAGACTGGCATTCCAGAGAGTCATAGTGCCACAACTCCTATCCAACTATCCTGGACGGTCAATGAAGGTCCACTCAGAGTTCACTCCTGAAATTACCCCCAAAAAACAAAAAAAAAACAATATCATGGAAATACTATCACTAACTCTGTGTTTCTTAAATTTGCTGTTATTCCTACCAGGGTGTGGCAGGATTCTACAATTTTTTACTCGACAGCACCCGTTAAAAATGTGGAATTCGTACATAAATTGTAAATGTAGACCGCAGACGTTCGCGTAGAAACAAAATTGGTGTGTTGGTTTGACCACGCGTTCCTACATGAACATGGTATCTAAGGTACACAATAGCATAGCAACGGCGTTCATACAGGAACACCTATGTGAGTGTTAGCTTCACTCGCAACCGGAGGTCGCAAGCTACTGACGCCCGCCATCATGGTTGAGTGGTATCTTGTTTTTTAGAACACTGCTGACTGGCATTCATGTTGGAACGATAGACTATTAGTCACACCACACCGACGCACTAACTGGCATGCTGAAAAGCAAATCGGAATGTTCCTTTTTCAATTCTGGAATTGTCATTTCCTTGAAATTTGTTTCAAAGTCAAGTGTCTTCTTCCATGTAATGGCCTTGCCATCACATTTCATTTGCTCATACTCACTCAGTTCGCTACCGATCTGTGGTATTACGCATTGCTCAAACACAGTTTTAACTGATGTGATAATGTTCCTCTTCTCAACTTTTTGTGTAGGTGTTTTTTTCCAATATGGCAGCAAGTTCTGTTAACGTTGAAGTAAACTACCTTCTCTTATTTCCATCTGATAAAATTTTGTGTGTAGCTTGTTCAATCGCATCCGTTGAAAATAAGGCAATATGTTTGATACTTTCGCCTGCCATATTCTCCTATATGTCCTATTCAACACTATAGATGAAAATCGATTTGTAAATAAATCTGAAAAGAGAGCTTTATTATTGACTTTGTTATGTTCATAAGTGTATCTTCCGACATTGTCTATGGTTACACTGTAGTAAATAATTTTATACACTGGGAGCACATGTCTTCATACAATGCTAATCCGCTTCTGTATGTTTAATAAGTTGGAAAGTCTGACAGTGTTCGGTGGTTTCCCCAGTACTCGTAACATTGTCACGACACAATAAGACCCAAGCTGTTAAAAAATTTGTCACGCTATTTCCGACGTGACTTAAATTACTCCTCATGGGCTACATCCTACATATTCACCAGTATTATCTTTTTTAAAAAATATAGATGACAATGTACGACGCACATATAGTTACACTCCTCATGGGCTACATCCTACATATTCACCAGTATTATCTTTTTTAAAAAATAGAGATGACAATGTACGACGCACATATAGTTACAAAGTCTACATTTTTTTTTACCAGATAAAACAGCAGTGCATTTTACCACAGATAAGAGATAACATTTGCTTGGTTAACTCTTTGCATATTGAGGGTACCAACATAGTCATCTCGCAGGACCCTCAAATCACTACAAGACATCCTCCTCATCAGTTCCCACACTCTTCAACTTCTGTATTCTTCAAGTTGGAATCTTCTTCACATGTATGGCGGCGGTGGCTGCCTGGTATACTTCTTTGTAAATTTTAATGAGATTTTCCACTTTTTAACATATTCTGCAGAGCATCCTGCACCATTTGTTTTTTTTGTGCTCCAGTCAGTTTGGTTGATATAATCTTCTTTTGTATTGTTTTTTTTTTATTTCTTGATATTGCTTTCGTTCATTTGTGATGTTTCTAAATTTCTCGTACGTCATAAACCCATACTCGAATGCGTAGGCAACCTTCACAGCTATTGTACAAAGTTTTGCTTGTGTCAAGACTCTTATTTCATCATGTTTTTTAATCTTAGCGCTAATCTTCCTCTCTGCTACCTCCCCAATCGCACCTAACGCCCCTGTAGCAATGCCTACACCATGCAATGGTAAAGCAAGAAGGGCTCCCACTCCAGTAGCTAAAAAACCAAGACAGGTAGCTGTAGAACCCATGCCGAGGCTGAGACATACACCATCAACAGCCTGTAAAGCATTCAAAACCCTTTTATATTTCTTATACAATCCTTCTCAAATGTTTACCTCATTTTTCAACAGCTGCTCGATCTCACTAATTCTCTGAAGCCTGTAATCATCCCCACTCAGTGAAGCACTCGAGAATTCGGGATATAACCTCTGTTTTTCTTCCATGATACTCTTCAATTCATAATTAGACAGACCAAAACTACATATTCAGTTCTATGAAGGCAGATGCTATAGTGATTAGGCTAAAATTACTATCATTTCTACTGTAGACGTTTATTCTATCACCAGCATTTACTGACAATGGAGGAAGAAATTGTTTAACTGCTGTCCTGTTACCCTCTTGGATTGTTGCTGTACACCGAGAATCGACATTCACAATACCATTAATCGCAAAAGAAAAAACTAAGACCCCTGTGTCTTTTAACAGAATACCCACTGGTGTCGGTTGAGCATACTGTGAAATATTTCATTCTACCAGATGCAGGCATCATTACTCTATTTTTACCATTGTCTGCTTTATTTGAAGTTGCGTAACGATATGATTTAGCTCCAAAGGAAATGTTGAATGTCTCGGAACTAATTTTTCCAACAGATTCAGCTGTTATGCATATCACTGGTTTTGAAAGTGACTGTGGCGAATGTTGGAGGTATTTCTTACTGACCACATCCTTAGGCTCTTCGCGGGCAGCAATATTAGTTATTTTATTGTCGTCCATATCTATGGGGCCTGACATAGCACCACCTAACTTCAAAAGGGGTTCAGCATCAGCATAACTTTTCGGTACAGCATCTCCATCTTTAGTAGGGTATGGTAGATTTAGTAATTTGTTATAATTCATGTTTATAGCACCCTCCATAACACTACCACCCTTTTTCGCTACTCTTTCCGCAAGCTTCCCGTTCACATACTGCTTATTTGTCGCATCTCCAGGATTGGCAGGCAGCGCTAATCCAGACAACCTCCTACCCTCCAGATCAACTGAACTATCAGCCTCTTTTTGCACACAGTTAAGCAGTTGATTTGGTAGCATATTGATTTGAACCATCTTTTTCATTAGTTGTCCATTCTTGTGGTATAAACACAAATACATTCATTGAACATATATTAATAATCCTGGCTAAATTTAAACTCCTCTTTGTAGAAAGAACCCGGCAAAATATTCTCATTAGCATCCACTATCCTGTAAGATGGTGGGACTGTTGGAAGCACTTGGCTTATAGTAAAGACCTCATCTGTATAGTTTACTGTATAACCCCTCTTGAAATTGCCTCTCAGTTTGAAGATTCTTACTTGGTCCCCAACTTTCAACAACACTCGAGTTGTTGGAGGCATATCTCCGTATAAATTTTCCCAAACCACAGCCTCATTTTTCTTTTTACTGGCTTCTATGGGTGTCATCTTGATCGATCTGTGATAGGAGGTGTTGTAGTTCTCAATAAGTTTAGGCAATACAACAAGCCAGTGCTGAGTCTTGTTAGCAGTGAAATACCTGAACATTCTGCCCTTTAAAGTTCTATTAAACATCTCAACAATCTGAGCTTTGGTTTCATTTTCTGTAGCAAACCGATGGATACCAGCCATTTTTAACAGCTCTTGAGTCTCTCTATTAATGAACTCTGTACCCTTGTCTGTTTGCAACTTTTTGAGCTTTCGTTGTTTAAATATTTTGTTGAATGCTTGTGATATCTGTTTTCCAGTCTTCGTTTTGATAGGGAGTGCCCATGCATACTTGCTAAATACGTCTATAACTGTCATAATGTAGTTTGTGTTATCGTTAACAGCCGAACGACACCTCATGACACCTCATATCAACCAAGTCGGCTTGAAATTATTCATCAACTCCCCTCACCATCACTCTTCTAGTGGGATGCTTATCTTTATAAGACATGTGTTTGGTATAAGTCTGTTGTCCCTGTAACCAGCTAAGGACATCCCCAGGTTTTATGCCAGTTCTTTAGGATAGTTCAGCTACTGAAGAAAATCCCTGAGCTGGCTTGTAATAAATCTTTTTCAGCATAATTCTATCTTCTTTTTTTCAGACCTTGACCCGTTTGAATCTTCTCCAAGAGTTTATAAATTGCAGCAGCAAGTGTTCTCTGATAGCCATCTAAACTGGTGTTATTAGCAATTTTAATAGTCTCATCCATTATTTTTTTTATCAGCAGTGTGCCTGTTAGCTACATCCTTATATGCACTGTAAACAGCATCATGATAAAAAACAAGCTTTGTCTAATGCATTCTTGAATACATGGCTTGTGTCCCCTGTTTGTAAATACATTTCAAGGCCTTATGCTCAGTGCCAGGACCAGCCGCCGAATATGTCCCCACGATAGGGTCCCATAAATGCATCTCAAATTGGAGATTATTCACAAACCTGTTGATTACAGAATCACTCATCGTATATTGTAACTAGTATTAAAACAGAGTGCCAAACAAAGGAATGTCACCTGAGATAGGTACTTTACCAATCCCCAACGCTTTTCCTAGTAGTCCCTGCCCTTCTTCGAGAGACACAAACTTAATTTATCATTTTTCTTGTAATCACTTGGGATGAAGTTGGTTAGTATATCAATAAACCGACTTTCTTTAAGCAACTCATCAATCACATACGTGCAGAAGACGCCGCAGTTGACTGAGTTGATATCTTGGATTCTGTAGGAGTTTTGAACCATTTGCTTTCCAGCCTGTCTCATCCTATCCAAAACCTCTTCTGCTGGGTAAACTCCGAAACTATCAAAGTAAATACAACCAGAACCTACGTTGAAGACGACTACCCAATGAGTGCCAGGTCCCTCCTGGTTATCTAAATTCACTATGCAAAACAATTCCTCTATGTTATCCCTTGCAAACACACCCCCAAAGTAGTCATTTCCTTCATAGTAGTAAAATCAAGGCTTGTAAGGGGAGTCTTCATCATTTTTTAGTTGTCCCGCCCTCCTCAACCCTCTTCCATGCATTGCTCTTCTTAAACCTTTACCACCTAAAAGTGTAGGTAAAAGGCTGCCAGCGAGTGACGCTATCGGAGTGCCAATGAACCCTCTTTCCTGTTTTGAAATGGAAGACATACACATTTGGCAGGTGTTTGAGGGTAGCACACCTTTTCCCTCCAGCTCTTTCACAATATCCAAAAGATCTTGTGGGTCCTTTCTCGTGAAGAAGAGAGGTATTACACCATTTCCGATAGTAGCTTTATGCGTAGCTCCTGATATTGCCCCCGTTGCCGCACTGAGCCCCCATGTGCCCAGCACAGGCAAAACTTTGGGAAGCAGAGTACTCGCAACGTTCAAAACAGACGCAAGAAAGCCTCCCTCCTGTGCCCCCATCTGTGTTTTGGAGAACGTAATTCTGACAGCTCCAGGCGCTTTCCGAAGAGACCATCAATTTGCTGTGAGGATAACTCCAAGGTGACAGCCTCTCCATTTCTTTTCCCTTTTCTGAGTTTGACAATTTGACTCTCTTTTAAAGCAAATTCAACTGGTTTATACATGGTTACAATAATGTTCAGATTAAAGAGTCATGGTTGCGGAGGGATTTGTTAAGTTAAATGTCGTATGTTTTTCTCTAGCTACGAAGAACAGTAGTCTTGAGTTATTCGATAACGTTCCTCTAAATCTAATTGTTTGAGCTTTCCTGCGGTCGCTCTCAAATACCTTCTGCCTTGACAGGTTAAACACATAATACCTGTGAACTGCTAGCTAATCATTGTAGTCAAGTATTGCGCCTGTATTTTTATCCTTTCCTCCCATATTGAAATTCTTAGCCACCACTTCATACGCTTCAATATCGTTTTGGATATCCTGTAGGAAAAAGTCCTCAATAGCTATGACAATCTTCATGGCTGTGATTGATGTTTTTGACGTGTTCTCAATGTACTGCTAGTTATTCCATCTCGCTGTCGGTACGGCTACACAATACAGTTTCTTCATTCCGTTTAATGAAGCCTCCAACTGTATGTCTTGGTGGTCATTGGCACCAGTAATTTCTACCGGATAATGTAGCCGGTTCCGTACAAGAGTTTTTGTCATAGATCCACCTTGCATTCTCTTGAACAGTTTTTCCTCGTACTCCCTGGGTAGCTCAACCCTTGGAAGATAAAGAACGGCAGAGTTAATAGCACAATCAACAGCATTGTCATCCTATCTTAACAACGCATTGTCAGTGCTGTAGGTGATGTCAAACTCAAACACTTGATTTTAATCAAATGGAAATCTAATGCCCTAAAGAACACTGATATGTAGGACAAAGGGATTTTCACAGTGAATTGTATTTGATTGTTGCGATGGTTAGGGATTTGCCCCTTTCTGGTATTATGCCCCTTATTATTCTCATAGTTTTGTGATGTGTCCTTACTGAAACAATATTGTGCCGCCACTCTTACACAGTCATTGGGGTGTTCCAAACTGTTAAGAATTGGAACGCTGATAAAGTTCAGCCTAGAATTATCCAGCTCGGCTCAATTAATTCTTACTGCTTGATTGATAAAAGCAAACGAACCTTTGGGTGCCACGGTCTTAGCAGCAAGATCAGTTCGAGAAGCCGTAGCAGTGAGCAGGATATATCCATCACCATAATTCACCAGCTTGTCCGATACAGTTTACAATTATATTTAATAGCATTAGTGAAGCTGTTTCCCTTAACGCCAATAGCATTCTGAGTAGGATGTATTTTGATCCACCTTTTGTGTGAATATTTAGGCAAACTGATATCTTCGTCAAACAAATTAGCAAGCTCTTGGTAGTCCATGCGTGGCTGACGGTGGGATTAGTAACTGATGCTGTTCCTCCAGAACTGTAGTTTGATTGCGGATTTCGTCTTTCAAAGCATCTATCTCAGCTTAAACTGGAGCCAGACTTTTTGCAGTCTTTTGCTAGCTGATCAGCTCATTGATTGGATGAACTTTTGGCTGAAGGAGTCTTATCTGTAACTAGCTCAACTGTTTCTGTTTTTTCACTGGGATACAGACTCTATAGACTTATTACTCACTGCTATCTTTTTCTTTAGCGCACTCTCCAGCTCTCTAGACTGGTTAAGCTTCTTGTAGTCAATATCCTTGAATGGCATAATTATGCTATACTATATGCTTCGACTAAAATCCTTACATGCTGTTGCCTACTGGTTAGTTTTACACAAGGTCTTAGCCCCAGTCCTATTTTTATGTATAATCTTGCTCACTGGTTAGTTTTACACAGGAAACTAAGGTGTGTCTTGCTTTTAGCTCGACTCCTATTTTGATGTATAATCTCTCCCACTGGGTAGTATCACACAGGAGACCAGACCTTAGTAAAATTTCTCCTAAGTTTAGCCTCTGAGTGCATGGGGTCAATTACAAGAACAGATTGATTAGCAGTGGCTTCTCGAAACATACACTTAAAGGTTTCAAAGTCGATCTCCCTTGCTAGATCTTGATGAATCTGCTGCAAATCTTTTCCTGATGTGTTCCTCGTGAATACGAAGAGATTATAGTTCCTTCTGATGGGTTTCGGTGTTTGGAAATAGTGCTGTCCAATGGAGACAAGAGAACATTTTAGACAAGAGAACATTTTTTCTTTCTCATTTTTACTAAAATACGCAGGGATTTCTTCACGCTTTTGGTATCCTTTTTCAACATGTCATCAAACACCAAATTCTGATAGCCACTGTCAATCTCGGTAGACGTTACCTCAGAAAGGTCATCCAAATCACAACTGTATTCCATTAGAATGGGTACACCATGTTTCTCTTCAACGGTTTGTAGCTTAGGTACTAGTACCTCATCATATAAAGGGTCACAACCCCTCAACTTAACGAATAAGTAAAATCTTTCAGAGAAGTTCAGCCTGTCAATCAGATTGAGCAAAACATTGGTTTTACCACCCCCTGAAGCTCCACTGATGAGACATGGGGTGTTTGATTAAATACTCATCACCGCTAGGGTTATTATAAGAGATCCCCAGACCCCTGAACTTGCTTGTCGAAATTAGTTAGTGCAGACATCCTTCAGCTTGTTGTATGCATCATTACTAGGTTTAAATGGGGTGTATATGAATGGTTTGATGCAGCTCAGAGGTTCGCAGCAATCAACTACAACTTTCAAAATAAGTAAAGCGCATGGTCTCATGGTCTTTTACTCTCTAAATTATAATATTCATCACAACACCTGGAAAACATTCTCTTTAGCAACTCTCTATGACACAACTCTAAAAATAGTTTCTCACCAGTCAGCGTAAAGCATATGTAGTTGAGATATTTTTAATCTTTGTTGGGAAGGTGTTTATGAATGTTAGATGGGGTAAATCCCTATTCCGCTTGGCTTTCAGCGTATCCAAATAGTCAGCATCAAATCGTGAGCACGCTTTGCTCTCTGTACCCTGCAACCTTTTCATAACAGCTTCAAAGTGTCTATAAGGGTTGTATGATGGTTTTCTAGTATTGCTCTCACTGTATTCTAGGGCAACTTTTTGATAATTAGTGTCTATCCACCCACAACCCCTATATACCCTCTGATAGTCATCGATAATCATCTCATCACCACATTCTTTTAATTAATCATCCCTCGCTATTGAGCAGGCTTCGACTCGCAAATTTTAAATAAACTCTGAAAGAAGAACAGGGTCCATTTTATATACATACATACACATATCTCTAATAAGGGATTATATACACCTGTAGGGCCCATAAGCCAGTGTGCGCACCCCATCGTCCAGTATGTGTCGCTTGTCATCAAAGCAGCTCAGGCTTATCTTGTTGATTTCATATGAATGAAGCTGATGATTTTGAGATGAATAGTTTTCATCTTGTGATGGAGTTGAAGCTGTTGTAACACTGTTTCCTTGCAGTTCTTATGTGTGATATCCTTTTTGATAACACCTTTCTTCACTCCCATGGCCTTCTTATCACCGCCTCCATCAGCCATAGTGTAGCTGTACATCTTGGACCTCAGTCCCACATGCTCAGTGAGTGGCAGGCCTCCAGCCTCATCTTTCATTTTGCTTTTGACCTTCTTGTTGGTGGGATCATAGAATGGAGAAGATGGTGAGTATCCTGAGTTGTCAAAGAGATGCTTATCCTTCCACAGATCAGCATACACATCTTCTGTTTGTATCTCATATGTCAGGCTGTCAGTGTCTGTGAATACTAGATTGACTTTGTGCTCGTATTTCTTCTTGATGTAGTTGTAATGGAAGTCATACATCAGTGTCTTGCTCAGGTCTAGGATGCACCTTCCAACAGATGCTGGCTTATTCAGAAGGATACACGACTTGACCTTTTGTACTACAACAAGATCCTCATTGATAATCTTTGATGAGACGAAGGTCGGCTTGCTGACTAGATTTCTCAGCTTTTCTTCACTCAAAACAAGTTTCACATCACCCCTCTTCCTGGGTTTCTCCATAGTCTTACCGAACACACTGTTGTTCATCAATTTGAAGAAGTCTTTTTCAAAGTTGTTATTTGCTGCAGTTCTCTTTGAAGTGTTGAAGTCAATATACTCCATAAGCCATGGAGATTGGTCAAACTCAAGGATCCTTGAATTTTTGTGAGCTTCAGCCCCAAGGAGATATACAACTGCAAGTTCCTATAGTTGAGTACATACTTCCTCTTAGAAGCCAGCATTGGTATCAGTTTGTGAACCCCACCTACTTTAGTATTGAACTTCTTCTCGAGGGACTTACAGTAAGGCGATAGCATATCCTGCTTCACATTAATCTGCTCTGGTACCAGTGGATAGTCATTGTGTAGATCATTAATCCCCTCTGGGTATTCGAGATCAACTTTAAGTATACAACCTCGCTCTGAGTTTTGTCTGCAGTCTTCCAAGTTGAAGCTGAGTGGGTCTACCCACATGTATTTGCCGGTGGGAAGAGGTTGGCTCATTGCCCATCCATACAGGTTATTTGCATCTAGATACATTATGTATTTCGAAGTCTGAGATGGGTCATAGTCTGATAGATACCTGTTGTTTGCTTTGGTATATTTCTTAGCAATATAGCTTACACCACCTCTCATGCCCGTCTCAATGAATTTATACATATCAACGTCACTCATCAGATCCAGTTCAATACCAGTCATCTTGAGTGCAGCATCCCAAGCAAGCCCGGGACTGGTGAAGTAGTGGGCTGGATCGAGCTTGTAATACTGAAGGCAAGTTTTTCTGAAACTTGCAAACACATCTGCAAGAAGAAGCACATCATTTGAGAGGTACAGGTCATGATACTGACCCGTGTTTTCAATGCCGCACTTGCTCCAAACATCCTTTGCCCTGAGGTAGTCTTCATCTGAAATACCTTCGTCATTCAGCTGACTGTAGAAAGCTTCTTTGAGTGGTAAGGTGGCCATCTCAAATTTCTCCCAACAGTCCATAAAGTCATAGGGATAGACACTTTTCTTGGCAAGCAGTTCATAGTGGTTTGGACACTCCTTCTGGAGAATAGAGAAATCAGTCAGATTGGCGGAAAGATTGTCTAAGGATGAACTCTTGAACTAGAAGCTTTCTACGAACACAAGATGGTGACCCATCATGAGTGCCATGTATTTTTCCATGTTGTTAGGGATAACATTTAGATTCATCTCTTTGTGGACGATCTTTCCACCTTTATTTACCACATATGGGTTCTACTTTACAAACTTACCCATCTCCTGGAGTAATGCATGGCTGTCGTAACCCCTCAAATTGTGGAACGCCACTGGAATTTTATCAGTCAGCCTGTACTTGATATTACAAACATTGTGAGTAGCTCCTCTGAACTTGCCTGTGACGTGACAGTGATCGCTTACAGGCTTCTCATCGTCAGACGTGCTTAATTTACCACATCATATATGGCAGTGTGTAGATGCTTGAAAGAGTTGCTCATCATCAACTGACAATTTAAGAGGCTTGTTGAAGTGAGTGTTTCTAATTCCAGTGAAGTAACTGGCTTCTCGATCCAGTGCCTGGAGAAACTAAACTTGTCTGCAGCGTTTTTCCTCTATAGATTTGTGTTGGCTTGCTGAAACTATCAGCATAACAGCACACAACCGTGTAGCCATAGCCACATGGTGTATGTTTCTGTAAAGCTTTAGTGTTGGACTCCTTACCATTTGGGATCACAGCCATCAATTTTCTCGATGAGGGACTCGAAGTCTGCATAGATGATGAATGGCGCATCCAACTGCTTATAGAAGTTAGAAAATGTCACTGTGGAGTTCTCTGGAGGCACCTTTATAGCCTTCTTCCATTGACCTCCAGACACAAAGGCTTGTGTTTCTGAAGAACTTTTTGTGATGAGAAGCACTGTTGGCAATACCTGCAGAAATGCTTCCTCTCTCTATGTTTGTTTGAACATGAAACTGTTGAAATCCTTGAACAAGCAATAGTGTTGGTTTTCACCTTGGGTTATGAGAAGCAAATCCATGCAGTCCTCGAATTTTTCATTGCTTACCTATATAGATATGATAGGTTTGCCCCCTCTCATACCCAAACACACTGATACAGATTTTGTTTTGTAGTTCAACTCTCTTGTAATCCTTTGTCTTTACTGGGAAACTGACACCTCTCTAGTTCAGTGTTTGAATAAGTTTGGGTTCGTTGTAGTGAGTAACTCTTTCAGCGTGGTGAGGTGCTGGATACTTATGAGCTAAGTGACACCATCTGAAGCACTCATTGTCATTTTCATTTTTGATGTTGATGATGCCCTTTCTGGAATTTCGCAGCTCTGGAGGTAGTTGAATGTATGAGGAACCACCTAATGGTTGATAAATGTTAATATTCAACTAGTGGCCTAGTATTTCATTAATGACCCATCCTGATCCCTCACCCAACCACCTATCGCATTTCTCCTGAATTTGATTATTAGTGGTATGAACAATTTGGGACACATCATGCTCATTTATAATGGGGACAGCCTTGTTATTGAAATATGCCGTTTTGTATGTGCTCTCATCAGCACCAGCTGGTTTGCTACACAGTATTTTAATGGTGATTACGGCCTTCAACCCCTTCATCTGCCTCAGCTCGTGAGATAGGGTTTCACATATGGCTGTAGAACTGTTGTTGAGTTGTTCAATCAAACTTGCACTATTTGTAATTGAAACATTGTATGACTTGGCATAAACTTTCAGAGCATGTTCTAATAGGGTGGTATTAGGCTGTTGTGGAGGGAATAATATGTTTCTTCTTTACTGGAGTTTCTCTCCTCTCAACTTGAGCTTCGTTCTCCTATTTTTAAGTTTATCAGCTGTCCTCTGTCTGATCTTAGCTCTCCGTCTTAGTCTTTCACTTTTTTATTAAGATTTCCCATCCCAACAGCCCCGTCCCTTTGAACTCTCTTACATTTCATTGTGGAGAGCTGCTGTTTAATCTCAGCTAAGAGCAACTTGTTAGTTATTTTCTTCTCCAGATGCTCGGCCTTGGCTAGCCTTTCCATGGCAGCCTTATATTTATGTTCATCTATTTCAAATCGCTGTCTCTTTTCGCTTGCCGAAAGTCTCATTCTGATTCGAGCAGGCATAGTGAGTTGCTATATAAATATATATATATATATATTAATAAGGGAATCTATTTCTCTAAATGGAAATGCATTCGGGTGGGAAAAACCTGGTATACATATAGGTGCAATCATCACTCATCAATTCGAAGCGTATTTCATCCCATTGTGTCATGTAAACATAGATTTCCTTGATTTTCTTCATTTTATCACATTATATATGTATATTGGGGTTTCCTAATAACAGAACGTTTATTTAAATAATATGTTTGGCACATATGTAGTTAAGCATTAAAGTAATTGAGACGTTCTGTTATTGACCTCATTCTTTTCACACACAGGTTTGTAAACAAGTGATGATCTCATTTGGTAAACTGTTCGAGAGTGAAATATATAATCGATTTGTAAAATGTGTCAATTCCGATGAGTAAAACAAAAAAATGTTAGATACCCTGTGGTACCTCAGCCCATTTGATAACTGGCTCATTCTCCACTTTGTCAAAATCGGCGTCGTAACAGAAGGCTTCTGGGTGATCAGCCATTGTTAACACAATACACATAGTTTCATTGCGTTCAATTGTTCGAATGAGGTCGTTTGTACAATATGAATAATATGTGCCATCTGTGATAGCTTCGATGATGAATAATGGTATGTGCGCCGTTCATGCAGGAACGCCGGATATTGGTGTATCCTGTAACGGTGAACTCAATGTAAGCTGAACTTAATCATCTCTGCACCGTTCATGCGGGAATGCCGCATGCGTTTATTCTCCTTGCAGCCCGATGGGTGGGCCCGCCTAGTGGTCCAGAATGCCTATCGTGTGGGAGCCGCCTAGAGGGTGGGGCAGCAAGGGTGTGGGCTGTCAGTAGTATAGTAACTTGGGGTTGTCCTGATATCTTATCTGCGGTCGTTTATGAGATGAAATTCAGGGATCTAAGGGGGCTGTCCTCGTACCCCCAAATAATATACTACTCAGGTACATCGTGGATTCATCATCTTGAAACCATAAAGTGTGTGTATATCTAACGATGTTGATCCAGTGATATTGGTTATTTATAAGTTTGAGTGAAGGGGGTTGAGGTTTTATTAGTCCTGACTTTTCTCCAATGTTTAGTCTGAACACAACACAGTTCTGAAATTTCTACAACATGGCGTCATCTAAACGCCAATGGCAGTCCATTGTTAACTGACTGTGGGGATTAAACCAAACCAACAAATTTCGATGGAAACGCCCAGAAAAAAATAAGCAGACATCTTCCCGGGAAAAGCAGAGAAGATAAAAGATGCCTGGAGTAAGCTTTTTCTCCATTCCTGCTTCCAGGGAGATTTGCCACCAACAATCCGCTCATCCGCTGACAGCTAGTCTACCAAATACCCAAGCATCAAGTCAAAGCCAATCTGAAACCCTCAAAGAGAATTGTCGGTTTACTGATAACAGAGAAATTTGAAGGGCTTAACAGAAAACTGTTCATTACCGAATCTCCAATAAGGATGTAATAGATTTACATGTATTCTGTCTGGCTGTTAGCCAGAGTTTCATTCTGACTCATTGTTACGATTATGTAGCCAACCGTCATGTGTTGTATTTTCCATTTTAGAGAATAAAAACAGTGTGGTTTGATGTAATGTTATGGATAAATCCGAGGTGCTTTATATTCCTGATGTTCAACCAGTTATTCAAAGATATTATATTGGCGACGAGAATCATTTTGAATTCTTAAACAGCAATTGAAGTGGTGACAAATACTGAATTAGGCGGAATTTCCACATTTGACTGCAAAGGTAGCCCTACCAATGCATCCCAAAGATGGAAACGATCGTTTGACTAGTTCATCGCGGGAAAAGGGGTCACAAACGTTCAACAGAAATGCTCTTTATTATTACACTGTGCAGGCATGGACGTTCAAAATTTGTATGACACTTTTGTAGACCCCAGGGTACCAGCAGGTGAAACCGACCATTCCGATGACTAAGGAAAGCTAATCCAGACATTAGATTCTTACTGTCTTCCGAAGGTGAAAGTGCCCCATGAAAGACACATTTTTCGTCAGATGAATCAAAAATGAGTACGAGACAATAGATCAGTTTGCCAGCCGTTTAAGTCGACAGGCGGAAAATTGTAACTTCAACAACAAATCAGAGCAAATTCGAAAGCAGGTGATCGACAAATGCTCGTCCAGTACGTAATGTGAAAAGTGTTTGGGAAAAGGTACTTCCCTAACATTTGAAGTTCTCCAATAAATGACGCATGCATTTGAAGCAGTTGAGCTGCAAATGAAAAACATATTGAAACTAATTTAAAGTCTGTTGCTATTCATCATGTGGAATCTGTGTCAAGCATTAAACCACGTCAAGCTTGTTCTAAAAATACATGTTCCAAACACTGAAAACAGTAACGTTTCTTCAAAATGTTACCGTTGTGGTCGTCATGGATTATGATTATGTTGTGACAACAAAGTGACAGTCAACAAGGTCATCAAGCCAGAGTGGTGTTGACTACCCAATCAAGAAGATCTTTTTGCAACTTTGGCCAGTGGCAAAGTTTTTGTTAAAAAATGGACTTGTTGCAGGCATACAAACAGCTTAAGTTGGATGAACACTCAAAAGGATATATTGTTACTAATACTATCAAAGGGATATTTGCTTATAACAGATTAAGTTTTGGAGTTTCATCAACACCATCAACATTTCACTCTGTTATTGACAGAATTTTAGAAGGCTTTCCTGATGGGATGTTTTCTTGACGACATTCTTGTTTCTGTGGAAAGACAGTCAGAACATATACCTGATCGAGTTTCAAAATGACTTCAAAAGCAATGCACTCGTATCAAAATAGATAAATGCTATATTTTGTAATCTAAGATTGAATATTTGGGACTTGTCATAGACTCGGAAGGTGTTCACCCTAAAGATGATAACATTGATGCTACAATTAATGCACCTAAACCAACAAATGTTACTGAATTGAAGTTTTTTATTGGCCCTTTGACTTATTACTCCAAATATTATCATGACCATGTGGAGCATAGAACATTCAATATGAATGATTCAGTGTTTGTCAGAAATTTTTTTCTTGGGCCAGAAAAGTGGCTCAATGGGAAAATTGTCAAAAGATGTAGTCCTTTGACTTATGATTGATTTATTTTGCAGCATAAGAATATACAAGATAACAATAAAACAGGTTATAGTTGAACGCGCTGCAAGGAATGGCATAGCCTGGGAGGCTGTCTTCCTGCCATTCCCTTTTGACGAGAAGTATATTCTTGACAGCAAGAGTTGTGTTGATGGCTCATTAGGTTTAGTGATGGAACCTCTTCTTGGAAAGATACTATGGGGTATAGTAAACAGTTTGTGAGAGAAACGCTACCAATATACGTGTGGGCATATCAACCCCTCGAACATAGAATACAAAAAGCGCCGATGAGCCGTCGGTCCGCGAACCGTTGGATATGACCAACCCCCACGACCGAAAACCCATCGCCATGTTGTGCAGATGGGTGAGAAGACTCATTTGGTGCTCATTGATCATCTTATCCAATTTAATCCCCACTATGGACATTTAGATCAAGATAGTGATAGACATTCAGCCTTACAACAAGTCAACACGTGTGTATCAGATGTTCAGGTGGGTTGCGTCCTGTCACTGTGGCATCAGGTCAAACTAACTCCCCATCTTAGGTTAATGAACCAATAGAAACTTCTGCAGACTGTGAATCAGCTGAGAGTAGCCGTCCTAAAGTTCTGCACAACTGCCGATTGAGAGTGTCGTTGAAAGCAAGGCACCCTACCCACTTCGTGCAAGGAAACCTTCTGATTGTCTAATCGACAAACTTTGAACAAATAACTTGTATGACCTAACTGTGAAATTCCAAATTAATGTTTTTAAAAACAAAAATACTAAAGTGCCAAATTCTTATTTTTGGGTGGTAAGGGGTGGGGTGGGGGTGGGCGGGTAAAGTGTAATAATTCAGTCTGGCAGTTAGCCAGGGTTTCTTTCCATCTCATTGTTATGATTATGTAGCCAGCCGTTTTGTGTTGCAGTTTCCGTTTTAGAGAATAAAAACAATGTGGTTTGAAATAATGTTTTTGTTAAATCCGAGTTGTTTAAATACTCCTGATGTCCAATCGGTTATTCACAGATATTATAAAGAGTAACATATAAACTCGTTTCCTAACTGAGTAGAATAAAGCAGCTTCCTGATATATCCTTTTATTAGATGAATCATAGACGCATCTTTTCTTCAAAACAGTCATTTATCCATTGTCTTAATTTACTAAATTTTCGGTCGATATCTACAATCTCAGTTGAAATTGTCTTTTTGTACAATGTTCTATGATTTAATGTTGGTTTTTATATTGCAGCCCCCCCCCCCCCCCCCTTCTCTCAGTTGGTCTTGAGCAATTCAAACTAGGTGGGTCGTCGTTCGCTCGTTCATGAAGAGGAATAAAGCCTTGCCGTACTGGTCAGCAGGGCATTGTCTTGCAGTGGCAGACTGGTTTCGGTCGGTGGATTTATGCATCTCAAATGTGCTGGCTGAGTTTTACCTGTCCCTAATCTTGGAGTGCTCTGGCTCGGACGGCTGCTGCCAGGTTGTATTCCTCGCCTCTACTTGTTGGACGCTGGGTTGCCCAGCCTTCCATAAGAGGGAGCAATTAAACCACATTAGTCACGATGGGCATCTCAGTTTTGTGTATTAACAACACTAGCCATAATTCGGCAACATGGCTCTGTGCATTTGCCCATCTCCATATTGCTGGTTCGTGCAGTGTTGTAAACAAGCCCTCCCCAATTCGCGTTAGGTAGCTGGGTGCATATTAAGAGTGATACGATGGAGTGGTGTTTTACAGTTCTGCATGCTGAGATCTCGAAGTGTTAATGTGCCCCTAGAAATTAAAGACATTGGTGTGAGAAAACATGAAGACAGGCAAAAGTGTTAAAGTAGGCTCGGAAACTGTCTCGTTGACAAAACACAAAGTAGACAGAGATACAGACTCAGTCAAATTTAGTATAGTATTTACTAATGCCATACAGGTGACCGTGTTGGAGCTGTGGCTGTGCGACATAGCTGCGTGGGCGTAAATGTCAAACATGTCGGCTTTATTTTCGTTCTGTTGTTTATTTACATTTCTGTCAAGGTCATTGGCACTGAGAAAGCATCAACATACAATGCCGCCTAAAATCAAATTATGAGACAGGTCGCCTTCATACAGCATTATTATATGGAGACTTGAAAGCTGCCATATTACTTGCGAGGTAACATTACACCTGTTTGAATTTCTTAGGATTACACGATTGTTTTTCAATGAAAATTTGTTGTATCGCGTGATATGCGCTTGTCTGTCAGTGATGGGACCCATATTCAATAAAAGTACACAGACAGTGCTATACTTTCACAAATGCTGTCCTGTGACTGCATCGTAAAGTGTTTTGAATGCCTAGCTTTGTTCTTTGATGTCTGAATCACATTTGGCTACAAGTCTCCGGAAATATTATTTTATTATCAGTTATGGTACAAATACGATAAAAGTCTTACAGGAAACATTGATGCCTGCTATCAATTCTGTGAGCTGAATGCAAAAATATCTCGTGTTTTATACATCCAATCTTCTGTTTGATGTATACTTTGTGTATATTTAATGTGAATTTATGGAATATCAGAGGTAGGAATTTCCAAATAAAAAAAAAATCTCTTACTAATATACAAGCTTAAGGTGATTTTAAACAGAAACAATTTCACGAAAATCGTCGTGGTTAAATGGCGTATTTGATATATCAAATGTCTTAATTGCGAGTACAGGTTACAAGCCCAGGCTTCCTTGCTTTATTTGTGCATCTGTCGTATTTTTGCATAGAGGCGGATAATCATACTATTTCTATTAGCGCTATTGGTGTTTTCTGATTAGATTTTGAAATGTTCTGAGCAGGACAGACGTTGAATTAAAATTTTAAAATTGCCTCTTATATCCATTCCAAATTCACCTCTATGTCCGGTGCAAGCTTTCAAACGTGCTGAAAATTGTCCCTCGTTCCGGTAATGATCCTGCTTTTATATACAGATATAATGGGAAATTGATCCTCTCACTTACCTTCGGTTACAAACCTTTTAAGGGAATTGTTGTCTTGCACTGAAAGGGACGTCTCTTTATACTATTCTCATAGTTTTCGAAGAGGTGTGGCCTCCTTGGCTTTTCAGTCCCATGGTCCAGTTGAGCTTATTCAGTTAACTGGTGACTGGGCTACTGATGCCTATGGGGCTTATTACTGTTTGCGATGAAGGATATGTTATTGGTAAAGTCTAAAATGAAAGACAAGATTGCTTCAACGGTTTGCTAATTATATCAATCTTTATTTTCAGTTAATCAACAACTTAAAGTATTATTGGTGAGCGATTCCCTTTGTAAATATATCAAATATGTATTTGACTTTGAAGCTAGGGTCTATTCTGGTTATACAGGCCAGTATTCAGGATTTCTCACACATTATTTTTCATTTGGGATACAATGAAAAAAAAGAAAATCAGTTGATACAATCTTTCTGTTTTTAACAATTTGATTGCTACAACCGCAAGCATTCATTCCAGCGTTAAAATTGTTATTTCTTCTATAATTCCTCGACAAAAGGATCATATTACATTAGCTGGGAGGATGTTTTAAAAGTTAATACGAAATTAACAAAAAAACTACGTTATGATAGAAACTTTATTGTTTGTAAAATCTTACAAACCATTTGTTTCGACTGGACTGGTGCTCTAAAGAGGAGGCTATATGCCGAAATGTATGATTTACATCTGAACACGGAAGGTACCAGACGTCTTCGGCATTTGTTCATCCAAGTGGTTAACCGATTCTTCTAATTTTGCCTTGCAGGTTGTGTATCGGCTGAAAATGTACGTTGTGCAGCTTAATATTTGATATTACTTTATCTATTTTCAGATTGGTCAGATTAGTCGTCGCAGTTCGCTTCCTCAAGGACCACTGGCTCGTTGGGTTGCAGCTTAGAGGTATGGAGGCTTGAGTTTGAGCCCCTCTCTTTGGCTCTGTGTAAGATATCTGAGAAGGTATGCGTGGTTTTGAATAACTTGCATGACCGTCCGCATGTCTCTTTGTTTTGGTGACCATAGGCTTGGTGGCCTTAATTATCTATCATTTGAGAAGTGACTCATTTATAAGTTGTCCTTACAGGTTGTATCGAAATTGTATCTCAGTTGAATTAGTTTGATTCTTGACAATTTTGTTTATAAGGTTATCCGCCGCCCTGATAGTGTTATATGTACAGGCAGAAAGATGGTTCTGTTGTGATATTTATATGTGGAGAGTGTATAGTAGTTGGATACGTTATGTGATTTGTTTTGACTTTGTATCAAATTTGTTTTGTGTTCTGTTCGTCGACTTGGAGTCCTGTTCTAAATGTTTCAACCCTGCAACTAATGCTATCTGTTTTAAATGGTTTCCTTTATTTGCAATTATACTTGTAATCGTAGTGCATTGCGCATTCTTTGTACATCATAAGTAAAACATGGCGAGCTCTCCAAAGATCATTGTACAATTTAAATATTTAATAGTCACTTTTAACGATCATTTTTCAGGGCAGTCATTATCCTTGTGGCGAGGTACAGCCTCTACAGTACAAATGTCAACAGTTCCCTCTTTTGTGGTATAGATTTGAGCTGAAACAGTTAACCGATTAATCGATTAATCAATGATCAACTTCTTGATCGATCCAAAAAGTAATTGATCAATTAACCGTTACTTTTGAACTACTGTATTATATGAGTTAACAAAGGAACAAACTTGCTCTAAAACGGGCAAACATTGTCACACTTACATCAATTACATGAGACAGGGTAAAGTATGCAAGTTACTTGCAGACATACTTGTTTACTTGCTTGCATGTTCATCATACTGTATCGGTAGCTGGAAATAGTCATTCTTAACCCTTTACCCTTTGCGAGTAGCAGACGATACTTGCAAAATAAATTCATGAATTACTAAACATTTTCAATTTTGGTCTCAGAACTTCAAAAGCATAACTTTTGACCTCTCATTGGAACGAGCTCCCCGAGCCCGTTCGAATGTGAGGGTCAAAAGCTATGTTTTTGAGACCACAATTAAAAACATAATAAACGTGAAGGAGGTTTTTCTATATAGGCCTAGTCGGTTTTGTATGTTTCGTTGGGTAAAAAGGTCCATGCTGTAAATCATCAACGGTATGACAGTTATACCAGAGGAACTTCCCAGGCTATCCCTTCGCTGACACACAAACCGGGTGACTTTATTGATTTTATCTATCTTATTTAGGATTTCTTTTGTAAAGCGCTTAGGGCTTTTGGACAAGTGATTAATCGGTTAACCAAGGTTAATCCACGAGATTAATCGATCAAGAAAACTCCTTACCCGTTTCAGTTCTAGTATAGAAGAGTTGAATACGGAATTTTGATATACTGCGCTATAAAAGAAACAAATGTGAAGCTTTGGTAAATATGGTAATGGACTTGACATAAATAAAAAGAAAACAGGGAACTTGATACAATCTGGGAGGTAAACATTTTTCGAAAGTATGGGAGGCAATATTACAAGTTACTATAACGAATTGACGGTACCATGGTCTGAGGTTTGCGGCTCTGAGCTTCCGTTCAACCGAGATGCGAAGCGTCGAGGTTGAACATAAGCTCCGAGCCGCAAACCTCAAACCATGTTACCGTCAATTCGTCACAATAACGTATGTGTTCCAATGAGACACTACCCATAGCCCAAAACCTACATTGTGAAACACGAGAGGTTTATTTACAAAACCTGTGATTTTGCAAGGCAACATTTAACCATCACAGGTTATGTAAAAAAAAACATGGCGCAGAGCGACTGACACGCAAGATTTCTGCCCCCAGTGTTTCAGTGATTTGATAGTATAATCTTATATTTCCCAAGTTAAGGATAGTATGGTTAGCTTTTTAAGACAGTAGGTTTAACAAAGCAATCTTTTACTGGTGCCAACATGACTGGAGATGCTCTATTATTGCGTTTTTTTAGAGAACCTAACCTACTGGAATGCTCTGTGATGTGATGACGTCATGAGTTGGATATAATTGTACAGTGCACAAGAGTAAACTTGAATTCCAATCACGTCCTAACAGACTAAAGTATTATTGTTTATTCACAATGTCAGGTCGAGGATCTGCTGTCAAAGAAGGTGCAATTGCAAAACCTATTAGACAATTATCTTTTCCAAAACTGGACTCTAAGACGAAAAAGCGCGATTCTGACAAGATATCACCACTGGAGAATAGAACACAAAGAAGACGAGCTGGGTCATTAGAGAATCTACCTGTTCCTACAACAATAGACGAAACGTCAATAACTTCAGGTGAGCACTGTTCTGGATCCTTGCCTAGTGATATTCAACAGAGTGCAATCATAAACATGACCGACATTGTGCTTAACACAATGACCCAGAAACCGTTCATTGATAAACTTTTGCCACATCTCCCGCACACGATTCTAGTGAACCTGCCAACATTGACACCATTCTGGCTAGTATCATGCAGCTTCAAAAGCAAATGACTGAATTAACCACGGTAGCTATTCCAGCGGCGATAGAGAATGCCATGGACAGGATTATGGCAACACATATAAAAACCCTTGAAGAGAAAGTGAAGCATCTAAATAGCGAAAATAAGGAACTCAAAAAACAAATAAATTCCTTGAGTGCGCGTCTAAAAAATTTCGAAACTGACATAGAGCGCAGGATGGACGATCAAGAGCAATATTCTAGACGGAAATTATTTGGTTTTTCGAAACGTACCGGTTAACACTCCAAGTGTAAGCGACATTAACAAAACCACTGATAAAATTGTGCTAGACTTATGTTACTCTCAGTTGAAAACTCCAGTTTCTCTGAATGACTTGAGTAGATCACACGTCCTTGGGAAAGTGCGAACGATAAATAACAAAAAGAGTTGCAACATTATATGTAGATTTCTCTCTTACTGACACTGTCGTTCTGTCTACACGAACAAGAAAGAGCTGAAAAACAACCCAGATAAAATCTTTATCACCGAATCGCTGACAGAGCGAAGAAGCGCTATTGTATCGAAGCTATCCTCCCAACGGAAGGATAAGAAGGTATTCTCCTTCTGGAGCAATGATGGTAGGATCTTTGTGAAAAAAACTCCGCATGATGCTCCCAGACTCATTAACCACGCAGACGACATTTCCAACTTTCTGTGAAACAATTCTTACTTTTAGGAACACGAAAACTTGTGAACATTAGAACTCAGTAAGTAACACTTCATCCATCCATCCACCCATCCATCCATCCAACCATTATTCCGACTATAGAACTAACACAACTTGTGTGAAATAGGACCCAAAGTAACTTTTCATCCATCCACCAATCAACCCACCCATCCATCCATTCTGTCACTCATTCAAACATCATTTTGATGTTTGAGTGCATGTGTGGTAAATTGCACATCTGAATGCGCTTCTTTTCTCCAAAATAACATATGTTTGTAAATAACTTAATTTCTGATTATTTATTCATTTGTTCATTCATTCATTTAATGCATTTTATACATCTAAATTACTGTACTTCATTCATTCATTCATTCATTCATTCATTCATTCGCGTTCAATTTGTCACTGTATATGACATACATCCACCTGTACAATTTGACACTATACGAACCCACCCATCCATCCTTATCCATCAACCCATCCATCCATTCTTCCTTCCATTTATCCCCTTCCATCCATCCATTATTCCGACTTATAGGACTAGCATACTTTGTGTGTAATGGGACTCAGAAAGTAACATTTCATCCATCTATCCATTCACCTGACACCTATCCATCCACCCATCCATTCATCAGCTCATTCACTCAATCGCCATTTTGATGCTTGAGCTCATGTGTGAAAGATTGCATGATTCAATGTGCTCCCTTCCTTCAAATAACATCAGTTTGTAAATAACTTACTTTTCGATCAAAAATCTTTCCATCCAACCTTCCTACCATCAATTTTCCGACTTAAAGGACTAGCATAATTCGTGTGATGTAGGACTCGGAGAGTAACATTTCATCCAGCCATCCATTCACCCATCCATCCACCCATCCACCCATCCATTCATCAACTCATTCATCCAAACACCATTCTGATGTCTGAGTGCATAAGTGACAGATTGCACGACTCCATGTGTTTCTTTTCTTCAAATAACATCTGTCCATTCATTCTTTGAATGTGCGCATGACTGAGTGGGCTGATGAACAGTTGGTCACTGGCTTGTTCATACACTCTCTCTCTCTCTCTCTCTCTCTCTCTCTCTCTCTCTCTCTCTCTCTCTCGCGTTCTCTCCCCTATCTTTTTCAATATCCTTGCAATAAACGTTTTTTATACCAGAAATGAATAGAAGTACTTATAAGTAATAAAATTGGTTCTACTGAATGAAATGTGTCTAAATTAATGTATTTTGTTATACTGTTTGATGTGTATTTACATTCATTCATTCACCCATTTATTCACTGTAATGTTGTATGATGTGTATTCATTCATTCATTCGTTCGTTCGTTCGTTCGTTCGTTCGTTCGTTCGTTCGTTCGTTCGTTCGCGTTCGTTCGTTCGTTCGTTCGTTCGTTCGTTCATTCATTCATTCTATGCATCAAATTATTGTACTTCTCATTTCACCAATTAATTCATTCATTCAAGTTGCAAATTTCATTCCACCCATTCGTCCAACCGTCCATCCATCCATCCATCGTCCATCAAATCTTTTTTACGTATCATTTCATAAAAAGATTTGATGGATGATGGATGGTTGTGATACATTATCGACCACAGAAACCGACTGGTAAATTAATTTTGTTCTCGCCTTGAAGTTGCATGGTATTCTAATGTTGAAAGACCGTTACATATCAACTACATTGTTCAACAATTTATTTGTTTACTCATTCATTCATTCATTCATTCATTCATTCATTCATTCATTCATTCTTTTTGTGCATCTAAATTACTGTACTTCTCACTGCATTCATTCACTCATTTATTGTGTTGCAAACTTCACTCATTTATTCATTTATTAATTTATTCATTCATTCACTCATTCATTCATAAGGCTAATACAACTTGTGTGACAGGACAAACACAACTTGTGTGAAACAGGACTCAGAGAGTAACATTTCATCCATCCTTCCATCCATTCATCCAGTTATTCTGCCACCCATTCAAACATCATTTAGATGTCTGAGTGCCTGTGTGATAGTTTAAATGATTCAATGTGCTTCTCTTCTTCAAATAACGTACGTCTGTATAGAACTTAATCTCCGATAATGGCGATTCCTGTACAATTTGACACTGTATTCGACTCATCCATCCATCCATATCCATCCATCCATCCATTATTCTGACTTATAAGACTAGCAGACTATGTGTAAAATAGGACTCAGAGAGTAATATCCATCTATCCATTCACCCGACACCAATCCATTCATCAGCTCATTCACTCAAACATCATTTTGATGTTTGAGCTCATGTGTGAAAGATTGCACGAGTCAATGTGCTCCCTTCAAATAACACATGTCTGTAAATAACTTATCATCGATCAAAAATCTATCCATCCATCCTTCCTATCATCCATTTTTCGACTTAAAGGACTAGCAAAAATTTGTGTGATATAGGACTCAGAGAGTAACATTTCATCCATTCACTCACCCATCCATCCACCCGTCCATTCATCAACTCATTCACTCAAACACCATTCCGATGTTGGAGTGCATGTGTGACAAATTGCACGACTCCATGTGTTTCTTTTCTTCTAATAACATCTGTCCATTCATTATTTGAATGTGTGCATGACTGAGTGGGCTGACGAACAGTTGATCACTGGTTTGTTCATACTCTCTCGTACTCTCCCCTATCCTTTTCAACATCCTTGCAAATAAAAGCTTTTATATCAGAAATGAATAGAAGTACTTACATGTATTAAAATTGATTCTACTGAATGTGTGATGGGTATTTACATTCATTCATTCACTCATTTATTTATTTGTTAATTTATTCATTCAATCAATCTATCAATCATTCACTCATTCATTCGTTCATTTTATGCATCCAAATTATTGTACTTCTCACGTCATTCATTCATGTTGCTAATTCCATTCCATCCAGTCGTCCAACCATCCGTCCATCCATCCATCATCCATCAAATCTTTTTATGTATCAATTCATTCACTTATTTTCTCTTTGTCATGTGATGATAAAATGCATACATTATCAACCTCAGATACCGAATGGTCAATCAATTTCGTTCTCGATATCAACTACATTGTTCAACAATTCATTCATTCATTCATTCATTCATTCATTCATTCATTCATTCATTCATTCATTCATTCATCCATTCATTCATTCATTCATTTTATGCATCTAAATTACTGTACTTCTCACTACATTCATTCATTCATTCATTCATTCATTCATTCATTCATTCATTCATTCATTCATTCATTCATGTTGCAAACTTCTTTCATTTATTCATTCATCCACTCATTCATTCATAGGACTATCACAACTTGTGTGAAATGACAAACACAACTTGTGTGAAATAGAACTCAGAGAGTATCATTTCATCCATCCTTCTACCCATCCATACAGTTATTCTATCACCCATTCAAACATCATCTACATGTTTGAGTGCCTGTGTGATAGATTGCCTGGTTCAATGTGCTTCTTTTCTTCAAATAACGTGTGTCTGTAAATATCTTAATTTCCGATTACAGCGATTCGTGTACAATTTGACACTGTATACGACTCATCCACCCATCGTCCATCCATCCATCCATCCATCCATCCATCTATCCATCCATTAATCCATCCATACATCCTTATATACGTCCATCTGTACAATGTGACACAATATGAACCCATCCATCCATCCATTCATCCATCAATCCATACATCCCAGATTATCTTTATGATGACCTCTGTATAATGTAGACTATAATAATCATTCATCTTCCATCTTCCTATCAATCGCTACTACAACATTCATCCACACACCTTCCAGACTTTTTGGACTAAAACAACTCGTGTGAAATGGGACTCAGTGAGTAACCCACATTCAAGCCATTACTTGTCTGTGATTGGCTAAATTGTTTTTTTTACGGTCTGAGCATTAAACAATTCTACTCACTCACTCAGTCATCATTCATTCAACCAATGAATGTGTACATGTCTGATCGAATGTATGAACAGTAGAAGCACAATAGCTCTCTCTCTCTCTCTCAAAATCCCTAGAATTGAATATCCTTTAGTAGAATTGAATAATCATATTTATGTTGAATATATGTTAAACCACATGAGTTTATGACTTTTACATGTCCACCCACCCATTCACTTATTCATCTCGATGACATATAAACAAGCCTATCCGGAAATGACACGATTCAATTATCGATATAATTCGCCTGTCCTACTTGCCGTGATCATTGGCTTTAACCAATAACTGAGGCAGACAAACTGGATCATCCATCCATCCATCATCCATCCATCCATCCATCCATCCATCCATCCATCCATCCATCCATCCATCCATCCACCCATCCATCCACCCAATCCATCCATCCATCCATCCATCCATCCATCCATCCATCCATCCATCCATCCATCCATCCATCCATCCAGCCATCCAATCCATCCATCCATCCATCCATCCATCCATCCATCCATCCATCCATCCATCCAGTCATCCATTCATTCTTTGATTGTGTGTATGACTGTGTGAGCTGGGGACCAGTTGATTGATTCACGCGCTCACTTATTCACTCTAATGTTGTATGATGTGTATCTACATTCATTCTTTCATTCATTCATTCACTCATTTTTTTTTATTTTGTTTTGTTCATTCATTTATTCACTCAATCATTCGTTCATTCATTTTGTGCATCCAAATTACGGTACATCTCACTTCGTGCATTCATCGATTCATTCATTCATTCATTCATTTATTCAATCATGTTGCAAATTTCAGTCCATCCATTCGTCCATCCATCCATCCATCCATCCATCCATCCATCATCCAACAAATCTTTTTATGTATCAAATCATTCACTAATTTTCTCCTTGTCATTGGATGATAGTATGCATACATTATCGACCACAGATACCGAATGGTAAATTAATTTTGTTCTCGCCTTGAAGTCGCATAGTATTCTAAAGCTGAACGACCGTCAAATATCAACTACACTGTTCATCAGTTTGAACATTTGGCCATGGATATATCTACTCATTCAGATTTTCACCCTTCGATCCATTGGATTGTTGGATGGACATGTGAATGAATGGACGGTTAAGACCTTGCTGCTCTAAACCGTATCCATTGGCCAACCCATTTTTTGGTTTACTCTTTTAGTTGCTCGTTCAGCTCATTGCTAAGATACTTAATTCTGAATAGGAAAGTTTTACCATTCTATGAACTAATCGAATATTGAGACCTCTCTCTAGCCCAAATCTCTGCATGTTGTGAACACCATTCCTATTTAGTGAACATACCTAACCGACCCACTACTAAGTATGCGATTATCATTGTCCCTATAAACTAGTCAAATATTGAGACCTCTCTCTAGCCTAAAACTCGACATGTTCTGAACCCAATAACGTTTTTGCGAGCGTCCCTACCTGACTCTCAGAAAAGAAAAAGCTTAACCCTAGCCATACCCGCATATTTTCATTTAACCAAATCACCAGCTATTGGACAGCAGGGAAGAATCGTACTACAAAGTATCTACTAGAATACTGTAGATCAGAAAACAATTATTTAATTCTCCCCGGTGTCAATTCTAGCGATGACTAATGTGGCATCTCTCGACAAAGTACAAAATGACGCCTCATTTGACTTTGTTACTCTGTTCAACCATGTGATCAACAGTGTTTCCGATAATGATCCTATTACTCCACTTCAGTCCGATGGCAACGGCTGCGAATACTACTCATCTGAAACATTCTCCTCAACAATCGATACGAATAGGAAGTCCTTTGCCCTCCTTAACATTAATTGCAGAAGCTTAAATGCTAA
Source organism: Pictodentalium vernedei (assembly GCA_031216915.1). Taxonomy (NCBI): domain Eukaryota; kingdom Metazoa; phylum Mollusca; class Scaphopoda; order Dentaliida; family Dentaliidae; genus Pictodentalium; species Pictodentalium vernedei. The sequence goes on along the minus strand of CM062296.1, from coordinate 319,367,344 downwards.
CTTTGAACACCTACAGAACCTTATCTTTGATATCCAAAAAGATGAAAACTTATTCGACATCATAGGGTTGACCGAAACATTCAGTGTGAAGGAAGGCGTTTCTTATGTCTTAAATGGTTACCACCCACTAGTAATACGTTCTCGTCCTGATGGTGATGACGGTAGGCGGGGTGTAGGGGCGTTTATTAAAGATCCCATACCTTTCAAAATCAGAAACGATTTGAGCATTTTTATCCCTCAAGTGTTTGAATCATTATGTATCGAACTCACTGGAAAAAACAGATCAATTGTAGGAATTATATATCGCCCCAATACTTCACCAAAAGCTGACTTAGACTTGTTTTTATCTGAATATTCAAATCTACTAGACAAAATTAACTCAGGGAAAAAAACAAGAGGCCCCAGGGGGCCTGAGGGCGCTCACCTGACATGGTAGTCTAAATATCAAACCAGGGACTTGACTTGAATAAGCCGCATACGCCTCCTCCCAAGGAAAGCATATACCTACTAGATGAAGCGATTGTGCCCACACAATACACAGGATTTTCCTTCTATTTTCAGTTCCTGCACTTTTACGTCTCAAAATTGAGATCAACGCATAAAAACAGATTTTTTTCCCAAACAAAATACATTCAGCCTAAATTTTTTTCTTCTTCTTAAAACGCATAAAAAATAGGCCGATGAAATCGTCAGATGTGTACCCATACGCGCAACTAGTAGAAAACTGTATGACGGAGGGCCACCATGGATGCCGACATTATGTACACCATACAAGGTATGGGTACATATAGAAATGAATTGGAGGAGTGTCTAATTTGATGGATAAAGGGTTAATATCTCCGGATCAAATTATCAGATTTACATAAAAGAACTATACAGCACAGCACATCAGTAACTTGAATAAATATATAAAGTAACATGACAATCGGATTGATATTTTTTAGTTATCTATGCCAAAGGAATTGGAGGAATTTTCAATTTGAAGGATAAAGGGTTAATATCTCCGGATCAAATTATCAGATTAACACCAAAAACTTTACAGCTCAGCACATCAGTAACCTGAACACAATTATAAAGTAACTTGACAATCCAAGCAATATTTTTCAAGTTATCAAATGCCAAAGGGATTGGAGGAATTTTCAATTTGAAGGTAAAGGGTTAATATCTCAGGATTAAAATAACAGATTTACACCAAAAACTATACAGCTCGGTACATCAGTAAACTGAACACAATATAAAGTAACTTGACAATCCAAGCAATATTTTTCAAGTTATCGAATGCCAAAGGGATTGGAGAAATTTTCAATTTGAAGGATAAAGGGTTAATATCTCGGGATCAAATCATCAGATTTACACCAAAAACTATACAGCTCGGCACATCAGTAACCTTAACACAAATTTAAAGTAACTAGACAACCCAAGCAATATTTTTCAAGATATCGAATGCCAAAGGGATTGGAGGAATTTTCAATTTGAAGGATAAAGGGTTAATATCTCAGGATCGAAATAACAGATTTACACCAAAAACTATACAGCTCGGCACATCAGTAACCTGAACACAAATATCAAGTAACTTGACAATCCAAGCAATATATTTCAAGTTATCGAATGCCAAAGGGATTGGAGGAATTTTCAATTTGAAGGATAAAGGGTTAATATCTCGGGATCAAATCATCAGATTTACACCAAAAACTATACAGCTCGGCAAATCAGTAACCTGAACACAAATGTAAAGTAACTAGACAATCCAAGCAATATTTTTCAAGTTATCGGATGCCAAAGTGATTGGAGGAATTTTCAATTTGAAGGATAAAGGGTTAATATCTCAGGATCAAATTATCCGATTTACACCAAAAACTATACAGCTCGGCACATCAGTAACCTGAACACAAATATAAAGTAACTTGACAGTCCAAGCAATATTTTTCAAGTTATCGAATGACAAAGAAATGGATATGGACGCCGGACGGACAGACGGACGGACAGACGGACGGACGGACAGACAGACAGACGGACAGACGGACGGACAAAGGATGGACGAACGACGGATGGTCACCCCATATGCCGGCATTATGTGTACCATACATAGTATGGGTACACATAAAAATGATAAAACTAAATTTCCGGATTTTGGTCCACCCGGACCCCAAATTTTCGGTGTAAAAAATTTTTTTTTTTGTCTTAAAATTGACAGAAACGCATAAAAAACAAACAAAAAAAATTACGGATTTTGGTCCAAAATTTTCGAAGTCCCACCCGGACCCAAAATTTTCGGTGTAAAAAAAAAAAAAATTTGTTTTGTCTTAAAATTGACAGAAACGCATAAAAAACAAACAAACAGAAAATTTCCGGATTTTTGTCCAAAATTTTCAAAGTCCTACCCGGACCCCAAATTTTCAGGGGAAAAAATTTTTTTTTTTTTTTTTTGTCTTAAAATTGACGGAAACGCATAAAAAAACAAAAAATAGAAAAACAAAAAAAAAGTTTTTCGGATTTTGGTCCAAAATTTTCGAAGTCCCACCTGGACCCCAAATTTTCAGGGGAAATTTTTTTTTTTTTTTTTGTCTTAAAATTCACCGAAACACAAAAAAAAAAAAAAAAATTTTTTTTCTGATTTTGGTCCAAAATTTTCTAAGTCCCACCCAGACCCCAAATTTTCAGGGGAAAAAAAACATTTTTTTTTGTGTTAAAATTGACGGAAATGCATAAAAAAACAAAAAAATTTTTTTTCGGATTTTGGTCCAGTGCCACCCGGACCCCAAATTTTCAAGAGAAAAAAAAAATATTTTTTTTTGTCTTGAAATTGACGGAAACACATAAAAAAACCAAAAAAAATGTCCCACCTGGACCCCAAATTTTCAGGGGAAATTTTTTTTTTTTTTTTTGTCTTAAAATTCACCGAAACACAAAAAAAAAAAAAAAAAAAATTTTTTCTGATTTTGGTCCAAAATTTTCTAAGTCCCACCCAGACCCCAAATTTTCAGGGGAAAAAAAACATTTTTTTTTGTGTTAAAATTGACGGAAATGCATAAAAAAACAAAAAAAATTTTTTTCGGATTTTCGTCCAGTCCCACCCGGACCCCAAATTTTCAGGGGAAAAAAAAAAAATTTTTTTTTGTCTTGAAATTGACGGAAACGTATAAAAAAACAAAAAAAGAAATGTTTGTATTTTGGTCCAAAATTTTCTAATTCCTACCTGGACTCCAAATTTTCAGGGTAAAAAAAAAATAAATTTTTTTGTCTTCAAATTGATGGAAACGCATAAAAAAACAAAAAAAAAAATTTTTTTTTCGGATTTTGGTCCAAAATTTTCTAAGTCCCACCCGGACCCCAAATTTTCAGGGCAAAAAAAAAATTTTTGTCTTAAAATTGACCAAAACGCAGAAAAAACAAGAAAAAAAAAATTCGGATTTGGTCCAAAATTTTCAAAGTCCCACCTGGACCCAAAATTTTCAGGGGAAAAAATTTCTTTTTTTTTTGTCTTAAAATTGACCGAAACACAGAAAAAACAAAACAAAAGAATTTTTCCGATTTTGGTCCAAAATTTTCTAAGTGCCACCCGGACCCCAAATTTTCAGGGGAAAAAAAAAAAATTTTTTTTTGTCTTGAAATTGATGGAAACGCATAAAAAAAACAAAAAAAAATGTTGGTATTTTGGTCAAAATTTTCAGGGGAAAAAAAAATAAAATAATTTTTGTCTTGAAATTGACGGAAATGCATAAGAAAGCAAAAAATTTTCAAGTCCCACCCTGACCCCAAATTTTCAGGGGAAAAAACAATAATTTTTTTTTGTCTTGAAATTGACGGAAACATATAAAAAAACAAAAAAAAAATGTTCGTATTTTGGTCCAAAATTTTCTAAGTCCTACCTGGACTCCAAATTTTCAGGGGAAAAAAAATAATTTTTTTTGTCTTCAAATTGATGGAAACGCATAAAAAAACAAAAAAAAAAATTTGGGGGGGATTTTGGTCCAAAATTTTCTAAGTGTCACCCGGACCCTAAATTTTTAGGGGAAAAATTTTTTTTTTGTGTGTTTTAAAATTGACCAAAATGCAGAAAAAAAAAAACCCAAAATTTTTTTTGGATTTTGGTCCAAAATTTTGTAAGTCCCACCCAGACCCCAAATTTTTAGGGGAAAATTATTTTTTTTTGTGTTTTAAAATTGACCAAAAAGCCGAAAAAAAAACCCAAAAATTTTTTTCGGATTTTGGTCCAAAATTTTGTAAGTCCCACCCGGACCCCAAATTTTTAGGGGAAAAGTTTTTTTTTTTTTTGTTTTAAAATTGACCAAAATGCAGAAAAAAAACCCAAAAATTTTTTGGGGATTTTGGTCCAAAATTTTCTAAGTCCCACCCAGACCCCAAATTTTCAGGGGAAAAAAAAAAAATTGTCTTAAAATTGACCGAAACGCAGAAAAAACAAGAAAACAAAATTTCGTATTTTGGTCCAAAATTTTCTAAGTCCCACCTGGACCCCAAATTTTCAGGGGAAAAAATTTCTTTTTTTTTCCGTCTTAAAATTGACCAAAACACAGAAAAAACAAAATAAAAAAATTTTTCCGATTTTGGTCCAAAATTTTCTAAGTGCCACCCGGTCCCCAAATTTTCAGGGGAAAAAAAAATTATTTTTTTTTTGTCTTGAAATTGATGGAAACGCATAAAAAAAACCAAAAAAAAATGTTGGTATTTTGGTCCAAAATTTTCTAAGTCCTACCCGGACCTCAAATTTCCAGGGGAAAAAAAAAAGTGTTTTTGTCTTGAAATTGACGGAAACGCATAAAGAACCCCCCCAAAAAATTTTCGTATTTTGGTCCAAAATTTTCTTTAGTGCCACCTGGACCTCAAATTTTCAGGGGAAAAAAAAAAAAAAATTTTTTGTCTTGAAATTGACGGAAATGCATAAATAAAAAAACAAAAAAATTTTTTTTCGGATTTGGGTCCAAAATTTTCCAAGTCCCACCCGGACCCCAAATTTTCAGGGGAAAAAAAAAAAAAAATTTTGTCTTAAAATTGACGGAAATGCATAAAAAAACAAAAAAAAAATTTTTTCGGATTTTGGTCCAAAATTTTCTAAGTCCCACCCGGACCCCAAATTTTCAGGGAAAAAAAAAAAAAAATTATTTTTTTTTTGTCTTAAAATTGACTGAAACACAGAAAAAAAACAAAAAAAAATTTTTCCGATTTTGGTCCAAAACTTTCTAAGTCCCACCCGGAACCCGAAATTTTCAGGGGAAAAATTTTTTTTTTTTTTTTCTGTCTTGAAATTGACCGAAACGCAGAAAACAAAAAATTCGGATTTTGGTCCATAATTTTCTAAGTCCCACCTGGACCCCAAATTTTCAGGGGAAAAAATTTCATTTTTTTTTTGTCTTAAAATTGACCGAAACGCAGAAAAAAACAAAAAAAAATTTTCGGATTTTGGTCCAAAATTTCGAAATCCGCAACGGGGCCCCAAATTTTCAGCCTAAATATGAACCCAGGGATTTGGCTTCAACAAAATTGAATCTCACCCCCCCCCCCCCCCCAAGGATGCTGCATACCAAATATCAAAACATTCTTATTGCTAGATCTGAAGAAGAAGATGTTTAAAAAATACTCCTCATACTGCACTAATTTAAATAGTTGGGCTCCCATAGAGAGCCCAAATATCGACCCAGGCAATTGATTTCAATAAACATGTGAAACAATCTTCCAAAGATGTCATTTGTGAAAATTGAAAGCTTTTGGAGCAGTGGTTTCGGAGAAAAGTAGTCTTATGTTTTTCCCATTACCCACAGTGTTAAAAAATGCTGACTCAGCACTTTTTCAAAAGTCCCCAAAAAGTACCCCATGATAAAACCGATGGCAATTTTTTTTGATCATTCCATTCTGTTGGTCCTAAGGAAGCTTCACAACAAATAAGAATTCTCAGTGCCGTGTAGTTTTGGAGATATGGACGTTTTAATTTTTTTCTATTTTTAGCTCCTGTGGTTCCCACGGGGCAATGGGGAAAAAAATTCTGCATAAATTAGGTACTTATGACCCAATAAGCACTCATGTAAAATTTGGTTCAAATCGGCCTCGCGGATTGGAAAATAGAAATTTGGGGCGGGGCCAAAATTTTTGCCCCTCCTTTAACATCGTCAAATATAGCCCCTCCAACTTCTCTTGAACAAATTTGAGTCTACACCTCAAAAGGAAGCTGCATACCAAATATCAAGTCTCTGCTATTGCTGGTTCTTGAGAAGAAGATTTTTTAAGAATTGGAGCATTTTTGCCCCATCACTCTACTCAATGTGAGCCGAAACCTAATTTGACAAGAAATCAAAATGCACTTAATAACCCCTACTCACATGAAATTTCATTAATATGCGGCCAGTGGTTTGGGAGAAAAAGCCCAAACACCACCTTCACGACGGACGCCGGACGACGGACGACGGACGAAAAGTGATCAGAATAGCTCACCCTGACTTTCAGTCAGGTGAGCTAACAACCTATCTTATGGGTGATTTCAATATTGATCTACTCAATTTTAATCAGCGTTCCAAAACTAATCAATACTTAGAATCGTTATTTACTGCTGGATTCCTCCCTATGATAATCAAACCGACAAGAGTTACTAGCCACTCGGCGACAATAATTGACCATATTTTCTGCAATAAAGCATGTCATAACACTACTGGAATAATCATTGCAGATGTTAGTGATCACTTTGCCACTTTCTGTATCGAAAATCTCCAAGCGACCCATCTTAAAAACATTACCTGTCCTCCTAAAAGAATTTTTAACACAAGGAATATGAATACATTCAAGCATCTGCTCTCTGAATCAGATTTCAGCAATGTATCGCAAGGGTCCAATTCCAATGAAGCTTATGAGAAATGTCTCGAAACCCTCAACACAGCGTTTGATCAAGCCTTTCCATTGACATCGTTAAAAATCCCCAACAAATACATAAAACGAGAACCTTGGATGACCTTCGGACTTCTCCAATCTTCAATAAATAAACAGAAATTACTTACTAAGAAATACAAATTCCCAACTGACGAGAATATTACTCGTTACAAAACTTATTGCCATGTTTTCAACCAACTTTTACGAAAACAAAAGAAAAACTATTATAGCCAATCCATATTAGAATACAAGGGAAACATCAAGAAAACTTGGCAAATTCTCCGCAAGGCAACTAATAAGTCAGACACCCCTCCTCTTCTACCATCACCATTCATTGATAATAACGTGGAGTTATCCAACCCCAAACAGATTGCTGAAAAATTCAATAACAATTTCATAAATATTGCTAAACGAGTAACCCAAAACATGGAAGGACCAACACACCACTTCTCTGTGTATCTTAAAAGTAGTGTTTCCAACTCATTTCATATACTACCTACATGTACCGATGAAGTGATATCCGTAGTTAGATACTTGCCTACTAAACCATCCATTGGCCTGGATAACATTTCTCCCAAACCACTTAAAGACATAATACATGAGATAGCCGTTCCCTTGAAACATATTTTTAACGCTTCGTTCTTAACAGGAGTTCTACCATCCAAAATGAAAATTGTTAAAGTAATACCAATTTTTAAAACTGGTGATAGGCAGTCCTTTGCAAATTACAGACCTATAAATATTCTCCCCTCTTTCTCTAAAATTCTGGAAAAGTTAATGCACAAAAGGTTAATGGACTTTTTAGACGCAAATGACATAATCTACAATTTCCAGTTTGGTTTCAGAAGGGGGTCATTCAACTTTTCACCCGATAATGCATCTTATCAATTACGTTTCAACAACGAACAACAAAGTAAGCAAGGACTACACTTTATCCATTTTCCTTGACTTCTCAAAAGCATTTGACACCATTGACCATGAAATACTCGTGCGTAAACTCGAACATTACGGAGTTAGGGGCATAGAAAACGCCTGTTGTCAAAACTATCTATCAGGAAGGTCTCAATTTGTTCAATTTACGAATGAATCCTCCAATCAGCAAAATGTTACGGCCGGTGTTCCCCGGGGTTCTGTACTCGGCCCGCTCTTATTTGTTCTATATATCAATGACTTATCCCAATCGACTGATATGAATGTTTTGTCCTTCGCGGATGATACAACTGCTAATACATCAGGAAATAATCTTAACTTATTGACTGAGAGGACAAACGTCGAATTAACGAAAATCAGTGACTGGTGTCTTGCTAACAAGCTTCCGTTGAATGCTAATAAAACCAATGCTTTACCCTTTCAAACGATAATTATAGTTATAGCCATGTACAGACACAAATACTAATAAAAAATAAAAACATCACAGTAGCAGGTAATAATCGCGAAATGAAATCAGTAAAATTTTTAGGTGTTAACATAGATGAAAATCTCAAATTTAACCACCACGCGGCCGCTGTTTGTATAAAATTGTCTAGATCTATTTATATCCTGAATAAAGTGAAAAAAAAATTTTGCCTGTTGACACTTTACGTGTACTTTATTTTACGTTGTTCCAAAGCCACTTAATTTGTGGAATCAATGTATGAGGTAATGCACCTGCAACAAAACAAATTATGAATTTGCAGAGAAAAACGCAGTGCGTATCATAGCAAATAAAAAATTTAACTCTCATACCGACCCTCTTTTTAAACATTTGAAAATTCTTAAATTCACTGATCTTTACAAATTATATTCACTACTATTCATCTACGAGTGGACTAAAAAACTCTCCCTGTCAGTTTTAATAATACATTCCAAGTGTACGAAACCCCCCTTAGGCATAAATACCAGACAGTGTGGGAATCTAACCACAGACAAACCCCGCACTCAGTTCTCAGCCGTTCTTCCCTACTTTTCTTTCCCGAAATTATGGAATGACTTAGATTCAAGATAAAAATTCCTCCCCAGCGTGTCATTTAAAAACACACTGACCAATCAGTTCCTAAATGCTTATAGTGACAACATAAATTGCTCAAATCCGAGATGTTCCGACTGCTCACATAACTACTTCGTCTATGGGGGTCTTACTTTTCCCGTCCCCAAATGTCTATGATTTTTGCAACTGTACATATCCTAATAATCCGTCCTACTAAAATGGAGGAATATCGTAATTTTTTTTTTCACTTTGGAAACAAAGTTGATCACAAGGTCAGAATAACAACTAATCTATCAGTGGAGTTAAATTTCAAAATAAACCAACACTGTTCTGAACTATTCATATTAACCATCTATTGTCCAGAACTACCTTTCTTCTAAAAAAAAATTGTCATTCGCCGTATTTGACATTTATTTTTTGTTTAATTTTGTTTTATATGCCATGTTTTTTTTTTTTTTTGTTTTTTTCTATTTTTTTTTCGAAGGGATGACAGGAAGACAGTCGCAAGACTATGTCATTCCCCACGGTATACATCTACTCATTTATCAAATCTTGTAACATTATTTTTCTCTTAAAACGTACTGTATTTGTATTCTGTGAAATAAAGTGAATTGAATTGAATTGAATTAGTAAATAAACCCCTCATGTATCCACCGACGGCACTGGATAAATAATCAATAAACCAGATAAACTCCTTCCATCTCAGTTCAAATAGTAAATTGTTTGTAATTTAAACAACATTTCATCCGGAACACCGTCTGTTGCAGGAGTGAAAATCCAGAAAAATGAAGCGGCTTGTCACTCAGTTGGTGAAGAAATTACAAAACGGCGACGTAATTTCAAATACTTCGCGTGGTGACGACATACGGTAACATTTGCGACTTGAACCGTAAACATAGAATATACTAAACGAGATCTCGTCCAATCAGAGGAGGAGGATTTTAGTCATATAATACAACTGATACAGCGATGACCACACTAAAAAGCTACAATGCATCATGTTGTATTCCGATGAGCTAAAAATATAAAGTAGTATTTCTGATTCAATGCAATTGAGAGGCTGGCCCTTTTAAATGGCATTTATGAGTACAATTAAACCATGATGTCTTCCAGAAACAATTGTGTTCTGATCACACTCCTGGAGTCATATCGGTGTGTTGTTAAGGTGGAGTCATTTTCATCACAATGGTTCTTGAACTCATTCAATGCTGTCATAGGAAACATTATTAACTGAAATGATCCACCATATCTTTTAGACAAAACCTGGGCACACACCAGCATGGGGGATTTTGTTTACGTTAGCTTCATTAACATATTTTCAAATTTTTCACTTTTTATTTCTTGGTGGGACAATATTTCAAATTTTCATCCCATATTTAAAATATCATAAGTTGTTGATATTGGTTTTGTCAAGGTAGGATCTCACCACGACTAGAATAAGTACCTCGAAAAAACTTTTAAAAGTGAATTTATCAAGCAATTAGTTTGTTAAAAATAAAACTGTTGCTCTCAGCATATGCTTTGGATGCTATAGAATGCAGATGAACCGACAAACAAACCAGAATTAATAACCCATTTCCCAATGTGCTATTTGGTAATTTCCTTTGTAATGTTTCTGTATTCCTCTTAACTCCTACCACATCACGCCATACAATGTCATTTCAGAGGATACATTTATTTGAGACGAGGACGATGTGTTTGAGATGGGGGTGGGATCCAGTTTCGCTGCCTCTGACCTCTGCATGCAATGAACTTACGTTTCGGAGCGACATAATACATGCCTATATACATGTCAGTTGGCTCAAAGGGAGCCACATATTTTCATGTGATGAGGTGATAATATACTAGATGGACAGAACAAAAAAAAAATGGGCCCACCGACAAACACGCAGTGGTGGACAGTAAAAACGTACTAGTTGGCCTTCCAGTAAAACCGCACTAGTTGACCTTCTTAAGGACGAACAATAATTTACCGGTTTAGTTACAGTCAAACAATGTCGAAGGAGAAAAACATACTAACCGTTATTGTTTGAATGAAAGCGGCCATATCTTCAGGCATAAATCTGTTCAGCTGGAAAGAAATTAAACGTTGCTTTAGTAACACAAGATTCTTTGTTGTTTCTAAATAACGAAACGTCAAAAAAGCATTGCAACCATTCTATGTACGAGTTGTGAACGACTCCGTGTTGTGCTGGTTTGTAGTGGACCAGTTAGCATGTTCCAGCACTCGGGCACAGATATCGTTTGAAAGGCAATTGAGCCATCGCTAGAGATGGAATGTTTTGAATTTTTGACTTGGTTTCGGTTTCCGTTTGATTCAATTAAAAAACGCGGTTTCGCTTCGGTTTCTCACTACAATACAATACATTAGGCGGATTAATAGTACTAGGGGCTAACAGTACAAACAGGAGGACAGATCATACATCCCATACTATCATTCTACACAACTAAGCTTTTCTTCGCAATATCGCCAAGTCTACTATTACGCACAACTTATAACACCTTAACGGTGGAATGGAGCATTGGATACGTAAATAGAACTACGGTTTAATAGTAGAGCAAAAGGGGTACACAAAGGGCATCCTACGCTACTGTACAGTACAACCATTTATGCGCCGCAGCACTGCACGACCTAGTATTCTTCGCAACCCATAGCAAACGCACGATGTAATACAACATTTAGCAGATTACTAAGACCAGGTTTGAATACCAGATCAACGTGTCAACACCCGAACTAGGTTTCTTCAGGAGTGGAATAACATGGACGTGCTTAAACGCTGTTTGTACAATGCCAAGGGCTAGAGATAAACTGAAAATATTAGTTGTTATGGGAAGAAGCTGGTCTAAAACGGTTCTGGTCTCTATGTGTATGCCCGGATTCTGCAGTTTACTTCGGATTTTCAAAATTGTATCTGTAAAACTGTCAGAGAATCTACGTACAAGCTCTGAAGGATGAGTGTACCCCAGAAGCCCCATCCTTACCGTTTACATTAAGTAGATTACTGACAATTGTGAAGATCTGTTTAGAATTATTTTCACATGAGGTAATGCTGTTGTCTGCCCTGTCTATGTTAGCTGACTCAATAGACGAATCTAACTTGTGTCGAAGTGTTATAGTATACATATCCTTATGGACACGAAGACATGACATTACAGAACAACGCTCTGCTTTCCTGCACATTTGTTTTTATTTTTCTCATCTCATCGCTGTACCCTCCGATGTTATGGTGAGCGATAACAATTTTTGTTTGGATTGGAGCATAAATGTCCATACCTTGGTCATGGTCTCAAAAAGTGTATCCAAATGTCAGCTTCATTTTCAATGAATTTTGTTAGTTCGTTAATTGAAAGTACGTTTTCAATGTCATTGTTTCCGGTTTGTCCAGCTTTGACAGTATTTTGAACCGCACTCGGCTTAACAATGGAGACTTTGCATAAAATCAAAGAGTGATCATAGATGTGATTATTTATTATGTTGCTTACAGATATTATATTATCATTTTATTTGGATATAATCAGGTCAAATGTGTGCCCAGATCGATGGGTTGGGTCACGGATTTGCTGATGTAAATTAACAGAGGAAATGTGTCTCAGGAATAGGTAAGCATTTTATCGTTAGGATCATCAACGTGAATTTTAAAATCACCGAGTATTATAAGACTCCCGAATTTTTTTTCGGGTGGATAAAAAATGGAAAACACAAACTAAAAACTAAAGTGTTAAAACTGACACTTTCAAGGTGTTAAACCCATTCTAACTCATAGGGTTTGATTTTAACACACAAAGTGCAATGCTTTAAGCACTTAGACATTACAATCGTCAGACATCTGAAACTTTAATGGATGGCACTTCCCATGTGTCTAGCATTGGTGGTTCTTCCAGAATCGTCCATAATTTGATTTGCGCTTGGTGGGTACATAATTAAAAGGACACAACGCAGATGGCGCGGATCAGGCTCGAGAGTTCGAGCCTGATCCGCGTCATCTGCGTTGTTTCCTTTTAAGTGTCGCGACATTACACTTGCCAAGTGGTATTATTGTAACACCTGTCAAGTTCTGGGATATCTACACTTGAACAAAGTGCTAGTACAGCTCTTAGTAAGTGTTAAATACAGCTCTTCAAGTGTAGTTTTTAACACTTTAGTTTTTAGCGTGCATGTAGAGCAATTTATGTGTGCTGTTAGCAAGCGCAGGCACAGAGTTGGTTGGTAGTTAGTTCAAAGGGCCACAACGGATCTACAAGGAGTATATACCACCTTTACGAGTCTACCATATCAGCCCAGAAGGAGAAGCCTGACATGCCCTGACCCAAGCAACGTCACCACGTCATAATCAACATCAACCATTTCATGGGGAAATTAAGTTTTCACGAAAACTCAACCTCCACAGCAATATTCCGTCACATACCCATACTATATATCCACAACCATGCCCATGTATACATATATACCTTACTATACTATTGTATGCAAGCAGTACGTATAACACTTTCCGGATGCGGTTCTGAAAGGAGGTGAGGTTTTACATCGGTAACAGTTGCTCCACAAAGCTCCGGTCTCTGTGAGAATGTAACACTGCTTGCACCGGCAAAGCTCTAGATAATAAGAGTAGAATCGTTATCGTTTTTGCTGTACTTATAGTGTGAAGTTCAATTGTTTCGAATGCATAACAATTGTGGAAAGCAGGTAGAGATAAAGGTAGGACAGTAGGGACACACTGGCACCTATTTCCCACAGTTGACTCAGGACGCAGTTTATTATTACCCATTTGACCTTGGTCTCCTCCGTTCGGCATTAAATTCTGCTCATATATATGGAAGATTGTATAGTCGGGATTGGTAATCAAAGGGAACACATCTGACTTTGATGATTACAATGTGTCAACAAGTCCTGACACAACGCAAACCTACCTCTAACCGCAGTACCCTGGTTACATGAAATTCATGAACACCACCATATGGCGTGTGTAGTAACGAATAATGCACACCACCAAAAGTCCCAAAATGCAGTGTAGTTGCTGGGAAGCACAGGCGTCCCTAAGACTTGACTGCCGACCCACAATGTGTTATTTACTCAGTGCATACCGTGCCATAAAGTTGTGATGATGGGCCCCTAAGATGCGCAATGTATCATAACAAGAGTCCGCAAAGTGTGGTATATACCACCTATGGCGTCATAACGCCGTGGTGGCCATATTGAAGTGGGAAGCTGGGCCAAAATCGAAAGCAAGCATCGTCTAGCCATCAACAAGTAAACCCTAAAATTATGATTTGATCAAATGAGTGGTACTTTAGTTATTGGAACGAAACCAAAAGTTAACTGACGGACGGACGGACGGACGGACATAATGAAAACATAATGCCTCCGAGAAGGTCGGGGGCAAGAAAAAACAAATTTTCAAATTTCCCCGCTTTCGCTATTTATAACGCCTCATTGGGGGGTTGATAGCAACTGAAGTGTTCAGTTTCATGAACGAAGTGACTGATTTCAGTTTTGTTAACCCTAACGAACCTGGGCTTGTCCTGAATTCCCAGTGGACTACGGCCTGTACATGTCCTGTTGCTTAGCAGCCAAGACCTGACTGGTAATCACTGCCCAGCAGGACATCAGCAGGACATCCTGAACAAGGTATGTTCCAACGTATTTTGTATTTTCTAAAGCTAGGCGATTTTATTTTTATCTCTCGCGAAACAAAGTTTGCGGGCGATATAGCGATGGGCTCAACCAATTTCCAGATGTCCATGGAACTTCACATCCATACATCCTGCGATAGTCATTCGTTGACCTATCATTCTAGCCACGCGTGACTATGTTTGCTGAAGTTAACATTAATTATTTAGAAGTGATCCCTGCAGTTAAAAATCTAAAACATTTGCTTTTATTGCATCCTTCTCGGAAAGCTATTTAGTTGGGGGATACCAGTGCGGTGTACCTGTTCAGATATGGTCTCCATTCGGTTTAAGGATAATAGTCGACTTCAGGTTAAGTTTTTCTATCTTTCGGGAACAAAGAGTAAACAACACGTAAGGGTCCTTAACTTGTAAAAAAAAACACTCAAGTTTATACGACCTGGAAGCATCCCCTTTAGGTTCAGCCTAATTTCCCATTCATCATTCTTTGAGGTTCTAGAGGGTCAGTGCCTAAATCTATTGAGTCAGAGAAAGCATAAATTAAGGTAACAAGTGAATGATGTTCATCTAATCTGCGTTGTGTTATCACGTCACATTCGCTCCCTCTATTATGGACCAATAATTGAGAAAACAGGGTATTCGCACCTTTGCGGATAGAATAAGTGAGAGTCCAGTTCCCTCCCAGTTTGAAAGTGTGATCAGTTTATGCACAAACACAGTGTTCGCTGGGTCAAGCGTTTAGTTCTTTTTTTTTGTTTTTTTTTTTTTGTTTTTTGTTTTTTTTTTTGTTTTTTTTTGTTTTTTTTGGGGGGGGGGGGGGGGTGCCGCAAAACCGAAATCGAATCGGAAAACATATATATATTAAAAAAAAAACGCCCGGCTCTGTTTTTTTCCTGATGTGAATTCCCTTTTGGAACTATCGCAAACACAACCAAGTTAGCAAGCCAGAAAATAAGCAGATTGTCATCTGCAAAATGAGGTCCCCAGAGGGTGAATTTAGTGATGCTACCCTGCACAGCAGGGTAGCATCACTAAATTTACCCTCTCTGAACCTCAATCTGAATCAGGGTCTCAAAACTAAACAGAGAGAGGTGCCCAGCGGAAAATTTGGCCCACTGTATGGGATAGCATCATCAAATTGACCGTCTGGGGACCTCGTTCTGCAAATGTCAGATTGCTTATTTTCAGGCCTGCAAGTTTGATAGCGAATACGGAACCAATACCGCTGTATACCCCCTAAAATACCAAAACCGACACCGAACTCTAAATTCTAATAGCGCCCAAATCTACTGCAGACTTTCATCGCTACGGTCGTCAGCGTGGTCAGTTCGGGCATCAAAGGAAGTACTAGCAAGGGCGCACCGATATCTAAACTCGCATCCAGACGAGAATGCCCCCACTGAAAATAATATTTCGGATTGTAACCTCACCACCCCCCCCCCCCTCCACCCATCTCCACAATTATTATTTGTCATTACACCATCGATTTACACCCTTGTTAGATAAAAGATCGAATTTTTTCCGACACGTGCCCGATCTAACCTGGTTTGTTGAAGATGAAATTTGCATTCCTGCGAGAGATAATTCAGGCTAATTGCTGTGCTAATTATCATATATATTTTCGTGCTGAATTAAATCGTCAATCAGATGTCCTTGATCATCATGTTTTTGCTTTCGGGTAAGGATAATGGGTAACAACTGACGATATTTACAGAAGTGCATGGATATAGCTCTAAATTTTGAACAAATATTGGAAAATGATCCTTGAAACTAACATATGCAGTGAACGTCCATGGACCGGACACACTCAAGCTGGTCCAGTTAGGATAAAATACTGCAATAGTGCAAATCAATTGCCCTACTACGCCGTATCCAGCATTTTTTTTTCTTGGTAGCATCAACAAAGTGTTTCCGGTTAGGTCCGAATCCTTATTTCGAAGTGAGGCGTGCAGATATAAGAAGGACATCAATGAAGCGAAAACAATAGACTACCTTTCCACAACCAGAGAGAAGACATGGAAGCTGTTCGATGTCTACGAGGTCCGAATATGGGGGCCCTTTCCCAACGGTATTTTGGTATGTTTTTTGCCAATTCAAACCAAACATTTCCCAATCTTCAGTCCTCATTTAAATAAAAAATTAATTCTTTGTTAAATCTTAAAGTCCTTATTTTGATTTTAATCGCTTTCACTGCAACAGGCAGTTTTTAAATACATTTGCAGGTTACAACCCAAGACCCTTGTTAGTTGTTATATGCAAGTCTTGACTGTCTATATAGACCTCCCAGATACAACTGCAAAGCCACAGAATGTGGACTGTCAAAGCGTAGAAATGCAAAAATATCTTCATCAATTAAACCTGCAACTGTGCGCAGCAACAGTGAATATAAACCCCTTGCTCATTTTTCCAAAAATTCTGACAAGAAAAATGTATTATTGTTTTGAGAAAGCGAGGGAATCTAAGGAATTGGGGGAAAGTGGGATATTCCGGTGTTCTGCCGAGCGATTCAGGTGCTCTACAAAGTGTATCTTGGAAATTCCGGCGCTCTCCCAAAGGAAAAAAAAACGGATATTTGAACGAAACGAGCAAATGTGCGGCGCAATCCTCATCTAATTTATTTGTTTTTATAAAGCAATTTGTTTGGCGACATTGCTGAAGACCTGCAATTCTGTTTTCAAGCAGACACATATCTTTGAAAGGCATTATCTTGATTTAAAGAGCAGGGATAAAATTTAAATTTGACTTTGGTTGAAGATGTCAGTATTTTCTTGAATGTTTAAGTAATGGGTAAAAGACGAGTCTGAGTTGAATGGATTGCAGAAGCCATTCCGTCGAGGGACGAAATGCCCAGGACGGGAGAGCTTCTCTGAGCGATTCAAAGAAAGTAGTATACCAGGTGGTTTGGAACCCCCATTTGCATGTTCTCATTGCATGTTTTCAAATTGGTGTGCATGTCCGAAACTGACATTATGTGAAGTCATGCATTATGGGTGTGGCGCGCGAGCAGCCATCTTATCACGCCATTATTATTGCGATATGTGGTATGCGCACACGGGATTCTGGGGTGTTTAATTCTCCCGAAATCTCTGAAGTTTTTTTTTTTTTTGTCCCGAACCATGCGGGTCGACATTTTGTTTTTAGGAAACGCTTTTTGCACTCGTCCAACAAGGCAGGGGTAGTTATGGCTGTAACAGAACTCTCCCCTGCTCCGAGGGAATTTTTGGCTCCAATTTTCCTCCATGTTCCATCGAATTACCCAATACAACCCTAAAATTTGGTAAAATCGCCGATTTAGGGCCGTAAAGCCATAGATTCGTCCCTGTGTGTGGCTATGAAACAAACTAGTACCCCTCCCGCTAACTGGTTATCCCATAAGGCTTTTCACGAGGCCTTGATTACCAAACAAATCATGAGAATTTCCAAACATTGTCACGGGAATGCCCATAACCGCAGGGATTTGGCATCTCAACTATATAATTCTTATGTCTTTCCCGCAAATATCAGTTATAGTAATCAACTTCATCAGCAAATGGACACATACTACCTGAAGTAATAGCTGCACTACCCCTGCCCCTACGTGGAAGGGTCTAGCTAGCATAAACTTCCTTCAAACGCACACTTGACGAGATGGCATGTTCGAAGGTGACACCATGGATATTGGTGTGCTATTGGTTTAACGTATATGCTAATTTTTATCTGCGTTACGGCGTAGAATTGCATCAGTTCCCAGCTTTTGAAGATAAGCTACAAAATGATATATCATAGAATGCATATTCACGACTAACTGCATATTAGTATTTTCTTGAGTGTGATATCAAATCAGGTTATGGCTACAGCAGCTATGACTAGATTTCATGCCAAACTCAACAAAATGTGAAGCAAGTGTGTGTATGTGTGTGGAGGGGGGGGGGGGGGGTCAACTTACTTCGTGAACCGCCCCAGCAATAGTCAGAACCTTTTCTTCAACATTTCTTTTGATTTCACGAATTTTGGATTGTCATGAATTTATTTCGCGAGTATCAAGGTAGGTTACGGAGATACGGGACACGGGGATTTTAAGCTATGCCAAGGTTATTGAATGAATTGACATGACCACAGCGGTGGTTCGAAATTGTGTAGCGACAAGGCAAAGTCAAGTGGGTGCATGGTTAAAGAGACGAGGGTAATTTGAAATTACTTATCTATCCTGTACAAATTTTCGCACTTGTTTTGTGTCATAAATTATTTGATAATTAATGCAAAAAACACATGTCCAAACTGGTATAGAAAAGATCGGTAATAGCAAGTAAATAGCACATACATCCGAAATAAGTAGAAATGTAAGAGATTTTGTAATTATTTTGAACGGATTTCACTGAAAATATGAGACGAATGCTACATTCACTCAATTCTGTAACTGCAAGTATACAATATTCAAATCATGGGTCCCCCTAAGAATCGGCATTTTCCTTGGGAAGCCAAAGCGTATTGGGCTTACGAACCTCAAAATGGTATAGTAAGCAATGTGTTTTGATGATTTCCGAAGCTTTCGTGGGTGAAAAAATACAATGGCCTAGTTTTTCGGAGAGCAATGCGCACTCGAGAGAGAATCGGGTCCACTCGAAAGAGCACCGAAATAAAATCACAAAATGCCCAATTCTGTGCAATTCTGCCTGTTGTTTTTCGTGTTATCAACACATATTTGTGCTACTTAATAACAGCGATGAGATCGAAATCAGAAAAATAAAATGCTAACGCAATCATCAGTTTTCTTCACTTTCTTACCGGGAAAAAAAATTCCATGAGAGAACCGGAAACTGTTTACAAAATTACCACCAGAACTCTGTGGAGCTCAAACGATTGAAGGGTTTTCTTGATCGATTAATCACATTGATTAACCTTGGTTAACCGATTAATCACTTGCCCTTATAGGCAGCTGAATAACTGCCGTACCCTTGATGATTTATAGTATAAACCCTTTACCAAACGTAAAAAACAAAATCGGCCAGCTCTACATACAAAAATCTCCATTCAGATTTTATTATGTTTTCAATGTTTGTCTCAAAAACATAGCTTGTGATCCCCTCACTGGATCGAGCTCGTTGAGCTCGTTCCAGTGAGGATTCATAAGCTATGTTTTTGAGACAAAAACTGATTTTTTTTAGTAATTCAAGAACCTATATTGCAAGTGTCGTTTGCTATCCGCATGGCGGCATTTGGGCAAAGGTTAACTCAAGAAATGACCAGTTCCAGCTACTGATACATAAAGATCATGCAAGTGAACAAGTATGTCAGCACTTAACTTGTATGCTTTACTCTGTCTCATATAACTGATGTGAGTCAGTGTGACCATGTTTGCCTGTTTTGGAGCAAATTTGTACCTTTGTTAACCTAGAAAATACAGTAATTCAAAAGTAACGGCTAATCGATCAATTAATTTTCTAATCGATCAAGACCTTGCTCATAGATTGATCGATTAATCGGTTAACCGTTTCAGCTCTGGAACTCGGGAGAGCAGGCACAATTCCTCCACAGTGGTTCTGTCTATCTCACAGTGGAATGTGAGCATTCTGTGTCTCTTGCACATTTTGAACTGTAACGTATCGCTAGCTATTCTTCCATAATTGCCGTTAGCAGTTTGTGTTGGGTATTGATATTGGAGATAGGCGTCACTGGAATTTGGAGTTCGGTATCGGTTTCGGTATTTTTAAGGGGGTATACCGCTGTTCGATATTCGGTATCTGACTTGACAGAGATTTGCTGATAGTGCCAAAGGGTAATTCACATCAGGAAAATACAGAATAACGTGTCCTTGTATCATTCTACCACAGCTCCACAAATGTCACTGCTAGTTAGCTCAACACTGGCATTCTTTTACGAACACAAGTCAAATCTACAGTACCTTTGTGTCTTCTAAACACACCTTGACCTTTAAAGGCCTATTTGAATCGTTTGCATTTTCAGAACATGTGCCCTGGCCATGAGGTACTGGTGACAATAGACCAGTCACCTGGGCAGTGATATCTAGCCAAGTTCAGAAATTACTGTTAAGCGGCTGGACACGTGCAGGCTGTAGTGTAGTTGGAATTAAAATAAAATTGCATAGGCCACACAGGGTTAACAAAACTGACTATAAAATGAGTCACTTCTTTCCTGAAAATGAACAAGGCCTTATAAATAGTGAATGTAGAAAAATTTGAAAATTCAGACGATTACGGTGTTCGATGATTGGTTCAGTTCGGATTTTCGGTATCCCCATGGAATCGGTATCGGTTTGGTTTTTCGGTATGTTGTCCATCTCTAACTGGTATCGTTTTGATACCTAATCTCACCCGTTACCGGTGTAAATCGCCTACGAAATGAAGATAGCGACAACGAGTCTGATATGTCAATATCGCGTAGCTTAACCCACCCGCCCCCCCCCCCCCCCCCTCACACACACACACCTTTATTGTGCAGTTTCTATGATAATTTGTCAATTTTCCCATATTTTCCCTTATAAAAATAATCAATATCAGACCGTTAGATCAGTCTATTTTGGGCACAACGGCAAATATGGATGTGGCCTGCATGGTTGGCAAAAAAGCACTGGTATTTTCTTCTTCTTGGTGCCTGTTTTAGGTTCCCGTCTTAAAATGATAGTTTACAACCCCTTGTTATAGGTCTTTACCTTTATCACTGGTTCCCACCACCCTTTGACGTAAGTTTACTCGACTTACTCGAGAAGGCTTCGTAGTTTCAAGGTGTCGAACCAAAGGCCTATTTGAATGTAAGCTAAATTTACTCATGGCGTTTACTGAGAACTGCCACAAACATGAATACAACTGATCGCAAGCTTTGAGTACATGATTATATCGAATTCGCTACAAAAAAGCAATCGCCGTCGACAGTGTCGTAAAGTTATTTATGTGTTGCATTGTTTGATTCAGGAAAACCTTGTCAAACTATATGTTGCCGAAACACTGCAAAACTTTGGAAAAAGTTTCAAACTCCTCATAATTTAGAGCAATTATCTTATTTGGGCACAGCGTTTACCGTCGTGAGTTGGGAAAAATTTAAAGGCCTGATCAATATACGACGTATTTGTGTATTAGGGTTTAATGACACCCCATTTTGGACAGTTTCACGGGTGGAGGGAACCGGAATACCCGAAGATTTATCAAGCAGCGGTGGCCAGAGGGTAGAGCAGCGGCCAGCGAGTGACTGTCGGAGTCCCCAACGTGCTAACTACGCGCAATTAAGGTTAGCATTGGTTGGTGGCAAGTGCACCATCGACGTTCAGTTCGTCTTACTACACACGACACCACGGTACCCTCACATGGGCAATCGGGATGACGATCCTCGCCCAAAGGCAAACGCAGTTACCGCTGGTCAGGATCGGACCGTGAACCTTTCAGGCCTGACATTTTCAGGAGAGCGATTTATTCGCTCGACTACTGCTCGCTTTAAAAAAACAAGGAGGGCGACAAATAGCTCTCCTAGCCTTTGAAAATAATGTTTACCACAGGGCTTCATATCTCTGCTATGTTAGTGGTCTCTGCAATATGGCCACACTGCCCCCACCCCCCCCCCCCACACACCCCCGGGCCTTACCAGGGCCTGGAGGTGTGGGAGGAGCCGTGTAGACGTCTCATAGGAACTACCTGGTTAGAAGCACCAAATAAAATGTACAAAGCCCACTAGGCAAAATTCATTAATAGCACAACTTCATTTTGCCACTTTCAGCTTTTGTAAGCTTGAGGATAGCTAATCGCTCTCCTAGGCCATGTGAGGAGAGCGATTTTTTTAGCCCTCCTGCATTTTAAAGAATGCCAGCCTGGCCTTTCAGTCTGAAGTCCAATGCCTTTTCCATAGACCATTTTTACATAGCGCCAAATTACACCCGGGACTCAATTTGCACCCCCCTTCTCCCCCCCCCCCCCCCCCCCATAAATCGGCTTTATTTATCAACATTGCACACGCGTGTACTGAGCTGCTGATCGGCACTGATGGCTTCATTTTTCGTCTCCGTTTTATCAATTAAAATTTGACAATTTTCCTAATCCGCTTTTGTTCTCATACCCGAAGAGAACAATGGTTGGGTGTTAGAAATGTGTGATTTTGCGATGTTATTTCCATACTTCTAATCTTCGTGTTAAGAACGGCAGGCAAGCACACAGTCGAATTTTGATTCAAAATAACGACAGCAATGACAAAGATTACTTATAAAGTGGAAAGAAACGATATCAATGCAGCTTTCAAAACAGTACAGCAGACGTGGGTGCTATTTTTAGTAACAAATCTGAATGGAAAGTAACCGAATATTTAATTATTTATTAATTTAATGGTGCTTAAGGTCATATATTTCTGCACAATGGCTAACCACTACCCGTAACCGTGACAGTTTTACGGGTGTAGGAAGCCGGAGTACCCGGAGAGAACCACCGAACAACGGCGAGAAACTGTCAGCTCCCCGCCATACCAACTTCACACAAGCAGGGTTAGCATTGGTTGAAGACAGGTGCACCATCGAAAGTAAGCGAATAATAACCACTACTTACTTTCGATCCCATTTATCGATTCGTTATGTTTTGTGTCACGTTGTCAATGTCATTGAATGCTATTACGGTGTACTCTTCACACAAAAGAATTATGCATTAGGAATTAAAAAGGGTAACGTTTGCTTACCTTTAAATCCGAATATTATGTTTTCTGGGAGCGAGAATGGCTGAACATCGAAGGCCATAAATGGCGATTAGCGTGTTTGACTGATAACACAATCTGAGGAAAGATGAAAATTGAGTGCTACTTGGAAAAACCCAAAGTTTGTTTCCTGATTGCCGACGTGGTTTAAAATAGAAATGGGAAAATCCAGTCAATTCCTCACCAATCACTCCACTCAACCTGGCAAACGAACATTAATCATGATTGACCAGCGCAAGAGGCGTCAGTGCGAAATATTTCCGTCTCACGCGAATAGCGATAGAGAAAAGGCTTTCACACGAACATACTATCGTGAAACCGATAGTGAATCCTTTCATATACACAGACAGGACAAATCCTTGGATTAATAATATCTCCCTCAAACTTATCAATACGTTGAAAATACTTCAGGAACAACAATGCTATTTTCTACACTCGTCAAATGACAGTCATGAAACATGTACACTTCGTTCCACACCCAGTCATATAAATCTTGCAACACATCCGGGACTCTTGAATAACAAACAACCCGTAAAAATAAATCCTCGCCAATTCAGGCCAATTTTTATCCAAAATGTTCAACTACCGAGACTTCCACGAAAAGAATTCTAGAACGGCGTTTCAATTGCCATACAATTCAAACACGGCTCGAATCTCAATAAGGCTGAGCCGTTGCAATTGTTCGGTTTACAGTATATTCTTTAATATGTAATGCAGTGGCGTGGGGGATGGGCCCGCAGGCCCCGCATTGCAGGGGGGGGGGGGCCCGGCTAGAAGAGGGCCCCCGTCTTGAAGGACGTCCCTACGCTGGAAGAAAGAGGGAAAGGGAGAGAGGAGAAAGGGAGACTAAATACACATAATTTCAAACTCTCACTTCCATACGACGAACTCTTTGTAGTCTATGTATTATTCTTTAACCCTTTACCTAACGTAACGACCAAAACCGCCCAGCGCTATTCTCAAAAATCGCCAATTAATTTTCATTATTTTTTTCATTTTTTTGTCTCAAAAACATTGTTTATGACCCCTTGTTGGAACGAGCTCATCGAGCTCGTTCCAACGAGGGGTCATAATCTATGTTTTTGAGACAAACAATGAAAAAAATGAGTTATTCAAGAATTATTTTTTCGAGTGTCGTCTGCTTTTCAGGTTAGGTAAAGGGTTAAGTGAACGCTACATCATTGTAACTGACGGGGGTGAGAAATGAACAATATACATACATGGTGCCTGTCAAGTCACACATGTTGGGCGTGCATGTGTGTATCGTTGGATGGTGGGGTGAAACTTAAAATATGTAATGAAAAAATCTACAGAGTCGTACTTTTAGAATCGATCCTATAGGCTATATCTTCATTTAATTTACGGCGTATGTACAACGTGAAATCCTGTATGGTGTGCACGGTAACAACACTAAATTTGCTCCCGTTTTAAAGGCAACCACCATTATGAAAGGGCCCCCGTCTCTATCTCGCGGGAGGCCACAAGATTTTCCTCTACGCCACTGATGTAATGATATACACATAGCCGTAACTTGCCTAAAATAATGGAGGGGCGGGACAACCTCTTACTCAACAACATGAAATTGCTCGACAGACATCAATATTATAGCGTGCAATTCTGGTCATCTTATTAATGAAGCTTCGGAACAGGCATTTTCATAAATGCTTTAAAGAAAGGCATTGTTTTATGTATGCACGTCAACACGGAATTCAAACTTTGCCCCACAGGTCATTATATATTCCCCAGGGTTGCTCGCCCTTCAGTCGAACAATCTTGAAAAATTACAGAACACACTGTGGGGTCGAGTGTGAACTAGTCAACATGGTGTGACCATAGTGATCGCATTTTGATGTCCTCTATTTACCCAAGTTCCCAAATCCCCCCAATACCCTAATATAGGTGACTTATTTTAAGCACAGTGTGGAAAGCATAGGTGGACTAATAGGGAGATATGTCATGCATCGTAAATCAAGTTTAACGCAACAGTTGAATGTATCATCATGCATGGCAGCATGTAGCATTTACCCAACAGGGCACGCGCAATTTTGAAAGAAAATCGATTGCTGAGATAAACAATAATTTGCGTTGGGCAATCGCACGTCAGTTATAGCAATAAGAATAACACTTTGGCCGGCCGCTGATTTGTCGCGGTTCTCGGATGAGAAGGCCTTGGTTACCCCTGTACTCCCAACTGCCTCCTATTCCCACGCTTCTTCTCTCCTCCCAACGCTCAGAGACGAACTGCTTGATGGCATCCCTAGCCCCATTCTTCCCAGTCTCTTCGATTAGCATATTAGCCCTCTCCTTTGAGTCCACCACTTACCACAGGTACTTCATTCTCCCATCCCACTTCCCCATTATACTCCCAGTGAATCTTATTCTTTCCTACTGGTATTTTGGGCATTCTAGAAGAATGTGTTCCAGGGTCTCCACCACGCCCAGATTACACATTTGTCACTCATTTTCACTGTTTTCCCACTTTTCCCCTCAGCTTCAGGGACCGCGACCTCAGCTTGAACAACAGTGATCCCCCAAAGGTGCTATCAAGGTACTCTTCAAAACCAGGCTTCTCTTTATCACGCATGCCACACAAAGACATCTTTGATTTGACCCCCTCTCGCCAATTACGGTTACAATCCTCCATAACCCTTTCTCTGACGATTTTTTACCCTGGTTTTCCCGAACGTCAAGGTCCGAGGTCTCCAATGAGTAGTTCTCTACTAGCTCCCTCAACTGGACTGTCTTGATATTTGAGTCGAAAATTCTCAGGAACAATTCTTTACACCATCGGCTGTCGGGGAGATTTACCAAATAATTAAGATAACCGAGTTTCAATAGGTCTATCCTGTCCTTGATCCTCATCCACCCAAGCTCACCCCTGGTTGCTTCTAGCGCTTCGGCATTACTCGACCCTGTTATCCATCGGCCTGCATCGTTCTGCAGGATTTCCAAGCTCTTAACAGCCGTCTGGTTTAGGGGTACAATTTCCGTACCGTATGTAACCCTTGGCAGACCCACCATTTCCCAAATGGTTTTCCCCACGGAAACCTTATTGAAACTGTTTCTCCCTATAAGTTTCATTTGGTTAAGGATTCGCTCCCCCTTCAGAATAAATTTATTTGTGTGGTTTCGGTAGATGCCTCTTCCTGTGATGTTAATATATATCCCCAGATACTCGGAGTCACCTGTCTTTCCTACACTAAGATGTTTGCTGCTATCTTCCGGAATGCAGAACTCCCCCCTCTCCACCTTGGAATGTGGTCCACTTTGCGGCCCAAAAATATAACTTTGCTCTTGCTTTCAATAAGTTCGATTCTCCATTTGCTTCCATATTTACCAACAATTCCCAGCATTTTCGCTAGCCCCTTTTCGCTTTCTGACACTAGCACCATGCCGTCTGCAAACAATAGCCCTGGGATCTTCAAGTCCCTAACTGCTCCCCCCTCGTCGCTATGCAGGAGCTCATCTCCTAAACCTTTGATGTACAATGCAAAAAGAATTGGCGAAAGGATACACCCCAGTTTTGGGCATATCTCAATAGGTACACGTTTTGCTGTAATGTTTCCCAGGCTACGTTAACTCCGTACATCTTTATATAAAGCTTTCATAATTCCACCAAACTCTCCTTCCAAGCCCAGAGCCGCCAGCTTGCGCCACATACCCTCCCTCCATACTCTATCGTATGCCTTTTTAACATCCAAAAAGGCCATAAACATCTTTTTCCTTTTTGCTTTCACGGATTCTATCATTTGGGATAACGAGAAAAGATGGTCAGTGACTCTCCTTCCCTTCCTGAAGCCATTCTGGATTTCTCCCAAAAACCCTTCTCTTCAAGCACCTCCTCTAATCTTCCATACAGGACTTTACAGAAAACTTTTTCAATGTTGTTACTGACAGAGATCCCTCGAGAGTTATCCAAAACGTCTTTTTCCCCTTTTTGTGGATTAATGTCACTTTGCTTTCTCTCCACTCTTTTGGGACCTCTTGTTTTGTTTTAAATTGAATAGGGCAGTTAGGCTTTCCACGAATTCCTCTCCACCTTTTTTGATAAACTCGTTAGGAATTTCATTCACCCCTTCCGCTTTTCCATCCCTTAATTTTGAGATCACCTTCTGTACCTCCTCCGTTTTGATTTCGCTGCACACGAAGTTGGATAGATTTTCATCGACCTGGTTCGGACACTCCGGTTGGTTCCCCATGCCCCATAGCTTATCGTTTACTTTTCCCAGCGCTAGGCTAGTTCTAATGTGATTTGATCTTGCTCGTTTGTAACTCTGCCATCTACTTTAATACTCTGTGGGTTACTTCCTGTATTACGTTTATTCACCCATTTTCAGAATACGTTGGAACTCGACCCCACTATCGTTCTTATCGTCCTACTAAGACTGCTATTTCGCACTCTCCGATTGTCGTCTTTAATCTTATTTACTTTATTTTTTGCTTGTTGGTATTCTTCCTTTGCTATCTTGGCCTCGTTGCTTTCCGCCCCCCTTAATTTTTCTACTTCTGTATGCAGCATATTTAGCTTGTCTACCCTTTATGACACTTTTCAGTTCTTCGTTCACTCTGTACCCAAGTTCCCCTAATCTTTCCTACACTTTCCTTCCCTGCCTCCACTAGGCTCGCAACTATGGCATCGGCCATCTTCTGGACACCCCACCACTCTGTGTACGGTTGCAAGCTTTGGTTTCAGTTTTTCTTCGAACTTCGCTCAGACGGCATCCTTTTTTGAGTTCCCAAATCTCCTTGGAGCTTCATTTGCTTTTAACTAGGTTTTTGGCCCTGATCGTCACTGTAATCAAGTTGTGATCACTATCCACCTCCATTTTACCCTCATCATCCACTTCTACCCCTATCACCTCCCTCCATAAATTAATATCTGTGAGAATGTAGTCGATTGATTTTCAGTCATTCCTCTCCCAGGTCCATTTTCCCTTACACCTCGCGCCCTTGTTCAGAATCTTCAGACCGAGCTCATTTGTGAAATTCAACAACTTCCTTCCATTCCTGTTGACATTCTTGTCCCCACCCTCTATGCCTTCTTCCTTATCACCTATGTTTCCGTTATAGTCACCTATCAGAATTATACCGAGCCCCCTGTTTTCTAGTTGTGTGATATTGGACCTTAGTGTTCAGTGTATCGAGTCATTTCACTCGGGTTTGCTTCCCTCCACCGGGCAGTACACAATCCCAAGGGCAATACTTCTGTTTCTCAGACTGATCTTTACCCATCCAATTTCTTTTGATACCTCAGCCGAGGTGCTGTCATCTTCCAGGTCTGTGATCAGCGACGGTTTTAAATCCCCATTAATGTACATGCCTACCCTCCCCCTTTCTGGCCTTCCGTTCGCCCTACACCTATCCACACGCACCCCCTTACTTGGTCTATCTGTTCCCCGTGTCTTACCCACGTCTCGCTCAAGCCCATGACATCAAACTCCTCTGCCTCGATCAATGTAGCAATTTCACTTACTTTCCGGTGGAGACCCTGGATGCTTCTATAACCCACGTTCAGAGTACAGAGATTCATTTGCTTCCGCCTACTGGTTCCATGTTTTCTGGCGCTAGCCTTGGTAAACTTATTCTGTGTCCTCGCTCTTGTTCACCCCCACCTATGTCCACTCTAGTTATACTTGCCTCTGGCCTCTCACCCCGCACCTCTCCAAAAAAGGCTCCGCTACCGTAAAATTTTATCCCCCAATACCCGTTTCCCCACCCTGCTAGGATGCAGCCCGACACGCCCGTACATGTTCGCGTTGCCCCAAACCGTGTCCTAATGGTCGATAAATGGTATTGCCAGGTCAACGCAGTAGTCCTCCAACTCTTCATTTAGCCTCAAAATCCTTGAGTTCCGTTCGGCTTCACCTCCAAGGACAGGGAAGACCCCGGATACAACCACTCTTGCATTCCTACTTAGTAGTTTGCTGACTTAGCCTCTATACGACTCTACCAAACTTACTGACCTTCTCTCACTGATATTGTTGGTCCCACATGGACCACCACTACCGGTCCCGATCCTAACCTTGCCACAGTTCCATCTACACGGTCCCTAGGATCCTCCACCTTCGCTCCCGGAAAGCACAAGACTGTTCGATTAGAACTATCAGGACCACAGACCACATTGTCAATCCCACGTACAATGCTGCTCCCAGCTACAACTAATTTTCTTCTTATGGCCCCAGTTCCTATATCATCTGCAACTCCTCTCGTTTTGAATGACTCTGGCCCCCTCTTTCTCTTCACCGCCCTCCTTACCCCATCCGGCCTATCAATATCAACGTCAACAACCATCTCGCCCCCATAATTTCCCCCTCACTCTCATCCCCAGGGGTATCAGAATCTAAAATACTAAACCTGTTTTCTAAACACCTCCTAGCAGCACCCTTGGCAGCCTTACGCCGACTCTGGTTTCCCGACTCTATGCAGCCCTGTCCTGACGCCCCTTCTCAGTTACACCTCCCACATCAAGCATTCTTCCCTCATGTTTCCTGATTCCCAGTTTCCTCCTTGAGTCCACAACGACCTTCTACCCACCTTCCACCTCACCATCTTAGGTAACCTTCAACGGGATAACTCCAGATGCATCAGCCCTCCCCAACTTCCCTCTCAGCCCTGCAATCTCCCGCTCGAATCCAACACACCTGTCTAACAACTGTAGAATATCCCTGCAGCTCGCACATACCCCACTATTCTCCATTGGCCGACCACAACCATATCTTACATTACACTGTCCGCACGCCTCCGTATCCTCACTCTCCCCCACCTGCACCCCTCGACTCACCTCCCCCCAGACCTCCTTTAATAACTATACTCACCTCCGTCTGGACCCGACGAGCTCTTACCATTCATGTTTATAAATACTACAGAACCCAACGACCGTAAACGACAAAACACCAAGGCACCAAACACACGAAAAAAGGTAACTAATGTAAACAAAAAGCAAAATCGGAAAAACCTATCAACTAAACCTCCTCGTAACACACATACAAACTAAATATATAAAAACAACTTCCCTGAAATAAAGTTAATACACAAGAAATACTTATAAACAGTTCCGAGTAGAAAATTCTCTTCGTGAGGAGTATTCAATCGTGCTGAATCCGAAACTATGTTGTAATGTTGGGCAATTGTGTCATATTTCCTGCCGTTGTACAATCCAATGCCCAGCAATAACCCGACGAGTGCCCCACGAGCCACTGTCGAAGAAAATATTGGAGAGGTGAAATACCTCTTCCCACCCCACACCCAGGATTTATGACCATTAATTTTCAGTACTGTAATCGCAAAGTCGGTCTCGTTTTCGATCAGATCACCATAGGAATACGGGGTACTGGGATGTGATGCGGACAGGGCTGGGCCACACAGACAGTGAATAGTCGATCCTATGCCAATGTCTGGTCCGATAGGCAGGGGCGTAAATCCTGGGAAGGGCGTGGGGGCTGTTACGCCCCAAATATTAACTTAGTGTAAAATGAGGAATCTTATTTAAAACGTCTTCTTCCTAAGATCCACCAGTCAGAATGTTATGATATTTGGAGTGCAGCATCCTTTGTGGGGTCAGATTCAAGTTTGCACAAATCAAGTGACTGGGTTCATCTTTCAGCTCCCTATGGAACCAGAATTGTACCTTAATGATGCAATATGAGCAAAAATCTATAAAAATCGTCTACCGATCCACTGTTCAGATTCTTTTGATATTTGATATGCACCTTCCTCATGAGGTTCAGATTCAAGTTTGTTCAAATTTTCATGATGGGGTCATAGTTGGACTGGTTTCCTGTTGCGAAATTTTACTTAGTGTAGTATGGGGATTATTCTTTAAAAATCTTTTTCAGATCCACCCGTCATAATCTTTTTGATTTTTGAAAATTTGGCATTGTTATTGTTTGTGCGTGGGGTGGGGGGGTGGGGAGGGGGTTGGGATTTAAATTTGTCCAAATGATGCTCCTGGGTTCATATTTGGGCTTTGGGGGTTAACATGGGAGCTTCAACTTAGTATGATATGAGTAGTGTTCTTCAAGGATCTTCTTCTTCATGCAGATCCACTGGGCAGAATCTTTTGATATTTGGTATATAGTGTTACTACCTCATCGACCCGGGAATAGGTCCATGGTGTGTATGAAGTAAAAGTGGGCAATAGTATGTGGGAGGGCTTTTCTGAAGAGGTCAAGTCTGAAGGAGAATTTGGATGCAAAGTTGAAACAAAGTTTTTTATGTTCATGCGTAATTTACAGACTGAACAGTTGAAAAAAATTAAAACAATTTCAACAAAACCATCTCATGTGACACCCCCCTCCCCATCCCACTGGAACGAGCTCGTTCCAATGATGGTTCACGTGATATGGTTTTGTTGAATTTTTTTGAAGCATTTGAAAAAAGTAATTAAAATAACATTTTTATATCATGTGCGTTGGGTTGGGGCTTCCTTTTCGTTGTAACATTTTATCGGCTTGGCTGTCGTTATTTTTGTAATTCCAAAATCAAGGACTGGGTTTATTTACAAGGATGGGACTCTGAAACTGAAATCTAAAAACTTGGTAGGTCGAATTATTTTTGCAATGGTATAGCGGTATGTGCTAAGTTTTTTTTTTTAATTTTAATGTCTTAATGAGCCCATCAACAGCCTGACTCGACCACAATATATACTACTCAAAGTTTGCTAAGCACCACATATTCGACACATCATTGTGAACTTTGCTTGTGACATATTTGCGACATTTTTGGTGGATATGATTGAGGAATGTATTGAGATGGCCCCCCAGTGTTTACATTAGCTCTCTTGATAGGCAGACGTTTCGTGTCAGTCATATAAAGCATGTACCCCTTGGTTTTCATGAGGTTTTCCTATGCTGTCAACATGTACATGACATGTGTAGGGTATTCAGTCTTCATTTCAACACAAACTCTTGTGATTTAATGATTAGATATGGCAAATGCAAATGTAAGAAGACATTGGTCTGAAGCAGAAATGTAGCAGGCTGTAGGGATGGTGGAGCAAGGTGTTACCCATCGTCGGGTTGGTGAAGCCCTTGGTGTGCACCATACGGTGGTCACCAGAGCCTAGGCAAGATTTCAGCAGTATGGCAAACCAGTAAGACGGCATGGTGGTGGCAGAGACAGGGCAACACCTGCAGCTGAAGACCGGTTTTTGATCATTCAGGCCCGTAGGAACCTCCTTGTCACAGCAACCCAGCTTCGCAATGACCTACAGAATACACCAGGGTAAATGATTCGACGCAGACTATCCGGACAAGGTTGCTCGAATGTGGTCTCCGATCGAGAAGACCATGCATTCTCATTCCGCTGTCCCAGAACCACCGCCAGGCACGATATGAATTGGCCATGGATCACGTAGGATGAAACAGAGAAGATTGGCGACCTGTTATTTTTATATGCGAGTCAAGGTACTGTCTAGACCACACAGATAGGCGGTCTATGGTGTGGAGAAGACCAGGAGAGCGATTCCATTCAGCCAACATCGCTGAGCATGCCCGCTGTGGTGGAGGGTCAATCATGGTCTGGGGAAGCATCAGCAGGGATGGACGGCTTTCTGCCCTTGAACGTGGTACATTGACTGCACAGTGATATATTGACGAGATCCTGGATGTCCACGCCAGATTTTATGCATGTGCATTGGGTGATAGATAGTATAGACTGGGGCGGCATCAGCAGGGATGGACGACTCTGTGGCTGTGCCTTTGAACGTGGTACATTGACTGCACAGTGGTATATTGACGAGATCCTGGATGTCCACGCCAGATTGTATGCATGTGCATTGGGTGATAGATTCATTCTGATGGACGATAATGCCCGTCCTCACGTTGCCCACGCTGCCGGGGAGTGCCGACAGAGGGAGGGCATTGAGCGTATGGACTGGCCAGCAAGATTCCCGGACTTCAATCAAATCGAACATGTCTGGAATGAGTTGCAGCTTGTAATTTCAGTCCGTTCAGTCCAACCAAGAAGTGTCCAGGAGCTTGGTGCCATGTTGGTCCAAGAATGGAACAACACCCCGCAAAGGACCACCAGGAACGTGATTGGGAGCATGAGAAGGCGTTGCCAAGCTGTATTTAACAGTAATGGGTCTCATACTCGATATTGAACCCATACCAGTTCGCTACGTCAACTTTTTGGCAAATTGAAAAAATTCCTCTTTTACTAATAAAATCCATTTTTCATGGTTATCGTATTCAAAAGTCAAAAAATAATGTCAAACACGATAAAATCTTATTTTCTGTACTTAAATCATTAAAGATTTAATTAAGTAAAAATATATACATTTTTCATTTTAATATTTCAACTAAAACGTAAAACATGTAGTTGGATATACTTGGTGCTAAGCAAACTTTGAGTAGTATATATATACATAATTCACTAAAAATTGAAGGACTTACATGTGTAGTGGTTAAGGTATAAGCTCCATTTACCAACCAACCTGGTTGGTCGGGATCTCTTAGGCTCGTTGTAAATCGAGCCTCGACTCTGCACTTCTCCCTCAATCTGTTACATTTGTGGCATTGACCAACCCTCAGTAGTTGCTGGCATTGTGAGTGATGTGACAAAGCACTGTAGATGTCTCGAGTGCTCTGAGATGGAGTCAGGGCGCAATTCGCCAAGGTTGAATTGCAAAACGATATTATAGCTCGAAAGTTCATTCATAGACTGAAAAAATGATCAATGACATTTTTTTCCAGCAAAAATCCTCATTCACCCTATTTCTCCAACCAGCTAGGATCCGTATGCTGTGCCTGTACACATCCGTACTCCGAAAATATATTCCGTCGCACTTAATTCACTTTTTTTGTCGGCACATTAAAAACTAAATCAGAACGGGATATTTCTGACAACAACATAGACAATCCCTGCTTTGGGCTATCTCATTTAAAGGCCCATAAATTCATGTTAAACATTGCAAAGTTCTGGGTTAGTTTCACTCTGCCGGCAGCCTTCTATTAATTATCAGTGACCAGCATTAGGTAATGCTGTTATAGTTTGTTTCTATTAACTATCTGACTGGTGATCAGTTTGGTGATTTATTTATTTATTTATTGGTGTTTAAGGTTACATACTTATGCACAAAGGTATGATTTAATTAATAATCGAACAATTTATTTTTAAATTGCTGAATTAACACGTCAGTATATAATTAAATTTTATACACTAGGTAACAAAATTTATAGACCATGTCTTTGGTGATGAAAAGCGTGCACCCAGAGTAACAGGGATCGAATTAAAATGGCAAACTCTGTCTTCTGGTGTTTCCTACGTGCTTTGTTACCGTCAATTACACCCAGATGTGATCCGTGTCTTGATCAGCACACATCATTTCGGTAATACAGAGTGCACTTTGATATATTATGGCACTGCTGACACGTTCTAGTATATGTCCGTGCAAAATATAATCAAAAGTAAATTTTCTTTCTTTTCAGACGATACTAATTACTTTGCACATTGCAAGCTTATTCGAAAAACGCCCTACACGGTACCACAATGAATGGGTCACTACAATTAGGAGTCTTTTAACATTTTGGTGTCTTCCCACTAGACCAATTCCCTTCAGACCAACTCCCACTAGGCCAATCCCCAAAAGACAAATTCCCCTCAGACCAACTATTTATTGTTATTGGTTAACATTTTACCTAACATGAAAAGAAGACGACACTTGCAAATAAAATTCTTGAATAACTTTTTTTTTCAATTTTTGTCTCAAAAACATATGTTATGACCCCTCATTGGAACGAGCTCGACGAGCTTGTTCCAAAGAGGGGTCACAACCTATGTTTTTGAGACAAAAAATGAAAAAATAATGAAAATGAATTGGTGATTTTTGTGAATAGCGCTGGCCGGTTTTGTCCGTTACGTTGGATAAAGGGTTAAGGATAATTAGGAAAACATATATTTAATACACACATGGAAGCTTCTTTTTTTGAAAAGGAGAGAAATTATGTTAAAGTAGAACATCTCAGTTGGTCTAAGGGGAATTGACGTAGTGGGAATTGACGTAGTGGGAGTTGGTCTAATGGGAATTGGTCTAACGGGAATGAACCAACATTTTCTGTTTTTAATATTCTAGTGCTGACACTTTGGACCTCAGTTACCTTAGCAGCTGACTGTTTACCTATCAGAAAAGGCAGACGACACGCAAAACAAATTCTTGAATAACTATTTTTTTTCATTTTTTTGCATCACACACATAGCGTAATGAGCGGGTTCCAATGATAAGACAAAAGCTATGTTTTTGAGACAAAAAATGAAAAAAAGAAATTAATTTGTCCTTCCGTCCGTCCGTCCGTCCGCCTGTCTGCGACTCACTCACTTCGGTTGTGTTTGTACACATGTCTGACTGTCTGCCTGTCCGATCTCATCCCAAGTCTGCCTGTCTGTCGTCTGTTTCTGCTGTTTGTCGCTCTCTATGTCTGTCTATCCCTCTGCATGTCTCCTGTCTCTCTGTCCTTCTCTCTCTGTGTTTGTGCCCATGTCTCTCTCTCTCAGTCTTTCTGTCTGTCCCCGTATGTCTCTCTGTCTCGGTCTGTCTCTCTATCTGTCTCTCTGTCTCTGTCTCTGTCTGCCTCTCTGTCTCCCCCCCCCCCCCCTCTCTCTCTCTCTCTCTCTCTCTCTCTCATCAAGGATGCGAATGACTTTTGTGAATGGTAATTTTTGTTAATGGCACTGGCCGGTTTGGGCCGTTACGCTGGGTTTAGGGGTTTAAATGAGAGTTTCGGATATTTCGGAGTACATTTGTGTTATCTAGTTGGGTTGGATTCGATCAATCTCGTTCCTCAGAAAACTGCAAGGCGATCTGTCACCTTCCAAAAAAAAAACAAATTTAAAAAAACAAATTTAAAAAAAAAAACGAGAATAAAGAAATGTACGAGATCCCTAACTCCTCGGGGTTCGATTTTTCTGAATTGGTTTCAAATCAAATCGAATCAGCGAGAACATTCGAAACCGATTTGAATCTCGTACGATCGTCCGGCCCTAGTGACTGGGTCGTGAGAGGGTCGAACTTCATTGTCACTTTTCCTTTCCGCAACACCAGATCCAGATAATCTCACATGTCAAACAATAAATGAAGTTACCATTTCGTTTGGCTGTCTTGATATTTGGGATACGAAATCTTGACCTACGGGTGTAAGTGTGTCTCGGTCGGGTTAAAAAATGTGGTCTGTTAGACAGGAATGTTTCGTCTCGGAATGTGTCGTTTCGAATTATTCGCACATCCTGGCTAACTTTTTTGGCTAATGCATTATACATTCTTTACTACATTAAAGTTAAAGTACCACTTGTGGCAAAAACATAGTTTGTTCTGTTGACAGAGTGTCTAACTGAAGGTGTGCCAGATCCAGGGTTGAATCTGCAGGGTTATATCGGCTCGTGGATGTATTTTGATCTGGGATGCAGGCTGTTTACAGAGTAGTCTTCGCCTCGTCAGTGGTTCGGGTGGGAAAGGCATTGGTCTATTACAGAGTCCTGATGTGGCAAGATGGTTTGGATATCAATTTTAGATCTTATGTGAAAAGAACTAGTTGTCATCGTTATAAACGCACTGAGAGAAGTGGGATGCACGCACGAAAACTACCCTGATGCCTGTATGTTCCAAAGTTCGATCTAAAGAGTATGGCCATCTGGATGTGGCCAATGTCAAATGTACTGGGCGGAGTCTCGCTGAGAGACATGCGAGAAATAACCCCTTGCGACTAATGTCAGATCTATTAAATTATGTCTCATCGGAAACTAAGAGTCTGTCTAACCTGAGATCAGTGCAGGGGCGCCGGAAGCACTTCAGGGAAGGGGCTCAGCCTCCGAGAAAAGGGCTTTGACTCGCAATGACATGCTTAAGTATGCATGTCTCGAAGACCGAAGGCCCGAGATGAGGGAGTTTGAGAGGAGGTGACCCCTCCCTCCCTCCCTCAACACTTCCATGGAATTTTGAAAGCCCGCAGAACGGATTTCGGGTAGGCCTATATTTTGGCTTTAAATAAATCCTTGGAACAAATTAAGTGACGAACCTGGGAAGGGCATTGTCTGCCCCCTTTAGCTCCCGCGTTTCGAAGGTAGAAAGGGCTTCAGCTCCCTTGCTTCGGGAGTCCCTGGATCAGAGCATGATATATTGGTTGTCATTTGGCTGAAAGTGAATCAATATTTAAGATATTAATCAAGGCAAAACTGTCCCGACAAAATCAGTCATTGAGGTGGGCGCGTCATACACCTCCACACACCACTTAATCACGCCCCTGGTCTCCGTCCCGATATCAACAACTATCAACTCCCATCTGTGGCTGCAGGGTTAATCCCAATAAACCTTCCCTGCATTCAGTCATTTCGTTTGCACTGTATGATTTCTATACGCAATCTGCCCCACCAGCTGGTGGGGTAGATTACGTATGGAGGTTTTGAAGGCCTAAATAAGTGAACACTTGACCCATTGCATTTGACACCCAGGATTAAATAGGGAAGATCAGTCAATTGGTTCGATATATTTTGGCTTTGAAACCATTAATTAAAATTTAGCTTTGTCCACTTTAGATAGGATTAATAAGTTTGTCTGTAATTTTGTGCCGGAATGTGTGAGATATCTCAAAAACATGAGGCATGAAAAAAGTACCAAGGTCATTCAGTGCAAGACTAAGTGGCAGAAGTGAACATTTGAAATTTAATTTGAAATGTGACGTGAGACCATAATCGTAACCGGTAGAAATGTTTTTAAAATATAATCTAACTGAAATAACTAACATTGAAATACACTTTTTTCCAGTTTATTTTTTTTAACCCTTTACCCAACGTAACGGCCAAAACCGGCCAGCGCTATTCTCAAAAATCGCCAATTAATTTTCATGATTTTTTTCATTTTTTGTCTCCAAAACATAGGTTATGAACCCTCATTGGAACGAGCTCGTCGGCTCGTTCCAATGAGGGGTCATAACCTATGTTTTGGAGACAAAAAATGAAAAAAAATAATTATTCCAGAATTTTTTTTTTGGAAGTGTCGTCTGCTTTTCATGTTAGGTAAAGGGTTAAGAGATGATGTACTTTATGCGTTGTGCAGAGAGCGAAAGGTTAGCATTGTTGTCGAAGGATTTTTTTAGGCTTTCATAATCTGGAAATCCTTCAATACAAATGAAATAGAGGAATGCAGGAAAGGTCTATTGGCAGCCAAAAAGCAATGAGAAGGAACGTGAATTACCTAATCTACACCAACAGAAAGCAACGTGAATGCAATATCAAACGGCCTCGACTTCCTGAAAAGTGTCTCGACGAACAAGGACAACTGTAATATGATATATTGATTTCTGCTATCGATCATTGTGAAATAAGTGCGCTGTTTTGAGTGACTGGCCTAAAAGTGACTGGTAGCTGATTTCGACCAACAGGTGTCTTTCGTTTCAGAGAAGGAAATTCGGCGAACCGTGAAGCCTGACAAGGTTTGCACACAACGCGAATACGACAATCAGTCTTTATGCATAAAGTGCGTCAGGTATTTATTTCCATTGTGGTCCGTGTCTTTACTTATAATTTTGCCAGTTTTGCATGCTACTAGTTATTGATTGATTCGGGGAATCAGTCCACTGGAACAGTTTCCATAATATCAACATGAAATTTCGCACACTTTACACTATTCTTTTTATAGATATGGTTTATCATCGTTTCTATGAATAGTCGATGATTCAATTTCTAGAAATGCACTCAGCTGGGAATTTCCCGAGTATGCTGCATACTATTTCCGCGCAATCAAGCTAAGAATCCAAGAAGTGCAGAGGGAACTTGAATCCAGAAACTGCAAGAACTTGACGGCACGTAAGTAAA
This sequence comes from Pictodentalium vernedei, assembly GCA_031216915.1. Classification (NCBI taxonomy): domain Eukaryota; kingdom Metazoa; phylum Mollusca; class Scaphopoda; order Dentaliida; family Dentaliidae; genus Pictodentalium; species Pictodentalium vernedei. The sequence goes on along the minus strand of CM062296.1, from coordinate 319,328,412 downwards.
CTTGTGTTTTTCACCAGTTGCGGTGGGCCCGTGGTAGGGTAGTCGTCCCTAAAAGCAATAGGACTTGCGCAGTGCATGGCGGGAAATCACCCACATGGATGCGTCAGTAACCACAGGATATGGAGCCATCCGTCCCGGCACATTTCCCAGTCCATAACTCCAAGAAGATAATAGAATTGCAACGATTATCTTTGTCATTCTTTTCTTCTTTTTTCTTCTGCAAATTCATTGTATATAATTTTAAACGTTTGAGTGTGATTTTTTCTGGATGTCATTCTACGATAACGATACTAGGAATCTATGTGTTAACACATAAGGCTATTAATGATGTAAAACGTCGCCCTGTAGTTATTAAAAATGAAGAGTTCCCAGTCTAATTTTCTGATACATCGGAAAGTGAAATTCGCGCTTATGGCCCGAGTTATCATACAGTGACATGAACCCCTTGTTCTTCCGATGTAAAATAATATCGATCTTATTTCTGCTGTCTCGGTCTACAAGTCTATCTCTCAATATCTATATGTCTGCCTATCTATTTGTCCTTCCGTCCGCCTGTCTGCGACTCACTCACTTCGGTTGTGTTTGTACACATGTCTGACTGTCTGCCTGTCCTATCTCATCCCACATCTGCCTGTCTGTCTGTCTCTGCTGTTTGTCGCTCTCTCTGTCCTTCTCTCTCTGTGTTTGTGCCCATGTCTCTCTGTCCTTCTCTCTCTGTGTTTGTGCCCATGTCTCTCTGTCCTTCTCTCTCTGTGTTTGTGCCCATGTCTCTCTGTCCTTCTCTCTCTGTGTTTATGCCCATGTCTCTCTGTCCTTCTCTCTCGGTGTTTGTGCCCATTTCTCTCTGTCCTTCTCTCTCTGTGTTTGTGCCCATGTCTCTCTGTCCTTCTCTCTCTGAGTTTGTGCCCATGTCTCCCTGTCCTTCTCTCTCTGTGTTTGTGCCCATGTCTCTCTCCCTCCCTGCCTGTCTCTGCCTGCCTGTCCCTCCCTGCCTGCCTGCCTGTCCCTCCCTGCCTGCCTGCCTGCCTGCCTGCCCCTCCCTGCCTGCCTGCCCCTCCCTGCCTGCCTGCCCCTCCCTCCCTCCCTGCCTGCCTGCCCGCCCCTGCCTGCCTGCCTGCCTGAAACCCGCCCGCCCGCCCTGCCTGCCTGCCTGCCCCTCCCTGCCTGCCTGCCCGCCTCTCCCTGCCCGCCTCTCCCTGCCTGTCTGCCTGCCTGCCTGCCTGCCCGCCTCTCCCTGCCTGCCTGCCTGCCTGCCCGCCTCTCCCTGCCTGCCCGCCCGCCTCTCCCTGCCTGCCTCTCCCTGCCTGCCTGTGTGCCTGCCTCTCCCTGCCTGCCTGCCTGCCTGCCTCTCTCTGCCTGCCTGCCTGCCTACCTGCCTCTCCCTGCCTGCCTGCCTGCCTCTCCCTGCCTGCCTGCCTGCCTGCCTGCCTCTCCCTGCCTGCCTGCCTCTCCCTGCCTGCCTGCCTCTCCCTGTCTGCCTGCCTGCCTGCCTCTCCCTGCCTGCCTGCCTCTCCCTGCCTGCCTGCCTCTCCCTGCCTGCCTGCCTCTCCCTGCCTGCCTGCCTGCCTTTCCCTGCCTGCCTGCCTGCCTCTCCCTGCCTGCCTGCCTGCCTCTCCCTGCCTGCCTACCTGCCTGCCTGCCTGCCTCTCCCTGCCTGCCTGCCTGCCTGTCTCTCCCTGCCTGCCTGCCTGCCTGTCTCTCCCTGCCTGCCTGCCTCTCCCTGCCTGCCTGCCTGCCTGCCTGCCTGCCCGCCCGCCTGCCTGCCTGCCTGCCTCTCTCTCTCTCTCTCTCTCTCTCTCTCTCTCTCTCTCTCTCTCTCTCTCTCTCTCTCTCTCTCTCTCTCTCTCTCATATCAAGGATGCGAATGACTTTTATGAATGAGCAGTTTCAAGCAGAAAACATAGAGAATATGTTCTACTAAAAACTCCAAATTGAAAAAGCTTCTGACTTTCTGTTGGAGCTTAATCCGATCAAAGTACCTGGAACGGTGAAACTACATGCCGTTATGACTGGTGACAAATATGTTTGTACACTAGAAATGTTTCCCGTTATTGCGATAAATGTGCACATCTGGTGTTCCTTGTTCAAACTAGATTATGAAAAATATTGGATGAAACATGCTTAATTCATCTGAAACATTTCTGGCCATCTACTTAGAAGAACATTGGTATTTTGGAAAAAGTTGTAGAAGTAGATGTCCAGGATTGCGAAGCCCTAAGATCTTTCACGAGCACTATGGAAACCAAACAGGAGACGAGATTCCATTGGCCTTCTAAATCGGTCGAACTGTGGATTCCCTTCGACGATATTCTTACTCGGGTTGAACAACATGAACCTATTGGGCGGTCTCAAAGGTTATTCCAGTTGAAAAATAGTGACGTTGTTGACATAAATTGTTTATCCCTTTACCCAACGTAACGGCCAAAACCTGCCAGCGCTATTCACAAAAATCGCCAATTAATTTTCATTATTTTTTTTTTATTTTTTTTGTCTCAAAAACATAGGTTATGACCTCTCTTTGGAACGAGCTCTCCGAGCTCGTTCGAAAGAGGGGTCAACCAAAGAGGGGTCATAACCTATGTTTTTGAAATAAAAAATGAAAGAAATTAGTTATTCAGGAATTTTGTTTGCAAGTGTCGTCTGCTTTTCATGTTTGGTAAAAGGTTATTTGAGAAACGCAAATAAATTGTAGCGTTAAACGTAAGACAAGTTTACCAGTACTTGTCCTTTATTCATTTCACTTGACTCTGACCTCATGTCCTGGGAATTTCACCAGCAGCTTTCCAGGAAAGGAGGCCAAATTCTAGTGTTAACATTGATGAGCACAATATTGAAAAGACTCATTTTGTGTTTACACTACAACTCATTACTGTGGAGCCATAAACCTGTTGACACTGAGCGAGGTACGCAGCATATGAAACGTTAACATAGTTTTGATGCAAGATGTGTTGTCTTATTTCTTTTTTCTCTCTTTTTTGGAGAAGTTTGTGGCTAAAACTCAGTCTTCTTATTTGTTCTGTTGATCTAAGCAAAGAATTGAATGACTTTCATAAGATTTTGTAAAGTTTAGTTTGTGTCTCTTGTACTCTGGTAATCGAAGCGATACTAAACGAACAATTGGTCCAAACGAACCCGAAATGCCATTTTTAGAAAGAGCATGTCTATTTTATTGTTGAATCATCAAATCGGAATAATTGTAATTCTGGGTAACAAAAACATAAGTGATCACTCATCGAGTGATAATTAAACAGATACATTACTGTTTATTACTGTAAAAGTGGGGCATGAAGCTTATGCTCGAATGCAGAGAAGGTTAACCGTAAAGAGTTAGCGAATTTTATCGATATTCAGGAACATTCTCGCGGAGTCCTCATGTTTTTATCTTGCCTACTTTTAGTTCAACGAAAGTTGTAATGCTTGAAATCTAAGACAACAAGAATAGATAGCATAGCATTTTATGCCGTCTTCTAAAACGTACGCGATTTTTTTTTTTTTTTTGTATCGTTTCCCTCAAGTCGAAAATACTTAATCTGCAAACGGTTTATGTTATGTTGGAACATCTGTCTCTACTCAAATTTCAGGTTTGATTATTGTTCTATTTGATACGACCGCCAAGCATTCTTGATCAATTTATGGTAACGTATAAACGATCGAGGAAAATGTCAATTTGCAACACAATTTTCGAGGCTCTGTGGCGGTGACATTCATTATTATCAAAGTGTCCCACGGTCCTTTCTATATATTGGACATACTCATTTTTTATTAAAATTTTTCCATTGTATTTGACGTCATTCGATTTACTCCAAAACTCACAGGTCCATTTGTGCATTTTATTACACGCCTGTTCTATGAAATCCCCATCCACAACAACACTAAACCACGCGGAAAATGAAAATCTGTTCCGGACATTTGTGTGGAACGGAAATCGATGACGGATTATTTTTTATAAAGAAGCGAAATTTCACTGGAATTTTCAACAAATTGTGCACCGGAATTACAATTTGAGTCGCTAGCGATAGCTAAAAATCGTCTCCGGAGTTCCAATGTGTTCTTTGGCACATAGAACACATTAGAACTCAGGGGACGAAATAGTAACTCATTTTCCCTTCGCAAATTTGGTTTGGCTACAAAATGTGTTCTTTTTGTTGATTGTCGTCAAATGAATTGCTGGGTGTCCTTTTAATTTCTTTTTATAGACGTGAAGGCGTGTAATAAACACACAACGACACGCGTGTTTGAATGGGTTAATCGATATGGCACTTGTGCCATCTCGTAGGGATAAAACGAGAGACCTGCAGCCTTTCGTTTTATCCTTCCGCAGTGTGCGTTTTCTGGTCCTCACTGGTAAAAGTTCGTCTCGTAAGGGCTTGATGGGGGAGGGGGGGGGGGGGGGCAGGGGCGGTGGCGTTCTGGTAACCGGTTCTCGTCAGATCACCGCAGTTAAGCAACGTCGAGCCCGGTAAATCATTGGATGGGTGACCGTCTGAGCGATCAATTCGGACTCCCCCGTTGTGTCCTTGGGCAAGGCACTTAACCCCGATTGTCGACATGGGGGCCCGATGACGCCGTGTACTGAGGCGTACTGCACGTCGGTGGTACGCATGTCTTCAACCAATGTAACCCTGCCTGTGCTACAGTGCGGAGAACTTTACGATGTTGGGGAGCTGGTAACTGCTCGTCGTTGCTCGGTGGTTCTCTCCGGGTACTCCGGCTTACTCCACCCGTAAAAGTATCACGGTCATGATTAGCCAATGTGCATAAGTATATGACCGTAAACACCAATAAATAAATAATAAATAAGGGCTTGACGAGTTATGCTTTAGAAGAAAAAAAAATCAAAATAATGAATCCTGAATGGCGATTTTTTTGTGAATAGCGTTACTTAGTTTTAGCCGTCACGTTAGGCGAGGGTTAAAAGTGTATTTATCCACTAAAAGATTATTATCGTCACAGTCGTTTTGCCAGAACACTTTGTATGCCACCTCCACAGCCAAGCTTTCAGGCCACCAACCTAGTTTTTTCGGAATTGAACGCTGTGATGAGCTATTACCCACGTTTTCGTGTAGCTAGCTCGGGCTTGCGAATGTAATGTGATGTCCTTTTACATCTAAACACATACATATATTCTTTCTTGCACTAGTCACAGATATTCCAGCTTCAACTCGCCGGTAGAATCCGAGAGCAGGGGCAGGGGTATCGAAAAGGGCACTCAGTTCCGGGTATGAGTTAAGACAGGAAATTTAGGACGTGTCATAAATTGTAATGTGACACTCGACAGGACTAACAGTATATACATGCACATGAAGCTTTAGAATTCTCCCCTCCGACTGTATTGCTTCTTTGTGTCGTGATTATTAACTTTTTGTTCACTTAATCTACAATTCTATTCGTTTAATTATTTATTGGAGTTCAACGACACTTTCGACAGCAATTCGTTAAACAATTTCACGGTTATCGTACTCGGAAAGTAACGTATTTCCAACTAGAGAACTTCCGACGAAACAAGGGCACGCGTTGTCATTATGTACCTCACGGTAAGGGAGCAGTTGCGCCATTGGTCCTATTAATGCGTGCGTGCTTGCGTGCGTGCGTGCAAGTGTAAGTGTAAGTGTAATTCACCTTGCAAATATCAGAATACCAACACAATCAGTGGAACTACGCAGCCAAATCATAAAACAACATAAAAGCTGCGACGGGTGTTCACTCACAATTATTTAATAAACAGACAGGGCATATCGGATGACATTGATGGAGATTTAAGCAAATCAAGTTTCGATTGAGAAATCGTTTTGACGTTGATGCTAAGAAAATAAATATTTATGATAGATACTGAGTCAAAAAAGAAAGTACAATAGAAACAAATGTGACAAAAAAGCATAAAGGATGAAATATAATAGTTCTGATGTTGCAGGTTTGTGGACAAGAAATCGTGCAAAGAGTTTAATGACATGTTGCTGTTGTCCACCCAACCATATAAAATTTTGCTACGAATTTCAAAATAACACGGGCTGCCCGAGAATGTCAAATTGAATGGGTGATCGACGATTTTCTTTGTGTTATGTTGCGCTAGAGAGCCTGGGTTATCGAGAAAACATGCTAATTTTTGTCTTCCGACACTTTAAAAAATGCCAAGGTTAACCGAAAATCAGAGGGTGTGTGCCATTGGTATGCATGAGGCTGGGATACCTCCAGATGAGCTCGCTGCTGAGTTCGGAGTCACTGTGGCCACTATTTACCGTCTCATTGGAAGGTATAGAACCACTGGATCTGCTGACGACCGACCGCGTTCTGGTCGATCAAGAGTTACGAGCCCTACACGAGACCGACACATCAGGACGTCGCACTTGCGGGATCGTTTCCTTCCGGCGACGAGGACAGCAGCAATTATTCCTGGTAGAACTAACAATAGAATCAGTGCACAAACTGTCGGCAATAGACTCGGTGAAGTAGGTGTCCATACCACGGACCAACCCTTACTCAACGTCATCGTAACGTCAGAATGGAATGGGTACGTCAGCGTGTTCGCTGGATTCAGCAGCGCTGGGGCACAGTTCTTTTTATTTAGTGATGAATCACGATTTTGTCTACGGCACGCTGATGTAAGGCAAGAGTGTATCGCCGACGAGGAGAAGGGGTTTATGTTGCTTGCGTGAGGGAATGCGACCGTTTCGGCGGGCGCAGTGTAATGGTTTGGGCAGGAATTTCCTTGCACGATTGAACGCAGTTGATCTTCATCGATGGTAATCTGAATGGACAGCGATATAGGGACGAAATTCTTAACGCCGATGTTGTCCTGTTCTTCAACGCTAACGTGGGATTGCAGTTGTTCCAGCAAGACAATGCCCGATGGCATGTGTCGCGTATCTATTGTGACTTTCTTGAGGAGCAGAGCATCGAACTTCTTCCCTGGACCCCACTTTCGCCAGATTTGTCGTCTATCGAGCACCTTTGGGATCAATTGGACCGTCGGGTACGACTTCATGATCTTCAGACGTTAGGCGATTTACGTAATGTTTTAAGGCAGGAGTGGGACGCAATACCGCAGGGAGACACCCAGAGACTTATCAGGTTCATGCGCCGTCGATATCTTGCCATTCAAGAGGCAAACGGTGGGCATACACGCTATTGACTGCATGTGTGAATTGCGACGTCCTGACGCGACGCTGGCAACAGTAAGAACATGAAATTATGCAAATTCATACAGCTATGCTCGAAATATGAATTTACAATAATTTGTTTGGCATTAAAGTCGATAATATTAAAAAAAAATTGCTTCTTAAAGTTTATTATACTTTCTTGTTTGACTCAGTATATTTTAAGATTCAAGTAGGTGGAATATTTCAGTTGATCGGAAAATCGAACCATAAGTTTGCTTTTCCGACTTACTGAAATATTCCAGACAACTGAATCTAAACTTAGGTGATCATCTGTTCAAAGCCTAGACTGATTGCAGGCCACAACTGCATGCGTCGAATTTCCTACATAATCTGAATGGTAGTGTCAGAGCTTGTACTCGAATTTCACGGAATGGTACAACTGAGAGTAAGAGAATTGTTATTATTTGGTTAAATTCTGGTATTTGAAGGACAATGTCCCTGTCCGAGGGGCATATGCAGTGGCGTAACGTCAATACGACGAGGGTAAAGCGTCTCCTAGGGGCACCCAACAATTGCACGTTTTTAGACCCCCCCCCCCCCCCCCCCAACAATCCCTACATTTTGGGGAACATAATTATTAAGGGTCCCATAACAGTGTTGTCTCTGAAGCATTGATGTTGGATGCTTCAATACCAGCTTGCATAAAGAATCGGGGGGATATTCTCTGAAACCAATTACGGGATTGTGTAGAAGACAACATGAGACAGTAGTTCAAATGAAGAAACTATTTTAATTTTAATTCATTTACTAATGCGGATGTATTCAGTAAAAGTTGTTACATCAAACCGTCGAAGCAGTATCCGAAACCAACCAAACCCAAAATAACTCCTTCTCGGTTAAGGTGCTGACCAAGTAACGAAGGAACGAACAGAGAAATGAACGAAAGTACGAACGAAAATTACCGCCAGGAAAAATATAATTAACCCTTTACCCAACGTAACGGCCAAAACCGGCCAGCGCTATTCTCAAAAATCGCCAATTAATTTTCACTATTTTTTTCATTTTTTGTCTCAAAAACATAGGTTATGACCCCTCGTTGGAACGAGCTCGTCGAGCTCGTTCCAACGAGGGGTCATAACCTATGTTTTTGAGACAAAAAATGAAAAAAATTAGTTATTCAAGATTTTTTTTGCAAGTGTCGTCTGCTTTTCACGTTAGGAAAAGGGTTAATGAAGCACCAGTCCAGGACTGTGACCAGTCCACGACGGCCAAACTGTAACTACTAACATTCACTAGACCTCCTTAAGCTAGTCAAGACTGGATGGACTTTATACTGAATAGAATGTTTGTACCCAGTTATTGTGTTAGAATATAACATTATTATGTTTTGAATAATTACAGTATGTGGCTTAAGGCCTCCACCCCCTCACCCCCCCCCCACCCCTACCCCACACATATTACTGTTACGCCACTGGGCATATGTGGTGTTATAATGGTTCGTAAAGTTATTATGGTTCAAGTTTCATCGCACAGGATCTACATAAAATACGTAAGGAACATATTGACGCACTCTGAAATCAGTTAGGTTTCAAATTAACCCTCATCAGTTGGGCTGTGTGAATATGAACCCAGCTGTGTTCATATTCACACAACCCAGTTGATTTGGATTGACTTTTAACTCAAATGATTTTAGAGTGCAGTGGTAATCTCATCAAAAATAGTGGAAAGAACGCTTTGCAACTTCTCAAGCTCCGACCCTTAACTACTGCTTCAGAATTCCTTTTTTTTGTCCAATTTCTCCAATCCATTTGTTCTTTATGTCTTACCATATTGAAGTAATTGCTTTGTGGTATACTCCACTTTCGGTGGATATAAAGAGTTCTTAATTATATACGTAACTCCGACAGCGCGACAACGAATACGTCACGACTTCTGTCAAGAACTCTAAATGTCAAAATCTTTATTATTTTCAGATGTTGATCCTGGTGCCAAACTGGGTGGCAAATTCTGACGAATATTTGGCTAGCCACATTCTATCATTTTAGTCTGATCTGAATATACTTTACAGTTTTTCAGAGGTTCAAGAGAATGGTCGAGGTAAGAAAATGATCATATTTATGATATGACAGTGGTTATGGAACTGAAATGAAAGTGTGCAGTGGCGTCATGCCAACGGTGCACGGTGATTTTTTTTTTTAAAACTAGTGTTATTATTATTATTATTATTATATATTATTTGAAATATCGAGTGGGTTGTAGTAACCAAAATGCCATACGTTAACCACAGGCACTCGACGTATTATCGGATTTTATCAATTTTAATAAAATATATATTATATTATCAATACTAAAAAAAGTAAAGGTATGACACTTCCCAGATCGAAATTTTCAACAATCTCTCAAATAGCGAATACCTCATCGATCTCGCTCAAATAAACGACAAAATGTCGTGTAATTCGTGGAGCCACTCAGATTTCGAGCCCAAGATTGACGAAATTTGACCTTTATTCGCATTTATTTCACTTTTTGTCGACTGAAACGACAGAGACGTCTATCCACGACCATTCAATTCCGGTACACAAGCAAATTTAAGCTATGAATTCAACGCCGCGCGTTCATTGGTCAATTTAAAATTCAACACATTATTTTTCACTCTAAATATAACTCCTAGTCAACAATGAAAACGTGCTCATTTTATACTGAAGTTCATTCGAAGATGTCGCTTTCAGAAATTGCAATTGCTGCTGAAAAAGGCCACACTATTATAATAACCGGACAGGCTGGAATGGGAAAAACATTTTACCTGAATAAGATCAACATTGGACTCACACATATGAACAAAAACGTTTATACACTGGGTACAACAGGTATGGCATTGGCAAGCACAAATTTGCCTCGCGGTTCAATGACTGTTCACAGATTTTTTGTTTTGGCGGACGACAGATTTTCTGACGCATATTTAATACAGAAAGTCAAGTTTGATGACAATTATCATGATGTAAAAGAGAGGATGTTGTCCACAGCTGTGATTATTTTCGACGAAGTATCTATGCTTTCCCTGAAAGTATTTCGACAAATAGACACAATTTGTAAGGAGACAAGAGGGAATCACCGAAATGCTTTTTGAGGTATTCAGATGATTTTATGTGGAGATTTCTAACAGCTGCGACCGGTATCCAATGTGAATTTTAATGACCCAGGAGACTTCATCATATCTGCAGAAGAACTTAGATTTCGTGTGTTTAAGCTGACCACTGTGCATCGACAATCTGAAGGAAAATGAACAATTCAATTTGAAACATCCTGCAAAGGGTTTATTGAATATAATCTAAACCCCGAAGGAGTGGATTTTCTCAAAGAACCTCAGTCTCGACATTTTATGAGTAGAAAGAACAAAACACCTAAATTTCAGCTAATGGGCCTCTTCCCCTGTATCTATCAAGAGGTCTGCAGAGAGCACATGCACTCGACGTATTATCAGATTTAATCAATTTTAATTTTATTAAAATTGATAAACTGTGATAATACGTCGAGTGCCTGTGGCAGAGAGCAGACTGAAAATTTGATTCAGTTTGCAATTTTTGGCAAAGATGCGCTGTCACTGATAAACAGTCAAATGCGCCTAAACAATGTGGGATGTATATGTTTTGTATGTATGTGTGTGTGGTGGGGGCGCGGTGGCTCAGTAGGTAGAGGTGCTGGCTGCAAGCCGAGAGGTCTTCGTTTCGAATCCCACCTGCGGAAATCGCGCTGTGTCCTTGGGCAAGACACTTCACCCCCATTGCCCATGTGGGGCACGGTGACGCTGTGTAGTAAGGCGTACTGCACGTCGATGGTGCACCTGTATTCAACCAATGCTAACCCTGCTTGTTTCATTCCCACTAGACCAATTCCCTTTAGACTAATTCCCCTTAGACCAACTCATGCGTTCTACTTTTAAAATAATTCTATATCAATAATTTGATATACTTATAAATATTTATAAATGTATTCATTGTTATTGATATTCAAGCCTGAAAATAAGCAGCCTGTCAGTTGTAGAATGGGGTCCCCAGAGGGGGAATTGGCTGATGCTATTCAATACAGTGGATCAGTTTATCCTCTGGGTACCTCTTTCTGTTTAGACCTTAATTCAGATTGAGGTTCACAGAGGGTAAATTTAGTGATGCTACCCTGCTGTGCAGGGTAGCATCACCACATTCACCCTCTGGGAACCTCATTTTTCAGACGATAGTCTGCTTATTTTCTGGCTTGTTGATACATGTATTTTATAAACTGAAATGTGAAAAACCAATATTTTTTTGTTATGCGTATACATATTTTTTTATCAAATAAAGTGCTTATCAGTAAATAAATGTTTTCTTAATTATCCTTAATCAACCCTTAATCAATAACAGTATGTAGTTGGTCTGAGGGGAATTGGTCTTTTGGGAATTGGCCTAAAGGGAAATGGTCTAGTGGGAAGACACTCCCTGCTTGTGTGGAGTTAGTTTTTTGGGGAACTGACAGTTGCTCGGTGGTTCTCTCCGGGTACTCCGGCTTCCTCCACCCGTAAAACTGTTGAGGTCAAGATTAGCCATTGTGCAGAAATATGTGACCTTAAACACCAATAAATAAATAATAAATAAATATATGTGTGTGTGGTGGAAATTGGGGGGAGGTGTAGTATTTCCACCCACTAACTAATTATTGCTCTTCAAAAAAGACCAAGCAACTTTTCAGCTTATTAACCACAAGAAAATTTCCATTACATTTTTCCCTTGTTTATAATTCCAATCCTTGACAGCCTTTCCTGGGAAGCTCTTGAAGAGAGCTTCCAAAGAAATGATGTCATGGTTCAAATAATATTTGTAATAAGGAAAAAATGAGATCAAAATTTTTAATGTGGTTATCTATCCAGCATCTTATTTCCAGTTTTTCTGTATCAAAATGTTCAGTTTACATGCTGTATAACAGAAGAAAAATCAAAAGTTTCATACTCATCCAATAGTTTGTATACGGGAGGGGGATATACCAGCGGAGAGTTTTGCTGTGTGGGGATTGAATCTTTTTAATCTGTAGTCCTAACCTATCCATACCTAAAATCCTTTCTTGGAAAGCTTTACACAAATATTACAAGTTGTTCATATTAATTTGAATGAAAACACTGTTTAAAGTGTTCAGTTCATTTTTCCAGCTGCTATAATTTGTAATTATATGATTCCATGGACATTTTTTCCAAGACTTGTATGTTCATGAACATTTTCTGGCTACCACTTAAAATAATTAATTATAAGCTATTGTGAATGATCTCTCTTTCTCTTAAATACCAGATTATGACACTAAATCTTGATAAGTAATAAGTAAGAGCTTTCTAAGACTAACTGTCAGGGAACGGTGGTATTAATGAAGAGGAACCATATCAGAAAGATATTTCATACAAGGAATTCCACGTTTGCATTTGCAACTAGTTTTGTAAGTTGCTGTACATGTAGAGTGGAGTCCTTTGAGTCTGGTGTGGAATGAAATGTCTTTGGGTTAATTGTCATTGGAGTGAATAGATTACATAAGCATTATAATTACTGGTGTCGGCCTATATTTCAGATTTCTTCAAAAGTTTGAACAGTTTTTACCAAAATGTGTTTGTTTCTTGGGCCCCTCCCAATCAATGGTGCTTGTAGAATACAGTCAGAAAAACATGAAATAATAAAATTGACTTAAAAATGCAACATGTGCTATTCATCATTCAAACTTTAATATATTTTCAGTTTTTGTTTCATAAAACAGTTCTTATTGTCCCTCTTTAGAAGGAGCTCATCAAGTTCTTTCCAATATTGGTCATAAGCACTGATTTGAAAGCAAATAATGGAATTCTTCATTTATTTTAAACTTTACATTTCTGTCAAAAGTCCACTTGAAAAAGCGGGGGGGGGGGGGGGGGGGGGGGGGGGGGGGCACAGAAAAAATGTCTCACAGCACCAAAAATTCTATAAACCAAAAAATCCTCATGACAAATTGACAAAAGATCAATTTATTTATTTGTGTTAGAAGTAAATTGTAGGGTGAAAATATCTCCTGGGTTTTTCTCTCTTTAGTGATAATAATTAATTCCAACCTTCACATCATTTTTGGGGTAACTCTCGGAAAGAGCTTCCCAAGAAATGATGTGAAATGTAGAAATTATCTCATGCTGCAACCAGCTGTTTCCAATTTCCCTTTTATAATTTCTGAAAAAAGTATGTCAGGGTTTTTTGCCTTGAGTTTTTTGTTCACTTTGTTGTTGCTTTGGAGACTTTTGGCATGCAAACCTCATTCCTTAAACACTGTAAAATGGCCCATGCAACAGCCCACTCCTTTCAAAGATGTCAATCACACTACCAGCAAAAGAAGCCTTAGTTTAGCACGATATTGCTCATAAATACTTGTTTTGTTGCAATTTATTAGAAAGTGACTGTCGGTGCTCTCCAATAAATTGTAACAAAATATTTTCATATCAAAAAATTTTTCTTCTGCTGAGACAGAAACAAATTAGTGCAAACATTATAAAGCCACAAAAGAGGCCTTCAGTACTTTTCAGTAGAGCCCTGATAGTGGCTTCTTGCACTCAATCAGTCAACTGGCTGAGTGCTGGAAGCCACTAGATCATGGCCTTACTGAAAAGTGCTGAAAGACACTATAGTGGCTTTGCAATCCCTGTAAGGTGTCACTATTTTTCGGAAAAAATAGAAAGTGTATTCGAATGAAATATTTTATTTTCCATTATTGGACAGTGCCAATGGACACTCAGGGCTTAAATTTCGACGAGAATCCGAGAATCGATTCGCACAAAGATTCGCGCAATAAAACCGGCGAGAATCCATGTAGATTCTTGCTGCACCTCTGCTATGATTCGCGTGAAAAAAATGAGTCAATTTAACCCTTTAACTAACACAGCGACAACAAATTAACCAATAGAAGGCTAACATGACCTGAAATATCCTGACACTTTGTCAATAAAATCAACACAAATATGGCTGTCATTGGAACCGGCTCATTGAGCCGGTTCCAACGACAGCCATATTTGTAAGATTATATTGGTGAATATTGCTCATTTAATTATTTTATCATTTATTTATTATTTATTGTTTAAAAATTATGAAATTTAGTTTTAAAAATTAAAAAGGTGTGTTGCGTAAAAGGTTAACGTGTGTTATCAGTATACAACAGTGATTCAACCATGAGGGCGTCATGGGATCCTGGGAAACTCATAGTAGGTATGGATTCTCGCAACCATTTTCACGAGAATCCAAAAGGATTCTCACAAATTTAGACGAAATATAAGCCCTGACACTCTCCAATAAATGAAAAGAAACTATTTGAAATAATAAATATTTACAGAAAAAACAACATAATTGTTCGAGTGAACTTTTTCAGAGAAAAAAAATGTCTTGTCTCAAAACATCATTTGAAATTGAAAAACACAGCACTGGACCAATTAAATAATTTTATCATGTGCAGGGGATAAAAAAATAAATTTAATCAAGTTTCATTATATCAGTCTAGACAAAATTTATCTATCTAAGTTTTTCTCTTGGTTTTTACTTTATTTTCAGAGGCATTTATAAAAACAATACATGAACTTAGGGTCAGATTTGTAAAGAGACTGAAGATTTACTTGTGAAGTTAAAAAGGCCATTGTCACCTGAATACCCCCCCCCCCCCCCCCCCCCATCATTGCTTGTGATTTCAGCATCACCATTAATATCCAGGCACTTTGAAAAGGTGGCCCGTCATAGAATAAGCCATGGTACCCTAATTTCCTCTCTCTGTGCCCACTTTCATGAGGATCTTAGGGCCTCCCCAGGGAAATTTATTTTCCAATATGTCAAAGAATGCAGTTTGCTTAATTCTTGGGCAAGAGTAAAGTGTCCACCATCAATTGCTATTTGGCACAGATAACCACAGGCCATAATTATGTCCCGAGATAACATACCTTTGGAAAAAGATGCCCCCCCCCCCCCCCACCAACTAGATCCATCACTCTAACATGCACATACAGTATCAGCTGAAATAAGTTGCAGGATAACTACAAGTAACTTTTGATCCCATTATCCTGTGTTGATAATTCCAGTCCTTGATCTCATTGCAAGAGAATTATGTCAAATAATACAATAATCAACAAAGGAAAAATGTTACTAAAATTCTGTTGTGATTATCCGGCATTATGATCTGCCCACTTGGTTCTGATTTCTGATAATCTCTCTCCAAGAGTTTTAGAAATATCAGTGCCTATGTTTGGGGTGGGAAGGGTGAAGGAGAACACTCCTCGCCCCCCCCCCCCCACTCCCTCCAAATTTTCACTTTCCATGTAAACTACATTTATTTATGGTGATATTAACTATGTCAATAGAAACTAAGTGAATTTCTGATTCTGTCTATTGGATTCGATTGAGGATTTTTTGTAGTTTGCATGTGGATGACACGCGACCATGCCCTCCCCTACCCTCCCATTCCCACAACACCCAAATTAAAATATCAAAAGCTTGACTAGTAATGTTAATTTTAAATAACTGCATATGTTATGTTACCATGACATCATTATTATGGGTTTTGACATTGTTTTAAGATCGAATAAAATATTTTGATTGAAGTCATTTTGTTGTGTCGTCTTGTGTTGTATTGAGTGAAACAAAAACAGACTTTTGAATTTCCCGCAGTTGTGGCTATAAGTAGACGACCAATGAACGCGCGGCGTTGCATTCATTGCTTCAATTTGCTTGTGTACCGGAATTGAATGGTCGTGGGTAGACGTCTCCGTCGTTTCAGTCGATAAAAAGTGAAATAAATGCGAATAAAGGTCAAATTTCGTCAATCTTGGGCTCGAAATCTGAGTGGCTCCACGAATTACACGACATTTTGTCGTTTATTTGAGCGAGATCGATGAGGTATTCGCTATTTGAGAGATTGTTGAAAATTTCGATCTGGGAAGTGTCATACCTTTACTTTTTTTAGTATTGATAATATAAAATATATTTTATTAAAATTGATAAAATCCGATAATACGTCGAGTGCCTGTGACGTTAACTACCAAATATTTTCCGTTGACTGTGGGACTACGTCTTTTGACGTACCACCTCTCTCAATACAAACAAACAGAAAACAAACATCTCTTTGAGTTTATCAGTTGAAAATACAACATTACGGAAGCGTATTGCTGCCACGTGGAAAAAGAAATAAATTGTTTCGTTTAAACGTATATACGAAAACCATTTTTGTTTAAACGAAAACTTTTTCGTTTAAACGAAAATGTTTTCGTTTAAACGAAAACTTTTTCGTTTAAACTAAACTGCTTTCGTATATCCGAACACTTTTTCGTTTAAATGAAAACTTTTTCGTTTAAACGAAAACTTTTTCGTTTAAACGAAACCACTTTCGTATATACGAAAACTTTTTCGTTTAAACGAAACCACCTGTTAGGCCCGTCTTCTGCTTTTTAACATGCAATACACCTACGTGCCACCAAAGATGGAGGATGGCCGACAACCTAGGACGAAGTGAAATATGCGCAAGACCTCACATCACTGTGCAAGACACCTCCTGTTGCTGTCAGCAGGTGTATGTGCGTGGCGGGGATGGGAGGCTTCTCGGGGGGGGGGGGGGGGTATAAAGATGTTAGTAAAGACATGAAAGCCAGATGTCGTTTGAGCCTATAAAGCCAGCCATAAAGAAAAAAAATGCTTAACAATGCATGGAGATTGAGGATGGGGCGTCACTTGAGCTTGGCCCAGGCAGCAATATAGGCCTATGCTTATCCGCTACAGGCACAATCTTGGACTCCAAGGTGGAAGGGCCTGGGAAGGATGGGGTCATTGACTGCTGTCTGGAGAAACGCACCCCACCCGCCCCAAATAATTAGGCCTACATACATTCCCCCGCCCCGCCCCGCCCCGCCCCACCCACCCATCTCTAAATACATTTCAAACAGCTACTAAGGATTTCCAACCCCCGTCTTTCCTTAGGAGACTCCAAAACCCGTGATAGTGCTTCGAAATTTAAGAACATTTTCGATAGACCCAGACTCCCACTGGTCCAATGGCCTCATTATTCTTCAGGAGGCTTCAGAATTGCTCTCAACGCTTCACTGCTTGAAAATTTTACCAAGGGAGGACATTCGGACTCCTATCAATTGCTTCATCTTCCCCTCAGGAGGCATCAGAATGAGAATCGCCCACAGAGTTAAATAATTATATTTCAAGGAAGGGGCCTCACATCCAGTGGCGCCGCTACAGTGTGTGTGTGTGTGGGGGGGGGGGGGGGGGGGGTGTATGGGAGGGCATTTGTCCCAAAACATTGACTTTGCCCCTCTTCCCCATTTTCCACCTGTCCATCAGTGACACATCCACACACCTCTCTTACACACATACTCTCCGATAAAGACAATTTAACAGCTGGTGAACGGAGAGCCCTCACGAAACTTCGAAAAAATAAGAAATTAGTAATTAAACCAGCCGACAAAGGTGGGTCGGTAGTTGTTCTATCTCGGGATAATTATATAAAGGAAGCCATGAGACAACTCAGCAATACTAAACATTATAAGAAAATAGATTCACTTATTTGGCCTAGTAATATCGAAAAATTCAATAAGATCTTAAAATTTCTCCTCGATGAAGGTCACATTACCAAAAAACAATTGAAATATTTAACAGCTAAGCTCAGTGCTCAAACAAGACAATTTTATATCCTACCAAAGATCCACAAGGACCGTTCTTCATGAACGGATGACTTAACTCCACCCGGGAGGCCAATTGTATCAGATTGTAATTCGGAATCTTATGCGATCTCGGAATTAATTGATTATCATCTGAAACCTATAGCAAATAGACATCCGAGCTATCTAAAAAATACACAGGATTTCCTGTCAAAAATTTCGAAATTGAAAATATCGAAAAATGCAATTCTGGCTACTTTGGATATCGACAGTATGTATACCAACATTGATATTGATAAAGGTGTTAAATCAGTTAAAAATGCATTTGAAAAATATCCGGATGCGAAACGGCCGGATGAACAAATTTTGGATCTTTTAGAGCTGAGCTTAAAAGGTAATGACTTTCAATTCAATGGAGAATATTTTCTACAAATAATGGGTTGTCCTATGGGCAAAAGATTCAGTCCTAATTTTGCAAGCATTTATGTAGCGGAATGGGAGGAAAATGCCTTAAGCAAATGTGCAAAGCATCCTCTCGTATATCTCAGGTACTTAGATGACATTTTTATTATTTGGGAACATTCAAAAGAAGATTTTGATGAATTTTTAGAAATTTTGAACAATCACGATCCAAATATTAAATTGAAAGCTACTATCAGTGAAAATTCTGTTGATTTTCTCGATGTGACCGTGTATAAAGGCAAGCAATTTCAGGCGTCCGGTCATTTAGATTATAAAGTGTATTTTAAACCAACTGATTCACATCAATTGTTGCACACAAAATCATTTCATCCTCAACATACATTTAAAGGTATCATCAAATCACAACTCATTCGTTTCCACCGCAATTCAAGTGATAAGGTAAATTTCAATGAGGCTTGTTCTACTCTATTTGGCGCCCTCAGATCGAGAGGGTACTCGCTGCGCCTCTTGCGTAGCCTGAAATCCCAAACCCTGAAAAAGCTCGAAAGTCCAGCTGAAACTACCGATTTCGAACCACTGAAGATTGAACACAACAGACCGTTGCAGAATGGTAGTGGCGCGGTATTTAATTGCAAAAAGCCTCGTTGTAGACTGCATACTTTTATGCCTGATCAGAAAGAGGAATTTTCCTCCGAACAAACGAAAAATCATTATCAGATCCGTAACCCCCTCCATTGTGATTCACCAAACATTATTTACCTTATCACTTGTAAACGATGTCGGAAACAGTATGTTGGTCAAAGTCAAAATCCTTTTCGAGAACGTGCTACTAGACACAAACAGGATATAAAACATAATGCTGATGCCCCAGTAGCACAACATTTTAACCTTCCTGGCCATTCTTTGGACGATTTCGAAATCCATCCTATTGAACAACCACCAATTAAAGACACATTAGAAGAAACTGACGAATTTAGAAAAAAACGTGAAGCTTTTTGGATCAATACGCTTCAAACCCTCTGGCCGTTTGGTATGAACATATCAGAGGGCGAATGCGAAAGGAGGTCTATCATTCCTTTCACTTTAACGTACAACAGAATGAATATCGAAATAGCAAAAATGTTAAAAGATGAATTCAATTTTACCAATGCTAAATTAAACGAACCTTTGAATCTTCGACCTGTCATCGCCTATAAGAAAAACAAAAGCTTGCGTAACATCCTTGTAAGGACTAAATTAGAGCCCATCAATGAATAACATCAATTTTTGCCAGTCAGTTTAACCAGTTCCTAAGCTCATCACTTAGTTTAAATCAATTTTATGTACTTTTTTGTCATGTTTGAAACCAATCAGGGTTCAGTAAATGAAAACAATTTTTCAGCGGCATATTGAAAGAAAAAAACGTTTCAGTATGAAATGTCTGTGCCAGTGCGATTTTTTAACCTCAAACACACACACACACACACCCTTACACACACACACACACACACACACACACACACACACACACACACTGATTCTCTTTTCTTTATTTCTATACAAAACTCAGCTGATGAACATATCCATTTGCAAGTTCGGATGCAGATATTTTTGAGCCATGTACGTTCATAAACGTATTTTTTTTAAATATGGGAAGCGTTTCACGATTTTCGACGTCCAAAAATGTGAAGATTCACCCTAAAAGCACCAGAAGATTTCATTTGCTTTTTTATTTTTAGAATCTACTTGGCTTGGGGGATTGCATTTGGGGCGGGGCGGGGGGATGGGTCGATATGCCGCAGGTGGGGACGATTGCAATTGGGGATGGCGGTCGATATGCCACAGGTATATCCCGAAGGCCGGAGACAGGGAGGGGAGGGTATAGGCCGGTGTATCACCCCTTCCATTGGGGGACCCGGGCAGTGGAGGCTCAGGAGACTTTTCCGCAATGTGGTGGGGAGGGGTTGTGCAAGTAGGGCACACGCTTTTCATTAATGTGGGGGGGGGGGGGGGAATCCATAAAGTATCATTACATTCTTGAAGCAAGAGCAAATGTTGGAGGTTTGCTGGAGGTTTTTTTCGGGGTGGGGGATTCAATTTAAATTAAATAGGGGAGGAGAGGCCCCCCTGGGGGGAGGGATTCTACTCCCAGATAAAAAAGAGAGGTGTGTGCATGTGTCACTGATGGACAGGTGGAAAATGGGGGAAGGGGGTGAAGTCAATGTTTTGGGGCAAATGCCCTCCCCCCCCCTCCCGCACTGTAGCGGCTACTGGATCCGAGGCCCCTTCCTTGAAATATAATTATTTAACTCTGTGGGCGATTCTCATTCTGATGCCTCCTGAGGGGAAGGTGAAGCCATTGATAGGTGTTCGGATGTCCTCCCTTGGTAAAATTTTCAAGCAGTGAAGGGTTGAGAGAAATTCCGAAGCCTCCTGAAGAATAATGAGGCCATTGGACCAGTGGGAGTCTGGGTCTATCGAAAATGTTCTTACATTTCGAAGCACTATCAAGGGTTTTGGAGTCTCCTAAGGAAAGATGGGGGTTGGAAATCCTTAGTAGCTGTTTGAAATTTATTTAGAGGTGGGTGGGTTGCGGGCGGGCGGGGCGGGGGCAATTATTTGGGGCGGGTGGGGTGCGTTTCTCTAGACCGCAGCCATTGACCCCATCCTTCCCAGGTCCTTCCACCCTGGAGTCCAAGATTGTGCCTGTAGCGGATAAGCATATGCCTGTATTGCCGCCCGGGCCAAGCTCAAGTGACGCCCAATCCTCAATCTCCATGCATTGTTAAGCATTTTTTTATGGCTGGCTTCATAGGCTCAAAAGACATCTGACTTTCATGTCTTTACTAACATCTTTATACTCCCCCCCCCCCTCCCCCGAGATGCCTCCCATCCCCGCCACGCACATATACATGCTGACATAAACTGGTTTGGGGTCTTGCGCAGTGATGTGGGGTCTTGCGCATATTTCACTTCGTCCAAGGTTGTCGGCCATCCTTCATCTTTGGTGGCACGTAGGTGTATTGCATGTTAAAAAGCAGAAGACGGGCCTAACAAGTGGTTTCGTTTAAACGAAAAAGTTTTCGTTTAAACGAAAAAGTTTATTATTTAAACGAAAAGGTTTTCGTATATACGAAACTGGTTTCGTTTAAACGAAAACGTTTTCGTATATACGAAAGTGGTTTCGTTTAAACGAAAAAGTTTTCGTTTAAACGAAAAAGTTTTCGTTTAAACGAAAAAGTTTTCGTATATACGAAAGTGGTTAAGTTTAAACGAAAAAGTTTTCGTTTAAACGAAAAAGTTTTCGTTTAAACGAAAAAGTTTTCGTATAAATGAAACAATTTATTTATTTTTTCCACGTGGCAGCAATACGCTTCCGTAGAACATGAACAAAAAACAAAATTTACATGTTTTTTTCGATTAACTTGAAAATAGTAAATTTCCATTTTTTTAAACTGAAAATGTTTAGATGCAACTTGCAAGGCCTGGGAAGTGCCATTTCCGGCAATCTGAGAGACGTTTTTTGCCAAAATGTTTGGGCACGCTACGCGCCAACCGATGGTGGCGCTCCGCTTGGATGGTGTTACCGACCCCCACCCCCCCCCCCCCCCCGGATTTTTTGCGCCCCTGAAAGTGTGTGGGTAGGTGGGGGTGGCCGCTACGATTATGCAGTACTTGATAATAGGCCTACAAAAATACAACTGACCTTCACGCAGATCAAAGAATTTGAGGCTTTAGCGGCACGCCACAGGGGTATTTGATAATATACAGCCCCTCCCTTCGTTAAAATGTATATTACCTTCTAGTTATGCAGCATTAGTTGTTCCTCCGCGTAGTTCGCAGAAATTATGGGAATTTTTGTGATAATATACGCCACTGGAGTATTTGATAATATACATCCCCCTCCCTCCCCCGAAAAAAAGAGAAGATATTTTTTTATATTGCCCTGCAATAGTGGCTAGTCCAACACGCAGTTCATAGAATTTGGAACTTTGGAACTTCATAATACACAGGGGCATGGGGCACACTCCCTACTAAATTGATTGTATATTATTTTCCAACTAATGGTTCATTTTAACCCATTCAACGTCGAACTAGAAAATACAATTCTAGAAAATACAATTGTAAAAGTTTTATAGTATTGACCC
Source organism: Pictodentalium vernedei (assembly GCA_031216915.1). NCBI lineage: Eukaryota > Metazoa > Mollusca > Scaphopoda > Dentaliida > Dentaliidae > Pictodentalium > Pictodentalium vernedei. Next base: position 319,306,099 of record CM062296.1, on the reverse strand, counting down.
CAAGTATCGTTTTTTAATGAAGTATGTCCAAAATAGGCTAAACTTTGAAGTTACGTAAAAAGAATCGATAAAAAAGAAAGATATACTTACCCCCTCATGAAATTCCAAATACCGAATGACAGTTAAATCCTATAAAATAGTGGGGTGGAATACCATAACAAATTTACGAAAATGTTTTGCTTCTTCGGAGGTAAGAGGGTACACCACTCGCTCGGGATGAGAAGGCTGACGTTCATTACTCCTTTGGGTTGGCATACATCAATACTAACTCGCACAAGAGAAGAAATTATATGTATTTAGCTTGTTTGACGATAAGAGGGTTAACTGACAATTATTTTTCGCCAACACGCATCAATTTTACCACTTCTACCAAAAATTTAATTCATAATTATAAACATCCGATTCTGTTTATCAATTCAAGAATTTTTGTTTAAAAAATATTCCATTTGTTGATCCAAAAAAACGTTGAGACAACGGTTTCTGGAACATCGATTGTTGCCAAACATTTTGTGAATGATTTATTAACCGCATTTTATTATCTTCTGCAATAGTTCAGTTGTTAATGTAAAATGATGTCAATGATACCATTCACTAAAGTTGAGAAACAACCACAATGTGTGTTCTTAATCTCTCTAGACGCCCCTTTACGGGATATACAAGTTAAAGGCCATGTAAGGCTTACAATTTCGGCAATCGCCAGTTCATGCCGGAAAAGTAAAGTTCATTAACTCAGGTCGCAGTAAAATTACCAGTCGCACGTACTTGGGCGGAAAACGTGCCTCTGAGCCGTGTACGCGACTGGTTAATTTACTGAGACCCCAGTCAACAGAGTTTAACACTGTGAAAAATGTTCAGTTTGATGTAGTTCTTTCGAGCCTCGACTTGTCAAGGAGTGCACGGTATTACAATTTGAATCGGCATCAGAATCGGCCGATTGTGAGCTCAAATAGCCGGTAATCGGTCAAAGCCCATTTTTGGTAATCGGTTGAACACTAATTATGGTATTTTACATTCCGAGATTCTCTTCCAAAAAATGGGACTCACATACCGTAGTATTTGATCTGTTATAATATTTTTTCCACAAAAAAAGTTTAACATGTGCAACAGCTTTCTTTCAACAGAATTTCCCCTGGAAATCCACCCTCCCCCACCCCCAGCATTCAATAAAACAACGAGGTGTATTCAATCGATCTTCCGTGTTTTCGAGGATTCGGGGGTATCAAGTGGAGACCCCCCCCCCCCCCCCTCCGCCCTCTGTCGGTCCATCCGTCGGTCCGTCCGCCTGTCTTTCGACCGTACAAACGTTTTGGATTGTAATTTCAAAGCCATCTGTCGGAGGGCATTCAGACTCCTCTTTTGAAGAGTGTCTCTCACAATGCCCATTAATGGTTGTCATTAACTGAGACTAAGTTGAGACCACCCGATAAGGGCCGTTGTTATATATATATATAGTTCACACTTAGTTTGCAGAAGATGTTTAAAATAGTTCTATTCGTTTCCTTCTTACCTACACCATTGTGTCTTGTATTTTTCCCCTTTCTTTCTTTTTTGATTGACGGGTACAAAATTCGTTAGATTGATGATTTAAACGCGGTATATCTTTCAAATGGAGTGTCGATCTTAATTAACATTGCGTTTGATCGGGTGACAGTTTTTTTTAAAGTCCGTTTTGTTCGGTAGAGTCGTTTTGCCTGGATGCCCCAGTTGTTTCAGCACCGTGTGAAGCAATATTCATTGGCTACATCTGGTGGATTGAAATAGGTCACTATGCCATTTTTCTTGATATGCTTGCTAACCTTGTGTTGTTTGCACACGAGATACTAATTTCATTTCTTTGCCTCGCAATTCTTTCACGTTTATCGCTGCTACACTCATCTCAGAGCAAGGATGTAAATAGAGGGGTGGTTATTTGAACTCCCCCATCCCCCTATTTCTTTCCATTTCAGTCAGGACTTTTTCCTCGGGCTATGAGTTTAAGATATTGTTTGCTTTTGTGCGTAATGATGTGCTGTGGCGCTGACGTATTGTGTTGGTGGGAAGAAAAATGGGGATGGCAGGTTTATAACACGAATTGTAGATGACCTCACAAAGCAATTCCCTGAATCGCTACACATTTTAGCTCACTTTCCCATCCTTCAACCGTAGTTAATCATATTTGAACGCTCTCTGTAAGCCTGCTTTCTAACTTGGTAGAACATCAGTTGGGTTTGAAAATTAACCCTTTGAGACTTTAATTATCCCGACGTTCAAACGCCACTGGGAATTCAGTTTCTTCAACGTTTTTTTTCAAAATGCGGCGTCAAATGCCGGAAAGTACAAATTTTTCGCATTTGTGGTTATCTGGTTGAGGGCTGGATTATTTTTGGTGGTCTGAATTTGTTATTCAAGACTTGTTTTATTACAAATTATTGGAGAGTGTCCAGAGGCACTCTCCAATAAGCTGTAATACAACAAATTTATATAAACAAAATATTATTTGTGTTTGACTGAAAATGAAATATAAGCCAGGAAGGTGTTGGCTTTTGCTCTGGGAAGCAAAAGCCAACACTTTCCTTGCTTAAAACTCTGAAAAATCGAAAAATAATAACAAAACAAATGACCACAAAGTATTAAGGCGCTGTTTGATTTCGTACTTCACAAGACGTACAGAAGTATCAAAGGGTTAACATATAACCCAACAAAGAATTTACTGTTCGTTTATTTAAATGAATTATCCCAACAAAGACCCTGACTGTGGCTAGGTCTAGTAAGATGCATATGTTGATGGATAAGATTAACGTTTATTGAAATGGTGGATGGGAGGGGGGGGGGATTCCATTGGATGCACTTTATTTTTTTTCTGCTTTTAAATTGAGTGTTGAATGATTTGGGTAATTTTGTTCCAAAAAAAAAAATATCCTGTTGACTCCATGGGGTAGGTTTGGGGTAGGGTGGGGTCGATTAGGTGATATTTGTTTTTATACCCCCACTTTCGAAGAAAATGGAGGGGGGGGGGGGGGTATACTGGATTACACATTCGTCCGTCCGTCCGGATGAGAGTCCATCCGAGAACATTCATAACTTTCATAACTTAAGTAAATTATTATGGAACTTGGTATGTAATTAAATTGTAACATTTCCCAAGGCTAGAACGATTTTCGGTGTTGTCAGATTATTATTTGTTTTATTACTTGTTATGCCTTGTTGTTGCACTTTATTTTTCAATAGTTATTGCCCTTTTCCACTTAGATTATTGAACAAGTCTTTCTCAAAGGTCTAACTGCAACTTGTCTCACACTTTCCATCAGACATTTTTGATATTTTGTGTGATGAATAACCATGATATATAAGTATAACAGTACTAAATATTTTTCTTTGAGCGACCATTGTAACGTTTATTTGAAAAAACCTCATCATTTTCATTCGGGCATTTAGATATGTTTATCAAGTAAAGCCCTTCAATCCATTTCTATCTTCAAAACCATAAGTCATGCAAGAAATACGGGAGAAAAATTTACAGGAAGGAAACTACCAGTTGCAGATACATTTTTTCAGGAAATTCACAACAAAAACACACCAATAGTCAATTGTGTATTTGAGGCCCCAAAATTGTCAAATCATCCATTTTTATACCCATACAAAACAAAGTTTTAGGGGGTATATAGGAGTCAACTTGTCTGTCGTTGTCGGTCCGTTGCACATGTAAACTTATGGAGCGAACTACTTCCACAGTTTTAGGTGCATTTTCACGAAACTTCACAAATATGACAAGGAGCAGTGTGTGACATATTTTTTTTCCCCCCATCGAATTCAAGATGGCCATTTGGCGGCCATAATAGATTTTTTTTTTATGTAAACTTGTGGAGCGAACTAATTCCACAGTTTTAGTCGCACTTTCATGAAACTTCACAACAATGACCAACATGATGAGGGGAAGTGCGTGACATAATTTGTTCCTTCTCGGTTTAAGATGGCCGACTGGTGGCCATATTGGATTTTTCTTTTATGTCAACTTGTGGAGCGAACTACTTCCACAGTTTTAGCCACATTTTCATGAAACTTCACAAAAATGACCAACATGATGAGGAAAAGTGCCTGACATAATTTTTCTTCTCGCTCGGTGTCAAGATTTTTCTTTACTTAGAAAAATTGATTGTCCCTTTTCAGTCACACCCGGTGGGGGGTATAGCGGGCGACAGACCATCTCTAGTTAAATTGTTCCACCCCCCCCCCACACCTCACCACCTCAAAAAAAAAAAAAATAAATAAAAAAAAATATCGCCCAAATGAATTAGTGTTGAATGATTTTTAGCTATTTTATGTAACAAAATAAAATTCACCTCGTTTACAGTTAACCCCGTTTTTGGTGATATCCCTTGGGTGATTTCGTTTTTGCTCTTAAAATGAGTTTTGGGGCGATTCTATGCGAAAATCAACATGTTTTAACCACATTGGTATCAATGGGTTTGGAGTGGGATCCATCAAGAACGCTCACCACCCCACGCTTTCCATGGTCATTTATGCGATTTTGTTTTGTAACAAAATCACTCGAATTCGTTTGGATCAAACAAAAAAAGACCCTCCCCGGGCAGGATCGCACACTGTCAACATCCCCCACCCCCTCCCTAGACTCTGCTTATTCTTCTACTAGCGAACACGATATCAAAACCTGTTATTTTGTCAAAATTTTCATAAAATTAAACAAAACCATATCACTGGCACGAGTCCGTTTCAATGAAGGGTCACACGATAGAGTTTTGTTGAATTTTTAAACGGACGAAATTCTTTGAAATTATAAAAATAAACAATCGTTTCAATGTCATATTCTAACCGAATACTTCGATTAAAAAGAGGAAAATGGCTTGGACCGAAAATGCTTTTTCATGATTTGTGAAACTGTGACCTTGGTCTTTGAAATTTAGTCTACAAAAGCAAATAATATTCACACCTCACAAAGTATCATGCCAGTACTAGGTTTGGCGAGGGAATTTGGAGCAGCGTGCCGCCAAGAACGTGAAGATATGCATACATACATACACGCCACGAACCGCCTCTATAACAGCACACACATACATACAGACGCTGTATCTGCAGAACTGTGAATTTTGGGTGAGTAAGAGGTGTTAAATTAAGAGTATATGCATTTATTTTCCGACAGACTGTAATCTAGCAATTTGATTGGCTGACAGGTCCGATGTAAATAATACCCTCACCCACTCGAAATATTTACACATTGGTTTAGACCGGTGTGACAGGAATGATAGTCCGTAGGAAAATTAGTCCCTCTGGACTATTATTCCGCGGAATTATAGTCCTAGGTCTAACATTCCTAGGAATAGTAGTCCGCCGGACTACTATTCCTAGGAATATTAGACCTAGGACTATAATTCCGCGGAATAATAGTCCAGGGGGACTAACGTCCCTACGGACTATCATTCCTGTCACACCTGTGTAAAAACATGAATATGCAGGCTATGTGAATTTTTTCAAAATCAATAAAAATAGTTTATGGCATATGTATTAAAATTAACAGTGCTATTCATTGAAAAAAAAACAATCAAAATAATACCCATAATTTTGTGTTATTCATGACAAAAAATCAGGACAGTGATGGAACTATATTTTAATGTGGAGTTATCAGTTTTCTTTTTTTCTCTTTCAAAATGCCATTTGGACAATATTTGTTGGATTTCTTCTGTTGTTTTGTCGTACTGTAAAACGTCTGAGCATCTATTTATTTCTCACCAGTGTCAAGGTATTCACTGTTTATTCCGAAGAGCATATTATTGACCGATTTATTTATCTTTGATACATCTCATCATGAAAATAACTAGATATACATGTAACCCATTATATTTTGTTTGTCAAAGCTCGTAGACATAGGTTATTTTCCTTTTCTACAGAATTATAATTTTTCTTCAATGTGAAGGAACTAAGTGACAAAATAAACTTGTTATCCATGTATGCGCTTCAGGGTGTATCAGTTTTCAAACTAGTGTAAATTTCTATACACCCTGGAATATTCATGGATAACTAATAATATCACAACGGTTACCTCACAGCATGACCTCACGCGCATGCGACTAATGAAATACACGCAATGCTCATAATGCATCACGATGTGGCGTCACTTTCAATAAGGTTTTCGTGGGGAAAACCATTTGGGAAATGGTGGGTCTGCCAAGTATAACATACGGTACGGAAATTGTACCCCTAAACCAGACGGCTGTTAAGAGCTTGGAAATCCTGCAGAACGATGCAGGCCGATGGATAACAGGGTCGAGTAATTCCGCAGCGCTAGAATCAATCAGGCGTGAGCGTGGGTGGATGGGGATCAAGGACAGGATAGACTTATTGAAACTCGGCTATCTTAATTATTTGGTAAATCTTCCCGATAGCCGATGGTGTAAAGTAATGTTCCTGGGAACTTTCAGCTCAAATATCAAGACGGGGTGGATGGTCCAAGCGAGGGAGCTAGTAGAGAACTACTCATTGGAGATCTCGTACCTAGACGTTGGGGCAAACCGGGGTAAAAAAAAAATCGTCAGAGAAAGGGTTATGGAGGATTGTAACCGAAATTGGCGAGAGGGGGTCAAATCAAAGAGATCTTTGGGTGGCCTGCGTGATAAAGAGAAGCCTGGTTTCGAAGGGTACCTTGATAGCACCTTTGGGGGGGGGGGGTCACTGTTGTTCAAGCTGAGGTCGCGTCCCTGGAGCTGTGGGGAAACATTGGGGAAAACAGCGAAAAGGAGTGCTAGATGTATAATTTGGGAGTGATGGAAACCCTGGAACACTTTCTTCTAGAATGCTCAAAATACCAGTCTAAAAGAACAAGATTCACTGGGAGTATAACGGGGAAGTGGGATGGGAGAATGAAGGACATGTAGTTAGTGGGCGACTCATAGAAGAGGGTTAATATGCTAATCGAAGAGATTAGGAAGAATGGGGCAATGGATGTCATCAAGCAGTTCGTCTCCGAGTGTTGGGAGGAGAGAAGAAGCGTGGGAATAGGGAGGCAGTTGGTAGTACAGGGATGGCCAAGGCCTTCTCGTACGAGAACCGCGACAATCGAGCGGCTGGTCAAAGTATTATTATTATTACTTCCTGCTCACGTATAACCTCTGACCAATCAGAGAAGTTTGAATCTACGCTAACCTACTTATAATTATTTATGCAAACAGTGTTGGATAACGTACCAGACACATTTCTGAGATTTCACGGCTTCAACCGTTTTTTTTTCAAGGTCATTTTTCTGAAAGTTGTTGTTCTCGCTGATCGGTTCGAACACAGCGGAAAATACATAACTCATGAGAAGAATGACTGTCGGAACGGCATCAGACAGCAATTCCTCGGGGCATATTCTCCCCAAAAGACCGAGAAATGTTTGAAATAGAGTCTTCTGCTCGAATAATGGTATTAGTTTATGATGAAGAAAAGGTCAATTTCTAAATACCTCATGCAAGGAACCTACCAACATGACCATTTTAGCCTCGATTTCATAAACGCAAATTCCCTCCCGCATTGCATTGTTCTATTTTCTCAGTGTAGACCGTTAATGAACCTAAACCCTAACGTACCGGTCGGACATGTTCCTACAGTGATTTGACATGTTCTCCTTAATTCCGGTTTTAAGCTCACTGACGAAGTTGTCGGAGCTTATGTCATAGTCCGAGGCGCGTGGGCGTCAGCATTTGTGTTAAAGTTATTGTAATAGTCCACTTTGACTTTTCCACCTGTTACTGTGCACCCACGCTATTTCTATGGCTTACAATTACCCACAGATCCTTACCCAGTGATATTTTGTTTTTGATTTTTAGAGTGTTTTTGCAATGTTACTTTTTTATTACTATGTTACTTTTTTATTACTATGTTAGACTTTAAAAACATTCTGACCTGTTGTGCTATACATGAGTGGAGCTTTTATATTCCATATATGTGTTACGTGAATCAATATAAGACGACATTAACCGATGACCGGATTTTTGTTGTTGAGATTTTGGAGTTTTTTAATTCATTGTTAGACTTTTTGTAAGTGTGGACATAGAAAAATTCTGACCTGTTATGCTCTACATGTACATCAGTGGAGGCTACCACAGGCGTGCTGTGGCTTTTTATTTTTCATACTTGTGTTAAATGCATCACTATAACGCAATATTAGCCCTTTACCGGACATTTTTTTCCAGATTTGTAATAAGTCTGGGTTTCTTGCATGCCATGCGTTGGTGAGCTCATGGGGATGGACACTCCTTCTTGTTGTTTTATTATTTTAAATCAAAACCGGTATATTGTTTCCTGAACTCAGCAGCATTTACTTGACGGGAAGAAAGAATTATGAGGAGAAGGAACTTCAAGGAAGTACTATGGAAACATTCGCTAGTCTTTGCCTCAGTAACACCAACAAACTACGGCACACTCCAAAAAAACTGAAGAGTTATATTTTATTTGCATCAAAAGCGTGATTTATGGTCCTCGTTGTAATGGGGTTGTTAAAATGATGAGTCACAAGCTATGTTTTGGGGGCAAAAAATAAAAAAAAATGAGTAACGATTTTTATGAAAAGCACTGGCCAATTTGGGCAGACTGCAGTTATTATTTTATCCACCCCGTATATTGATATCGGACTGACCCATCTAACTGTAAGAGTACACAAAGGCGATACCATTTAAAGAAATGAGGTTTTAAAGGGTTAATAACAATATTAACGTGGAAACACTGATGGAAATTTTAAATTAAAATCTGTTTGTACTTCACCATTTAATTACGTTTCACATCCTTCTTTTTTCTGTTATAGGTTGATTCACGTGGATGTTTTCCCAGAAAATTTACTTTTCCCGTTTTTAATTCAATTTTTCCCCATTAGAATGAGAATGACGAGTTACAGTCAATTACAATACACTTATTAAAAACATTGCTCTGGTGTCTGATTGGTCTGCCGACCCTCTTCCGATATCCTTCTGAAGTAACCTAACTATCTGTCAATGTATGCTCTCCTCTCACTTGCGCCTGCGTTTCCCCTGTAGCCATAGCGCGGATGCAGACAGGAACGGACTTGTTCGAGCCCATTGGTAATACATCACATGGCGTAATTAGAACTTGTTCTAACTGTCGTATAATATTTTTGCTGCAGATTATTTTTATTTTTATCTAAATATTAATGAGAAAACACGTGACTCAGTAGGTAGAGGTGTAGACTGCAAGCCGAGAGGTCCTCGGTTCGAATCCCACCTGCTGCAACCACGTTGTGTCCTTGGTCAAGCCACTTAATCCCAGTTTCCCACGTGGCGGCACAGTGGCGTGGTGTACTAAAGTGGGCTGCACGTCGATGGTGTACTTGTCTTCAACCGATGTCAACCCCGCTTATGTCGAGTTAGTACGTTGTGGAGTCTGACAGTTGTTCGCCGTTGCTCGGTGATGTTCTCCGGGTACTCCGGCTACCTCCACCCGTGAAACTGTCCGATGCGAGGTGACCATGGCTGTCGAAAGTGTCGTTCAACCTCAAATATATAAATAAATAATGTGAAAACATCAGTGCTTTACTGGGGGAACGCAGTTTCCGTACTTTTCTCTAAGGGGGAACGAAGTTCCCCGACAATTTCAAGACTCTAGATGGCTTGGTCTTCACGAATTGTCAACACAGAGAGAACTCAATTATCTTGCTCACTGTACTAAACCCATTGTAACCGTGTATAGCTCAGAGACCCGCACAGATAACAATGGCCTCATCTTTTGAAGAGTGAGTACTAAATATTCAGAGATTTCCAGGCGGTGAACCCCCGCACCCACCCCACCACTCTCTCACTCTCTTTACTACTACGCGGGGAACGCCGTTCCCCTACAGTTTGGGGGGGGGGGGGGGGCAGGTGTGGCTTGATCTTCACGAATATTCAACACAGCGAGAAATGAATTATCATGCTAGCCGTACTGAACTCATTTATTGTAGATGTGTGTTGCTCACAGCTCCGTACAGATAACAATGCAATGTCCTTTTGAATAGTGCGAGTAATAAATATTCAAAGTTTTCCCTTGGGTAGACACCCGGATATGCCCCCCCCCCCCCCCCCCCCCCCGCCCCCATTTACTACTAGTAAATATTCAATTTTCCCGGAGGGGTATTCCGGGACACCCTTTACTAGTACGCTCTCTCCTAACGACGCGTTCTGGGTGGACTGAACCGGCGCACAACGTGCTGCGATGGCCGACGCGGGCCGTCCCCAACTTCTCAATTTCAAATAGCATGGGAAACACCGATGAACATTTTAAAATAAAATCAGTTTCTACCACCACCATTTCATTCCGTCTCATATCGTCCTTTTTCTATTATAGGTCGCAGTCGAAGAAATCTCGAAGATCCGACTTGCTAAAGTTATTGTGTCCCACATAGGGAATGAGGGTCATGATGACAATGAACAAGAGGCGTCTCTCAGGAGACTGTTACAGGCCGCAATTCAGTACATTCCGAAAGAAACAAACGACGTGTGGATGGATGCAGAAATTAAAATTTTCGACATATCTGGAAAAACGATGAGACTTCAGAGCGGAAATGCCAGAAATAAATTTATTATCCATTTGAACGAAAACGACGAGATTGAAATTATCAACACAGAACGCCCCAGTATTTTCACTAGGATTGGTTCTTATATTCATAGTGTTGCAAAGAAAGTGTGGCCCCCAAATGTACAGACTGGGGACACCTCGGTGAACGTAACAGGAAATGGTAGAGAAACAGCTCTAGATTGAAGAGCGTACAGTGTGGAACTTCTAACCGATACTGTTAATAAAGCAATCATCTTTTTGGTTTGGTTTTGTTCTCAGAGGCGGCGGAAGAGAAGGGTGCTTGAAGGAATGCGCCCCCCATCTCGCCTTGCACTTACTTCCACAGATATGCTACATGGTTGCATTATATCTTTAACATTTGAGAGTATACAAATGTGTCCATGTACAGAGATTCCTGCGATATATGTTCGGAAAATAAAAACACATTTTATTGCATTTGGGTACTGAATCTCATCTTCGGACCATGGGCATGTTTCTTGTACTGCAAGGTTAGCCTTCAACATGGACGATAGTTGACGTAGAACAAATAAATCGTATCATTACCTGACCGTGCCATGTGCACCAACACACAACGAGAGACTGTCGGGTATTCATACATTTGTAGACATACGATTATAATACCTGGAACGAAAAAACGTCTTAAGCTGGATCAAAGGAGGAGTACTATATTTATCGGTGACAGTGCCCCCGACCATCGCCTCCCTTCTGCACATACCTATAAAAAATCATCTGACACACGGTTAAAACCTAAAAATGGCATTTATGTCCATTCATTAGTTTTTGCAAAATATGTCTTGTTTTCGTAGTAGATTATATTGCAACGGCAGTCATTGCTTTTGGAACAGAATGAGACGCAGCATAACCTACAGTACATTCGTGGACTGGTCGTAATCCACGCGTGTGTAGTGATGGCCACACATGCGTTTACCGGGTAATAAACATCAGCAACAGCAATATTTTAATTATTGAAACACCGGGTTATACCCAGTACTTCATTAATTATTTGTTTTGTTTTTGGTGATTACTCCTATAATTACTGTTTGGAATTTAATATTATTGCATCCGTGGAAATATTGCACCCGTAGTAGGTTACCAGGCGGCGGAACTAACGTACTGTTCGAGCTTAGATACTGTCTCGAGCACACTGTGGATATTTGGATAATAATTAGGGATAACTATGTTGTATTTGATTATTTATATTTATTTATTTATTGGTGTTTAAGATCACATACTTCTTCACAATGGCTAATCGTGACCGTGATAGTTTTACGTGTGGAGGAAGCCGGAGTACCTGAGAGAACCACCGAACATCGACGAGCAACTGTCAGCTCCTCAACTTTCTAACTCTGTTCAATCTCCCCTTGAATTCAATCTCCGCTTAAACAGGGTTACAGCGATTGAAGACATGTGCACCATCGACGTGCAATGCACCTTTGTACACAGCGTCATCGTGCCCCCATGTATGCACCGAGATAAAGTGCCTTGCCCAAGGACACAACGCAGGTCATCCCGGACGGGGATCAAATATTCGAGACTTCCAGCATAGAAGTGCAACAGTCTGCCACTGAGCCACCGGGCTCCCCTTGTATTTGATTGTTTGGGGCCGTAAACGATGGTTTTACTGTCGCATATTGAGTTTTGCCGATGATGCGTTAGCGGAGCCGGTAAAACGGATATTTGCGACAGTAAAACCACCGTTAACGGCCCCAAACAATCAAATACAACATTGTTATGACCATTCTAATATAATTCAGCTGAAAACGGGGATAGTGATTTGTTTCCAAACTATAAAACAACGCCTTGTTGAATACAATGTAAATCTAAAAATACAGTCTTCGTGACACCTTTTGGGAGTTTCGAAACAAATCACGAAATATATTTTTTACGCTGCCATTATACAAATAGTTCCAAACGTTTTAGTCATTTTATCAGCAATAACAAAATATATTTATATTTGTACTGACAACATTTATCATGTTTTAATGTTTATGACAATCTGAAAACAAAATAGGCCGTCAGGTTTCCCTGTTCAAAGTTTAGAATTCACCTTGACATGTGGTGTTGTTTCAGTCTGACTCTGAGTCGGAAAGCACTCGAGGATTTACATTAAAGTTAAAGATTGTGGGAGCTTTGATTGGAAGCACTTGGTTGACAGTTTTTATTACTCATGGTTGCAGAAAAGTTATTCATTTCAAACAGTTTCTGGGAGGTGATGGCTTGTGGAATTAGGCTACTAGTATTGACATAATTGTTGCAGAACGAATAGTCTCTCAGTGGTAAACGTGTTGCTCTGTAGCTGTACATGTTAATGCCACGAACGCAGGTGTGACAAATTAAAAAACGGAAAGGACCGCTTACACTTGAAGTCGATGTTATAACATCGCCAGTAGAGCAGTCAGAAATATTTGGCCTTGAGCAATTAAAATTATTATTGCCAGTTGTCAGAATTTTGATTTTCTATTTCGCACGTAGCGTCCATAAATTTTTCATCGTACGGAAAATTGCTATTTATAAATTATAATATCACTGACTGACTGGTTCCACGCGATTACCGTTAGGCCTATCGGAATCAGATTTTTCATCTTTCGTTTTATTGCTCATCAGTCTCTTCCAAACCTGTTCCGCATTAATGTTAAACGTTGCCCTTCATCCATATTAGCGAGCGAAAGCGACCCGCAGGGTCGCGTGCAAGCGATCCGAAGGATCGCTTGCTTCGCAAGCTATTAGGCAACACGTTTGTACCGTTTGTATGAGCTCAAATAGAAACTCATCTCAAAGGCATCAACTTCAAAATTTTTCAACGGAAGTGGTACACAAGGACGCTGACATGTTTGCGCATGGCGGAAATTGACATTCGCAATTGAAGAAATGATTTATTTACGTAGAAAGTAGTTAACGAGACGAGACTTCACGAGAATGACTCTGGATGATTAAACTTTTAGGGATTTTTCCCAAAGGAACCGGGGACAAATGAGGTTACATTTTTTCAAGGCAAATCGGACGCTAGAACAAGTGATGCCTGTCCACCATTGCTTTCACCCTCATTGGGTCAAGGGATCCTTAATATATTGGGTGAGGGAGGGGGGCGGGGTGGGGTTAATAGGTCACTGATTATGTCACGTGACGTTCATAGCAAGTAAAGCATACCCCTAGCAATGGGCAAACTACTGGGCCAATTTTGATACATGGACCCAACATGCATTGCAAACGAAAACAGACAGGTCAATGGTGTCATCGCGTGACTTCCATAGCAACCAGAGCGACCCCTTAGCAACGGGCTAACTACTGGTCCGATTTTGACCAAATTCGGTATACGGACCCAAAATGCATTGCAAATAAAAACAGACATATCAATGTTGACGTCTCGTGACTTCACTAGCAACCAGAGCGCACCCTTTGCAACGGGCTAACTACTGGGCCGATTTGGACCAATTCGGTATACGGACCCAGAATGCATTGCAAATGAAAAGAGACAGATCAATTATGACGTCACGTGACTTCCCTAGCAACCAGAGAGCCCCCTCAGCAACGGGCTAACTACTGGGCCGATTTTCACCAAATTCGGTATACGAACCCAAAATGCATTGCAAATGAAAACAGACAGATCAATGTTGACGTCACGTGACTTCTCTAGCAACCAGAGCGCCCTTAGCAACGGGCTAACTACTGGGCCGATTTTGACCAAATTCGGTATACGGGCCGAAAATGCATTGCAAACGAAAACAGACAGATCAAAGTTTACGTCTCGTGACTTCCCTAGCAACCAGAGAGCCCCCTCAGCAACGGGCTAACTACTGGGCCGATTTTCACCAAATTCGGTATACGAACCCAAAATGCATTGCAAATGAAAACAGACAGATCAATGTTGACGTCACGTGACTTCTCTAGCAACCAGAGCGCCCTTAGCAACGGGCTAACTACTGGGCCGATTTTGACCAAATTCGGTATACGGGCCGAAAATGCATTGCAAACGAAAACAGACAGATCAAAGTTTACGTCTCGTGACTTCTCTAGAAACCAGAGTACCCCCTTAGCAACGGGCTAACTACTGGGCCGATTTTCACCAAATTCGTTATACGGACCCAAAATGCATTGCAAATGAAAACAGACAGATCAATGTTGATGTCACGTGACTTCTCTAGCAACCAGAGCGCCCTTAGCAACGGGCTAACTACTGGGCCGATTTTGACCAAATTCGGTATACCGACCCAAAATGCATTGCAAATGAAAACAGATAGATCAATGTTGACGTCACGTGACTTCCCTAGCAACCAGAGCGCCACCTTAGCAGCGCGCTAACTGCTGGGCCGATTTTGACCAAATTCGGTATACCGACCCAAAATGGATTTCAAATAAAAATAGACAGATCAATGTTGATGTCACGTGAGTTCTCTAGCAACCAGAGCGCCCCTTATCAACGGGCTAACTACTGGGCCGATTTAGACCAAAATCGGTATACCGACCCAAAATGCATTGCAAATGAAAACAGATAGATCAATGTTGACGTCACGTGACTTCCCTAGCAACCAGAGCACCACCTTAGCAACGCGTTAACTACTGGGCCGATTTTGACCAAATTCGGTATACGGACCCAAAATGCATTGCAAATAAAAACAGACAGGTCAATGTTGACGTCACGTGACGTCTCTAGAACCAGAGCTCTCCCTTAGCAACGGGCTAACTACAGGGCCGACGTTGACCAAATTCGGTATACGGACCCAAAATGCATTGAAAATGAAAACAGACAGGTCAATGTTGATGTCACGTGACTTCCCTAGCAACCAGAGCGCTTCTTAGCAACGGGCTAACTACTGGACCGATTTTGACCAAATTCGGTATACGGACCCAAACTGCATTGCAAATAAAAACAGACAGGTCAATATTGACGTCACGTGACGTCTCTAGCAACCACAGCTCTCCCTTAACAACGGGCTAACTGCAGGGCCGACTTTGACCAAATTCGGTATACGGACTCAAAATGCACTGCAAATGAAAACAGACAGGGCAATGTTGATGTCACGTGACTTCCCTAGCAACCAGAGTGCCTCTTAGCTACGGGCTAACTACTGGGCCGATTTTGAACAAATTCGGTATACGGACCCAAATTGCATTGCAAACAAAATCAGACAGGTCAATGTTGATGTAACGTCTTTTTGCCTCTTCCTTGACAGCACAGGATTAGCTGTTTCATAATTACTCTCAGAATTATCTGTTGTGATAACTACAAACAATACCAGTACGTCGGTATTTTTTCAGTGAATTTAATGACAATGGCTTATTGAAATTGGCACGTAAAGCTCTAGGCCTATTTAATTCAAACGACAAGTCTGTGTTGTCTTGTGAAGTGTGTATGTCTGTGCTGGTTTCTGTAGTTTGTGTGTCTGTTGGGCAAATCGCCCAGAAACCTGGTCCAAATCGTCCACAAACATGGTCCGAATCGTCCAATAGTCTGATCCGAATCGGCCAGAAATATGGTCATAATCGTGTATAGATCTGGGGCCGAAACGTCCTATATAAAAGTCTGGTCCGAATCATGAAAATGCATTTGTGATACTCAGTCTTATTATTTTAAAGATGGTCTTTTCAGTAAAACTGCATTGGCATATTATCATCGTCCTTTTTTGCACAGCACTGCTGTATTTTCTTGTTGTGGCTACTAACAGTTGGTAAAAGTAACAATAAATGATACACGCTATTTGTGAAAAAAATAATAATGAACACAGCAATTTCCGTAACACCTCGGATAAATTCCGGAAAACAACGACGCCATAAATATATCTTCCAATCAAAGCAATGATAAAATTATCTTTCAATCAGAGCATTGGAAAATAATATCTTCCAATCAAAACGCAGACAAAAGTAGTTATCTCGAAATTTGGTTGGTCCCCTATTCTTTACCAGTAAATGTAGGCCTACAGCACTTTAAGATTAATGCATCATTTTCGCTCGCTTTTAGGTTTGCGTAAATTTCATATTAATCACAGGTAATTGCAAGAAAGATAGACGTTTTTTTATACAGAAAGTCAACGCGTTCACGGCGTTTATTTACCTTGGATATGGTAGTCAATGACTCCAAATGACACGAAAATAGAACGCCCACGAACACATCTTGACTTTTCTTAAATAGTTTTCGACAACACAAAATTTCCGACAGGTTTACGCAGACTTTACTGTCGCAAATGTTATTGATAACCAATCAAATTTCGAGATTTATAGTAATCATTCGTTGTATAAGAATAATAATTTTATATCCCCATGTCCACACATGGTTGTTCAATGGCTGTACAAAAACGTGAAGTGTAATCTGGAGGGTTGCGGTCCTTTCCTGATCGGTATAAAATCTGAAATCTATACTGTTGGATCTTCAAACTCTTATCATTCACTTCCTGCAAAGGTTAAGGATTTGGAATTTATACCAATGTAAAGAGTAAATGTTTTTGGTTAGTGTATATCGTCAATGTCTCTCCACCAAAAACGATACTCATGGAAATGTCCCCAGGTCAGGACAATTCATACATTTATTCATCGATTTATTTGAAACGTTATATGTTGATATTGTTACGCTAGTGCTGTTTTGACGAAATTCGGTTTTCACAGTTATCCAAGCGTAATCACAGCCCTGTGTAAGTTCAGTATCTCATTTTTGTCACTACACCAGGTTGTGTATACCTTTGTGAATGCTGTCATTGTTACATTCACCAATCTGTTCCTTTGAATTTTAATATACTGTTATACTTTGACAACTTTCATTTTGCGTGTTATCCATGCTTAAGTACTTATGCTGTACCGAATGTTTAATGTAGTTAAATTTATCTAACAATCATATAGATTTTGGTCCGAAAACCGCGAGAAACGGTACGTGCCAAACAAAGTGTTCCGATTCCGTATCATACAGACGACTCATTCTGATTCCGTATCATATAGACGACTTGTTTCCGGTAGCGCTACGGGCTATCACAACAGGCACATAGATATATTCTATGTGCGTTCCAGTGGTCGACCGAACATTATGTCCCAAAAATGTTTGAAAATTATTTAACCTTTTACCTAACATGAAAAGCAGACGACACTTGCAAAACAAATTCTTGGAAAAAATAATGGAAATTAATTGGCGATTTTTTGAAAATAGCCTTGGCAGGTTTTTGCCGTTACGTTGGGTAAAGGGTTAAGATTTAATCTGTCAGTGTGACAGAATTGTTAGATAAATGAATTATCATGATAATGTGCATGTCCTGTGATTTGCATCAGATTCTCGGTGGTGTCCAAAAATGGGATCACAGCTCGCAGGCAAAGTCACAGGACATGCACATTATCATGATAAACTGTATTTATCATTATTTCAGTTAAGCTTTCGTGCTATGAAATTTCATTTTGCTGTTTTTCGAGGACTCTTTATTGATGTCATAGCATAAACATTTGGGCACCCGTTGCATTTACAAAGGTTTCCTTCTCACTTGGGACAGCTGTGTGTGAAATGTTGACCTCAGATCATACATTACTACGGAGAAATCGTCAATGTTTGACGGCAGACACAGGATACCAATTTGGGGTCATTGGCAATTGTTATCAGTATCCAAATCCTCGAATCTGTAGTTTGAAATCGGTCAAACACTGAACATGTTCCGCATTGACGTCATAACGTCGAGAGAGACTCTAGATAAAAAAAAACAAAACAAAACAAAGAAATACAAACTTCTTATATTTTAAGTGTTTCCAGGAATGGGTTCGATCTCTCCTGCAGGACATTGGGCTATTGTCTGGTGGTCTATACATCAGCTTCGTCACATATATATGATCGACTTCAAGGAATAATTTTCATATTTAGGCTTTTCCCTCTGGAAAAGACTATTGTTTTTCTGCGGATTTTTTTTTTTTTTTTTTTTTTTTGGGGGGGGGGGGGTTAGGGTTTTCTTTTCCACACATTTTGTCCGTACGATTCAGAAGCCATTTTCGAACCGATCTTCACACAATTTTGCACACGCATAGAGGGGTACAAAATCTAAAAACGTATCGAAGTGGAATTTTCGATTTATCCTTCTTTCTCCAGAATTGGCAAAAAATGTTCAAATTAATGTTTATAGGCACTTACTCGAACCGCGTCTTGTAGATGTTTTTTAAACATTCATCATTGTTAGACCTGTCTGTGACACGACCATTCATATACAAGAGATAATAGGCGATGCATATGTTAACCCTGCACAGGCCGCCAAACATCGAAAGTTTGATGAAATGGGCTGCTTTCGGGCCCCAAAGCACCCACAAGACACACGAGAGGTAAACATAACTTTATTTATTGGAAGTGGGATTCACAGTGGATCATTTTTGAAAGTAATAAAGGAATTCAAAAAAGCAAGCGTTAACCCGTTTTGGGTGGGTTAACCTGCAATACCCCTCAAAAGCAAAAAAATCATGTTTTCTGTGTATTTCTCTAAACGAGTCTTGTGGATTTTCAAGCACAATTGGCCACGCGCAGGTCTTGGTGTTATAACAGAAACTGCATGAACAAAATACTCCAGTGAGCATTAGTAGTATGTCTCGCACGTTTCACTTCTAGTTTGCCGGACCTCGGTGCCGGACCTCGGAAGTCATGACGTCATGTCACATGACCCAGTGCCGTCATGTTGTGTTGTTATGGTAACCCTCGTGAGCGGCCATGTTCTGACGTCATCTCCATAGTGATACGTGGTGTGAGTGCACATGCGCAGCGCGTGTTGTTAGGGTGATACGTGTTTCCGTCGTCCATTTTGTATACTGGAGGCCGCCATCTTGGTTTCTATGGTAGCACGTGGTTGCTATGTTACCCAAAGTTCTACAATAGGACAGGGGTATGTTCGGAGGATATGTTCGATTGAATCGGAATAAGTCTAATTACCACAAACAACTCGAAAATCCCTCCAAATCACCAAAATCCACCCCAAATCTCCGAAATTGACTTTATTTACTACGGATTTCCCATGTTATTGGTTTTATTGACTTAGCACGTAGTGCTATAGTACTAAGGGGTACACAGGGATGCGTTCCTTTGCAGAACAGTAATGTTCTGGGTTAGAATTCTCCCAGAGTCCCTTTTTGGA
This sequence comes from Pictodentalium vernedei, assembly GCA_031216915.1. Taxonomy (NCBI): domain Eukaryota; kingdom Metazoa; phylum Mollusca; class Scaphopoda; order Dentaliida; family Dentaliidae; genus Pictodentalium; species Pictodentalium vernedei. The sequence continues at coordinate 319,286,492 of CM062296.1, read as the reverse complement.
TCCCTATCCCATGACGTTTTTCCCATTAAAAGACACGTTCCTTTGGTCATTACCCAGAATTCTCTGCTTCTATCTATATATGCAAAAGTTTTCGTCCATCTGGCCCTGTGTTCCTTTGTTCTAGAGTATACTCCAGTAGCGTGGAAGAGCCTATTAACTGGAACAGCTTTGCTTATTATTACTATATTCAGCTATTCTAGTTTATTCTTGTTAGTTCTGACCGCATTCCGTGTACTCTTGTTGTTTCATTTATCTAGATCATTTATATAAATTATAACTAACCAATCAGATTGCTTGATTTCCCCCATAACTTTTACTTAATCGTATAGCTATCTCCTCTTATTACAACGAAGTTGTATCCGATTCTCATCACATCTATATCCAATGGAAATATCTAATGTGTACCTGTGAGATAAACATAACATCCTTCATTGGAAGTGGAATTCACCGATGATCATTTTTGTAAGTAATGAAGGTATTCACAAAACCACGCATTAACCCGTTTAGGGCTGGTTACAGAGCGATACCCCTCAAAAGGTTAAACATCCATGTTATCCGAGGATTTCTCTAAAAACATATCGTAGATTTTCAAGAAAAATTGGCCATTCTCAGATCTTAGTATGACATTACAATCTGCATGCACAACATATTCCAGTAAGCATTTGTTAACCCTATGCAGATTGTCAAACATCAAAATTTTGATAAAATGGACTGTGTTTGCGTACCCACAGCACCCAAAGTTAAGAGGATTGGTCAACATAAGTGAAAGTAGAATTCACTGAGAATTATTTTTGTAAGTAATAAGGGTATTCAAAAAAACAACACTCAACCCGTTTTGGGATGGATAAACAATGATACCCATCAAAAGCTTAAAATTCATGTTCTCACTAGATTTCTCTGAAAACATAGATGTTTAGTAAAAAATTGTCATTTGCAGTTCTTGGTGTGACATTACAAGTTGCATGGGAAAATATTCCTGTTAGCACTTGTTATCCCTCTACAAGTTGCCAGACATCAATATTTTGTATACATGTGAGATAAAATGGACCATTTTCAGATAGCTACAGCACTCAGTGAGTATGTGTCAAACAAACGTAACTCCTTTTGTCGGTCATAAACTTGTCGGACGACGATATTGATATTAACCCTCTCCATCATTAACTATGGCTTTTACCTAAACATTTTCTTTATCAAATTGAGTCATTTAAGACTACTATACCCATCTTTCACATAACAAACTTCAGTGAGACAGTTAAAAACAATTCATCAGACACTCTGGGGTGATGAAAAATCATGGAATATCATCTGGAAAAGCCATGATTCTCCAGAATCATAAAGTCTAGTTTAATATGGATATTTTCCCAGTGCTTGAATGCATTCTCGAAACATTGTAAGTAAGTACAGATTTGTCGCGATACTCTAACGAAGAGGCCATGCTTACCCAGTGCTCAGCCGGGGTATTCCTCACACACTCTCCTTTTGTCTCCCGGCATTCAGTCAAACACCCATTGTCCACGTGAGGGCACGGTGGCGTTGTGTATTACGGCGTACTGCATGGCGATGGTGCACTTGCCTTCATCCAATGCTAACCCTGCTTGTGTGGCGTTAATATGTTGGGGAGCTGGCAGTTTCTCGGTGGCTCTCTCCGAGTACTCCGGCTTCCCCCACCCGTAAAACTGTCGTGGTCATGATTAACCATTGTGCAGAAATATGTGACCTTAAACACCAATAAATAAATAAATGAATAAATATTCCGTCAGACATTGTTTCACAATGTCCCCCATTCGGGAGATTGAGAAGGCGCCAATGAGGGGAATTATGAAATAGTTTTTGACTGAATACTGGGAGATTAGGAGGGGGGAGTGGGGAGGGCATATCCAGGTTGGACATCGGGCTAAAGTGGGCCTCCAAGTCAGAGGGCCGCGACAAATCCGCGGAAGCCCAAGAATTATTATTAACTGTCTCGCGAATTTTTTCAAGGTGAACATCTTTTGAAAAGTGATGACGTCATGGGAAAATGACAACCAAAGAATCATTTCAATGCCTTTATGCCCCCGAGGGATTCTCTCGGGAACATTATTTTTTTCACCATGTCCGTCCTGCGTCTGTCGTCCGTCCGTTTACTTTTGGTTTCCGTCAAATAACTAAAGAAGCACTTATATGATCACGTCATTATTTTAGGGGTTAGTTGTGGATGACCAGACAATGTTTGTTTGTCGATTTTGGTTCAGTTAGCCAATTCAATATGGCCGCCATGGCAAACATATTGAATTTTGGTTTCCGTCCAATAACTAATGAATGGTGACTCGAATCATTTTTATTTTTAGTTATGCATTGTTGTGTCTAGAAATGTTCCTTTCGATTTCGGACCAGTCAGCTAAACTAAGATGGCCGCCAGGGGCATATTCATTGTGGCAGCCATCTTGAATTTGGTTTTCGCCCAATAACGAATGAATACTGACTCTAATCAATTTTATTTTTGGATTATGCATTATTGGTGTCTATAGGAAGCTTCCTACGATTTTTGATCAGCTAGCCAAGTCCGTCGTCCGGCATCTGTTATCCGTCCGTTAACTTTTGGTTTCCGTCAAATAACTAAATAACCGCTTACTTGATCAAATCCTTTTTTAGGGGTTACTTATGGATGACCAGACAATGCTTCCTTTCGATTTGGGTCCAGCTAGCCAATTCAATGGGGCCACCACGGCGTTATGACGCCATCGATGGTATATACCACGCTTTGCGGACTCTTGTGATGATACACTGCGCATCTCAGGGGCCCATCATGACAACTTCACTGCACGGTGTGCACTCGGTAAATAACACGTTGTGATTCGGCAGCCAAGTCTTAGGGACGCCTGGGCTTCCCAGCAACTACACTACATTTTGAATTGTTGGTGGTATTCATTATTCGTTACTACACACGCCATATGGTGGTGTTCATGAATTCCAAGTAAGCAGGGTACTGGGGTTAGAGGTAGGTTTGCGTCGTGTCAGGACTTGATGACACATTGTAATCATCAAAGTCAGATGTGTTCCCTTCGATTACCAATCCCAAATCTACAATCTTCCATATATATGAGCAGAATTTAACGCCGAACGGAGGAGACCAAGGTCAAATGGGTAATAATAAACTGCGTCCTGAGTCAGCTGTGGGAAATAGCCAAGTCCGTCCGTTAACTTTTTGTTTCCGCCAAATAACTAAATAACCGCTTATTTGATCAAATCATTTTTTAGGGGTTACTTATGGATGACCAGACAATGCTTCCTTTTGATTTGGGTCCAGCTAGCCAATGCAATATGGCTGCCATGGCAGCCATATTAAATTTGGTTTTCGTCGGATAACTAATGAATGCTGACTTGAATTATTTTTATGTTTTAATTGCATGTATGAATTGTTGGTGTCTAGACGAAGCTACCCTTCGATTTTGCACCAGTCAGCTGAACCGAGATGACCGTCATTGGCCAACTGATTATGGCTTCCATGGTGGTCATCTTGAATTTGGTTTCCGTCGAATAACTGATGAATGCTGACTCAAATCAATTATTTATTTTTTTTTGTGATACACTGTTAGTGTCTAGACGAAGGTTCCCTTTTGATTTTGGTTATGCCCCCAAGAAACTTACCTACCATTTTACCATCGGGGGCTATGCCACGCTTCGCGTTGCTCCTGTTTTTACATAGTTTTGTTGGGGGCCTGCTGCTTTAGGTATACGGTTGCAATACAGAGAAAAAGCAATCCTGTGATTGAAACTCTAGAATCACGAGGAGTTCAAGAAAACTGGTCGTTCACTCGTTCTTGACGAGCGATAACTAGATTTGACGAGTTGTTTCACATCAACCAGTTGACCACCCTAGATTTCGCGAAGAGTAAATATTGAAATATTGTTATATGTTATTTCATCCTTTCTATAAAATAAAAAAAAAAAAAATTATCAACTGACAAATCGTGGTTCTTGTCCATTCGTGAATGGGTAGTTTGGCCATGTGCTAAATCTTTGCATTGTATGTCGTTCACTCGTTCTTGACGAGCGATAACTAGATTTGACGAGTTGTTTCACATCAACCAGTTGAACACCGTAGATTTCGCGAAGAGTAAATATTGAAATATTGTTATATGTTATTTCATCCTTTCTATAAAATAAAAAAAAAATTTTATCAACTGACAAATCGTGGTTCTTGTCCATTCGTGAATGGGTAGTATGGCCGTGTGCTAAATCTTTGCATTGTATGCCCTTAACTCTGCCAACCACGAATCACTGAGTTGTAGCGTCTTATACGCTACAGTATGCAGCAAAATGGGTGAGTCCGCCAGCCGTGGGGCTGTAGGATTAAATTATCACTGACCATCCAGCCAAGCTAGGTGCCATTTGTGTTTTGTACTCGCGGACCACGATACGTTGTTCTTTATGCGAAAGTTTACACGTACCGGGTTGGTAGGGGTAAGGAAAGACGCACACCAAAAACAAATTTGCGATCCTAAGTAGGTCATAGTTTATTTGGGAGTGAGACAAACAGGCAGACAGACACACACAAAGAGAGAGACAAAGAGGAAGAGGGAGAAAGAGGGGAATACTCGGTAATTTCAAATAGAATAAATGGTAGTTATAATATATAGTTTGTAGACATGTGTTTTTGAGTTTGTTCTGATGGAGTAATTGTTGCCATGTGCTTGTCCTCTGAACAGGTAGACTAAAACTCCAGAAACCCGGAAACATAATTGTTTTAAAATCCGCTTTTGTCTGTTGCCCAGAGATTTAACTTCCTAGGAGTTGAAAAGATGCAAGTAAATATAGAATGAATAGGAACTAGGGACGACAATCAGATTTAAATCACGAGTAGGATAAGGGTTTTAACCACTCGACTTGCCGAGTGGTTAAAACCCTTATTCTACGGGTGGTTTAAACTGATTACCGGCCCTAGTACCTGTTTATTTTGTTTATACCATGCTCTTAATAAATAACAGACTTTGTCACTTATTTATTTATTCATTTATTTATTTATTTATTTATTTATTGGGGTTTAAGGTAGCACACTTATGCACAATGGCTAATCAAGACCGTGACAGTTTTACGGGTGGAGGAAGCCGGAGTACCCGGAGAGAACCACCGAGCAACGACGAGCAACTGTCAGCTCCTCCACATTCTAACTCTGTGCAAGCTCCGTTCAAGCAGGGTTACATCGGTTGAAGACATGTGCACCATCGACGTGCAGTACGCCTTAGTACACAGCGTCATCGTGCCCCCATGTAGGCAACTGGGATAAAGTGCCTTGCCACAGGATACAACGCAGGTCGTCCCGGACGGGGATCGAACTCGGGACCTCTAGCATAGAAGTTCAACAGTCAGTACCAATGAGCCACCACGCCCTCTACTTTGTCACTTGAAATGGAGAAAAAACGATACCGTCTGTCACAAACACACGGGTTTGTTTTGTTTATATCTACGCCGGTGGGCATTGTCTTATCTTCCCTTGGTTAAAATCCCCTCGTTTACTTGGCGAGGCCCACTGTACAGTGTAAAATCCTTGAATACATCTTCTTAAAAACTGTCTTGTGGAATATAGCGGGGGAGGAATTCGTCACATACAGGTGAATTGTGCACTTGGTGATACCTTCTTGAAATTTGGCACACTGTTAGTGTAGGCTATGAGGTTCTCAAAAACGATCGGCTACAAGTTGACACCGACCGGTGGCGACCAGTAGCGGCACAATCCAAAATGGCCGCCAGCGGCTGAAGGGAACCTCCTTTTCGACGGTCTACCGACTATACATCCGATTGTAAGGGCGCGAAAGTGAACTCTGATCCACGCACGTGTTGGAAACAGACGTGGGAGATGATGTAGAATAAAACGAGATTCTCTATACGGACGCATCAATTTCTTGGAACTTGAAAAGAGCGTTGTTTCTCCGGGATCAGCGTCATTCAGGCAAACCTGAATGACGCTGATCCCGGAGAAACAACGCTCTTTATGAAGCAGTCTCTTTGCCATACAATCTCTTGTTTGGCGTAATTCCGCAAGCAATTCTGATTTGTCTGTCGAAATTAATTCGAGAACGCGATTGTTCACAAAAATCATTCACAGAATGAGTGAGAATCCTCTTCGTGTACGGACTAGTACTGACTGGGAACGTTGTTGCTTTTGCCAGCAAGACAGTTCCAAGAAATTGATGCGTCCGTATAGAGAATCTCGTTTTCATGACGCCTATAAAGCTATTGAGGAAGACATAACGCGCTTCCTAGATAATGGCGTTGAGCTTCCATATAATTTGACCATTGATTGTTTGATGAGAGAGAGTGATGAGTGTATGTCGATGTCACTGTTGACGAATAAGGCAATATATCATAAGACATGCCGTGACAGTATTCGGACTCACATCGTACAGCGCGTGCTACACAAGCGAGAGCGAAATGAGGCAGTGGCATCCTGCTCCACGCTGAGTCCTAAAAGAACACGGACAAGTTTTGAATCTGGCTGTGACAGGAAACTGCCCCAGTGTGTTTATTGTCACAAACGCGAAGGTGACAGCAGTGAGCCTATTTGCAGATCAATGTCTGATAACAATAAACTCAAAATTATGGCAAAGGAAGCCGAGAACTGGGTTGTTTTTTCTCGGGTCAATGCAGCATTTGATTCCGCTGCTAGTGATCTTTACTATCACAAAACCTGTTATTGTAAGCTTGCCAATGAAGCACGAGCGGCTAAATCTAAAAAGTCGAAGAACGCCGAACATTCCGCGTCAGGCCTGCCCTATGACCCTCTCGTTATGGCAGAGCTCATAACATTTGTTGAACACAACGATTCCGCGATGAAGCTTGTCGATCTCAAGAATCTGTACAGTCGGAGGTTGAAGCAAGTCGGTTCTGATTGGCTTAGTGAAGAAATACATTCCACTCGATTCAAAGAACATTTGTTGCAGAAATTGGGCGATGGCTGGGACGCCTTCACACAGGGTAGAGATGTGTTTATTTCAAGTAGGTTTCGAGTTGGCTCCTTGTTGTCCGAATCTTTAACTCGTATAGTGTCTGAGGAAGAGGCAAAAAAGATAGTTGATGTGGGTCTTCTTCTGCGTAAACACATACTCATATCTCAAGCTCCTTTCACGGGATCATTTTCATCTTATTGCTTGAGCGAGCCTGTACCCAACTCACTCCTGACTCTTCTTAGAGTTCTACTTGAGGGCACATGTAGTATACAGAACTTAGGCGATGATGAGACTGTTAATGCCAAGACTCGAGTGGCTTGTACTATTTCACAGATGTTGATCAGCAATTCAGCGAAACGCTCCGAACATGCACAAAATGTTCACCAGAGACGTGACAGAGAAACTCCAATGCCTCTTTATGTGGGTTTGAAGTTGCATGCCCATGATCGTATGAAAAATCTTATCAGAGATTTTCATCAAATGGGACTCTCTGTCTCTTATGATCGCGTAATGGATGTTCGCAGGAGTTTCGCGAGAGCTGTTTCACTGCGGTTCAAGAACGAAGGTGTTGTAGTCCCAGCTAACTGCAAACGTAATGTTTTCTCGATAGGAACCACTGATAACATTGATGTATCTGGTAGATCTGATATGCATGGTACGTCCATCACACTCATTGGTCAACTGAGCAGGGACAATGTGGGTACTGATCCCCCACCACTGAGTTTAGATGTTCCAGAAGACACACAAATTGAACTCCCAGACGACTATGCATTTGTTCCTTTCGTTGAAGACTTTGGTGGGGACATCAGGCTTGAATCTCCAGATGAATGTAATGTACGGCCCAATGAATATGCAGATTTGAACGTGGGAGAGAATGACTGGTTGTCTCATGTGTCACAGATCAGCAATAAAGGGAAGGTTGATGGCAGCTGGCAGCTTGATGAAGTCCCTGTGACCTTTTCAGGCTTCTTTTCAAAACATGAAGATCAAGACAATGTCAAACCTCGTGCAGTTATTGGGGTATTCCCTGTTTTCAGTGAGCAGAAAGCGGACTCACTCAGTATGCAGAAGCATGCTATGTATGTGGTCAGGGAAGCTACTGCTTTCGTAAACCCCGGCCAGATACCTGTCATTGAAGGTGACTGTCCGTTGTATGCCAGGCAGAAAAAATGTCAATGGCTGTTCCCAGAGGAGATAGGTGAGGATCGAATGGTGTGTATGATTGGATTCCTGCATCTTGAAATGTGCACCCAAGAAGCTGGTGGTAAGCTTATGGGTGGTTCTGGTTGGGAGCGAATGTTTCACCTCGCAAAGATATTCACACCCGGTGTAGCATCATCCCTACTTGGTGGGAAACATGTCAAGAGGACGCGACAGGCATATCTTCTCACTCTAGCTTGGCTTGAGATCCTCAGAAAGAATGCTTATGAGATTTACTGTCAGCAGACTGGGCCCCATGAGTCATTTGAAATGTGGGAACAGAGGATTCTTTCACAATCTCCAACTGCGCGCTATTGGGGTGAAATCGTTCGGAACTTTCTCTTGACAAGCTGTCAATTCGTTCGGAACCAACGAATCGGTAACTGGCCTGGTACACTGTGTTCTATCGATGAGTTGTGCAGTTACTTTTTTGCCCTAGGACATACAAATTATTGTCGGTGGGTCCCCGTATTTCTGAGAGACATGTCTCAGCTACCCAGGCGGCATCCTTCAATCCACAACAAATTCATGGAAGGCCATTTTGTGGTCCAGCGTAGTGAGAGGAAGTTCAGTATGATGGGTTTAGATCAGAGCCAAGAACATAGTATCCAACTACTCAAAGAAGACAGTGGTCCAAAAGGTCTCTATGGCCAGGCTGAAGAGAAAGTCGTTATTGAGCTTTCAAGGTCAGAAGTTCTGCGTGTTATAGATGAGTATGAATATGCAAGTTTCCACACAACATCATCAGATAACACGGAACACCCGGAAAGTTCGGTATCAGAGCAGAAAAAATTTCTGAATCAATTGAAATCTCTCCTCGATCTGGTGAATCAGGGACTCATTATCAACCCTTATGATGAAACTAGTGGTCAGCTGGTGACATTAGATACTGGTGAATATATGGACCCCGAAGTTAGTAAGAGTTTACGGTCATTACCCGAAAGGGGCAAGCATTTATATTCCACTTTCTTGAAGGAAAGGCTTGTGGAATGCACCGTACCCCTGAATGATGTTATTCCCAAGGCAAATATATATACCTTCCTTAACCCACCCCCAGCCAACCTGGACAAAGGCCGAGACAAACTCATGTCAAGTAAAGCAACTGCCGCAATAGTTACCCAGATGTTCGTTTCACTGCAAGCCCGGCCTGATTCAAACATGGATGAGTTTTTCATGCACGAGAATGCACGTGATCCGCCAGCATTATCCGATAGAGGTAAGCTACGGAGTGGGACAAAATCTCAAATTCTCAATTGTTTACCAGCTATTCCTGCACAAGGGAAGAATTCAGCAGCTAGACAAGCTTCAGTTGTCATCTTGGATATGCCTGCTGTAGTCCATGTAATCAAACCACAGAAAGCGGATCTGTTTGGAGAATATGCTCGATTGCAATTATTGCCATACATCGAATCTCTGATTAACACGAACACCACAAGGGTTGATGCGATCTATGACTGTTACCCCGAAGGCAGTTTGAAGAATCAGACGCGAGCAAAACGCCTCGGTGAGACAGCAGTTAGGTTGATACGGGTGTCCGAGAACGTCCCTTTACCTAAAGGGAAGAATTGGCAGGCATTCTTGAAAGTTAGTGAGAATAAAGACGAATTTTTCAAGTTCCTGTCTGCTGAACTGCTGAAATTAACATCAACATCCGAGTACCAGTTGTTAACGACATCAGGAGAATATGTACTATGCAATAAGGATGTTAGCTTATGTGACATATCTCCATCGAACCACGAGGAAGCAGACACGCGCATGATGCTTCATCTCAACCATGCAGTCTCACAAGGTCACAAAATAGCTTTTCTTCGCACGGTTGATTCTGATGTCGTCATTCTGTCTTTGCACCATTTCGCAACATTCCGTGACCTTGGACTCAGTGAGCTGTGGATTGGGTTTGGAATTGGAAAGGCATATAAAGATATGCCAATTCATGAGATAGCTTCACAACTTGGACCTGATTACTGTAAGGCCCTGACTTTCTTCCACGCCTTCACAGGTTGTGATGTAACATCCAGCATGCTCGGCATTGGGAAGAAGACAGGATGGAATGCATGGATGAATTTTCCCGCATCAACTGAAATGATGATAGAATTGACTGAGAATCCGCAAGTCTTTTCAGAGGATTCCCCTCATATGCAGCATATCGAAAAACTCACCATACAGATGTACAGTAACAGTTGTGTCAGTACACGTGTCAATGATGCGAGACGGCATATGTTCACACATGGCCTTAAGTCTATGGAAAACATCCCGCCCACCAAAGCAGCTCTGTATCAACATGTAAAAAGGGTAATTCTTGTGTCATCTTTCATTTGGCATCGTGCTCTGCAGAAACACTTATGTGTGCCAGACCCATCACAGTACGGATGGGAGTGGAATCCACGTCTCAATATTCTGGTCCCATTTTGGACTCACCTAGGAGACGCAAGTGCTGCATGTGCACTGATGCTCCACTGTAGTTGTGCCAAGGCCTGCAAGGGCAATTGCAAATGCTTGAAAGCTGGATTAAGGTGCACACCTTTGTGTAAGTGTGAAGGTGGCTGTTGTAACAATATTGAGTAGTATACTGTCATGTTAGGACCAGTCATCTCCTATTCTGGTATTTTTTTTTCCATTTTCGGCCAGTTAACACATGTCATGTTTCTAGTTGAGTTGATTTTGCTAACAAATGTTCATCCCATGTGGCTTGCTACATTGTCCGGGGTATAGGAATACAGTTTTAGATTTCGGAAAATAGTCTGTTATTTACTGCACAAGACGGTGTTAATTCATGCATAGCATGATACAATATCCCCAACTATTTTGCCTCTGTACAACAGTTGATACCTTCGTTCACCCGTGTGTTCATCTATGGTATCCTTGTCTTTCTCTGGCCATAGGCCACATGTGACTAGTCAGTTCCTACTCCATAGCAAATCAACTTGGAAATCCTTCATCTTGTAGCGCACTCATGTCTCAATGAATCCATACCTGAGTTGATCTAATAAATCTAACGTAAGGTATCAAATTGCCATACCGGATCATATTTCGATAAGTTATTCGCTAAAACATTTCGACCACTCATCGACATCAAAGGTCATGTTTTGGCTCCCAGTGGTGGCTATATCTCTATATCCCTGGTAAAGTAGCATACCATGAGGGATGGGCATTAAGTGTGGGCAACATTAATCCTGACTTGGAACACACCACATCTTAACTGGCCGAAAATGAAGAATACTACTTGTAGTCAAAAAATATTCCTGTACCTCGAATGACTGCAAACATACACTCACCCCTTCTAGTCCCATTTTGCCAATGTTCTATACTGGCAAGATAACATTGTATAATTAACAACGGGAACTAATGCATCCCGAGTTCATTCCAGCACTGCCCTTGCTGGCAGACGTGTCGCTATGGTGTTGAGATTGAACCAGAACTCCTCTAGAAATTTGATAGTTTTATTTTCTTAGAAAATAAATCTATCGAAAATGCCGGAAGTTGAGAATAGACTGTCACTTTAATTGGATTATCAAATGTCCAAGTATCCCCACTGCTGCATACTATCGAGTACCCTTGTTCATGTGTTGACAGGAATCTCTCATACCATGTTCATTTGACCATTGCATTCCCGAGAAACATTCAACACTAATTTATCTACGGACGGACGATCATACTGACAGTCAGACACACAGACGCACACATCGACGGAAATTCTGATCCCATTATCCATTAATCTTCCCCCCAACTTGTTCCAAGGGCTTCACTCCATCATTCACATCAATTACAGCACATGTATGGTGTTAGGTTTGGAGCTTCAGTTGTGCGATCGGCGAAAATAGCTTTTTTTCGATCCGCTTGGCGGCCATTTTGGATTTCGCTGCTAGTGGTGGCTAGAGGATGGTGCCAACTTGTAGCCGATCGATTTTGAAATCTCTGATGCCTACCCTTACATCATGCCAAATTTCAGGAAGGTATCACCAAGTGCACAATTCTAGCGAATTCCTCCCCCGCTAATATATACACAGGGTTGCATCTCTGAACATTAAAATGGATGATCAAAGTTTGATCAGAGGGTGGGTTCAATATACAGGGGAACATAACCTGTTTAAAAATAAAGTCTCATATATATAGGAAAACAGGGAGATCAGGCTCAAGAAACCTCTGTCAGCAACCGGCTTCTTCTTCGATGAACTCTTGTGATAGATTCACAGCTTCTAAGTTCCAGAAATGCAATAGCGTCTTCACTGAGGCTTGTAATTGATTGGATAGCCTGATGAGACGAATCCAGTAGGAGCTGGGTAAAAAGGACTGGATCATTAAGTAAATTAGGAGTGGCTCGAACTTCTTCACAGCTGAGTAATTTTCTCTTCACCCTCCCTCCTGGCATCCACATAGCTGGAGCATTCTCTCGTGCATTATTACACACTTCGCAGATATCTGAGATTCTATGCTGCTTGAAAGATGCGCATTTGGATTGAAGTGTGTATGTACCAGTTAGCAGTCTCGCTTTAATCTCTGCACGGTGGATATCTGCAATATTGTTACGTACATATTTGTACACCTGGTGCACTTGGTTTAGTTTGCAGCCATGCGGGTTGAGGTGTCTTAAGGTTTGTTTCTCCACAATTGCTGAGCACCATCCACTTACAACATCTTCATCGATGGCCTTTTTTACCATATCCTTCCAGACTTTCATTGTTGGAGGGTTTTCTAGCAATGTATATGCTGTAGGAAGGTTATATCGAAGTAGGAGTTGTCGCACATGGGAGAACCAGCTTGGTGAATTAAAGTCTCTGACTGCGAGCTGTCGTACAGCAATCTCGTATTCCACTAAGTCTGTGTCACTTATTATTCGGAAAAAGAGATTCAGAGTATTTCTATGGATGGCTGATTCTACAGGCGAGATTCACATTAACGCTCTGACAGCTACTGTGGCTGTTCTGAGTGGTAGATGCATCTGTTTTATCATCGCTGTCTGGTGGGATTCAATCAGTCGTACCTCTGTAATATTTAGTGGAAGTACTTCCAAGCCATATACCAATCTTGGTATGACATACAGGTTCCACATTTCTCTTTTGATACTCTGCGAGAACCCGGTCTTTCCGTACATTCCAGCTCCCATCACGGAGTAACAAGTACGCCTGGACAGGTTGATTTTGTCTTCTACATCAGGCCTTGTGTTCGTCTTCCTTTTAATGCCGAGATGCTCGGTGCTGGTGGGTGCATCTATTTTGTTGTTGTTGATATAGATTTGGAGATTGTCGGAATATTTTAGGCTTTTTTTTTTTGGTTACATACCAGTATATTACTCTGTTGCGGGTTTATAAGATATCTTTCCTCTTTTGTGTACAAATCCACGCTATTGGCCATCCGTTGCATTGCATTAATGTCATGTACTAGGAGGGCAGTGTCACCAGCACAGGTCACACGTGGACTATGTGTTGTACCGATAACGGCTCCTTCATATTTATTTTCTAGTTGAAGTAGCAGTGGATTGTTAAATCGTTTATAGTGTCCAGTTGAGAGCACCCCTCCTTGGCGTACACCTTGTGTGATATTAAAAGGCTGGGATAGAAGATTAGACCACTTTACACTAGAGGTAAGATTGCAGTAGAGTTCTTTCAGGAAGAGCCAATCATCACCACCCACACCATCAAGGAAAAGTTTGTATAATATCTTATGGTCGACCACATCAAGGACTTTCTGTGCATCTAAGGTAGTCAGCAGGAGGGGGTTTTTTTTGTTTATATTTATATTGGCTTCAATAATGCATTCAGTAACGATCAATGCCGCATTCACCGACGACATGCCCTTCGTGAACCCCTTCTGTAGCCTCGATAGCGAGGGGAGTAACAATACCTCTTGTCTTTCATTGATGGTGTGTTCGAGCAGTTTGAGTATGATTGAAGTGACTGTAATTCCTCGATAATTTGAGGGATTGTGCTGGTCTCCTTTTTTATAAACCGGGGTAATTATTCCTTGCTTTAGGCAGTCAGGGATCTTCTTTGTATACATGAAGTTGTTAAATAGTCTTGTAATATAAGGTAGAATTATGCCTTCTGCAAGCTTAAACTGTTCTGCAGTTAGACTCATATTATCAGCTGCTTTTCCATTGCTTAATTTTCTCAGTGCAATTCTAACTTCATATTGGGTAATTTCTTGACACCCTTTGTTCTGTTGCTGGCAGACTTCTTCAATATATAGAAGATCAGATTCGATCATAGTTTTATGTTCCTCATTGATGTCTGTGTGCTGCATTGGCGTCGCAAGATTATTAAAATGTGAGGCCCATCCATCTAGTACATCATCATCTGTAGCTAATGTTATCCCATTGACATTCAGCTCAGTTATAGGCTTTACTGTTGTAGCACGCTGGCGTCTTAGAAGAAATAAGAAGATTTTGGTGTCTGCTTTCGCAGCCATGCGATTTTCAAGTTCATTTTTTCTCTGCATGGCAGCAGTTTATCTTTGAAGCTTCTGAGGTTTCTTTTCTATTCTTTTTGAGTCACTATACTCCTGAGAGTCTTTCCCCTTCACAAAAGATTTCCACTTCTACCAAGCCTCTTTATTCTCTTTTATCACAGTCTTTATTTCCGGATTCCATGTGTGCCTTTTCTTTTTAATGGATGTCACATCTTTATATCTAGGTATGCTGAGCTTAACAGCATTCAATAATGCCTTCTCTAGGTGAGTGATGGCATATATATTATCCAGTCCTGTTAGGGGTTCCTTTAAGCAAGGATTCAGATTTTTATGTAGATGAAAATTATACAAGTCTATATTGCATTTAGCCCATTTTGGTTTGGACTTCGATCTTATAATGTTGTTATTTTCTTTCTTTGTGGCATTGACGGTGAGCTTTGTACAGACTGGTGCATGATCTGACATGTTCCCAGGCATTTTTTCCTGCACGTCACAATTCGCCATAGGTTTTATGGCATCATCGTTTCCCAAAATATAATCAATCTCTACTTCGCATTTCTCGTTGACATGGAAAAACGTTGGCTGTCCTCTTTGAAGATGGTTCAGTGCCCTTGTACTCACAAAGTTTTTCAAGAGTTAATCTCTCCCATTCGGGGGTCTCGAGAGAGAGGGGCATTCATGTCACCACATACGAAGATGGCATGTGTAGCTTGAAATTTCCCAATAATTTCTGATATTTGATCCAAGGTTCTGACAAAGTCGCGGTTTGTCGAGTTGACTCTGGATGGCATGTACACAGACATGAAACAAACAGGTAGATTAGTGAGCATGTCCAAGACGACTACTCTTGTACTCCCATCAGGATGTTTTCGGGTTTTAACCTCAATGTTGGATTTGTATAAGATTGCAACACCCATATATCCCCCAGGGATCTGGTACAGGAAGCGGGGGGGGGGGGGGGGGGTCCTCCTCATCTACTGATTCAGCAAATACCTCATGCTGGTTAGAAAGGTCATTCAGTGTCTTCAGTTTGAAATTGAAGAGCCTGTGTTCTTGTAGGCATATAATATCTGCTGTTTGTAATTGCGTCTGTATATATTCTCTATGTGACTTGACATTTTTGACACTCATAGTGTTTAGGACAAGTGGGTGAGCGGCTTTCTGTACCGCCATCATGAGTTTTGATGCTCTGCCCTGGTACAAAAAAGACGGATCTCTAGTCTGGCCCTCATCCTCGGGTAAGTGGTTACTGTCCATAAAACGGGAAGGCTGATTATTATCGGAGGTCACATTTGTAAGATTAGGTGTAAGTTGAAGGTACAGTTCGGTTTACTTCCTTCAAATGCGACTCGCTTAGCGGTCGAATGTCTCCTTCCGTTAGGTTCTGTCAAGACTCCTCGGATTGGTGTCGATTATTGGTTTTTCCTGGCTACGTATGCCAGAGCCTTTTTATGTGGTGGTTCATAGTCTACATCTGAGTTTTAATGCTGTTGAAAGCTTGGTGGAGGTGAATTTACATTCCGCCAATATGCTCCTAGCCGAGTATTTACGTGTCTTCTTTTTGTCCCTCCTGGTATGATGCTTTCTAGAATTGATATTTTGATATTTACCAGGACATCCCTGTCGACATTCTGGTTTGACATGCTGATCTGCGTGATGTAAGTCCCCCTCAGAGGGAGGTTCATAGAGGTGTTGATTTCAAATATAGTAGGCGCAGAGGCTTGTTGCAGATTGTTGTTGGGGGTAGTTGAAGACATCTTCGGTGGTGGGGCCCTCATATTTGGGAATGGTCTAGGATGTAGACTGATGCGTGTCCATGGAGAATGTATTGACATGGGGTGTACCCATTGCATCTGCATTTGGAGTTCCAGTTGACTTAATCTCATTTGTAGCTGTTGCATTTCTAGTCTACTGATCTGTTGATATAGGGACTGTCTGAGGTATCCCATGGAAGGAGGAAAATCTTGGACATGTGCTGTTTTCCCCTTTTCATTTTGTTGATCTGGAGGTATATAAGATGCTGCATGCATTCTAAGTATCCTGTTTGAGTTTTCTAGATCCCGTACTTTTGTCTCAATCTTCATTACACAGGAGGTGGCGTATTTTGCTTGTTGATCTTTTTCCATATCCATTCCCCTCTTTCCCTTTTTTGTCTTTGGACGTTCTTTCCTTTGTGGTTTCAGGTCCGCATTCCGGAGAGTTCGTTTTACGACTTCAGGATTTTTATGTACTTTTGAGGATTCACCTCTAGCATTCTTGGGTTCCACTGCAGGTGTGCATTGGGGTAGATCTGGGTGGTCGGGTTCTATTTCATGTGAGTCATGTTGTTGATCTGGGTGGTCAGGTTCTATTTCATATGAATCGTGTTGTTGATCTGGGAGGTTTGTTTCTAATTCATGTGGATCATGCTGTTGGCATTGTATTCCATGTGGTTCATGTTGTTGGCATCCACCTGTTATCAGGTCATTTACTTGCATTACTGCTGGTGATAAGGGCAATTTTCCCTGTCTAACAGAGGAAGAATTACATGTAGTGTTATATTGTAAGTCAAGTTTGCTATTCTGTACATTATGCTCTGTAGAGTTCTCGCCAGTGTCCTTCATTGGGGAGGCATACTCGGGATTTTGGTCCTTAAATGTGAGATATCTACAAGAGAGGCAGCAATACTCAGGGCCTTTCTTGTTATAGAAGTCACGCCAACAGCTATCCAACTTCTCACAAGCCTTATGATACCACCTATCGCATAATTCACAGCAAAGTCCATCGTCCACATACAGGTTACAGTGGACGTAGATTTCAAGAGAGCTTTGTTGGGTAGCATCTACACCGATTTCAAGAGAGCTTTGTTGGGTAGCATCCACTCTCTACGTGTCTAAATTGTTCCATTATTGTCAATATACACCATACTAGTTCTTCTATTTGGTTGATCAGCGCTCTTCCGAATACATCCGTCAATTAAAGCCGCGTAGTGCCGGACAAGTGTAGACATTGTAGGCTTTTTCATTACGTTGGAGATAATCTCTGAGAGTATGTCATCATGGAAGGCTGAACTGACTCTACCATTTACCAAAAGTGAAGATTGTGTGTTTTTCATATTTACCACAAAACTTCGTGTGCTTTCCTGCAGACCCATGTGCTAGTCGTTTGGATGCTTTTATAATAATTTCAGGAGAGTTACCCGATTTGTCGATTACTGTAGTATACTGTAGTATACTCAGCTATGAAATTGTAAATTTCAACAAATGTTGGGGGAAAAATTAATGCAAGAGTTCCTTTTTCAGAATTTCGTAGCACCCTGCACTGCATTCAATTCTCAATTGACGTCCCTCATTCCTGAGAATCACATTGACAAAAAGTCGATTACAGGCCCGCTTAGTCTATTAGGCGGCGAAAAAGCATTCTGTCTCTATCAGGGACTACAGTCGGGCAATATGGTTATTGCAATCAACATTGTATGGGTATGATGATAGAAAAAAGGTCATCTGTTCTTTTTTTTAAATCGACGTCTGTCCGGTATACTTCTGATATTGCTATCTGACGCGTTCCAGAGTTTGGAGCACACGTTTGAGGGAAGGAAATCGAGAGATTTAGTTCGCGTTTTATTGGATTGAAGAAGTCCAGTTCTTCTGCTCGTCCTGCCTGTTGGGTTATCCATTACACTAAAAAAGTTTTCTAAAAAATCAGGCAGGTTTCCATGATGCCAGTCGAATACAAATAAGCACCTCTGGAGTTTTAGAGGTCTTCAACTTTTAATACTCTATTACTGCGAAAGGGGTGGGCGGTCTGTATGTTTATTATATCTCTCATTGCTTATAATGTGCAAGGATCGCTTCTGTAATATCGTTAGCCTATGTACTGATCTCACATTTCCCCTCACGTTTATTCCATACATTAAGTGAGTATGCACAAAGCTAAAATAGAGGGTTTTCATGGCATCATGGGGAAATATGGTCTTCACTTTATTAAGAGCAAAATTTGCATGAACTATTTTAGAACAAAGTTGAGATACGTGATATTTAAAGGATAAATTCTCGTTGATGTGGATTCCTAAGAATTTAATTGATTTTTCTGAACAATCTGATTTCCTGGCCATTTATTAAAATCCTTGGTGAAGATGTAAGTAATTTAATTTTATTGGAGGGATTAATTAGAATGTATTTGGTTTTTGCGGCATTTAAGGATAGCTGGTTCGCGCAACACCAATTAAATAAATTCTCAAGCTCTCTGTTTAGGTAAGGAATTAATTGAATTGGGTTGCGGTCCGAGGAGTGCACGGTAGTATCATCTGCAAATGACAGCAGATTCAGAGAAGTGGCATGATAAATATCATTGACATATAATAAAAACAACGTTGGACCGAGAATGGATCCTTGGGGAATCCCCGTGTGTTATCGGGACCAAATCGGATTGTTGAACACCATATGCGACATATTGTTTTCTTTCCGGCAAATAGCGTTTGAACCAATTTAGACTTGGTCCTCTTGTACCGTATCTTTCTAGTTTGTGTAGTAGGATGGAGTGATCTATAGTATCAAATACTTTAGAAAAGTCAAGAAATAGGGCAAGGGTATAGTTTTTACATTTTTTATTATTTTCATCAGCCACACTTTTGTGCAGCTGCATGACAGGGTGCATAGTGCTATGTCTCTTTCTTAATTCATATTGGAAAGGATGCAATATATTAAACCGGTCTAAAAATGTTAAGAGTCGTACAGACATGAGTTTTTCTAAGATTTTTGAGAAAGTGGATAATAGGCTGATAGGTCTATAATTAGAAAAGTTATGCCCATCACCGGATTTGAATAAGGGAATGACTGGCAACTTCCATTCTATCTGGGACAGTACCGTGTGCAAAAGAGCAGTTGATAATGTGCGTTAGTGGGGTAATAACATAGTCAATACTGAGCTTGACAATGTCTGAAATGATGTTGTCACAGTCCTGACTATTTCTGGTTTTTAAAGATTTTACAAAATTTCTAATTTCTATGTCACACACTGGGTTGATGTAAAAATTTTCAAATGAACGTTCATCCATGTAGTCGTAAGAAGATTTACTTGATTTATTTTTTCACTTGTAAGCTTGCCAATATTTGCAAAGTGTGTATTTAGTTCACACGCTATTTCATTTGGGTGATCATTTTTTTTTTTGTTATCTTTCATAAAGAAAGTGGTTAAGTTGACTTCTTGTCTGGATTTATTAATGGGTTCATTTAGCATTTGTCAGGTTTTTTTAATGTTGTACTTATTGTTGTTTAGAGTATCTTTATAATAGATTGCTTTACCTTGCTTTTTCACTTTATTGAAGATCTTACAATAATTTTTATAATGTTTTTGGTTTGATTCCGTGTTTTTTTTTTAATTTTTTTGTGATAAAATTTGTTTTTATGTTTAGAAGATATAAGTAAGCCCTTTGTCATCCAAGGATTCTGTTTAATGAGCTTATTGTTCCCACGTTTTAAGGGACACGCCAATTCGAATATTTCCAGGTAAATATCAATAAAAGCGTTATAGGCAGAATTTGGACAATTCGATTCTAAGACTGATGAAAAGTCACAGTGAGATAGAAGTGAAGTGAACAATGCTTTGTTTTCTGTAGTAAATTTACGTTTCCAAATGAAGGTTTCATTTCTGGATTTCTTGGGAAGAGTTTCTGCATAAAAGACACCAAAATGATCAGACACATCGGTTAATATTATTCCGGACACAGAGGGTGTTTGAAGATTATTTGTGAAAACGTGATCTATTAGTGTTGCTGAGTGGGTGGTAAGTATCGTGGGTTTTGTAATTGTCGAAAGATATCCCTGGCTAAACATTAAATTAATATAATATTCTGTTTTCATATGAGACGCGGTTTTAAGAGGTCAACATTAATGTCACCAGTTATGTAGCCGAGTAATTTTTCTTCATTTATTTTATTAGTTATTTCAGTTATTTTGGCGAGGAAACTATCAATATCTGCCCTGGGTGCTCTATGTACTACACCAACAATTCTGCGAGATTTGTGAATGTTGATTTCAATGAACAATGATTCTATGACGTGCGGAATGAATATTGAGAGGTCTTGACGAATTTTGAAATCAATATTTTCCTTTATAAAAATCCCAACTCCACCCCTCCCGTCGTCATCGTCTGGTATGTTCATTTTCATCAATGGCTAATAGCCATCCAAAGAGTAAGTCATGTTTGGGTAAATGTTAAACCTTTCTGTGAGGCCAATTATGTCAAAGGCTGTTCATTGTTCTGCATGTTGTGAAGGAGACCATACAGGGAATCCCAGTGTGCATTGAGGCTCTGGCAGTTGAGGTGAAATAGTGAAAATGATTTATCCTTGTTGATAGATGAGCAACGAAATTGTTCTGGGAGATAATAAGTGCAGGTATTCACCTGACCATGGAATGATGAATCTTCTGCAGTGTGGCGGTTAATTTCGTTATGTCGAGCTATAAATTCATATTCCAAATCGGTCTGGATTTTGTCTAGTGCAATATTACCCGCCATCGTCCCCGCCTAGGCTATTGGGTTCATCACTACTTCCTCTGAGTATAGTGCACATGGCGTCATTGAGAGTTAAGTGTTTATTACGTAAAATATGTTTGGAAGCTGGTCCATATCTAACAGTCTGGTTTAATGTGGAAGAGAACAAAATAAATGGTAACAGGAAAAAAGAATGAAATACAGTTAATTCAACACAAACGAACAAAAACTTCATATTTACAAGCAAGTTTAGAGCAATATTTCTGCGTGGTGGTGTAAAAACTACTGATATCAAAGTTATGGAAAATACTCTTTTACAGGTATGGAGTATTAATTCTGTCGAGCAAAGGGGGAAGCAGAGACGAAAGAAACATCTATCAGTTGTGTTGATCTTTTAATTTAGTGGGCAAGTCAATGATTCATTTACCTCTATCTGAGGTACTAAACACATGTGTGTTGTCAGTGGGGTTTTCATTACTTAAGCAAAAACAAGCACCTAATTCGAGGAGCCCAATTATATAGCTAAAATACTTAGTGTATACTCGGGGACTAATAATTGACAATGAGAAATATAAATTATAACGATTTTGAAAAGTGAGTAATAATAATAACACTTCGGCCGGCCGCTGATTTGTCGCGGTTCTCGTATGAGAAGGCCTTGGTTACCCATGTTCTACCAACTGCCTCCCTATTCCCGCGCTTCTTCTCTCCTCCCAACACTCGGAGACGAACTGCTTGATGGCATCCCTTGCCCCATTCTTCCCAATCTCTCCGATTAGTATATTAACCCTCTCCTTTGAGTCGCCCCCTAACCACATGTCCTTCATTCTCCCATCCCTCTTCTCCATTATACTCCCCGTGAATCTTGTTCTTTTAGACTGGTATTTTGGGCATTCTATAAGAAAGTGTTCCAGGGTCTCCACCACGCCCACGTTACACATCTGGCACTCCTTTTCACTGTTTTTCCCAATTTTTCCCCTCAGTTCCAGGGACCGCGACCTCAGCTTGAACAACAGTGATCCCCCAAAGGTGCCATCAAGGTACTCTTCAAAACCAGGCGTCTCTTTATCACGCAGGCCACCCAAAGATCTCTTTGATTGGACCCCCTCTCGCCAATTACGGTTACAATCCTCCATGACCCTTTCTCTGACGATCTTTTTGCCCTGGTTTGCCCCAACGTCAAGGTCCGAGATCTCCATTGAGTAGTTTTCTACTAGCTCCCTCACTTGGACCATCCACCCCGCTTTGATATTTGAGTTGAAAGTTCTCAGGAACATTACTTTACACCATCGGCTATCGGGGATATTTACCAAATAATTAAGATAACCGAGTTTCAATATAGTAGTCATACCACTAAGAAGATAGTCTGTTGGAATAGTTAGTAAAGCTCGTTCCAGAATGAGGTCACATCCGATGACTGGGGAGGGAGGAAGAAGACGAACTAGATTATAGACAGAATGTAACGTAAGTGCCCTTTCAACATCTTTGGGGAGCATATATTCACTGAAAAAAATAGGGTACAAACTAACAAACGCTTGAGATTTACTCACGAGCTTGGTGCAAAACTTCCAACAAAAAAAATATTAATATATAAAAATACCCAGTTTGTAAAGAAGAGCTTTTGCAGCAAGCTCTTTGAGCTTGTGGCAAGCATAGACATAATTTCATCAAAGTGTCTTACAAAATCTTCTGTTCCATGTATGTTGTCAGTGAGTTTCTATTACCTTAACATATTTCTATTTCCAGTAACCCAATTATATAACTATTATGCTTAATGTATACCCGGAATCTAACAACATACAATGGGAAATATAAATTCTGTCGATTGTTGAGTCAAACCACTAAGACAAGACGCAATGCAATTTCACACTTCCTTAGTTATGGATTATTACTATGCGGTGTGCACACTGTTAATTGGGGGTAGCACATTCTCCATTAAAGGGCATACTTAGGTATGACGCTTGGCAAGCGCTTAGACTGAAAAATGCTGGTGCGAGCATGTATGTAGAGTACTGCTAGCTTATAATGTACTCAGCGGAGGCACACATATGTTGGGACGGGGGTGGGGGGGGGGGGGGGGGTGGGGGTGGTTTGGGGCTCATAAACTGCAGATAAATATTTTAATACGTAAATGAGAGGCTCCCAGGAGCATGTATCTACTACGAACCTCGGAGTACCACCAATAAACTTAATATAACAATAACATGACTTTCGAGGGCATTGTTGTTTATTAACGGCCCAACAGGTGTGGATAACAGCCCTTCAGCTTATTAACGGCCCTCGACTTCGTTAATAAGCTGAAGGGTTGTTATTCACACCTGTTGGGCCATTAATACACCACAAGGCTCGACAAAGTCATGTTATTACTATTATTACCACTGGGAGTCTGAGAAAGTTTTGACCCTGTATCTTACATGACATTTTTCAATTTCGAACGATCGTCCCCTGAGTTCCAATGTGTTCTATGTGCCGGTAGGCACATAGAACACATTGGACCTCCGGGAACGAGATGATAATATCGTCCATTGTCAAACAACCTGGTGTCACATGATTATCACATGATCGGTACTGGTACGCTTTCAATTGCAACGAAGTTAGAAAACCTAAATATGTACAGATGCTTGTTCTTATGGGGCTAACTTTACTGGACATTTTACATATTTATTAATTTAAATAAAATCACATTGTTTACAAGTTGAAACGATTTCCATTTCCGAATGGACGACAGCAAGGAAAGAAAATCACGTGACGTGTCGGGCCGTTAATGAGAGTTTCACTAATTAACGGTCCGACACGTCACATGATCTTTTTTAGTTGAGTGTTACGTTCTTGTAATGCCCTGTTATACTTTGTTAATGTACTAGAGAACGCCCACTAAAGTGGTAATAATGATCATTAATACCTCACATTGTTGATGATTATTTCGATAATTAATGTTTGGAATCTAATGTTATTGCATCCGTGGAAATATTGTCCACCTGTGGAAAGTGACCGGTCCACGGCGGCAGTAATGTAGGTATTGCACCTTCTTACAGCCACACATATTTTCAGTTTCCACTCATGTATTGTAAACACCGGATCGCAACTGCGAAATTAGGGTTCCAAGTTGATACATGTTTGCCGATGCTGTTTCTGTCCTCTTTACGGGGACTGAGATGCACTATGTTGATGTTGCATTAAATGTAAATACCGTGAAATCTAAAACTGAAAGCCTTGTACTCGGGAAACTGCTAATAAACCGAGAAGATGATATAAAGACAGTAAGCCATCGCCATCGGAAAAAATGCCAGTACAGAGTGACGGTCCGCGATAAAACCCTGTGTTAATATTATTGCTGTCTGCATAACTCATTAGCCCATTATATAACTTATCGATTAAATTCGTTTATCACTGTTCACAAAAATCGCCATTCGAAAACAATGAGTTGTTATAAGCTGAAACTTTTCGTCATTCAAGACATTGTTTTGCACAGGTCTGCTGTTAAGGATGGCTAAGGGGTTACAAATGGATTTGACTGGAATCAAGAAACGAAAATAATACTGGAAGACTGGCATATTATTATTATTAGTTTCTGAAATAAATAATTCATTCTTTCAACTGTAGAGTGGTGGTACACGTCAATCATTTTTTTGCTTGTGCACAAACGTACGAGTCAATAGAAAATTTATGCTACTCCATCTTCAATATTTGTGCCTCCAATATCTGGCATTGATGAATGTCTTTGTTATTCACGTAGAAAAATGTCTACACTTTTCCCAACATCCACTTCCTAATTTTAGCCAAACGTCCACCTGGCTCATCCTTGTTACTTAGCCAATGCTTTGATGGATCTGGTCTGTATCTACTTGCTGGTGGTCTACGGCCGTATACTTCCGCCAACGTTCTTGTATAGTGTGGGGAGTTTCCACAGCACAGGCCGACATATTGTATTCCAATCTCATTTACTTGTTCTGCAAAGCTAGTAATTTCGGTTCTTGGACACTGGAACATCGAAATATCTTCTAGGTAGAAGGGATCTCCTAAAAAAAACAATAAAAACTGAATGATAAACAACAGAAACATATACAAAGACTATATTTGAAGACATATTAAAAAATGAAAATAGTTGCCTCTTAATAAAGTACAGCCGCCGTGGACTAATCGCTGGCTTCGGGTGGGCAATGATATTAGATTCCAAATATTAAATATAGGAACAATCATCAAAAAAATAATTAGTACAATCCGGTGCTTCATTCATTAAAATTTTGCTGATGGTGATTGTTATTACCTTGCAAACTGCCCAGGTGTGGATTGCGGCCAGTACACAGAGACTGTACTGTGGAATGTCCACTCATGCATTGGGGTGAACTTGTGGCTATAAATAGACAATACTCAGCAAACAACAACAGCAACAACAAAAGAATAAAGGAAAACTGTTCTTCAAAGTTTTCCATTTTCCGACGTATTGCATTTGTCAATCGTGTTTGTAGAGAATATACTTCGATGTTTCTGGAAATGAATATGTTGACGATGTACAGAGTTGTTTTCGTGATAACGCAAATTGAAATGTACAACATATTTTAACTATTATTGACATAAACTTGGGGTGTGACTGTCCCTGAATGGGCATATCTATACCCTCCGCCACAATGATTTGCATACCGCTGAAGCAATAGTTATGAAATGGGCACCTCGGTACTGAAAAGCACAACCAGATTAAAATTGCAGGTTTCATTTCTCGAAAGGGACTATAATCGCATGTGCACAGGTTCCCATGGTGGTGAACATGCACACCAAGCTTCGACTGGATTGGCCTATAAACACCAGAGAAAATCTCTGGACAAAATTTACACCCAGCGGCCAATTATTTTAGGTCGAAAAGAGGCATAACTATGACGAAAATACTCCGACCGGAAATATAACGCAGGTACACGTGCGCATGGTAGCAAACCTTCCTACCAAGTTTCGAAGGGATTGGCCAATAAGCATCGGAAAAATCTCTGGACAATCTTATGTCTACGGACGGACGGACGGACGGACGGACGGACGGACGGACGGACGGACGGACAAGATGAATTTTTGTATACGCACCCCCCCCCCCCCACGCCCCACACACACATACAGCTCGTTACAAGTGCCGATATTGGAAACATGCTCTTGTGTTTTTAGTTTTAGGTTTTCGTTTGATATTTGCTGAAGTGAAAACTGCTACACTGCGCAACAGCTTTCACGGCATCAAACGTCGCAGATGGGCTGGGGTTACGGCGTTGATTAACCTAATTTATTACTTTCCAAATTGTGATTTACTGGGATTTCCGGGTTTGATTATAAACGACAACTTAACAAGTGGATTATGCAATCAACAATTG
Source organism: Pictodentalium vernedei (assembly GCA_031216915.1). Lineage (NCBI taxonomy): Eukaryota > Metazoa > Mollusca > Scaphopoda > Dentaliida > Dentaliidae > Pictodentalium > Pictodentalium vernedei. The sequence continues at coordinate 319,260,139 of CM062296.1, read as the reverse complement.
GGTCATGTATCCGTGCGCGCAAACGAAGACACTTTGCTGTGGGTGTAACTGGGCTTCATCGTTTTTTGTTTTTAAACCCCTTACCTAACATGAAAAGCAGACGACACTTGCACAAGAACATTCTTGAATAACTATTATTTTCATTTGTGTCTCAAAAACATAGGGTATGACCCCTCATTGGAACGAGCTCGACGAAAATAAAGCATACTCCTCTTTTGTGTGACAATCTTATTAGACGATTATCTGGTAGACCAAAGTGGGGATAGCCAACTTGCTATTAAGTCGGGGGTTTTGTATTGTTCCCGTACATTAAACATTGAAAAAGGTTTCACCCTTCACCTAACATGAAAAGCAGACGATACTTGCAAAAAAAATTCTTGAATAACTATTTTTTTTTTCATTTTTGTCTCAAAAACACAGGTTATGCCCCCTCATTGGGTCGAGGTCGTTCCAATGAGGGGTCATAACCTCTGTTTTTGAGACAAAAATTAAAAAATAATGAAAATTAATTGGATATTTTTTAGAACAGCGCTGGTCGGTTTTAGCCGTTTCGTTGGGTAAAGGGTTAACTTATCGCGACGCTAGCTGGGAATTGGACAAAATGGAACACAACGCCCTTATCCTCCTCGGGGTCTAACCGCCATAAGTATATCATACATTGAGAAACACATTAACCCTTTATTTAAAGAATCGGTCGCATCCGTTCGAGTTTTTTTTTGTTTCAAATTTAGCAGCTGAAATATATTTTTCAAAGAGTTTCAACAAAACCATATGATGGGACACCTCAGTGGAACGAGCTCATGTGGTTGAATTTTTTTTAAATATTAAAAGACATTAATTAAAATAATAAATTTTGATATCGTCTGCGTTGCATAAAGGGTTAAGTATTCATGTGCTTATTGACGTCTTGTTATGCATTCAATGGTTGTTGCAACAAACCTTCTTCCCTCAAAACAAACAAATGAATAAACAAGTAAACAAATGATGAAGCTACAGAACAATAAGAATTCAAGATGGCAATTCTGTGCTGAAATGGCCGTTGTCGTCGTCTGAATATGCTTAAGCCATAACATCAGTGAGGTGTTTATACATCAAGCTACCAGATCATTACCTCTAGTTGTCTCGTCGCTCCCCAATGGAGTCTTTTGAAATAATTACATGGGAGCTGTGATGGACATTTAACATGTAAGAGTGAGGTCTCTTTTCCTATATCAATGAACTTGAATAGAGGACAGAAAAGACATCCAAAACAAGACCATACTCTCACTCGACCGGTGTGCCATTCGCCTCTGTGTTTACAAACTGTATTTGTGCAATCACATAGCAATAATGTAAAGTTCTGTCCATGGAAGAGAGACTGTTTTTACTCGTATACGTAAAGGAGCCACTGTCTGCTACTAGAATATCGTCTCTAGCATGGTTTATACAAACATATCCTAACACTCATGTCGTTTTCCATAAAAAAGAAACCCCAACAAGCAGCGTTTTGTTCGCAGGCAGCTGGTGCTGCAGCGGAAAATAAATAAATGCCCCGTGGGTAGTAGGAATGGGATGGATCGGGCCTGTTTGAGGGGATCTTATGGGGTCCCCGTAGGGAACCAAGGAAGGAAGTTGAAGGAGAAGGAGAGATCAGAGCAGATTGAGGGAGGAAAGTAGTAGAAGAGGGCTTTTTTGGGTGAACCCATAGAAGACCAAGGAAGGGAAGTAGTAGCAGATGTGGATGCCCGGATGTACAAACAACAGGTCTATTTATTTATTGGTGTTTAAGGTCACATATTTATGCACAATGGCTAACCATGACCGTGACAGTTTTACGGGTGGAAGAAGCAGGAGAACCCGGAGAGAACCACCAAGCAACGGCGAGCAACTGTCAGCTCCCCAACATACTAATTCCACACAAGCAGGGTTAGCATTGGTTGAAGACAAGTGCACCATCGACGTACAGTACGCCTTAGTACACGACGCCACCGTGCCCCCACGCGGGCAATGGAGATGAAGTGTCTTGCCCAAGGACACAACGCGGTTGCCGCAGGTGGGATTCGAACCGAAGACCTCTCGGCTTGCAGCCCGCATCTCTACCTACTGAGCCACCGCGCTCCCCCCACAACAGGGTTAAACGACAGTTTGCTTCCAGTAGTATACTACCACATAATAGGCAACTTAAATAGTACCCACCAGTCCCTAAATCACCAAAAAAAAACAAAAAAACACACACACACACACAGAATGGCCGAAGCGGGTACGGATTTCTGGAATATAATGGTAGCCCGCAATTCTTCATAAGATCAACAGGCAGTTTCTTAAATGTAAAGCATTCTGTTGTGCAAAGGGTTAAGGAACTGTATAGACTTATAGTCTGATGGGCTTAGATAAACGGATTGGTTGACGAATGGGCGAATACAGGATTAGAGATAGCTAGTAATCCTATATTTGAGCAACAGGCCAGTATTAATGGTACAAAGCAGTAAGGGTGATTGAAGACTGTAGGTTTGGGTAATCACAGTGGAAGCCGGTCATTGAACCGAGGGTAGTGGATATACGGACAAGGCAGCAGTCGTGGCCTGAATGTCTCAGGAACCGATCAGGTACTAGGAGCCATAACTATCCTCTAATTGGTATCCTTCAAAATGTATCCTCCAACAGGTATCCTCCAATAGTACATCACTATGTCGCAGGGGTCCTCCAATACCAAGATGAGCACAAGCGTCGTAAGAGAAGAAATCAATCGGCCGAGGAAGTGCGCGAAAGCTAATTTGCTCGATAAGGTTCGAGCCGTTCGAGCAATGTATGTCCCAGATCTTGCTCTTTAGTTCATTTGATGAAATCATGGCCGGTGTTTATCGGCACTCCACTTACAGAATACATTTTAGGATATAGAACCTTTTTTCTGAAATGAGTCGAAGAGTATCAAGAGCATTTGTTCATTGAACAAGTACTCCCATGGCTCTTCAGCTCATTCGATGAAATGACCATCCCATTTTTCAGCAGCCTATTTACAGATTCCCTTTCAGGACAAAGAATTTTTTTTCATAAAATGAGCCGAAGAGCATTTGCATAATGAGCAACTACTCTCATGGTAATTTAGCTCATTCTATGAAATCATCACCCACGCTTCTCGGTAACCCACTTACAGAATCCATTTTAGGACATCCCCCACCTTCACCCCTTTTCTGAAATGAGTCGTAGAGTCACAAGAGTATTTGCTCATTAAGCAGTTTCTCTTATGGTTCTTTAGTTAATTTGCTGAAATAATTATTCATGTTTTTCGGCACTCCGCCTATAGAATCCCTTTTAGGACACAGAACCCCTTTTTCTCAAACAGGTCGAAGGGCATTTGCTCACTGAGCAATTACTCTCATTGATCATTAGCCCATTCGATGAAATCATCATCCGCGTTTTTCGAATCACACTTACAGAATCCCTTTTAGGACATAGAACCCTTTTTTTCTAAAAAAACGTCGAACAGTCGCAAAAGTATTTGCTCTTTGAGCAATTACTACCATGGATGGCTCTTTAGCTCATTGGATGAAATCGTTATCCATGTCTTTCGGCACCCCACTTACATAATCCCTTATTGGCTATAGAATCCCGTTTTCGAAATAAGGCGAAGAGTCGCAAGGGCATTTGCATATGGAACAATTATTCTCGCGGCTCTTTAGCTCATTTGGCTAGTTGGAAACAGCACGAATCACCAAAGGGTGATAACTGCGTATGGACCGATAGTGGGTTTAAAGGCATGAAGTGATGTCATTGGTTATTAAAGTGAACTGACTGAATGGTCTGGATGAACGAAACATGACTTCTGTTGTTGGAAACAAGAAAAGGAGTATCCGGAATAGGGTTATAACTTGCCAGTACAGACCAGAAAAGCTAAAATAGTAACAATGAGGTAAAACTGTTCCAAATGAAAGGCTCTTCTATGCTACGGGAATATACTTCAGAATAGGACCTGGTAGATAGAAACAATAACATAGATACGTAGATAGAGGCCGAAGATACCGGAGGAGTCTGAACTCGATAAATTTGAAGTGGCCGAGGATTTATGTAAAATCCGAACTAGTAAAATTTAGTCTGATATGGAGGAACAACACACACAGTCCTATTGTACTATGTGCTATTATTATTTGCCCAACATGGAGGCTTCGCCAAGTCCGTTTCCGTGATTTTGGGTGTTTTAGGAGATTTGGATTGATTGACGGGTATATTTAGGTCATTAGATTACTAAGGTTCAATCGAACAGACCCTCATAACATACCCCCTTTCTTTAAGAAACCTTTCTTGCCGATATCAACCACGCATTGCCATAGAAACCAAGATGGCGACATCCAGTAAGCAAATTGGCCGACGGGAACAAGGGTCACCCTAACAGCACGCACAAGGCTACCACGACGGCTATACATGGCGTAGGTGGGTTATGCGAATATGACGTCAATTATGCCCCCCCCCCCCCCATTCCTTCCTTCTAAAAAGGGCCGATCCATCGTTCTCCTACTACTTCAATTCCTTGGTCCCCTGTGGGGTTTCCCATGAGATACCCTCAAATAGGCCCGATCCGCATCTCTCCTAGTACTTCTCTCTCCAAATCCGTCCCGATCTCCACATCTCCAACTGCTCTCAAGTATGAAAACACCATACAGTTCGACGAGAACCCGAAGAAACGATCCGCAGTTGTGTAATAAGTTAAGTGTCATCATAATAATTACGTCACGATTGCAAAGGAAAAAACATAGCGTTGACTATCAAATATATTTGTCGAAATACACGGTTTTCGACAATTATTTTTTCCTACTTGAATTCGCTAATGACGAGAAATGGGGGTTGCTTACAAGCAAGTCGAGGGGAGAATTTACTTGCTCCAGTGGAAGAGGGCACGGACTTACTTGTGATGGACCATGCATTGTGCGAGCACGAGCAATAGCACGTGCGACGTGTACATTATGGTGATTTTGCGACATTATGCTTTCCTAGTATGACTTTCCGTAAAGTGATTCTTGGCCTGAGTGTTGTATTGAAGTTTAGAGGGCCGTACCGGGACCTCTCTAAGTACTGCGAAACTACCCACACTACCGTATGTAGCACGTGCGACGTGTACATTATGGTGATTTTGCGACGTTATGCTTTCCTAGTATGACTTTCCGTAAAGTCATTCTTGGCCTGAGTTTTGTATTCAAGTTTACCGGGACCTCTAATTACTGCGAAACTACCCACACTACCGTATGTCGACGGCCGTCATTACAAGAAAATATTCCTCGATTTGGGCTTAGATTCTTGATTAAAATCATTGTGCTGTGGAATTTACGCTCGTTCAAACAGTGCAGAGAAGAATTGCAATACGAGAAGCCAGTCGCTATTTGACATAACCCTGTTATAAACCATCAGGTAGGGGCAGTGTGTGCGTGTGTTTGTGTGGGTGGGTGGGGGGGGGGGGGGGTCTTATCCCACCCACCTCAATAACCCTCGTAATTACCAACAGTTGTAAATTCTAAAGTGTAAATTCGAATAGTTGGAAATTCAAAGAAATCAATTTCCTCCATGTTTTCAACTTTTGCAACCAGTCAATACTTTTCAACCTGTGATCACATCACAGGTTTTTCGACTGTGTTCGGTTGCGGTTAGCGGCTTTAGTCATTCGCTGCGCTCCGGCTCTGGGTTCCTTTCAGTTTCCAGATCCCAACATTTTAACTGACAACTGATGTTCGAACGGTCAGACCCAAGGCGATTTTTCAATTTCAGTTTTCCATTCAGCTGACGAGGTTTCCAGAAATTTCCACTAGAATCTGTGACCGCTCCGTTTTTCGAATTCATCGTTCCTTTTCCATACAATGACCAGTCCACACACGGACCATAGACTGACAGCTTTTCAGCCAATGTCTAGAAGGAGTAGGTATTTGCAGAATAGCTATCAGTCTTTAGTCCTTGTGTGGTCTGGTCTCTGTAAGGGTAAACTCATGGATCTGTCAGTAGAAATGCATTTGTCTTATGGATGATATGACACGACTTTCGTCGGGAGATTCCTCAGAATCCATCTCAGGGGTTCAATAATTGAATTTTTTCCCAGGGTAGGCCCCGGACACCCACCATCAAGAGGGCAATGTGCCCTCTAGAATTCTCCTCTTGCATGGGCATGGGGCCTTCAGGATATGCCTAAGGCTTGTCGTACTGGGACCCCAACCCCAGTTAGAAATTTAACTGATCACCCCCCCCCCCCCACTCCTCCCATTGAAGACCCTCTAGCTACACGTCCCTGGTTACTAACGTGTCGATAGTGATGAGTATAAAAAATATGTTGTACACATTTCCGCATATATGAATGCTCGAATGAATGACAATTGGTAAGGTTATAAACGACTTTGTAACTGAAATATTCAACACCTTTATGACTATCGATTATTTCTGAGTGGCGCACAACGGCGGCGGGGTGTGGGGGGGGGGGGGGGCTTGAACAACGATGACTGACATTATTTGACTGAGGTTTGTTGCTTGACAAGAACTGTCTCTCTCAATATTAAAATGTGCGCAGTTTGCACAGGGCCGTATTTGATCAAGGGTCGTTTTCTTGAGAATATTGTGCTAAAATGCATTGTTTTCTGCGTCATTTGTAACAGATGAAATTCCACCATCTGAACGTACATACGGGATGGGCATAAAAATTAAAGTGACGAGGTTAAATTAGTCCTAGCCAATATGTTGTTGCTGTGTTGTTGCTATTGCTCTGTTGGACCATTGTCTGAAGTACATTTTGTTTTTGAAAGGTTTCTTTCAAAAAGTATGTGCAGAGTCTCCTACTATTTCTGCGTTTATTTTTCCTTTTATATACAGAATGTATAATGTTTTTTTGCTCTAGACGCGAAAAAATGGATTTTGTATATCCTGTCCCTTTGCCACTCTCCTCAGGAGAGCAAGTTCTGAACTGATGAACCCAAATATTCCTGAGATATCCAAGATCGCATATTGCAGAATTCATATGTATATCGTAGACTCACCTGTTTCTGGGTTAACTAGTGACTGCATAGTGACGTGTTCCGTATCGGTTCTATACACAACTGGCAGACAAGCAACAGGACCCTGAAAAAGATAACGCGCACTGAAGTCGCATTCCAGTTATTGTTGTTTTCATGCCTTTTTGTTGTTTTAAGTTTGCTTTCAAAATCTCTCACAGTAGACACCTATATTGATAAAAACAAACTCATTCTTACACATTTGAAATAACAACTCCGTGAAAACGCTAACAGACCACCAGTCACATTCTGCAAGGAATGGTAGATTACGATACTGTTACGGACTGTTTGTTCACCCACTTTTCGTGGAGCTTGGCGCCGACTACCGTTGATTTAATATGACGTCCATATGCTCACAGGGACATACAAATACAATTATAGCTATTCCAATCAATGAGTATGTTATTCGCTTTACAACATCAAGACATCAAGATATTGCCGCGATTGGCGCAGCTACGCGGCGTAATCATAAACCTACAGATGTGCTTAGTCCCCCCTACATAAATTTGAACTACTGTATTATATGGGCTAACAAAGGAATAAACTTGCTCCAAAACAGGCAAACATTGTCACACTGACTCACATCAGTTATATGAGACAGAGTAAAGCATGCAAGTTACTTGCTGACATGCTTCTTTACTTGCATGATCATTATACTGTATCAGTGGCTGGAAATGGTCATACTTAATCCTTTACCCATTGCGGGTAGCAGACGATACTTGCAAAATAAATTCACGAATTACTAAAAATTTTCAATTTTTGTCTCAAAAACATAGCTTTTGAGACCTCATTGGAACGAGCTCATTGTGCTCGTTCCAATGAGGTCTCATAAGCTATGTTTTTGAGACAAAAATTGAAAACCTAATAAATCTGAATGGAGATTTTTGCATATAGGCCTAGTCGGTTTTGTTTGTTACATTGGGTAAAGGGTTCATGCTATAGATCATCAACGGTATGGCATTTATTCAGATATCTATTGGACAAGTGATTGATCGGTTAACCAAGATTAATCCACCTGATTAATCGATCAAGGAAACTCCTTAACCGTTTCAGCTCTAGTATTCACCCATCATCAATCAAACCTGTGCCATACTGTCGTTTATTCAGACGACTCCAATTATCCACGTACAACTGAATTACAGGAACGTCGAGGAAAACTGTGCTATCTCAATAAACCCCATAAAAATGACGACAAGTCAATCAACGAATGTGACTCGTCCCACTGACGGCCTTTGGTGGCGTGAAAGCTGTTACGCTGTGACTGCAGTAACAGCATAACAGATTTTACATCTATTAACGTCAAGTTAAAAGCCTAGCACGATATCAATGTTTCAATATCGGCTCTTGTTTTTATCAATAATAGATAAAATATGTTGTGAATGTTCAATTGTTATTGTTGAAAAATATCCGACTTCACCACGTTAAAAAAACATAGATTTCAAAGATAAACAATTGTACTACACATGCGCACTGTAATCTGTGCGCATGCTTAGTACAATTGTTTGTCTTTGAAATCGATGCTTTTTAACGTGGTGAAGTCGGATATTTCTCAACATTTCTTGAATTGGATGCTGTGTTTGCGTTAAATAATGATGCGGACATGTAAATAAATGATATCTGGGCTGAGTACGACAAGTAGTATGTTGATTATGTGATTTTTGTCTTCGATATGAAGCGTGAACTGTGTCGACCCAAATACGGCCAGTTTCTGTGAGTTTTAGTCAGATGAAATTTATACGGGTTTCTCAAAGACTGTGAGGGCCAGGAGGGCCCTAGGTCACAGTCTTACAAAGACTAGGTACACACCAAAGGTATATATTTCAAAACACGCAGACTAGCACCGCATGTTGAGCGTTAATACACTGAAGCGACCTCAAATGAAATCGACATATCTGCACACGTAATTTTCCAGACATGTACTTCAGTTTGACAGGTCGTAACGATATCAGATGTATATTTCTCCCGGATAAACTGATTGAGCAATTTGAGGTGTGTTGAAGTTTTTCTTGCTCTGGTTTCTGTTTTCGTTTATAAAGTCAGTCGAAGCAAAAAGGCCATATATTTTGTTTGCATATACATGAACAGACGTGATTTGCGATGATTAAATAGTTCTGGTGCTAATTAAATATGCAAATAGCTTGGCCACGTGGGTGGGATAAGATAGCTGTCGCGTGGGTGAGGTGAGACAGGCATATCTCTCCCAACTGTCTCACACGACTTTATATATGTCTCAGTACCTCAGTGATGGGAGAATCGGTGTTCTCGAGTTCATTTTCTCTTCCGGTAAGTGAGATTCTGTAGTGTTGTGGAAGTAAAGTGGATAGGAAATCTTGACTGGGTCGCGACCGGGCCGGTCGCAATTCGTTCGGAAGAAGAGGGAAGACATGCATATTATTCAATTATTGGTTGGGGTTTATAAACACATTCAACTACCAGAGTTCTGTCGGTTGTATAAATAATTGCTACCCGACAAGAAGCATCGAAAAAGTGGTAAGTGTCGAACACAGGGTACGCTTAATCCAAATTTCTGGTGGATGAAGGCAGAACACAACCATTATGCTATAGACACCGCGCCTCAGTGTTTAGGTATATTGTACAATGAGCTCGTGATAAAAATCTTACAGCCTTATTAATACACCATTAGCCCCCTTGTCGTGCATTTTTATGAGGATGAAATGGACTGTGGTTTATTTCTCGCAGGTGGGGCATTAAGCTCCATGTAATGAAACTGTTTCTCGTGCCTCACCTTGCAAACCTTTCTGACCTCTTTTATCAATGGGAGCATCGTCCCCGGTCCGCGTCCACAATTCAAACCAACAACAGCTGCACCAGCCTCTTCTAGTTGTCTACATGCGTCCGGAATGGGGACTCCGTTCACTGTGATGTCAATGGAATATGGAACAAGTGTTATGACTGCCGGCAAGCCTGAAAAATAGAATATGAACAACTTGGTATGAGGAAACTGTGCTTCAGTGTTAGTCCAATAAGCATGCTTGGGAACCTGGCCTATTTTAAAGCGTTCGACTTTGCGGGGGGCGGGGGGGGGGGGGAGGGGCTCTAATAAATATTGAGGCTTCTAATAGTTCTTGGAGGTCCAATAGAAAGTGACGCCTGACAATATCCTGTTTATGGTTTTAATGCGCTCTCATTTACATTATTATACCATGAGTATTCCTTTCCCGATCGAACACAGGCATTGACAAAATGTTAGGTAAATCATTCGCGGAATCCGGTCTATAGCACTTGAGAACCCAAGTGATTGGTCGTTGTGCTCCAATGGGTATTCCCGTTAATGACAGAGAAAAATCGCGTCAGACAATGGAATGTCATTTGAGCCAAGGAAATGATTTTCAAGCTTATTTTCTCTAGGAATTGACTAAGTGCAATACGCGCACACTTTAGACTTCTCGCAATATGAGCTCGTATTCCAGGAGACGACACGCGTTTTTTTTCGAGTCAGAAATAGGATGAAAATCGAATCGCCGATATAGATTTTACGAGGATCTGTCCTGTCTAGTCGAACAAATCTAGGATATCGAGCGAAAATAAAAATCTTAGAAAAACATAGAAAATCTCTTGATCGTGCGGTTCGAGCTCAGTCGGAGAATTCATCGTATTTGTTCAGATGACGGTGGAGATACGAGAAAGCTTCCCATTCCAAGTTGTCGATGACAGAGTTTTTTGTAAAAATCGACTTTTCGGTTGAAAGATTCGCGTGTCCTCTCGTGAAATTGTAGACCACTTTGTGGGCGGTGCGAACGACACACTCGTCAAAATATGTCTCTACAACGGATTTCATCGAGAGAGAGAATAGAGAGAGAGAGAGAGAGAGAATCCAAATGCGATGAGTGAAAGTATTATGATACCTTAGACTATCTGATGTATCCTCTCGGTGAACAAAACCCCAAAACTAACTCATCTACTTCAGGAATACATTTTGAGGAAGCTACACATCAAAAAACAATCACACTAAGCTTTTTCCTCGTTGACCAGAAGCTAAACACTATACGCAGAACTCATTAACTTTTGAACACAATGTTGGGTTTAGGAGTCGATTAAAAGAGCAATAACTTTCGACAAGAGAGATTCGTGAACATACTGAAATTGAGAGATTCGACTACTACTACCACGATATTTCTGGAGAGTGGAACATGACAAACGTTTGGCATGAGATTCGTGGACATGCTGAGACAGAGCAGAGCAGAGATCTGACTACTACTACAACGACATTTCTCCAATGTGGAACATGACAAACGTTCGTCCAGAGATTACCATGAACATACTGAGACAGGAATCTGTTACCACCATGACATATCGGGAGAGTGTAACATGGCAAACTTTCGGTAAGAAATTCGTGAACGTACTGCGACAGAGCAGAGACTTGACTACCATTACTACCACATTTCCGAAGAGTGGAACATGACAAACTTTCGGCTAGAGATTCGTGAACTTACTGAGACAGAGATCAGACTACTACCACATTTCTGGAGATTGGAACCTGACAAACTTTCGGCACGAGATTCGTGAGACAGAGACCCGACTACCAAAAGCCACGGCTTTCGGGAGAATAGACTATAACAACCAACAGGAGTGTGAACGCTATGGGTATATATTCGTTTCTGAGCATAGATAGAGAGATACTTTTCGAGTAAGAAGTTTGTGAACGTACTGTGACAGAGCAGAGATCTGACTACTACTACTACTACCACATTTGAGAGAGTGAAACATGACAAATGTTCGACAAGAGATTCGTAAATGTACTGTGCGAGAGCAGAGATCGACTACTGCCACCACGACATTACAGGAGAATGAAACATGGCAAACTTTCGGCAAGAGATTCGTGGAGGTACTGTGACAAAGCAGAGAGTTGACTGATACTACTACCACATTTTGTGTGAGCGAAACATGACAAAAGTTCTGTAAGAGATTGGTGAATATACTGAGACAGAGTAGAGATCTGACTGCTGTTACTGCCACATTTTGGGAGAGTGGAACATGACAAACTCTCGTCAAGAGATTTCTTCACGTACTGTGACAGACCAGCGATCCGACTGCTACTACCACGACATGACGGGGGAGTGGAACATGACAAACCTTCGGCAAGAGTTTTCTGAAGGTACTGTGACAGAGTAGTGATCTGATTGATTGCTACTGCTACCACATTTTGGGAGAGTGGAACATGAAAACTTTCGGTAAGAGATATCTGAATAGACTGAGACAGAGTGTGACGTTCGATTCACCCACTTTAGAATTCTCGCCAAATTGGACTAATATATGACAAGACAATACGCGACTTTTTCAGCCCAAAAGTCGATTTTTACAAAACTCTGTCATTGACATCTCGGCTTGGGAAGCTTTCTCGTGTCTCCACCGTCACCTCCTGAAAAAATGCAACGAATTCTCCGACTGAGATCGAACCGCACGATCCCGCGATTTTTTAAGATTTTTATTTTCGATCGTTCTCCGAGAGCTCATCGACAAGACAGGACAGATCCTTGTAGTATCTCTATCTGCAATTCGATTTTCATCCGATATCTGACTCTAAAACGCTGCATGTCATCTGGGACATAAGCTCATTTTGCGAGAAGTCTAAAGTGAGCACGTGTCGCACTCAGTCGATTTCGCGAGAAAATAAGTTCGAAAATCGCAAGAAATTACCTAAGAATTTTTAAGTGAAAAAACAAAACAAAACCGCTTTGCTGAGCTCGAACATATTTTTATACTCTACTGACCACAGTGCTATAAATGCCACTTCCAATGAGTTCAACGGTGGAATTTGTTTTCAACACAAATCATACCAACAGTACACTTGTGACATGATTTAAACACACCTTTACCTTTAAAGGCCTATTTCAGGCGATAGTGATCCCAGAACACGTCCCCTCAGCATGCCATTTTAGGAGGTCCTGCAAACAGTAGACATACCATCTGGACAGTGATTTTGAGTGATTTCGAGTCAAGCCTTGTCTGCCAGTTTAGGCAGCCAAGATTTCTTTTTTATTCAGATAAAGATTTATTTGCAGAATACAAACACAAGACTAAACTAGACTTTATGATTCTGGAGAATCATGGCTTTTCCCGATGAGATTCCTTGATTTTTCATGCCCCCACAGTGTCTGATGAATTGTTTTTAACTGTCTCACTGAAGTTCTTTCATTGATGTTATGAGAAAGGTGGTTATAGTAGTCTCAAATGACTCAGTTTTATAAAAAGATTGTTTAGGTAAAAACCATCATTAATGGTAGAGTTGGTTAATATCAATATCGTCGTCCCACAAGTTAATGACCGACAAAAGGAGTTATGTTTGTTTGACACATACCCTTTGAGTGCTCTGTCTATTTGAAAATGGTCAATTTTATCTCAAATGTAACCAAAATATTGATGTCTGGCCAATTGTAGAGGGTTAACATGTGCTAACAGGCATATTTATTCATGCAACTTGCAATTTCAAACCAAAAAGTGCGAATGGCCATTTTTACTTAAAATCTATAAGATGTTTTCAGAGAAATCCATGCGCATGCGCTCTTTTCGAATTCGACGTGACGAAATGCGAAATTCGTATCGCTCTTCATGGAAAGTGATGCCGCAACTATCCATGAACAACGAGTGAAAATTTCATGGAAATCTGCCTAGAATTGGTTGGGATATAGCGTTTTGAAGAGAGGAGGTAACTGTCTCAATTTGGTCCTTCCTTTTCAAGCCAGTTCGAGAAAAGACGTCGTGAATGGGCGCAGACTCCTTTAGAGCCCCCCCCTCCCCCCCCCCCCTCTCTCTGTAAATGGAAGTTGCTTCTTTAAGACCGCCACCCAGGGATCCCAACACAACCTTTAAACCTAAGAGAATCGTCAGAAGTTTAAAGTGAAAAGAAATTGGCGGTGATTGGGTTTCTGGCAGGCAGGAAAAGATTGACGAAGATTTGCATATTGGACATTAAAATAGCACTTCTGACATACACGAACCGTGTCCAGACCACTGGAGGCAGCGACTTGAATTTTTCAGAACTTGTTCTACGAACCCTGGCCGACATTTTGGGATCTGTTTGGAGCGTCCGAGCCGCCTGGAAAACACCACGCATCGCTTGGAAGGAGAGAGTACTATTCGTCCCGACTTTATCAGTTCAGAATGGAAATGGGCAGTGTTGTAGACGACTGTGGAGCTGCGATTGAGCTTAAAGTCCCAGGTTTCGGTGCGGGGGAGGGGGGGGGGGGGTGTATCCTGACACTATCTTTAAACCTTAGATAATCGGAAGAAGTTGCAGTGAAAAGAAATCGGCGGTGAGTAGGTGTTTTGGCAGGAAACGATTAACGAAAATTTGTCAATTTGACATTAAAATTGCACTTCTCACAAACACGAACCGTGTCCAGACCGCCGAAGGCAGCGACTTCTAATTTTCAGAACTTGTTCTACGCATCCTGGCCGATATTTTGGCATCTGTTGCAAGTGTCGAGACCGCGTGGAGAACACCACGCATCGCGTGGAAAGTGAGAGTACTATTCGTCCCGACTCTATCAGTTTGGAATGGAATTTGGCACTATTGTAGACTACTGTAGAGCAGCGATTGAGCATAAAATCGGAGTTTTTTTGTGCCAAATTACCTAACCGGCTCCAAGGTATGATCTTTCGTCTGTACATCGCCCAGATTGTCTGAAGTTTATACCGTTACCATACGTTGAAGTAGCCTTTTGTCATTTTCGCCACTTTCGACCCAGATTTGAGGGTACCTTCCTTCAGCGAAATCTAGCCATGCTCACAACCACGCCCTCTCCCCGTCGGCCCGGGTGCTTCTAAAGATAGAAAGTTCAATGGGGAGGGGCCCGTTAGCAAACAAACGGGGGCAGGTGTAGTTGGTGAAAAACAGCAGGGGGGGGGGCCGGGGAGGGCACGTGGCCTAGGTAAAAGAAACAATAGGGGGCAGGTGTCCTAGGTAAAAAAAACAGCAGGAAGGGGGGGGGGGGGGCAGATGTCCCCGCTAATTAATTTTAATAACAGGCAGGTGTTCATGGGGCAGGCCCACTGCTCGGTGTTCCAAATTTTCTATGGTACTTGGCCTTGACGGAAACAACACTTCAACAAGAAACAACGGGAAACCTATTTGCAGTAAAGCTGCAAATATAAACATGATTTTAGGACCATTCCATGGACAGTTTAAAGCCTACTGCGATATCAGCGTTTATTACTCTCGAACTTTCACTGCATCACTGCAGTATTTCACCCGAGTCGAGTTCTGACTTCATGCAAGTTTGACGGACATGCTTTCAATTTTGTTATTGACAACAACATATTTATAATTTCGTGATTACTGATCGGAATTTTGAAAACGACACATGCAATCGCGAAAGAGTTTTCTGAAAAACACGATTCTGCAAAAGGTTTTAGTGAAATTTGATTTTTTTTTTATTTTCAATTTCGATGGCTCTTGTCGAAAAGGTGTTAATCACTGATCGTCCCAAACGAGATCAAAGACTGACGCTGTATATTAATAACACACAGAGAATCTTCTAAGAATATACACGCGCAATCCTAAAATGAAATAAATCAAGTCTTTTTCAGGTTTTACGAGAGAAATATGTCCAATTGTATCATTGAATCATGTTTAGGTATATGTGGGCGAGACATTTTCTATACGGACAAAATACAGACTAAATAAAATATTTGCCATTATTTTCCGCAGACGTATTTTTGTCTTTGCTTCTTGGGGAAATCCATGCTGCTAAATACAACGAAGGAGTGTTATCTAATGAGGTCAGAACCGTCAGGTGGTCGGGTCCGACACCGCACCTCGAAGTAGATTTAGGGGGGGTGTCGATTTTACAAGTAATGTAGGCAGCGTACACCGCATGGGCTGTCTGTCTTTAATCCTATAAACAGGGTTAAGGCTTGGCTTTTTGAATACCCTTATTTATTTATTTATTTATTTATTTATTTATTTATTTATTTATTTATTTATTTATTTATTGGTGTTTAAGGTCACATACTTATGCACAATGGCTAATCGTGACCGTGACAGTTTTATAGGTGGAGGAAACCGGAGTACACGGAGAGAACCACCAAGCAACGACGAGCAACTGTCAGCTCCTCAACATTCTAACTCTGTTCAAGCTCTGCTCAAGCAGGGTTACAGAGGGTGAAGACATATGTTCCATCGACGTGCAGTATGCCTTAGTACACGGCGTCATCGTGCCCCCATGTCGGCAACCGGGCTAAAGTGCGTGCCTTGCCCAAGGACACAACGTGAGTCGTCCCGGACAACAGTCTACCACTGAGCCACCACGCTCCCTTCAATACCCTTAACACTACCATACATTATCCCTCATGAATTCTGAGTCTGATAAAAGAGGTTATGTTTACCTATTACATACCCATTTGCTGCCCGAAAACAGTCGATTTTATCAAAATTTTGACGTTTAGCAGCCTGTAGCGGGATTAACAAACGACTAGCGGAATATTCTATCTATGCACTTTGTTTGACCTGCCAATGTCCAATTGTTCTTGAAAATCGCCAACAAGCAGTTAGCGAAATCCACAGAAAATGTAAATTTTAAGCTTTTAAGGGGTATCTCTCCTTATCCAGTCTAAAATAGGTTAAGTTTCATTCTTTTAAATACCCTTACTACTTACAAAACTGATCCTCTGTGAATTCTACGCGAGTAAAAGAAGTTATATTTCTCTGTTACATATCCATTGGGTGCTCTTGGTGTCTGAAAACAATCCATTTTATCAACATTTTGATGTTTAGCAGCTCGTGGAGAGTTAACGAATGCTCAACGGAATATTTTGTCCATGTAACTTGTAATGTCACATGAAGACCCGTGAATGGCCATTTTTTCTTGAAATCTACAAGATGTTTTTAAAGAAATCCAGGGAAAACATGAAATTTTAAGTCTTTGATCGGTACCGCTGTTTAACCAGCCCAAAACGGGTTAAGACCAGTACTAAATGGGTTAATGCTTGGTCTGATGAATTCCACTTCCAAAGAAGGAGATTATGGTTATCTCGCAGGTACACATTGCGTGCAATGGGTGCCCAAGAACAGTCCACTTTCTCAAAATTTCTATGCTTTGCAGCCTCTGGAGAGTTAACAAACGCTTACCGGAATATTTTGTCTATGTAACTTGTAATGTCACTCCAAGACCTGCAAATGGTCAATTTTTCTTGAATACTTACTAGATTTTTTGGAGAAATCCACAGAAAACTGGAATTTTAAGCTTTTAAGGGGTACATCTTAACCAGGCGAAAATGGGTTAAGACCTCGATTTTTTGAATACCCTTACTACTTACTAAATTTTTTTCTGTCAGTTTTGCATCCGGTAAAAGAAGTTATGTATCTCTGTGGCATTCCCATTTGCTGTCGTTGGTGTCCAAAAACAGACTATTTTTTCAAAATGTTGACATTTAGCAGCCTATGGAGGGTTAACAAATGCTTACTGGAATATTTTATCCATGCAACCGGTAATGTGACTCCAAGACCTATCAATGGCCATTTTCTGTTGAAAACTTACAAGATGTTTGTAACGAAATCCACGGAAAACATAATTTTTTTTTAGCTTTTGATGGGTATCGCTAATAACAACCCCAAAAGGGTTTAACGCTTGGGTTTTTGAATACCCTTATTACTTACAAAAATGGTCCTCAGTTAATTCCACTTCCAACAAAGGAGATTATGTGTAACTCTCGGACATACATTGCGTGCTGTGTGTGTCCGAAAACAGCCCATTTCAACAAAATAATGATGCTTGGCATTCTGTAGAGGGTTAATAAACGCTCAGCGGAATATTTTGTCCATGCCACTTGTAATGTCACACAAAGACCTGCAAGTAGTCAATTTTTCTTGAAAACCTATGGAATGTATTTAGAGAAATCCACAGAAAATGGGAATTTTTAGATTTTAAGGGGTCTCTCTCTTTAGCCTGCCCCAAATGGGTTAAGACTTCGTTTTTTGAATACCCTTACTACTTACAAAAATGTTTCCCTATAGATTGTGCGCTCGATGAAAGAAATCACTTTTCTTTGTGGCGGACCTGTTGGGTGCCGTTGGCGTCCAAAAACAGCCCAGTTTATCACAATCTTGACTTTTAGCAGCCCGTGGAGGGTTAACAAATGCTCACCGAAGTATTTTGTCCATTCAACTTCTATTGTCACATCAAGGCCTGGGAGTGACAATTTTTTCATGAAAATCTACAAGACTCGTTTAGAGAAATCCACGGAAAACCTGAATTTTTTAGCTTTTTGGGGGTATTGCTGTTTAACCAGCCCAAAACGGGTTAATGCTTGGTTTTTTGAACACCATTATTACTTACAAAAATGATCTCCGGTGAATTCCACTTCAAATAAAGGAAGTTATGTTTATCTATCTTGTATCGTTTGGGTGCTCTGGGGGCCTGAAACCGGCCCATTTCATCAAAATTTCGATGTTTGGCAGCCTGTGGAGGGTTACCATATGCATCGCCAAATATGTCGTGTGTATCAAAGGTCGTGACATGGGCAGGTCTAGAAATGATGAATGTTTAAAAAAAATCCTAAAGACGTGTTTTGAGAAAGTGCCGAAAAACCCCAATTTTGGCAGTTTTTTGCCAATTCTGGCGAAATAAGGGTTAAATCGAAAATTCCGCTTCGGTACATTTTTAGATTTTTTGCCCCTCTATGCGTGTGCCAAATTGTGTGAAAATCGGTTCGAAAATGGCTTCTGAATCGTACGGACAAAAATGTGTGGAAAAAAAAAAAAAAAAAAAAACCCCAAAAAAAAAAAAAAAAAAAATAATAATCCGTACAAAAACAATAGTCTTTTCCAGAGGGAAAAGCCTAACAATAACAATTACAAGTGAAGGAGTCCTTGAGAACATTTGCATACAAGTAGTCAGGGGGGCTTATGTACATATGTATATGATTGATGTATACTTTCCCTTCTAATCTCATTGGTCTTGCAGAGTGGTTTTGTACCATTTTAATATTGAAGTGACAGTATCACCTGAATAACCGCCGGTAGGACTTCTTTGAATTCCCATCCGTCAGTCAGCCGCCGATAATGTTACTCTATATGTACCTATATACATTAACAGACGCTAGAAATCACTACTAAGCAGCTGGACATGCACAGTTTGTAGTCTAGTGGGTATTCCGGACAATTGCACAGGCCCTTATTTCATGAAAATGAACTGCTATCAAGCATCAACAAGGCCCTATAAATAGCGAATGTCAGAAAATTTGAAAATTCAGACTGTTTCTTTATTCAACTATTGGTTCGGTTCGGTATTTTGGGATCCCCTTGATATCGGTATCGGTTCATTTTATCGGTATATTGCCCATCTCGAGTATTTAATTCAAGTTTAACTGTGGTATTAATATAGAACACAAGTTACACAACTCAATGTACGGGGAACAGAAATCAATAACACGTGTTGTAGTTTTTCCTGTATTGCACCTCACGCCAACTCGGATCATTGATTCCTGTGCGTCGTACTTCACACCCACGGTGTTCTGTCTTAATACCCAATGCTTTGTATTCTGTCGAATGAACGTTTAAGTTTCCTTGAACTAAAACTGAAAAACAGCAAACTTAACAATATTTGGAACTTCACTTTCAAAATTTACTTTACGGGGATTCAAATAACAGACTAGGAAGTTTGGTTCAATTTTTGCCCCAAAGAAATTGCTAATGACTGTCGTTGGAACGAATGCTTTGAGCCAAAATGTTTTGCCTCGTACCCGTTTCATGTTGATAATGCGTAATGCTACTGGTCACCGGGATAGTGAAGTTGAACATTTGGGGAGAGAATGGGGGATGGAAAGTGACGTCATATCATGTCGTGGTACATAATGGGTGTCACTTGGGGCTGTGATGGCAACACATAGTTGCCATGTGTGACATCATTTCCATGTTGGAATGTGGTGTTTCTGTGCATTCGCATCTTGTTATGGTGATACGCATTTCCATCGCTCATTTTGTTTGATGGAGCCCCCACTTTCATGGCGCATGCCTGCTATGGACCGAATGGTTTGTGATCAGTTGGAATTGGGATGGGTATGTTCTCTGCCGGTTCAAGGTTTGCATTCAAGGTACAAAATCTCATGGTTCTGTTTACTCAGCCCTACTGGAAAAGTTAAGACACTGTACGCCGATTCAGCATCATTTCAGTGTTGGGTGTGTATTTTATGTAGTCATACTGTGTGTTTAAAGTTATATAGGAGTTCGTTCGCTTAACCAAGAATTTTTTTTTTATAATATAGAAATGACGATATGTAGCCATGTATTTCTTTTTGCACTTGAAACGCCCTTTAATATTATTTAGTCAATCCAAGCCTCTTACTATACGGCCTTACTGTATTATATTATAACTTTGATTCTATGTGGGCGGGTTCCGTCGTTCTGGGGTATACTTCGGAACAGTGCCCACATTTGAACACAAACAGTATTTTCTCAGTATTTTCAGATTTTTCTTCTGTTCACCCTATTCTCAGTCCCATTCCGTTTACTCTCATGTTGATGTGTCAGAAACCATAAACATGTACCTTTATTCTACAGTCCGAATTTACCAATCAGCTCACTCAGTTGGGATTAAGTGGCCAGTCTGAGTGTACGTTTATAACGATCCCAGCTTTTGTTATAAAATCGTTTCCTTTGCTAGGTCTAGATCTAACGTCATCGCTACTGTTAATAGACCAATTGGGTAACGAGAGAATCACATCTAGGTAATGTAGAATGACAACTGTTTCTAGTTCGCTGGCCACTTAGTTGATTTTGCACATTGAGTTTACTTCCTGAATGTCACGAGAGGTCAACTTCGCCTACTCGTTTGTCGAATACCACGTTAAAATTTGATTTGGAAAGACGAGGATATCACTCAAACAAGCCTGAATATAAGCAACCTGTCATTTTCAAAATGAGGTCCCCAGAGGGTGAATTTGCTGATGCTATCCCATACAGTGGGCCAATATGTCCTCTAGGTACATCTTTCTGTTTTGGCTTGAGACCTTGATTCAGACTGAGGTTCACAGAGGGTAACTTTTGTGATGCTGTGCAGGGTAGCATCACCAAATCCACCATCTGGAGACCTCACTTTGCAGATGACAGTCTGCTTATTTTCAGGCTTGCACTCAAACCATGTAAAACTCTAATACGACATGGCTGATTACACTTTAAAATGTGCTCTTTTTCATTACAACCAACAACACTTTTAGAACCCATTAAACACTATGGAAATCGAAGATAGAACACAGCCAGCAATACGGTTCCTTTTATGGTGGTTTCGCCAACAACGTGTGTTTCACGTGCTATTAATACACACACTTTTCGACAATGGACTACAATTAGAATATCTCTGTTTATCCAAAATATGTGTTGCCCTTTTCTAAGAGTTTTAAAAGTTAATAGTATTGTGTAGACGTTTTGTTTTAATTTATTTTGGAATTCGATCAGAACCCCTAATGTCAAAAACTTTCCCCAGACGTTACTTACCTTTTCCGTACTTCTTGATGGCATCAAGTGCTAACATGGCTTCCCCAACGTCACAGAAAGTTTCACCAATAATGTAATCGCACTCTCCTTCCACAAACCATTCTACTTGTTCCTTCGAAAACAAAATTTACAAAAATGATTAATCTCTCGTCTTCTGTTTCATAAATAGAGGATATCGAAAGAGTGTTTTTCTCATATAATATTTATGAAACGAGTCTAAGAATTTTCCGTTTTGGCGAGCCTCTGGCGAGCCCAAACGGAAAATTCGGACGAGTTTCATAAATATTATATGAGAAAAACACTCATTTCATATGTTATTTATCAATTGACACACACACGCACAAATTAGCAACTTAGTATGACTTTTTAACCCATCACCTAACTTGAGTTGCAGACGGCACTTGAAAAAACATCCTCGTATAACTAAAAATTTTCATTTTTCGCTTCCAAAACATAGATTATGACCCCTCATTGGAACGAGCTCGTCGAGCTCGTTTCAATGAGGGGTCATAACCTATGTTTTGGAAGCAAAAAGTGAAAATATAAAAAAAAATTAATGTGGTTTTTTTTTAGGTAAAAGATTAATACAATATAACCCACCCTAAATTGGACAGATAACGTAAATTCTCCCTACTGAAATTATGCACATGTGACCAGTTGTATTTTGTTTAGCCAATCATATTGTCCAGTTTTGAAATTGACCAATGAAAGCTCCCAACTCTAATTATGCAAATTATGAAAATGTGGCCCAGTTGTATTTTGTTCAGCCAATCAAATTGTTCTGTTTTGAAATTGACCAACGAAATTGTCGAAAGGCTTTATTTATCACTGATTAATATGAAAACAAATATGAAAAGTTTTAAAGTGAACAAAACGGACGAGTTATATGATAAAAGTCGTTTCGGTATATGCCACATTTTCCTTGTCCCTAACAGGTTATGTACCGTTGATAAGAAAATAATGTTAATTTACCTGAGTTTAGCGTTTTTATTCCCTTTCCACCCTAACTGCTGGAATGGAATCATCTTATATGATATGTCACTTGATAATATGTATGTATTGAGTTTGCAGTTACCAGAATGTATCGTGTATCTGGGGCCTCTCATAAAATATGTATTATACAACTGCAGTACAGAGGCGCATACTTAGTTACAATTTACGTTGCTATTTATATAACTTCAACGCTTTCGAGAGGCGTTTGAGAGAGAGAAGCAAACAGCATTGTTCTATGGCAAACAAGAGTTGGACTGTCTACCGGTGCATACCCCACGTGGTTTAGCGCCTAGTGTGGACATACCTATGACCAAATATTATAGAAAACAAGTTCCATAATAATTTACATAAGTTATGAAAGTTATGAATGTTCTCGGGCGGACTTATACATGGACGGACGGACACACAGGCGGACGGACGCATGTAATCCAGTATACCCCCATTTTCTTCGAAAGTGGGGGTATAATTATAAAAGGAATGTCCCAGGGGAGGCACTCAGATTCTCGCCAAAGACAGGGGATACCCCATCTCATGCTCTCTGCCAACACATAATGTGTTGGATTGTGCCCCAAAACCCTTTCGAATTCTAGATCACCAATATGCTGGTTTATTATTACATAGTGGGATAGATTTCCTGCCTAAGAAATATTGAAAATGTATGGAATGTATTTCTTATATGGTTCTTCTTCATTAATTCCACCATTCCATGACACTTAGTCTTAGAAATGTCCATGGACATAATGTCTATGGAAATAATAGCTTTGAATCATATAATAACGAATTATAGCAGTTGGAACAATGGACTGAACACTTCAGACATTTTTTTTTAATTTCAAATTGAAATGAAAAGCTATTATTATTTGTGTAGAGCTTTCTAAGAAAGGTTTGTTTTTAGGTATTGATAAATTAATATTTTTAGCTTCCGACTTTAAGACTGCAGATTAAACAGATTCAATGATTTATAGGTATCGGACATCCTCCTCATAACAAAACTCTCTTCTGACATACCCCCTCCCCAGTAACAAAGCTCTCTGCTGACACACCCCCACCCCCAAACCCACCCCCACTGACCCCGTCCTGTATACACAATGCAGGATGAGTATGAAAGCTTTTAATTTTTTTTGTTACAGAGCATGTCAACTATTTTGGAACAGTACTAGTGGAAATAAGATGCTGGATAGATAACCACATTAAAAATTTTGATGTCATGTTCCCCCAATTAATAATACCATTTGAACCTTGACATCATTTCTTTGGGCGCTCTCCCCGAGAGCTTCACAGGAAATGATGTTAAGGGCTGGAATTATCAACAGGGGGGAAATGCAGTGGGAATTTTCTTGTGGATGTCCTACAACTTATTTTAGATGGTCCTTATGCGGACGGTGGACAACTACCAAATAACAGCGGAGTATAGTTCCAGTCTGACAATCTCAGTCAACAAAGCACAAGCAACTGGGTGCCCAATAAGCTAATAGTTGCTTGGGCTTTTCTGAAGAGCAATATAAATTGGTTGGCAGGTGGAAAAACTACCTAACAATGATTTAGTACAAATTCACTCTTCACATACTCTATGCACTCAACAAATAATATTATATCTCATGTGACCTACTATGCTCCTGATTGGACGAATGCTGCACTCCTATTTTGTGTAGTTTGCATCAAAAGAACTGACCAGGCACTACACCCCGGCACTACACGTTTTCTATTTTTAGCACACTACTATATCAGTTTTCTTTTCATACTGGGCGAATAAAACTAATCAGGGTAAATTTAAATATTGATTCACAGAGGCACAACATCCACAAAACGACCCGGAAAGAAATCATTGTGGAAAAATGTATCGCTTTTCCATTGTTGAAGTCACATTTTCCGAGGCGTTCATTTTATTCCTGGAGAAGATGATCCATATCTCGTTTCGAAGAGAACGATCCACACCTGTGTACAACTCTCATGAGAACGCGTCCGGATATGAAAAATCCTTTGTTTTCGCTGCTCATATTATTCAGCAGTAAACGAATAAATAATGGGATTCAGTTGAATCTTCGGAGTTTGTATCCCGTACTGTCCCATTCGGTAATGTATGTGTGTGACAAATGTGTGGAAATTATCAAACTGCGTTGTCAAATTTCGAAAATTTTAGTTTTCATTCGCGAGTTGCGCGATTCTAGAATACACAGTTCCGTTTGGGGGAAATGTTTTGTTTACCCTTGCCGACCGATTCAAAATCTGTCTTCCGCTCATATCAATAATCCAAGTTAGCCGTGTTTTGGAAGAAGAACATGTTTTTTAAAAACTACATGGTATTTTTTTCTATATAACGCTGGTTGGTAGGGCTGCTACCTTGATAATAGATTAACAAATCGGACAGATGTTTTTCTTGATGGGTGTTCGATATTAATATAAAGATTAGTGCATGTCTTGTCGTTGACTACGCCCATATAGTGCCCAGTGAGGTGGTGTAGTTCCCTCCGCTTCGCGGCGGGAACTGCACCACCTCACTGGGCACTATATGGGCGTAGTCAACTCCAAGCCATGCACTATTCCTTAAATATGTCTACTGTATATTGAATAAGGAACATGTACTACATTTGTGTATTGAGTATTAACTTGTGTCCCGTGTGGTTAATTAATTGAATGTGTGGATTGAACTCACTCAGATCTTCTTTTGCACTAATTTACGAGTCCACACAACCAGTTTACTTTCTTTTATTCTGTCTGGAGTTTTGGTGCTGGGGGTTTTGACCACAGGGAATTTGTCCTGCAACCTATTCAGATGATCCCTTACCAATTTATTCAAACTAAGCTTTTTTGGTGGTACACCTATTTGGTACCACAAAAATAAACAGAATTCGCCAACAAAAAAAATTCTAAAAATATTACCCTCATAAAAACCTCAGTTCTCTGACTGTCACTTATTTTCAGAACAAATGGCTAAACTTCATATTGCCGTGAAAAAGGTTTTAAATTTGAACTCACATTTTCAATATTTATTTTTCAAATTATTGTGAAATGAATGCATCTTTGAAAATGGAACAGAAATTAATCTGAAATTTCATATATTAATTAATTATATGGTTTATGAACATTATGTCTATGGACATTTTGCTCATGAGTATTGTTTCTGTACATATTTTGTCTGCTAAGATTTTGTCTGGTCATCTTATTGATTACCAATTACT
Source organism: Pictodentalium vernedei (assembly GCA_031216915.1). Classification (NCBI taxonomy): domain Eukaryota; kingdom Metazoa; phylum Mollusca; class Scaphopoda; order Dentaliida; family Dentaliidae; genus Pictodentalium; species Pictodentalium vernedei. The sequence goes on along the minus strand of CM062296.1, from coordinate 319,234,517 downwards.
AATACCCCCCTCCCACTCAATCACCACCACACACACATACATACAAAACATTTACTCCCACGTTGTGGAGGCCCATTAGACAGTTTATCAGTGTCAGTACATCCTACATTCATTGCCCACATTGAAGAAAAGTTTCAGCCTGCAGACATCTTGATAGAAACAAGGGGTGGGTCTAATAGCTGAAACTGCTGTTTTGTCCCTTTTTTACTTAAAAAATATTGAGACTTAGGCCCTTTGAGAAAATCCACGTCTTCAGAGTTCAATTTAAACACATAAAATCCAAGTTCTTCTGCACATATTATAAAGTCTTCTGGGTCATTATAATTAGCATTAGGTACGGGTCGCAGCTAAAAGAAATATCCACACAAAATCATCTGGATGCCTCCAAAAACATAGAGGTGAATCCCTCTGATCTCCCTATAGATTGTGTTGATTTGTTGAAACATTTTAGGGAACGCATAGATATTTCGTCAATAATTATAACATCTGCAGACAAAAGCCTCTCATGATAATTGTCATCAAACTTGATTTTCTTTATCAAAGATTCGTCAGAAAAATATGACTTCCGTCAAGCCAAAAAAAATCTTCACGATTTCACGGGGAAAATTGGTGCTTGTCATGCCCGTTGTGCCGAGTGTATATACATTTTTGTTCATATTTGTTAGTTCAATGTTGATTTTATTAAGGTAAAATGTTTTTCCAACACCCGCCTGTCCAGTTATTATAAGGTTGTGGCCTTTTCCAGTAGCATTTTCGATTTCTGAAAGCGACATCTTCAAACGAACTTACACAGAGCACGTTTTATTGTTTACTATGAATTATATTTAGAATGAAAATAATCTGTTGAATTTTATATTGACCAATGAACGTGTGGCGTGGCATTCATTTTTCAGTTACCGGATAACCGCGATTGTCGATAGCAATCAATCTCGATTCACTCGATAAAAAGTGAAAAATGCGAATAAAAGTTAACTTTCGTCAATCTGGGCCTCGAAATCGCAGTGGCTTCACGAATTACACGATATTTTGTCGTTTATTTGAGCGAGATCGATGAGATATTCGATGTTTTACAGACTGTTGAAAATTTCGACCTGGGAAGTGGCATACCTTTACTTTGTTCTAATACTGATAATATAATATATACTCGCCCAAAAAAGAAAGTGTGCATTGCAGAAATTGATCAAACTCCAAAAAAATAATTTCGTATGTGTAAAGAGTGTTAACCTGCTCATGAATAAGTTATATTGAACACAAAAACAGCTTTCCCGGTTAAAATTGCATTAACGTTAAATGACGCGCTGCACGTTTGTGAAAAGGCATGTTTTGCACGTGGAGAGTCTGAAAATTCATGCAGCAGTGTGAATCCTTAGGTATTTAAACACTAAAGTAAGACCTTCCTATCGTTCACATTCAAACTTGCGCTGCTGTTAAAACGACTCCACATTAGCATGCCAAGATTGACAATGAATCAACGTCTCCTTGCCCTGGGTATGATTAGAGCTGGCAGAACACACAGAGAGGTTGCCCAGCATTTGAACTGCCACCGTAACACTGTAGACAGGCTAGTCCATCGACATGCACAACATGATGATGTTCGAGACAGACCCCGCTCCGGGAGACCCCGAGTTACCATCCCTGCACAAGATCGGTATATCCGTGTCGTCCATTTCCGGAACCGGCAACAAACGGCAACGACGACAGCCAGGAACATCCCTAACCTGAGACGGATACATCCTCAAACAGTAATCAACCGGCTGAGAGAATACGGCTTACGTCCTCGAAGACCTGCAATTCGTCCGATTTTGACGTTACGTCATCGTCGTGCTCGACTGCAGTGGTGTAGACAACATCTCAGGCATCCCTTACACTGGTGGCGACGTGTTTTATTCACAGATGAATGTCGTTTCCATCTCTCATCATCAGATGGCCGCCAGAGAGTGTACAGACGTTGATACGAACGCTACGCAGATCCATGTGTCGTGGAGCGAAACCGTTATGGGTGAGGGTCTCTCATGGTGTGGGGTGGCATCACTGCCCGTAACAGAACTGAGCTGGTCATTATTGATGGCAATCTCAATGCAGCCAGATATCGTGATGAAGTGCTTACACCTGTTGTTGTCCCATTTCTGCAACGTCACGGCCCCGCCGTCATTCTACAGCAGGACAACGCCCGACCCCACGCAGCTCGTGTTGTTCAACAGTATCTGCAGCAACAACAAGTGGATGTTCTTCCCTGGCCCGCAAATTCGCCCGATATCTCATCCATTGAGCACGTATGGGATGAAATGAAACGTCAGCTACGCCGGCTTCCCCATACACCGTCAACGCTTGTGGAACTCCAAAGACAGCTTATCAGAATATGGAACAACATCCCACAACACTTCCATGCTAACTTGTTCGCTTCCATGAGGCGTAGATGCACAGCAGTAGTCGATGCAGACGGAGGTCATTCCAGATATTGAGTGTGTGACTTTTGTGTTTGACCCTTAGTGTCTTTGACTCTCCATGGCACCAATAGTATTTGTCGTAGCGTAATGAAATTTCTCGTGTTGATCACAAATTGATTCATCTGTGATTGAATAAAATTTCCATGAATGAAAATGATATATACCTTTTTTTAGTGTTATTTTTTAGCATGCACACTTTCTTTTTTGGGAGAGTATATATTTAAAAAAACTGGTAAAGTCTGATAATACGTCGAGAGTTTGTGGGTGTATCAGGGTTCCCGAATACAAAATTTGTATCTTGCGTCTGCATAATACAACCGCGTGCTAAGTTGCAATTTGTTTATGTTTCTATTAATGAAACATTACAAGCTTTCGTAACGCATCTGCGAGGGACCTAGTCAGTTTCTATAGACGAAAAGGGAAGAAAAAATACACCTCAAAAGTATAATTATTAAATCATGGAACGACATTGCGTTTACGCTTTTGTATCTGAATCACTGAAACATTGAATACTGTTAGAGTGACAATATTTTCAGAATGTTGAACATTTACGCACTCAGTAAATTTATCGAGAAAGTTCACCGCATCCTCATAGAGTTTCACCCAGTATCATTCATAACGATATGTTTTGAGGGGTCTAGATGGAACCTCAATCGTCAAGTTACTCTCCAGATGACGGGTACGAAATGATAGTTTATACGGTGTATCATTTCGGTTACGATGCACCTCATTTGCACACAGACACACGCGTTTCTAAATTATAAGCAGTAAGGTGTATCTAATATTTTTTATGCCACACTCCAGGCCTACTTGGGCGCAGAGCCCAGGTGGACCTGGGATGCGGGTAGAGTTTAATAGATATCTTGTACCAATGATATGTTAGAGCGTGGGAAGTCACAGACCTGTGGTCATGTGTTGCGTTACAAAGACAACTAGGAAAATAGCGATGTTGGTGCATGGAATTGGACGCCGTGTTTTTTTTCTCATTCATTGACCACTACATCCTAGCTATGACTTCCTGACCTCAGCATACACGCAGATCAAGACTGCGGAGTAACTGCTTCGAGTGATTATCATACTAGTTGTTTTCAATGCACTATAACAGAAAGTTGCTCAAAAGCTAACCAATAAACTTGTTGATATTGAATACTTAAAAGCATGAGACGAGTGTTTAGAAAATAACATTTGCTTTCCAGAACCACTTGCCCTGAACCTCAACGGCCCGGAGTTTAGCCCTCCTAACCTAACAACGCACCGCAATAACTCACCCCTTTGTTCCCGGGAGGTATCATCCATGCCAGTTCAATGGGTGCAATTGGAAGGGTCCATACTTGTTATCTGGGGGTAGGCCAATTAATATTTTCAACGTGCCACCTTAGGTCTGCGCGTTGAAAATATTGATTGGTCAACCTTACCCTGTCACTTAGTAGCCATTCTACTTAAAGAAAGTATGACGTGTCGTGCTCCTGGGCCGGAAAAGCAGCCCCTCACGTTCAAAGGGTTAACAAGTGATAACGTCACTCGTCTTGTTATGACAAAATGAAGAACTGTGTATAAATACTCTGCTCTTTGTACTATAAAGACCATAAAACCACGCAAATGACAACAAAGTAGTCCGTAGTTAAACTTGCAACTGTGTTGAAGACGTGAAATGATTCCAGTATTTGACCGTGAATACAGGGTTAATATAAAACCGTAAGTATGTCCAGCCCGATCCATAGTAACCTAATTCCGTGAAACACGTAACGCCTCCGGCCTGTATTGAATCGTCATTGAGTTGTGAATTCACTTCACCGATCTCTGCACAACTGCTATGCTGGGACGAACGTTGGTCACACAGAGAAATATACCGTCGGGGGCAAGGGGGCGGGGTGGGGGGGGGGGTGCTATAAATAAAGACTGCTCACTACAACAAAAAATTCTCGAAGGTATTCTGTTAGCCGACGCCTCACAATCTGAGTGCCTTAAGGATCTACTTGATGTCTGCCAAAAATGAATAAGTTCATGGTGTGAAGAATTTTCCTAGCAATGCAGGTTGAGTGTTTACAACACATTTTAGAGGGAGCGTTGTGTCTTATTAATTACGGTACTGGACTTCAAACCGAAAGGACCACCGTTGAACCCCCTCAGGAGTATCTCCATTGTGTCCTTAGGCAATGCATTAGTTCTCCGGCGGTGGTGTGTACAAAGGCGTACCGCACGTCGATTGTGCACTTGCCTTTAACCTATGCTAACCTTGCTTATGAGAGTTAGTAAGTTGGGGGCTATGATAGTTGCGCGGCGCCTCTCGTAAAATTGCCCGACACGAGGTGACTCTAGATCTCGAAAATATTGTTAAACCCCAACAAACATAATAACAACGAACACATTTTAGCATTTAATGTCAAAAAATACGTGCCGAGGTCGAAAAGTTGATTCAATGTTATTAGTTTCCGTGCTTGGTAAATGTCTTGACGTATGATGAAGTGAACGCTGTTACGTTGAGGTGTAACGGTTTTCTTCTCATCAGACGCCGTGGATTTGCGGAGTTAATATAAAATACCGTGTTTATTGACTTCAACCCATTGGGGGGGGGGGGGGTATTTTCCCAGGGATCATACGGCCAGACTGCCTCTTCGTCTGTTTATTACACATCCATTAAATTTTAAACCCTTGAATTTAACGGAATCGCAGCTATGACATAAATGTTTTTGTATTCAACTGGTGATGTACAAACCGGAACTTTTCCCCAGCACCCCTTATATTAGTTCCTTTCCCGTCGAGTCATTAGTTACGCTTCGAAAAGTTTCCAAATTTCGTTATACAATTATCGATCGTCTGTCGTATAGTGTGAAAATGAAAACGTACAAAGCAAAATGAAGTCGGTTCACAAAAAAATTAGTTAACCAAAAATTAACCCAGTCCCGTGGTCGTCTCGTCTGCGGATCCCGTTATATCTAAATTGGTCAACATTATTTCGGTAAATCTTCTGACATCTTGACAGGCTTCGAACTTTTTTTAAAAAAGTTTCTCCAAGCTGTTTTGCAAATCTGTCCAAATTTGTACTTCTATTTTGATTATCGGTAATAGCCACGAAATGGTTAATAGTGAATGGACACCAGCCGAAGAGAAACAGCAATGCGAATTTCAACAAACACGCCCAGCGGAAAAGATAACGAATGTAATTTAGACTGGTTTCCAAAGGGTTGTAAAACAAATGGACTCTTCACCTTTGGGTTTAAACATCGGAATTAAAAATTGTTTATTTAACTGAATTTTAATGCATGGGATGTGTAATAAACACCGAACGCGATGTGTGTTTGAATCAGTGGGTGTTTTACATAACGAGTTGGAATGGCGTAGTCACATTTCACGAGAGCCTACCGAGTCAAACACATATCGCGTTCTGTCTATTTATCCAGTATGGAAGCCGGTTAGTGCCACCTGTAAATCAATTTTTTATGTCGTAATTACGACATAGTATGTCGTAATTACGACATACTATGCCGTAATTACGACATACCACATCTCGTAATTACGACACACTATGTCGTAATTACGACATATTATGTCGTAATTACGACTTAGTATGTCGTAATTACGACATAGCTATCTCGTAATTACGACATACTAAGTCGTAATTACGACATAGTATGTCGTAATTACGACATAGTATGTCGTAATTACGAGATATGGTATGTCGTAATTACGACATACTATGTCGTAATTACGACATAAAAAAATTGATTTACAGGTGGAACCAACCGGCTTCCGTATTCCAGCACTTGCAAAAATAAATTCTCTAAACTAGATAAACTATTCTAAATGACACTCTACACTTTAACACGCCTCAGCCTGCATTCATACTTCTGAAAAAGCACAGGTATTATTTTTCTTCTTTTTCAATTCTTATGCAATTAAGTCCTAGTAAGCAGTTCATTGCGTCTGAAATAGATTAGCATAGATGTCTATATTAAGCCGTTGAACCCGAAATACGGCTTTTTATGGTTCGGGATCGTGATACGACCTGATAATGTAGATAGCAGCCCAGTGAATTTGTGTGGTAGACCAATCAAGATTTTAAACGTTCAGCCCCAAAGCTGCACGTTGATACTACTGAAAGGGCTCTCCCAACCCAACAAAATAACAAATATAGATTATATCAGTCTCCAGCTCTAGTGCTGAGCATACAGACCAATGCGCAAGTAGAACAGTCAACAACAAAATATATTAGTCAAGTTTAATTTACTTATTTATTTATTGGGGTTTAACGACTGTTTCGACAACTAGGGTCACCTCGCGTCGGATAGTTTTAGGGTGGAGGAAGCCGGAGTACCCGAAGAGAACCACCGTGCGACAACGAGCCACAGTCAGACTCCACATCGTACTAATTACACACATGCGGGGTTAGCATTGGTTGAAGAGAAGTACAGTACGCTTAGTACACAGCGTTACCGTGCCCACGTGTCGGCAGTCGCGATTAAGTGCCTTGCCCAAGGCCACAATGCAGTTGTCCCTGACGGGGACCAAACTGTGGACCTTTCGGTTTGAAATCCAGTGCCGTAACTACTCAGCTACCGCACTTCCAGGCTCAAGTTTAAAATAAGGTCAGATTTGTTTTCGGCTGAAGTGTTCTGTATGATATGTATTTCATTCATACCTTAAACATATTCTTCACGGATATTATTGTGTCTTCATCATCTGGATCATATGTCGTCGAATTACAAAGCCCAGCCGCCATGAGTTTACCGTGTTTATTGGCAACATCTCTCGCAATGGTCATTGCTTTCATATTCAGCGCCTTCATATCACCTTCTCGCCCACATAAACGCATCTTCGCTTTGTTAGCGTAATACTGGAAAAAACACAATTAAACCTCTTAATGTCGAGAATGATAAAGCCTTATGACGGCTTCATCTTCAAAACGCTACAATCATGTTACTACATCAAATTTTCCTACAATACAAATTCCTCCTTCCAAACCGTTAGTGTATGGCAAGAAAGAAATATCCGACATTCTTTGAAATCTGAGTAAACAATGATTTTGTCCTTTCATTGATGAGATAGAAAAATGCTTTATTGAATAACTAGCATAGAAATGGCGTTTCCTATTCTCCCATTGGATGGCTGGACTCAAACCGACGCTTTATGACATATGTTGAGTCCAACCAAATTGCCGCATCCCTTTCAGGAGCGCTTCATTTTTGTGATGCCATAATTTCTCAGAACTTGAGCTTCTAATATTATGCTTGACCATCACTGGCTATCTTGTTAATTTATTGCTATTTCAATACGTCATTTTGTTTATAATTGCGTCTTTTTGTGACTCTGCAACATTGTCCGCGCGCCTGAAGAGGACGACCCGACGCTGGCTATTTATTGAACGTGCCGTTCAGGCCAAATACTTAAATGAATAAAGCCTAAGCCCACTGTGCCCGCAAGCCGATTATGAGGACAACACGCAAGTCGATTGTGTCTGCAGACAGACCGGTGGACACAAATGCCTTTCGTTTTATGGGAGTAATCGGCTTGCGGACGAAATCGGCCTTGTAGTATCTATTCGGTCGACACACAAGTTATTTACCTGTCAGTCGATTTCTGGTTTAAAGAGTAATTTTAGTAACAGTTTGTAATAAACCGAAGATTATTACAGGTATGTGACTTTATCTAAAGCACAGGAAAGAGCAGAACACCTTACTGTCATATTAGCTAAATAACCCATACCGCTGGGGGTGGGGGGGTGCATAGCCAGGAACATACTCCGGAAATTGTTATAACCCCAGTCTCGACGCAGAATTTATTTGTTTGTTTATTTGGGATTTAAGAACACTTTCAGCACGCAGGGTCACACATTGCCAGACAGTTTTACGAGTGGGAGAAGACGAAGTACCCATAGAAAACCACTGAGCATCGGCGAGCAACTCTCACACTCCCAACGTACTAACACTGCATAAGCAACGTTAGCGAATGTACTGTCAACTTGCAGTACGCATTAGTACACAGCTCCAGCGTGCACAGTCAGGATTAAATGACTTCTCCAAGGACCCAACGCAGTTATCGCTGGCAACGATGAAACACCGTCGACCTTTCAATTTGAAGTTCAGTGCTCTAACCACTGAGCGGCCGCTCTTGTTCGACGTAGAAATGTTTTTCTAGAGTATTCACTACGCTACTGGTATCAGCAAACATTACTGTCAAAGTTACTCTTAACTTTGACATTGTATTGTGATGATTTCCTACTTTTAATCATTTTTTTAACTTCATAACTGACAATGGCATGTTATACTTCCTTCGGTTTTCTCGCCATGATAGAGCCTTACCTGCTGATGTATCGAAGCACCAATGGATAAATAAAAAATGATCACCCCCCCCCCCCCCCCATATATCTGAAGCCGATACCTAGTTACTGATCCTAGAATGTTCGTCGTAATCGCACAATTCCTCATGCAATAGAGGCCGAAATTAACACATTTTGGCCAAATGGACTCATTATTTATTTATTTATTTATTTATTTATTTTTTTTTTTTCTGTTTATTTATTTACTTATTTATTTATTTATTTATTTTTATTTTTTTCAATATGGTTCATTTTTCTCCACAAAGGAACTTATGAAAAAAACATATTTTAAAGGTGTATTAACCAGCTTTTTGTGAGGAATGATATTTATTAGAAAAGTATCCCACATTCCAAAACAAAGCATCACTTATAACAAGGAAATGAACGCAATCCACCATAAAACGCCGAACCTTACTGCCAAGAGACTAAATATAAAACATATACTGGCTGACCGTTGCTCACAGTGGCGCAGAAAGGCAATTTCTTATCTTCGTTTGTCATGCCGAAGGGGTATAGTGGAGATGAAGCATAACATCGCGCCGCGATGACCGTCGAGGAACGTCGCGGGGAGGTGTGTCGTTTTTGTGGATAAATACCTCTGTACCATTCCGGTTTCTACGCCATTGGTTATGCACCTAGAATTTATGGTTTGTCAGTGGTTTGACACTAATAATAATACTCCGTTTTCATTTAACCAGGGCTGGCAGGAGTTAAAATTTCCCTTAACACGTTAACGTGTTAAGTATTTCTGCGTTAACGTGTTAAATGGCGTTAAATGTCAAAATGAACAAAATTGTAGTACAGCAGACCAATTCCGGCTATTTTTGCTGATTTGGTCTTGAATATAATTGAACATACGTATACTATTAACCATTTTAACCCCAGTGGTATCTCACATCCCAGTTCAATGGCACCAATAAGAAGAGTGCATATTCATTATTTGATGTAAACCAATCAATATTTTCAACGTGCAGCCTTGAGGCTGCACGTTGAAAATACTGATTGGTCGACCTCGCGCATTTAGCGAACAGCCCTCCTATAATATAATGACGTTATGGAGTGTCATGTTCCTGGCCGGGAAAGCGGCCACTTGGGTTCAAAGGATTAATATAGTTGTTTTGGGTTATCGTAAAGTCTAACATTCTGCGATGTTTTCATGTAAGAAGACAATGCTGCGGCCGTATCCTTAGAATTGCGAAAATGGTAGAAAAAACTCTACTCTCACTTTCACATTTGATGGCATACATCGTCCGCAACATTCGACGCGATCAGCATGCGTGATTCGGATAGTGAAAACCCCAGATAATGACGCAATGCCACATACAGATGTTTATTGACGTTCTTAGTTTCTGCGTCGCCCATGTCGTCTTGCTCAGGTAATTGATATTGGGTGCGGCTATATTGACTGATGAGGCTATGATATAAGAAATTACGCACGACATGATTATGAAAGGGTCGACAATGCGGCACAGTTTCAGTTAAGTGAGTGAGACGAAAAAATGATTAGTGTTTACTGTATCGGGTCGAATTTTTCCTGAAACTCCTCAATAAGTGTTGTTACTTATATAAATCATTTTTTTTTCATTTTTTATTTCGCGAGATCAGGTGCGTGGCTAGAGAGTTACGGTTCGCATGTGCGCTGCGTCTGCCAAATGTCCCAGCCCCGGCTGTTGAACAAACAGGTTTTAAGAAAGCATTTGCACCCTACCCCCTACACCCTTTGCAACACACCTCATCCATTTACAAATCCTTCCCATCCCAACCAACCTCTTTTCTAACTGCCACCTGTCAATTTCCAGTTGCTTAAGGTTTGGTTTGGAATTTGGGCTGGACTGAGACATCGCAAAAGACCCTCACTCCCGTGGTCACAGTGAAATAAGTTTGTTCCTGATTTAAATAGTCCTTTCCACAGGAGAGTCAAATATCCATAAAACTGCATTTTAACTGTCTAACGCAGTTTCTAACCTATCACATACACACATCAGACAACACAGGGTGTAGGAACATTTCGGAATTGTATTGGACGGACATACAAAACGCCTAGAATGGAACCCACAACAGTGACCAGCCATTTGACCTAATACCAGGTTAGGAATACAAAACACAAAGCCCTGTTTGGAATTAACTTTTAACCTGCTGAGTATTTTTACACTATTTTTCATCACATCTAGTCATGGCTGCTGTGAAGCAGTCAAGACTAGATGTGATGAAAAATTCATATAATTTAACCCAAGAAATCATTGGTCAAACAGATAATCTAATATAAAAGAGAGAATTTGGATAAAAGTTCTCAAGTTATACTTATTTCACTGGCAACTATTCCTTGTCCCCGGCAGGAATATCTGCCAGCAGCATGCAGGGAGTTAAAGCATCTCCCCATTGTGAAAATATTTTTCGCTCCATATTGGACCAATTTTATTTATTTATTTATTTATTTATTTATTTATTTATTTATTTATTTATTTATTTATTGTTGTTTAAGGTCACATATTTCTGCACAATGGATTGTCGTGATTGCAACATGGAAATAAAGTCAGAAGGGTATTCTGGGAGGATTTTGGCTCACTTCAATCGTTTGAGCCAGAAATGTAGGTGAGCCAGAAAAGTTGACTTATTTTTGGAAAAACCCAAATTTTCCTGTTAAAAAAATTGATTTTCTTGGAAACTGTTGGGTTTTTCCAAAAATAATTCAATTTTTCCCCGAAAACCCTGTCAATTTTCTGTGGGGGTGGGGTCATGACTACAATAAAAAAAACATCAAAAGTTTCAAGAAGGTAGTCACGTGACTTATCAAATTAAAGGTATCGACGAGTAGATTACGAAAATTATATTTTCAATCCTCCCTGCGGGTGTGGGGGTCACAACCAGAGCCGAATAACGTCTTTCTTTTTACAAAGCCAGGAATGTGATGTATCATTTTGAAGGATTATTCATGGAGATTACGAAAATGATATTTTTTCCATTTGACTTGGGAGTGAGGGCATGACCATCAGAAAACCAAAAGTTTCGAGAAGGTAGTCATGTGACCTATCAAATTAAAGGTATCGACGAGTAGATTACGGAAATTATATTTTCAATACTCGCTGGGGGGGGGGGGGGGGGGGTCACCACCAGAGCCGAAAAACGTCTTCCTTTTCATTAAACCAGGCATGTGATGTATCATTTTGAAGGATTACTCGCCGTGGGGTGGGGCTCACGACTAGAGCTGAAAACATCTTCCTTTTTGATAAAGCTAGGCATGTGATATATCATTTTGAAGGACTCATCGAGGAGATTACGAAAATCATATTTTGTTTTTCCTTTCTCTGACGGTGGTGTTGAGGCCATCTTGAAATCGAAAGTATCAAGAAAGGTAGTTATGTGACATTAAATTAAAAAAACAACTTGAATCTGATGCATCATTTTTTTTTTTTTTTTTTTTTTTGATGTCTCTGTTCACATTATCAATATATGATTTTTATGTTAATTAGAGATACACTTACCTTTTAATAAGTGGCCATGTGAATGAATGCTTCCATTCAATGACTCAAATCTATATGTGTACTCTAGCATAGATTTGTCAATAAAACTATAAGTTGATCTTCTGACCCGGCACGTTTCTACATTGTGTGTGTGGAAAGTGGTTTGTTTTACAATGTGAGTTGAAATATTTTAAGATAGGTGGCGTTATATAAATACAGCAACAGCAAAAGAAAAATACTGAATGATTCTCCTCTCTTTCTACAGTGTTTAGCCGTGTGTAGACGTATGACTGAATGCACTTGAAAAAAGCATGCACTTTCTGCTTTGTGCACTGGGGTAATACAATGGGACATCAAACGAAAAAAACTCTTTTTTTATTCACCCGGTAGTGAAGCATTACATCATTTACTGCGATATTTATCACAGGTGTTCGACATGCACATAGATCATGAAAAATAGTGTATTAGACGTTTTGTTTTTAGAAATTATGTATTTTCCCATGACCATGTATATAAGAGAGAAAAGTTACGCAACTCCCTGGCTTGGAAGATTTTGACTTGTCTTATTCAAACTCACAAAATAACCAAACTAGTGAATTTGTAGTCGAGATAGTGATGTCATCCGACAGCCAAGACATTAAGCTTTACGTTGATATACCACTTGCCCAATTAAATATTTTGTAACGTTAAAACGGGTCAAATATATCTCGGGAATGAGTCACTTTTTTCTAGGTCGGACATGGCTGTTGACAGAATGTTGACTGGGGCGATCAAAACAATTGATCAAATATATCGAACGAAACGACCCATTTTCTAACTACGATTGTTGCTCTATCTAAACTTCACCACACTAATTATAAAATATGGTATTGGAGCTTCAGAACCTCTTGAATATTATAAAATTGAAAATTTGTATTACAAATTGCCTTCAACACAAATCGTAAATTCCTCCCGTCGCCATACCTGTACTATACCGCATCGAATTTGACCTGGCCATCCCATTGGTAGATAAACCTGAACTCCTCATCCGAATGGTCGATAATTAAAAATAAAATGAAGGATTCCCCGTATTTTTCTGTCACAAATATAGCAACCAATGGGAAGTCTACTCACTGTCTAAGCCGTGTTCGACCAAGAAAAAAAGGGAGTCGTCTCAGAGAGACATATTTCACCCGTTTTAGCATTAGAAGAGAATTTTATTGGGGAAGTGGTATACCAAAGTAAAGCTTAACGTCTTGGTTGTCGGATGACATAAATATCTCGACACAAATTCATGCAGCACAAGAGATCATTCATATAAAAAAACTTTGAGTCTCGCATGGCATGAAGTGCCGTTAACTTTCAGTAACGCCCCCCCCCCCCCCCCCCCAAGGGAGCCTTTCCCGATAATAAAGCTATACTCGACGTGTTCAGAATTCACATATGTATCACGTTATATCTCGATGGTTTTTCACACACAACAAAAAATTACAAACTATTTTTGTACCCAGAAAACTGTGTCAGAACTTAGTTGAGAAAATTGCGTAAATTGTTCTCTGAAAATTGCATTCGCTTGCGTGGTGTTTTCTGATTTATACATGATTGCGTTCAGGGTTCAGTTTAACAAAAAACCTTGTCAAATGGTTAGGTTCAAGGGACGTAACTCTGTAACAACTCATCCGTCCAAACACATTAAAATTCGATTCTCCATACTAAGAAGTGCTTGAAAAAAACCCAGTTTTTTATCTTCTTTATTTCTTATTCGAGATTTCACTGGGGGTACATTTTTCGTGAACTTTTCGTGATAATGAGAATTTAAAATCTTGTAAATTTTTGCCATTGTTATTGAGACACATCAAGCCGTGAACCTTGTGAATGTTGCATGTCTTGACGTGTGCCAATAATTCGTCCTAAGTCTTGAACACGTGAATTTTGGGGGTTAGAAAATAAGGATTCATCTTCGTATTGCTTTCGATGGACGGAATGAACTCGACTTTACGAAGCTGTTCCGCTGCACAACAGCTGTCGCTTTCTGCTCACTGATGGTAGCCATGATATATATGGAAAATTCTGATATATTGTTTACCCTTTCAGTTCACGTTGGGAATGTCTCATTTAAAAAAAGACATACTGCAGGCTGGAACTTAAGTGGTCTTCGCAGAACTGTCTTGAAAGTAATTCCAACCTTCCACCTTCTTCTGTTCTCTTTGAGCATTATTTTTTTTTGGCGATAATCTGGCTATTTTTCTTAGATGAATGAATTGAGGAGAGGCTGTTCCGTAATCAAATTGTACCAGCGTTTTCCCCGTTTTCTGTCTGATTATATATTCACAAATCGCGTTCCAAATGTGCACTGTGGGTCGACCCAGAACGTATTCAGTGCATTTTAAAAAATTCTATTCGTGGTCATGAACCATTCCCCGTCGTATTTTGAACACATACACCCGACATCCTTCCAACGAGTCAAAAGAGGAGGTGATTATTATGCTGTTCTTTAATGTCCGACTGCTCTATTTTTTCTGAGATCTCCATGGGAATGAGGAAGACTTTGGAAAACCACTTTCTGATTTTTTTAATCCATTATGACACATCTATGTTGTCTATATTCACGAGTCTTATCGAGCATATTTCCACTTGAATTATAACAAAAATTTTAACTTTTCATTCGAATCATACAGACATATCTTTGAAATAGATTGCCTTTTGTTTTTAAGTTCATTATCACGGTATTATTCTCACAAAAAAACATTTTCTTACTAATTTGTTGAGGTTTTTTTATTGATACTAAGGCAAAAAAATAATTGTATAAACGATTCAGTATAATTTGTTGTATTTTTGTTTCTTTTTTTTTTTTAAAAATTAAAAGAAAAAAAAGAGATTGAAATGTAATTGATAACACAGCAAGCTTATTCTAAATTTTTTTTTTTAAAAATCAGTTTTTTCCTCATCTGAGAACAGTGTACTCTAATATCTAAAGCGATTTAAATTTATTTTATTTTATTTTACGAGAAAAATTGAGGACTAGTTTTACTGATAGTGTTGTTGTTATGATTGATAGGTCAGATAGAGGTTTATTATGAGTACACCAGGGGCCATGGTACAGCTCTATTCCGTACGAAAAAAGATAAGAGTGGAGTACTAGATTTGTCAATGTGCTGGTCCTTTAAATAAATACAGTTCTGGGTAGCGCATGTTTAATCGGACAACTATAATAATAACTGGAACTGATTATGTTCACCTGCAATCACGTGGACATAGCTGGAATGGATGGACTCACAGTTGAGATGCTCATAACAGATGTAAAATTAGATAAAGATTTTACATCTCGACTCGACTTTAAAAAAAACACACACAAAATAAATATTTTATCTACCTCAGACCTGGATTTTTATTTTCTCTGGCGAACCAATGTCTATGTGAGTTTTCAGTGTTAAATCCGTGTTTGTCACCACTGCTTTTTTCCATAGACAATTCTGGAGGCACTCTGGCGTAATTGCAACATTTTTTTTATTCCAAACATGTTTTTAGGATATCTCTCTCACTGATACAACACTCATTATCAACAATCACTCACAGAATGGGTAATGGAATTGTGTCTCTCTAAAATGACACAGCAGCGCCAGTACTTTGAGTTTTTTTTCTGAATGCTTATCAACTTACAATATCAAGTCGAAATAAGAGAGACAGTTCCCTAGATGTAAATTCATATTCACACACAAATCATATTTCATATATTGGTACCGTACGAATACGAATTTGCAAATACAAGAAAGCTATCCGTTTCTTGAGTTGTAGAAAAATTTACTGTCTATCCTATTACAAATGTACTGAAGAGGAAAATACACCAATACCTTCGAAATGATTCAAGTAAAAAGTATCCAATACAAGCGATGAATTAATTGTCATCTAAAAAGTTAGCCGAACAATTATAATCCTATGATAAACAAAACGCATGTTGAATTGCAATGTCAGGTGTTAGAGTCGTTTTTCCTGGAAAATAAACGTCACGAAACACAACGTCATTTTCTGGGAACTGGTTTAAAATATGGCACGTTTTTGCTGAAAAAATAACCCACTGCTTTTGCAAATCAAAAAAAATCAAGATTGACTTAACACTGAGTGTTTTATCGACAGCTACGGCGGCGTAGTACTACCATTACCAACAAAATATTATTTTTTTCCATCGATGAAATGTGATCGACCAACTAGATTTTTTTTTTAAATAAATGAGTTTTCCCACAACTTATACCATGCATTTAACGGCAGAACAATTTATTATTATTCTTTTAGAACAACGGATCAAGCACTCCCACCATATCCGTACTTTTTACTTAGTTATTCGAATTTCTGGGGCACGGTGACGATGTGTACTAAGGCGTACTGCACGTCGATGGTGCACCTTCTTCAACCAATGCTAACCCTGCTTGTGTGGAGTTAGTATGTTGGGGAGCTGACAGTTGCTCGCCGTTGCTCGGTGGTTCTCTCCGGGTACTCCGCCTTCCTCCACCCGTAAAACTGTCGAGGTCATGATTAGCCATTGTGCAGAGATATGTGACCTTAAACACCAACAAATAAATAAATAAATTCGAATTTCTTCGCTTATAATTATTCTATCTGGACATATTTTATACCATCCCAAAGCTTGTGAGCAATAATTTACAACGATATCTTAATCAATACAATAGGTTTGGAATTGAAAAAAAAGAATTATGAACTGTTATCTGTCAGAAGAAGCACATAGCCTTGCCTTACTGAATGTTCCACACTAAAGAATTCGGATATATGTCCATTAACCAACACATAGCTCACAATATCTGTGTATAATAATTTTACACAGGAGATAAAATTATCTCCAAAACCAAAACCTGGAAGAGCTTGAAATAAGTATGAATGATCGACACGATTAAAGGACTTCATCTGATCAAGGCAGAGAAAGGCCACAGATAAATGTTTTTATTAACATAATCAATTATATTATGCATGAGATGAAGGTTATCAGCAATTGTTCTCTCGGGAACAGAACAGGTCTGATCCGGGTGAACAATACACTGTAACACTTCGCGCAAACGTGAGGACAATGTTTTTGTAAGGATTTTATAATCTATGTTAAGTAGGGATACAGGCCTCCAGAATTTCAAATCCTTGGCATTATCCCTATCTTTACACAGTAGAGTAATAAATCCTAATCTTTGAGACTCTGGCAGTTTACCAGAGATAAAACACTTATATTGAGATACTTCCACTTCATTTTCTAATGATACTGAAGCATGAGTTCTCTGAATACTACTATGGAAACTATGATTATAACCATCAACTAAATTGTCCAACACATCAATGTACCTTAATGTATGTTTTTGTGTGTAAAAATATTTCCCCGTCCCCATCCCCTCCACATAACCCTCCCTCCCTAACCCCAACCCTCACCATCTCCATAACCTTCCCCTCCCCTACCCCTAACCACCCCACTCCCCCAACCCTCACCCTCCCCTAACCCTCACCATCACCCTCCTCCTAACCCTAACCCTAACCCTAACCCTCACCCTAACCCTCTGCCCCCCAAACCCCCACCCTCACCCTCACCCTGCTGGTTAGGGAGGTGTACAGGAAATATTTTTACATAATCAACTGATAATTTTATTGACAAATCTATGCTAGAGTACACATACACATTTGATTTATTGAAGGAAAGTATTCATTCACAGCGTCACTTGTGTAAGTGTATCTCTAATTAACATAAAAATCATATATTGATAATCTTGAAAACATACTTCCGCGTTGAACAGAGACATCAAAATGAATGAAGCATCAGATTCAAGTTGCTCTTTTAATTTAATATGTCACATAACTACCTTTCTTGATACTTTCAATTTCAAGATGGTCTGAACCCCACCGTTAGAGGAAGGGAAAAAGATATGATTTTCGTAATCTCCTCGACGAGTCCTTCAAAATGATACATCACATGCCTTGCTTTATAAAAAGGAAGATGTTGCCAGCTCTAGTCGTGACCCCCACCCCAGGGCGAAGAGTGAAAATATAATTTTCATAATCTACTCGTCGATACCTTTAATTTGATAGGTCACATGATTACCTTCATGAATTTTTTTATTTTAAGATGGTCATTCCCCCACCCCCAAGTAAAATGGAAAAAAATATCATTTTCGTAATGTCCTTGAATAATCCTTCAAAATGATACATCGCATGCCTAGCTTTATAAAAAAGAAGATGTTTTTCAGCTCTGATCGTGAACCCACCCCTACAGTTAGGGTTGAAAATATTATTTTCGTAATCTACTCGTCGATACCTTTAATTTGAAAGGTCACATGACTACCTTCTTGATTTTTTTATTTTAAGATAGTCATTCCCCCTCCCCCCCAAGTAAAATGGAAAAATATCATTTTCGTAATCTTCTTGAATAATCCTTCAAAATGATACATCACATGCCTGGTTTAATGAAAAGGAAGACGTTTTTCGGCTCTGGTCGTGACCCCACCCCCACCCCCACAGCGAGGATTGAAAATATAATTTTCGTAATCTACTCGTCGATACCTTTAATTTGATAGGTCACTTGACTACCTTCTTGAAACTTTTAATGTTTTTCGGTTCTTGTCGTGACCCCACCCCCACAGTGAGGATTGAAAATATAATTTTCGTAATCTACTCGTCGATATCTTTAATTTGATAAGTCGCATGACTACCTTCTTGAAACTTTTGATCTTTTTCGATTCTAGTCGTGACCCCACCCCCACAGAAAATTGACATGTTGCATTCAAAATTTCTGATTCACCCGAGAGTGTCTTTCTGACCAACTTAACAAATCTTTTAATTTTTTGCGATCCCTCTCATCGATTCTCTAACCTTTTACCCCGTTACATTTCGAGGACGTGTAAATTCACAAAAGCAAAAATCATGTTTTTTTCAATCGCGATCCTCCTCCCCCAATTCCCCCAGATCGTCGTCCAGCTAACCTAACGATTCTCGGACTCGCGCGCTCGATCTCAAACGGGCGAGTCTACCGGCTCAATCGTCGAATTCACCTCGATCGAACCGTCATCTTTTCCTGTGCGAAATCCACGTCCCGGATCGAGTTTTACTGGCTCAATTTTCGCATTCACCTCGATCGAACCGTTGTCTTTTACTGTGGGAATCGACGTTCGATCGCGTATTTTTCCAGCTCGAAATTTAAAAAAAAACACTGTTTTTTCGAAATTTTTCCCAATTGAAATCTCAGTGCTAATCTATCGCCGGTCACACTCGTGCAACTGCATTCATAGAAAAAATTGAAAAAAATTCACCCAATGGGAAAATCAGTGTTAAATTTATCAAAAAAGCGGTTTTATAAAAACCCGGAATTTTTTAGACATTTTCAACAAATTCCGTCGAAAGTTGTCCAGAAATGTTCGAATTTAAACATTTTCCGAGAAAAACACAGGGTTTTCGGGAAAAAATTGAATTATTTGGAAAAACCCAACATTTTCCAAGAAAATCAATTTTTTAACAGAAAATTTGAGTTTTTCCAAAAATAAGTCAACTTTTTTGGCTCACCTACATTTCTGGCTCAGACGATTGAAGTGAGCCAAAATCCCCCAGAATACCCTACTACAGTCCAGCCAAGTTGCCCATTTTAGAGGATTTCCACCACAAGCATTGGTTAGTGAGACCTATTTGTCAACTGAAACAGAGGTATTTTTGCACAGTGAACTTGCTCACCTCCCAGGATTTCAACAGGGAGACCAGTCCGGAATTTATTTGCTAAATATAGTGCCAATTATTTGTTGTATTCTCGACTTTAAAGGCCACAGTGGAAGTCAAAGGTGGGTAGGGAGGGAGGTTGGTGGGGGGGGGGGGGGGCTCTCCGAGCTGTATCTTTTAGGGTGGCAAAATATGTCCATGGATGTGAAAATCTATCAATAAAGCCATAAAATCCATAGATCTACTAGAAACCAGCCAACCTCAGGAGAAGCTCTGTTCCCAAGCATCTCTAAGTGTGGTTTCATAAAGACATATAGATTTCATGGATTATTGGCATATTTTCAAGAGATGTCTATCGCCACTACTCTCTTCTCACCCCACCCCGACCCCTCTCTCCAACTGACCTCCACTGGTCTCTTGGCAATTATGAGCTCAGTTTCGATTTCGGAAACCCATGTTATCACATCGAAAACATGAATATGCAGACAATGTCAAAATTTCACAACAATAGACTACACCGCTAACTAACCGTAAATGCCTGTACGACGTCGGATCCTGCGTGCACAAAATCTTCATGAAGTTCTCTCACTTTATCTGGATACTCCAAGACGACTTCTGGAGCCTGTGAACCGAATTCCAGGTATCCTCGTCTTTCACATTCAAACATATATCCTTCTGCTATCACAATTGAACCACCACTCTGAAGGCGACTTAATAAATCTGAAAGGACAGGGATTTGAATGTTCACTCATCTAAAGTATTATTCCACATGCTTTAGCACAGCATGTCAATTCTAAGTGACCTTTCTACTGATGATGCTATTACGATGTCTGTATCTCTACATATCAAAGAAATACGTTCTGTTATGCATTTCAAACCTTAGAATTGAAAAAAAATCCTTTTTCAGGATTCTATTTTTAACGGTCAACGACGTGTCCGTGAACATTGTCTTGGTCAATTCCCCAGGGCTCAACTTGATACATTCAGGGAAGGAGTCGTTATCATATATACCGGTTGAAACCGAGGAGTGAAAAACACAAAACAATGGCATTAAGCTTGTAGTAATTTTTATTCACGATCTTGCCGAACAAATAGGCGATTCCATTTTGCATTTGTTTTAGATTCAGCAGTTATTTGACTCTGCAACCTGACGGACTTATTTATGTATAATGCATACATGTGCAGCATTTATGCATACCGTGTTGAAAGGTTAATTCTAATTCGTCAGTTAAATTTGACCTTGTTGTTCTTTCCGAATACGTAATTTGATTGACTGTGAGCCGGTCACTCTTACCATCCTCTAATTGTCGGAAGCGGATCAATTATCCACGCTACAAGCTAGCAAAGGCGCTAAAGCCCAGAATCGAACCACAGCATCATAGATCGAACACACCCCACAGTTGTTTTCTGTAAATTCGATCAGGGAAAACAGACCGAGATCGAAAGTGACTGTTTTTATTGTTCTTCTTCAAGTAAAACGGGTTTGAAGAATTTTTTTCACTTCTAACAATGACAGGAATTACAATGAAGATAAACGTCTCTTGTGTCGTTAGAAATTTTGGAATTTTACTAGCCCTTTCCAGCAATTATTCAGATGGTAGGTTTGATATGCGCATACTAGAACGTACAAATAATCATCATAAAATAGGTGACAATAGTCGCTTTCGGCGGAGGGAGCGTTAATGAGTTGGATGAAAGTGAACAATATTCCAGGCGAACTTGTATTTGGCTTCGTTATGTGCTTATTGGCCCATCCGTTCAGACGAAATAGTTAAGTACATGATTGTGTAACCAGAAATTGAAACCCAATATGACGGTTGACGATAAAAGCAGGTCCCACCCACTTGGGAAAAGAAGAAGTAGTACACAATATTACCACTCCAGACAAAACGATTCTCTTTCAAACTTCGTTACGAAATATTCATCTATTGCCGAAACTTGCATTCTCCACAGAGTATCACGCGACAAGCGACAGGGGGGCCGTGTAAGACAAAAGGCCTTAAAATAATAGCTCACGAATAAGTAATTTAGATATAAAATTAATATTGAAGATTTGCAAGGAAATATATTTAAACAATGTGGATGAATCGATCTGTCCTAAGAGTAAACCCAAAACAATTTTGGTATATTATTAACCCTTTACCCAACGTAACGGCCAAAACCGGCCAGCGCTATTCTCAAAAATCGCCAATTAATTTTCAAAATATTTTCATTTTTTGTCTCAAAAACATAGGTTATGACCCCTCGTTGGAACGAGCTCGTCGAGCTCGTTCCAACGAGGGGTCATAACCTATGTTTTTGAGACAAAAAATGAAAAAAATTAGTTATTCAAGAATTTTTTTTGCAAGTGTCGTCTGCTTTTCATGTTAGGTAAAGGGTTAAGAACTTCTTCGACAACATTACGGCAGATTTTGTAATTCCCCCACTTCACCGTCTTATGCGCGCGGGCAAAATACTCGTAGAGAAAAAGCTACATTGTTAAAAAATATATTTCGAGAAAACAGTAAACTTAATTAAAGTGGTCGTGATCTGCCAATCATCACAAAAAAGTGCGCCAAATCGTTATAAGAAATAAAATTTAGTGAAAAACAATATTTTCGTAATCTTGAAACCTACAGAATAGTCGCTGTTGGGTGGTCGAAATCCACGCGTGGGCACGGATGTACACGCATGCGTTTACCAGATAATGAAGATCATCATTAGCAAAATGTTAATTAATGAAGCACCCGGTTGCTGATGATTATTCCTATAATTTGTTTTTTTTGGAGTTTGGAATCTAATATTAGTGTGTCCGTTGAAAATTTACCAATCCGAGCAAAGTGACCAGTCCACGGCTGCTGTACTGCGTATCGTCCAATATAAAGCGAGCATGAACGATGGAGTCAGTCATCGTTTGTTGAAAGAGTGCAAAATATCAGTGTGAAAACCTCTTTATCCTCCCATTCAAATTTCGCTATCAACATACAATTTTCCAAACGATTCGGAGCTGCCGGATATTATTCCGAATCACACAAAGAACGATCGCGTTGATGATTAGGCCAATCTCTCCACTGTCTTGCATAAGTAAAGTGTTGGGACGCATCACTTTTCGAGACGTCTATAGGTTTTTTCCATAAAAAGGAACTTTTCTGCAGGTTCCAATCAGGATTTTTGCAACATTACGGCACTGCTTTTCTAGAAGTCCCCGACGACATTTGTGATGCGAAAGATAACATCAGCGGGCCCTTGGTGCATTTTTCGACATCTCAAAAGTATTTCAAAGAGCATTTTACATAGTTTTGCACCACGGCCTTCTGATCAAGCTCGAAATGCATGTTATTACAGGATCACTCCTCGAGTTGTCTGAGAGATACCTAACCGGTAGAAAACAGAGCTCATTAGTAAACGATATGTACCCCTCATACATTTCGTGCATTCCGGAGTTTCGCATGGGTCGGTTTGGGAGCCTTTCTTTTCTTAATTTTCATAAATGACATTGATGAAGATACAAATTCCATTTACGAGACTGTGTACCAACGACGTTTACATATCCAAAGTGGCGAAGACGCAAAGAAGGAAAAATCGTGACATTCAGAAAAAAATGTTGCAGCGGGAGGCTCAGTGGCTTATAAAATTTAACAACAAAAAACCCAAACAAATTCATGATGTTTATCTTGTGTAAAGACGACCGACATTCTCAAATAACGTTTTCGGGAGATCGATTGCAATACGCCAATGCAAACAAACACTTAGGATTATTGTTAGACTCTAACCTGGACTTCACATGTCGATTACATACGTAAGCATGTAGCTCATGGTTATCTCAATTTTAACAAAACTCAGATTTACGTCAAATAGGAAGACCTTTGAAAAAATGTACTAGTCTTTTGTTTTACCCATTTCAGAATAAGTCAGTCCTATGTGAAGAGACTCACATAGTCTTTGAAAACGATTAGTCGACTTGCACTCTGACGCTGCTCGTATTGTCATATGACTTACGAGGTCTGTATCAAAGGAACGACTCTTGGTTGAGGTTGGATGTAGTGATTAATCGTTGTTCGGTAATCGCATCTGACATCGGCCGATTTTAAGCCATCGGTTGACCATCGGTAGAGGTGTTTCAGTAGCGGTCCGTACTGATAGCTACATGGGACACCACTGGATCAAAATTGTTTGTTTTTATGTTTCATCAACAATCTCATACAAACAGTAACGTAATAGGTTGCCACAATGATTAGCAGGAATCAAGATTGGCCAAATCTCATTGATTGGTCTGATCTTCCCCTTGATTGTTATTCATGATACAATCCCACATGTTGTGTGATGACTCAACGAAATGCCACATCAGCAGAAACAAGTTAACAGCACAGCGTCTTTGAGCGTTGATCAAAGACGCTGCGCTGTTAACTTGTTTCCATTGATGTCGTATTTTTATCTTAACACTCGCGCTGACATATACTTGAGGTCAACAAACCAATCAACTTGAATCTACTGTAAAATGAATCCTGTTCTATGCATTCTTAAACATACTACTTCTTTTGGTTGTTACTATCTGACATTGTCACTCACAACCAGGAGATTGTTTGTGCTCAACTAATCGGCAAGCAGATGGCTGTCGCAAATCAGTATCGGTTAATCACTAGTTGGGTCGAGGCCTCTTATTGAGAAAGGACAGGTGCACAGATGTGTACCTTTAATGGAAGTATACACAATGGTGCGCCAATATTCCTGGCTGACACTCTTCTACCAAGACACTCCGAGACTCTCAATACAACTTGCGAAACGCGAACGATGTCATTCCCCACCATACACATACGGAATTACTGAAACGATCTTTTTATCCCTCTAGCGTTTCAAGTTGGACTTCATTAGACGAGTCCGTAAAGATCACCGTTTCCACACATGAAGTTAAAAGATACTCCGCGACCCCTAATTTCAATTCACAAAGTTACTTCAACGTCTGGAAGCGAAAACTGTAGACTGAGATATGAGGAACGATTTGAATGCTGACACATTTTAAAGATTTATCCGTGATTTGCCGTACTGCTTGTTTGGAGATTTTACAGATAACACGAAACAATTTTTCTTTGAAAGTGACTTTAAAAGATCACACCGAGTCGACATGTTCCATACTCTCCGTGATCACAACATACCAACACATGATCAACCATTAGTTGGAATTTCAGATTATGATGTGTAAATGATAAACGAATATCTATTTCAGCACAAAAATTATCAAAGATTCGTCTCGCTTCTAACAAAGCGCGCTCCACAAAACGATCAACAAAAGCATCATAAGCATTAAAACGTTTGGTAACTGGCTGTCTGACGCACAGCCAACCAATGTATAAATTAAGGCTCGCCTCTGCAGAATCACTTTCTTTATGTACAGCATAAGACCTTCTCTCTCTTTTCTTCTTTTTTCATCACAACAATTGTGTTTGTCTTTTCGCATTGTATGTTCTATGTTGTTTATTCTCGTCATATTGTCACAATTTTGTATATGCATGTAACGTCAAGGAGAGAGAGAGAGAGAGAGAAGAGAGAGAGAGAGAGAGAGAGATGGTGTACGCGTTGAGCACTTTTCCATCATTTCCTTTTGCTGTTTATGGCACACAAATAAAATATAGGAGTCATTTTATCAGGTAATGATGTAACCTTGGGCGGGGAATGGGTAAGTCGAGCAGTTTGATTGGTTTGTAAGTTTCGGTAAATGCACATGCCACGGGGTGTTCGGACCAAAAAAAAGAAATACACAGAATAGGGTTAGAAATACTTAGAGCTGATCAGAAAAGTTAAAAATAGCAACGAGCTAAAATAATTCGAAATGAAAGGATCTATGCTACAGGAATATACACTCCGTAACAATTGAGTAGCATTGCGGGGGGGGGGGGGGGGGAGGGTGGAGAACAAACATATAGAGAACATGTCCCGGAATAGAGTGAATAGGATTGCTGGGATAGATAGAAGACGAGGATACTTGGAGGGCTCGCCCTTCATAACAGAGACTTTTAGTTACACAGTAAACATGTATCATCGTAACAACCAAGATGGCGTCCTCTGATATGCTGAATGGACGACGGAAACACTTTATCATCCCATCAAAACGCGCTCTGCAGACGCATTGACATCACCTATCACCATGGTAAATACGCCATAACATACACTCCCACGCGAACTACATAACAACTCCACATAACGTAACTGACCACGTGACTATGACGTCACATCCGAGGTCCCCCAGGGTTCCTTCGAAAGATCGTCCGCGTTTATGAGATACTACTCACTTCTCATAGAACACTCTATGAACCAGCGAGGATGGCATTCTCCCCGTTTGGACTTTTATCAGTTATAATATCAACGATTGAAGCGCCCATGTGTTTAATCAGCCAAATAGAAAAGTGAGAGAGGCAATCTTCAGAACGAGACTTGAAAAAATATGGTTGAAAAACTAAAGATTTTCAGTTTCACCTCAGAAACATAGACTATGGCTTATCATTGGAGCGAGCTTGTTGAACACGTTCCAGTGAGACAAGCTGTGCTATTGAGAGAAAAAATGGCAAAATAAATATGTAAATTTGAATGCCAATTTTGTGAATACTTATAGTGTAGAGTAAAATGTTAAACAAAGCGAACGAGGTACAGTTAGATTTGGGGCTAGAACTTATCTTATTCCTCCCCTCCCAACCCCGCTCACCTGCCAAATGGTAAGTCATTAAGAAATCTATTTTCACCAAAATACCGTCGAGGATACCGTCACATCTACAACCAGTTTGTCTGGTCGGTCACAGTGTTTTGGACACCCCACCCAGACACGGTTAACTTCCCCCTTTCAAGAGATAGGTGAAAGAAAAGAAAAGAAAACCCCACAACAATAACAAACCAAACCCCGTTACTCACAAAACAAATAATACCGTCGCGATGTCGTGCATATATATATTAAGATGCTCAGCCATCTTCACCACTAGCATACCACTGTTGTGCTCGAGTGCGATTAATTTGAAGAATGTACCTACCTTTCTTGTCCATTGCAGTAGTTCTTTTTCGCTTGCCCAAATAAATACTGCATTGAGTGTTTAGACGGAATAAGATCCGTCAATAAAGCGAAATGCTAATTGCTATAACATGTTTCTGATCGACCTAAAAATATCCATTTTCCACCATCTTGTTCAAAATTAAAAACTGGGACGCGTGCAGCGAACTAAATCAGATGTACTTCAAGTTTATTTTCGTAGAATGCAATACGTCCGATTCACTGGCTCGAAGCGGAGATGCCAAACGTTTCTGACACAGTTTGGTGATAACGTTTCTGGTTTATTGACCGCCGAAACGAATTGAAACCTAACTGTGTACTTCTTTCAAACAATAATAAATAAAGCAGGTCGAAAATGTTTGTTTATTATTCTGTGTGAAGCACGTAGACTAGGTATTATGATAATGTATTTCGTTGAATACACGATCATAATACTGCAGGATTACTCGGTTATGAAACTTCTTATGTACCTTTTAGGGTAC
Source organism: Pictodentalium vernedei (assembly GCA_031216915.1). Taxonomy (NCBI): domain Eukaryota; kingdom Metazoa; phylum Mollusca; class Scaphopoda; order Dentaliida; family Dentaliidae; genus Pictodentalium; species Pictodentalium vernedei. The sequence goes on along the minus strand of CM062296.1, from coordinate 319,207,131 downwards.
TGACAGACAGTCACTAGTACTCGGCCGCCTATGTTTTTTCAGGTTTCCTGGGAATTGGGGGTGTCCTTAGGGTGTTTTTAAAGTGGAACACTCTCATATCTCAGGTTTTATTGAACCTGCTGACCTGGAACCAACAACAAATGAGATAAAACTCAATGAAGGTTCAAAATATGGGTGAAAGTCACTGTGATTGTCACTGAGACCCAGTGGTCATTGAGTGCATTGTTCAGTATTGCCGGAAATCGCATTGCATGACCCCATAATGCATTTCCGAAGTCCATACATGCATTTTTGTACCCAAAACAGTGGGCAGGGACCAAACATTTTAAAACTGGGTCATGCCCATATCTTATTTTACCTACGGATCTGGGAATAACTTCAAATGAATCGAAACTCAGTGGACATTAAAACATGTATCTACATCACTGAGATTACCCACGAGTTAATGATTTCGTTTTTCAGAATAACTGGGAATCGTATTTTTCGCCCTCCTAATGTACTCCTGGCGTTCATAACAGTATTTCAGAACTCCCAATAAACATTTTGGAACTTAGTCATGCATATACCTCAAACATGGTATGATCTTTGGTCCTGAAACCAACACCAAATGAGTCGAAACACAATGGAAGTTCAACATACAGGACAAATTACTGAGGTTGCAAAAAGGTCATTGTGTGCACTTTTCACATTTGCCGGAAATTGTATTTTGTTACCTCCAATGTATTTCTGTTCAAGTTCTGAAACGATCTATCGTGGGCTGGTTGGGAAGCGTAGTTCAGGCTCGGAAATTTCACTTGTGAAATTTCTAGTTCCGCTGATGTGTCTGGAACTTTGAAATGTTTAATGTTCTTTACGTAGGGAGTATCCGTCCAGTGACAAAATTATTGGGGTTTTTTCGGCTATCTATTTTTGTTTTTTTTAAAATCAGGGTTGTGTTTTTTTTAATTTATTTTTTTTAGCGGAGCACTCTTATATATTTTGTAAATAGTCTTGCTTGCATTTTCAACGGGGACGTTGCCATCTAGGGTGGGGGTAGTGAAACGATCCAGCGGTGGCAGGGTCGGTAAAAAATAATTCTCGGCTTGGTTCAGTAGTTTGGGACCGATGGTAGTGGCCATGGAAGAGTTAAATGTTATTACGTGCCTTCGAGGAAGAGTTAAATCATAATTCTCGGAGACGGGTAATTCAAATATCATCAGCTGCACGGATTTCCATACTCATAATGATAATTACATGAAGAATGTATCGCTTCGATGCGTCTCCATGTATAAATATCGGTTCACAATAACTGACTTTGGAATTTTGAGAAGGCAGTTGAGGTAAATATTAGCTACATTTATTTGGAAAAATATTATTGCTTCTATGTCTCGCTAATTGGAATTTGGGAAGGATTTTAGAATTTCCTCTCTCGGCGGATCTAGGGAGTCTTTAGGCAAATTTATTATATTTGTTTTGCATTTATGTAATGCTGTGCTTGAGAGTTGTGCGACCCGACTGAGACTTACTTAGTGGGGCCGCACACTTCTCAGCCAGTGGCAGACTCAACTGGATGGCCGAGGGCAGAGTAGTCCAAACCAATCCTAGTTTTGACTGGTCGAGATACTGCCCCCTCTCCCTTAGGCAATCTTTGGCAACATGATAATCTAATTGTAGAGATTATGTCATAGTCCTGGGATGTAATTAGTACATTTTGAACGGAACTCTTTAGTGGGGGACACAGTTTGGGTGTAGGTGGGGGAGACTTTTGCCCCTCCCCACCCGTGAAGTACAGGAGGAGTTAAGATTTATAAGCAGTTTAGCCTGAACATGGTTAGGATTGGAACCCAGTATATGTAGGCCAGCTCACCTCCGTAGAGGTCTGCACCGGATAAAATAGATAATGATTGGGACCCGATTTATGTGAGCCAGCTCACCTCCGTAGAGGTCTGCGCTGGATAAAATAGTTAAAGATTGTGTCGCGATAATCGTGGTATTTGGTTGTGGTACTCCTTTGAGTATGTAATTTTGTATAGGATTTGGGCGCGAGGTTTTGGGACGAAACTCCTTTGAGTACGTAGAACTGAAACTATTTTAGCTCCCCTCCTCCCGACGGGGATAGGGTATGGGTAGTAGCTTATTTATTGTTTCGCGTATTGGTTGGGCGTTCTCGACTAGTATTGAGCCGAAGGTAACGCGTTAGCTTTAATGTGGAGTAGTGCTTGTTTACACATGTAAACAAACCCAGCTCGTTTTGGTAACCCTCCTTAAGGTTGAAGGTAAAGAAGTTTTCTTGAATGGCCCGTTGGCCAATTTAAATAAAAGATAAAGATGCAAGTTCCCCCACTTGAGTAAGGACTAGTATAATGTACTGAAAAGTGTTGAAAATGGATTGTTTATATTAAATATGATATCATATTTTCTTGTTGTTTAGTCGTTGGAAACCCCGCTAGGAATGAGAACCCGCTTCTTAAACCCAGTTTTCCCAAACTGTGGACCTCTATGGGACCCTCTTGTTGTTTTGATCGGGAGCGGTACACGGTATGTATCTTTGGAGGTCTATAGGTGGAGCTGACTTCGATTAGAACCACACCAGGCGCTAGTTGCGGTGTAAATTGAGAGGGGCGGGGCTCAGGTTTGTTATAGTTCATACATGTATTTCTTCACTCCACAACGTGGACAGAGTCAAAAGTATCAATTCCTGATTATATTACAGAAAACGTTGAATGCTGTGCACAAAAGTTATTTCCGGTTTCTTGGAAAATTTTAACTGATTACTGTATGAATATCTTTAAACGCTTTTAACAAAAACCTATTTATGATTGCGTAACTTTGCTCTCATTCTCCTGGTATTAAGTCTACTAAGCACTTCCTTCTCTGCGATGAGTCGAAGGCGAATCCTTCTATTTCGATGCTTTTTGGTATACTGATGACCGTCACCAGTACCCAGCCATTTATGTTCTCACGCCTCGTGGGGCATTGGGGGCGTCCCTAGGGGCGTCTAGAAAGAGGGACACTCCCATATCTCGAGCATTGTATGACCTTTGAACCTGGGACAAACACCAAATGAATCGCCCCAATGAGGTTCCAAATATAGGCCAAGGTGCTTAAGTTCACCCAGGGTCATTGTGTGCATTTGTCATTGCTGGCCCCCTAATACATTTTCGAAGATCATACATGCATTATGACATTTAGAAATGTGGGCGGGGCCAAACATATTGAAAGTAGGCCACACTCATATCTCAAGCAGGGTATGGCGTTTGGACCAGTGACCAACACTAAATGAGTTGAAACCTAATGGAGGTTCAAAACATCGGTCGAGATCATTGGGTTCATCCAGAGGTTATTGAGTGCATTTTTCAGAATTGCTGGAAATCACATTTATGCGCCCCTCCCCCCCCCCCAAGCATTTCCAAGTTTATACATGTGTACTTATACTTCAAAATTGGGCAGATCCACAAATTTTGAAACTGGATCACGCTCATATTTCAAGCATGACATGACCTTTGAACCTATCACCAACACCCAATGAGTTGAAACCCAAAAGCGGTTCAAAATATGGGTCAAGGTCACTGAGATCACCGAGGAGTCATTGAGTGTATTTTTCAGAATTGCAGGAAGTCACATTTTATGATGACATAATGCATTCTGGAAGTTCGTGTATTTTGACACTCAAAAATGTAGACGAGGCCAACATTTTGAAAGATGGTTATATCTCCAGCATGGCCTGACCTATGGAGCTGGGACCAACGTCAACTGAGACAAAATACGATGGTTTTTTCAAAATATCGTCAAGGTCAGTGAGGTCAACCAGGGGGTCATTGAGAGCATTTTCAAAATTGCTAGAAATCACATTTTATGACCCCTTAATGCATTGCCGAAGTTCATACATGTATTTTGACACTCGAAAAAGTGAGTGCGAGCGCAAATTTTGAATATAGTCACACTTATATCTCAAGCACGGTATTATCTATTATCTATGGGCCTGGGACCAACCACAAATGAATCAAGTCTCAAGGAAGTTTTAATTGATGGGTCAAGATCATTGAGATCACCCAGGGACTAATGAGTTCATTTTTCAGAAATGCAGGAAATCGCATTTTCTACCCTCCAAAATGCACAACGAAGTTCATACATGTATTTTATTAAGTGGGTGGTACTAAACATTTTGAAAGTTCGTCACGCTCATACCTCAAACATGGTGTGACCTATTTATCTGGGACCAACACTTAATGAGTCGAAATACCTGGAAGTACAAAATTTGTATTCAGGTCACTAAGGTCATCCGGGTCTCATTAAGTGCAGTTTTCAGAATTGATGAAAATTGAATTTTATAACCCCTAATGGATTTCTGAAGTTCATACACGTGTTTCTTCACACACAAAATTGGCAAAGTCCAGAATTTCCATTTCTGATTACTGTAATGTTGTGCTAAGAAATTTCCAGTTTCTTAAAAGAAAATATCTGAATCCTGTATGAAAATCTTTAAACGATGTTTAGGAAAGGCTATTTCTGATTTCTTTAAAGAAATTTTGAAAATAAGTGTCCATAAATTATCTTTCAATATAGTGTAATTCTGTTGCTTTCACCATTTTTGACAGACTCGAATTTACTAGTGACAGTAAATTCGGTTTCTCTAGTTTTATTTTTTCTTGGTATGTTTCTCGGAATGATTTGAATGTGATGCATGCTTATATCTCAAGCATGATATGAGCTACTGACTCGGGACATAAACAAATGTGTCGAAACTTTATTAAGGTTCCAAATGTGCGTCAAGGTCACTGAGGTCACCCAAGGGTCATTGAGTTCATTTTTTTCAGAATTGCTGGAAATCACATTTTTTTATCACCATTGCATTCACGAAGTTCATGCATGTATTTTTACACTCAAAAAGTGGAAAGGGCCAAACCTTTTGATAGTGTGTCACACTCATATTTCAGGTACGGTATGGTGTATGGACATGAGACCAATTCCAAAGGATTCAAGACTCTGCGGAGGTTCAAAATTTGAGTTAAGGTCACTGGAGTCACCAAGGGCCATTAAGAGCATTATTTTAAGAATTGCTGGAAATCTTAATTTATCACGCCTCTAATACATTCCTGAAGTTCATACATGTATTTGTACACTACAAAACGTAGGCTGGGGTCAAACATATGGACTTAGGACTAACACCAACTGAGTCGAAACCCAATAGGGGTTCCAAATAACTGTTAAAGTTATTGGGTTCACACACAAGAGTCCAATGTATTTCGGTGGTCCATACATGTATTCATACTCTCAACGAAGTGGGATGAACCAAATATATTGAAATTGGGTCACACTCATATCGCAAGTGTGGCATGACGTATGGACCTGGGTCCAACATCAAATGAAGCGAAACAGAATGGAGGTTCAAAATATGTGTCAAGCTTACTGAGGGCGCCCAGTGTATTTTAAGAAATGCTGGAAATCGCCATGACCCCAAAATGCTTTCCCGAAGTTCATACATAAATATTTGCAGACAAACAAAATGAGCAGGGAAAAACATTTTGAAAGTTTGTCACGCTCATATCTCAACTATGGTATGAGGCATGGACATGGAATCAACACCAACTGAGTCAGGACTCATTGGAGGCTCATAATATGGGTCAAGCCCATTAGGATCACCCAAGGTAATTTAGTTAGTTTCTCAGAATTGCTGGAAACCGAATTTTATCACCATCTTATACCTTCCGAAAAATGCTGGAAATCGCCATGACCCCAAAATGCTTTCCCGAAGTTCATAATAAATATTTTCAGGCAAAAAAATGAGCGGGGCCAAACATTTTGAAAGTTTGTCACTCTCATATCTGAATTATGGTATGAGGCATGGACATGGAATCAACACCAAATGAGTCAGAACTCATTGGAGGCTCATAATATGGGTCAAGCCCATTAGGATCATCCAGGGTAATTGAGTTAGTTTCTCAGAATAGCTGGAAACCGAATTTTATCACCACCTAATACATTCCGAAGTTCATACATGTATTTTTACACTCAAGAAGTGGACATAGCCAAACATTTTGATAGTGGGGGTCACACTCTTATCTCAGGTATGGTATGGTGACGTTGGACCATCTCCAACGTAATCAAGACTGAGCGAAACTTCACAATTTGGGTCAAGGACACTGAGGTCACCAAGGGCCATTGAGGTAACTATTTTTAAGAATTGCTAGGAACAGTAAGTTATGACACCCATAAGGCATTCCTGAAGTTCATACACGTATTATTATACATTATTACACTGCAAAATGTAGGCTGGGGCCAAACATTTTAAAAGTGGGTCAGGATCACATCTTAAGCATTGCATGACCTATGGATCTGGGCCAACGCCAAATGAGTCGAAACACAATGGGAATCAGAGTATGGGACAAGGTGACTGGGATTATCCAGGGGTCACCCAGTGGTGAGTGAGCGCATTTTTCAGAATTGCTGAAAATCGCATTTTATGACGACCTAATTCATTCCCGAGGCTGATACATGTACAGGTATTGTTATACTAAAATACGACAGGGACAAACATTTTTAAAGTGGGTCACAATCATATGTCTGGTATGGTGTGATATATGGATCTTGGACCAACACCAAATGAGCCAAAATTCAATAGAGGTGCAAACTGTATGACAAGGGCACTGAGGTCACCTATGGCCATTGAGAGATTTTTTTTCTGAATTGCTGGAAATCGTAATTTATGACCACCTAATACATTTTCGAAGTTCATACATGTACATTTACACTCAGAAAAAGTGTGTGGGGTCAAAACGTTTGAAACTGGGTCACACGGATATCGACGCATAGTATGATCTATGGGCCTGGACCAACACCAAATGAGTCAATGCTTAATAGAGGTACAAAACATGGGTGATTGCCATACTCAGAATTGTTGATATTACTTTTTTTCACTGAGGTCACCAAAGGGTCATTTAGTGCATTTTTTCTGAATTATGTGAAATCTCATTTCATGACCTCAAAATGCATTTAAAAAGATCACACACGTATTTTACATTCAAAAAGTGGTATGAACCAAATATTTTCACCGTGGGTCACGTTCAAACCTCATCTATTGTACGATCTATGTAACCGGGATCAACACCAAATGAGTCCAAACTCAGTGGAGGTTCAAAATCTGGGTTATGATCACAAAGTTCACACGGGGATGACTGAGTGCACTTTTGGAATTACTGGAAATTGCATTTTATGTCACGCAATGTTCATATATGCATCTTACACCCAAAACGTTGGCGTGGCCAACGGGTTTGAAAGTGGGGCACGCTCATATTTCTAGCATGACCCATGGGCATGTAGCCAACTCTAAATTGGTCTAAGCTCAACAAAGGTTTGAACTATGGATCAAATTCAATGGGGTCACACGTGGGTCATTGAGGGAAGTTTTAAGAATTACTGGAACTCGCATTTTATTTTATTCTTATTTTTCTTATCCTCTTCTTCTTTTTCCTGTGTCTTCTGTCTTCTACCCATTTCATTATCCGCACGATAACTGAAATATGAAATCATCCTATATCGCTGTTTTTGGCATACCGATAGACATTCTCTGTACTCAGTCATGTATGTATGTTTATCAGGCCCATGTTGATATATCAAATATATCTCAATCATATATAGCTTGACACTATCAACTTGGAACCTTTAAAAATGAAGTTGAAATTCATTGGAGCCCCACAATTTGTGTCAATGTGTTTTGAGTCACCTTGTTATTGATTGCAAATGGCATGGGCATTGCACTGACAGTCACAATTTAGACCCTCTAATACATTCATGAATCACACATGTATTGCTATACTCACAAACGTGGGGTGTGTCAAAAATTTGAAAGTGGTTCACGTTCATATCTCAAGCATGTTGTGATCTAAAAGCCTGGGGCAAACACAAATGAGTAAAACTGAGCCAGAGGTTCAAACTTTGGGTAAATGTCACATGAGGTCACCCAAGGGTCACTGACAACATTTTAGGTCAACTGGACGAAGCCAAGCTGAGCTATTGCTCTCACTTATCGACCGTCGACGCACGTACGTACACGTACACGTACGTACGGACGTCCACAATTTCATTTGGCATACCGCACATTTATGATAGGATTGCCTTAAAACTTGGTGTGCTTGTTTGGGGTGACCTCTAGACGGGAGTTATCTATTTTCTTCTATTTCTTTCAAACAAGGTTGGCTTTGGCAATGACCTTTGATTAACTTAGTGCAGTTATGCATCAATATTTGCCTTTGACACACCCTACAGGGCACATATATGATCGGATCGCTTTGAAACTTGGTATGCTTTTTTGGAGTGGTGACCTCTAGATTCGAGCTATTGATTTACTTCCATTTCCATCAAATATGTGTGCCGTTGGCAACAACCTTTGATAAACTTAGTGCAGATATGCATAAATATGTCTCTTTAGCACACGCTGCAGGGCACATTTATGATCGGATCGTTTTCAAACCTGATATGCTTGTTTGGGGGTGACCTCTGGATGGGAGCTATCCATTTTCGTCCATTTCTATCGAAAAACGTTGCCGTTGGGAACGACTTTTGAAGTTAGTTTTGTTGTACTTCATCATATTCCTTTGGCATGCGCTACAGGGCACATTTATGATCGGACCCCCTTTTAACTTGGTATGCTTATTTGAGGTGACCTCCAAATGGGGGCTTGCGATTTTCTTCCATTTCTGTCGAAAAACGTTGATGTTAGCAATAACCTCTGAACTTAGTTCAGTTGTGCATCCATACATTCATTTGGCACGCCGCACATGGCACATTTATGATCGAATCGTTTTGAAACTTGGTATGAGTATTTGGGGTGACTTCTAGATGGGAGCTATCGATTTTCTTCTATTTTCGTTAAAAACCTTGAAATTAGTGCATCTATGCATCAGTATATTCATTTGGCACATCGCATAGGTCGCATTTATGATTGGGTTGCTCTGAAACTTGGTATGCTCGTTTGGGATGACCTCTAGATGAAAGCTATTGATTTTCTTCCATTTTCGTCTAAAAAGTTGCTGTTAGCAAACTTAGTGCACTTATGCATCAGCATTCTCCATCGGCACGCCCTACAAGGTACATTCACCTATTGATCACTTTGAAACTTGGTATGTTTTTGTTTTTGTTTTAACCTCCAGATGGCAGCTTCTTCCATTCCTGTCAAAAAGATTGCCATTAGCAACGGCCTTCAACTTTACCGTTTACTGACATTTTTCTTTAGCACATGTCACATTTAAGATCCGATTGCTTGGAAACTTGGTGTGCTGGATTGGAGCAACCTTTAGATGTGTGCTATTGTTTTTCTTTCATTTCTGTCGAGAAATGTTGCTGTTAGTAAACATCTTTGAACTTTGCCGTTTTTGCATCACCACTTTTATTTGGCACGCTATGCAGGGTGCATTTATGCATGGATTGGTTTGCAACTTAGTATGTTTGTTTTGGTTGACTACTCGTCCACTGAGAACACATTGGAAATCAGGGGACGTACTAGATGAGAGCTATAGATTTTCGCCCATTTCCGTCAAAAACTGTTTCCCTGAGCAATGACCTCAATTTTGCCATTTTGTCTGTTGATTTTCCTTGCAACACCGCACAGTTCGTGTTTATTATTCGATCGCCCTGAAACATGGGGTGCTTGTTTGGATCGACTTCTAGATGTGTGCTTTGATTTTCATTCTTTTCATTGCGGAATGATGCTGTAAGGAATTACCTTTGAACTCATTGCATTTGTGCTTCAACATTTTTCAGTGCAAGCCCTGCAGTGTGAATTTATGAAGGGATCAGTTTCAAACTTGATATGGATGTTTGGGGTAATCTCTAGATGGGAGCTGTCGATTTTCTTCCATTTCTGTCACAAAATGTTGCCTTCAGCAATAACCTTTGAAATTAGTGCATTTGTGCATCAACATATTCCTCCAACATGCCCCCCCCCCCCCCCCCCAGAGGCCACATTTATGAATAGATTACTTTATAACTTGGTTCAAGTTCATCAAAAAAACTTTGCCATTAGCAACAACCTTCAAACTTTGTACACTTGAGCATTAAGATCTTCCTTTGGCACGCCTCAGGGGGCTCATTCATTATCGGGTTGTTTTGAAAATTGGTATGCGTATTCAGCTTCAGTTAGACAGGAGCTATCGATTTTCCTTTCATTTCACGTTTGAATGTAGTGCATGTGGTCATTACCATTCTTCTTTGAGATGGCATACAGGGCGCGTTTATGATAGAAGTGTTTTGAACTGTGTGCTCATCAGGTGAGACCTCTAGATAAGAGCTATCGATTAGTATTCATTTCTGTAACAAAGCATGTCGTTTACAATAACCTTAAAGCTTACTGCATTTGTGTATCAACATTCTTCCTGCGGCCAGCCCTACAGTTTACATTTAAAAATGCATGGATTACTCTGACGCTGTGCACACACAATGCCGTTATGTTGAAGTTTCACAAAATAACATTTGAACCAATGGCCTTCAATTTGGCCATTTCACTTATAACTTACCAGGTTCAAGTTTGTCAAGTTGACCTACAGAGTAATTGACTGTTCACACTTTCATTCATAATTGTCGGAAATTTCATTATAACCCCCTAAAGCATTCTCGAAGTTTATACAAGCATTTCATGACTCAGGAAAATGGACGGATCAAAAGATTTTGAAGTAGCTCACTTTCAAAATTTTAGAATACACCAACCCACCCCACCCGCCCACTTTTCAAGCATGGTATATTCTAATTCTAAAAGACATTGGCGGAACCATAAATGTATAAAGATGGTCATGCTGATATACCAAGCATAGTATGACACTCTGAGCTTGAAACCTTTGCAAATGAGGCTGAAACACGGAGGTTCAAAATATTTCAGGAGGTCTTTTGAGTCACGCCTTGGTTATTGACTGCATATATCATGGATTTATGGATGGTGTAATCACAATTTACACCCTCTAATGATTTTCTAAAGGTCATACTCGAAGAGCATCAGAATACCGTTCATGCTTCTTGAAAGGGCTTTCAGGTTGATATTCTGTGCCGAGCTTGCTGTGTCCGATGTCGGAGGATTCCGATTATTTCTGTGGAAAAAAACGGAAGCTCACTGAGATGCTGATGCTGTCACATACAGTGGGCTAGAACTCCTCAACTTATCCTCTGGGTGCCTCTTTTAGTTTAAGCCTGAGATCTTGACCTAGATTGAGGTTCATAGAGGGTAAATTTAATAATGCTGCCCTGCTTTGCAGGGAAGCATCACCAAATTCACCCTCTGAACTGAAGACCTCATTCTACAGATGACAGTCCTCTTATTTCAAGGCCTGATTACGGTAGAAGTAGTGGCACCAAAAAGTAATTATACTGTAACTTTTACCGAAAGTACAGTTACAGCTTAAAGTTTCATACATGTGTACACTAATCAAACACAGTGGAGCAGTGTTTTTTTTAATCAAACGCATTGAACTATTCAATTTTTGCTTTTGCAAAACGGCGTAATATATGACGAAATCATCTTTGGTTTAGAAGACTCAGCTTTTAATGTATACTAATTAATATCTTTAAGCTGCCGCCATATGGCTACATGTTATAGATATTAATTTATTAATTGGTTTACTCGTAAGGCAGACCAACAGCCTTCTCAATGAAGTTAAACGAAGTACCACTTCCTCTGTTTTTGTTCAAGATCGAACAAAAATGGATTGCCAGTACTTTTAAGCCATTTTCAAAGATTTTTTAATAGTGTGGACTAGTGGTTCCTCTGACACTGAATATGTATATTGTTCGAAATTGGATCCACTGATATGCCATTTCAATGGGCAATGGCAACTAGCTCACCTACTGGGAGTAATCTGCAGTGACTCTTACTTGTGAGTAGCCCCGAAATCTTAAAGAAAGAAACCTCGAGAGAGAGAGAGAGAGAGTAATAGTGCGAGTGAACCGCGAAGAGAGTTTTTGTCTTTTAGGATAAAGCGCCTGCAAGTCTCTCTGATGACATGAGATCCCAACGAGACTCGAGTGTTGGTTCATCAGCGACATAGGTGACTGACTGGCTTGCGGGCCCTTTCAGAAAATCAGAATGTGAACATCGCCACAAAAGTTGCAAAACTAGAACAAAGCTCTCGGCCTTAGATACCAAGAGAAGACAACAGCACAACTAAGTGGAATGACCAATGTTGCGAGAAACATCTGCATGTATACAAGATCACAGTGATCCCATTCTAAACGCGTATGTTTGAAAATTGATGATCTCTCAGTCTATGTTTTCCACCGTACCCAGGCCAAATATCATAGGTTTGGCATATGGACCTACTGGGTTAGTCGACAAGAACTTGGAGGAGGGCAGTCGGTTTTAACGCCGTGTATCCCTTACGAGTCCCTAACCCCTAATAGGTTTCGGAATTGTCAAATATTGCCACAAACTGGAAAGTGAGTGAATCTGCAAAAAAGAACGCGATCGACAACCTTGTTACAATTGTAACTAAAGTGGCAGGGATCTTCAGATATATGATACAATCAATGTATTGCAAGAGAGACCACAATAACAAGTGTGCTAATAGCATAGAAACAGGGATGATCGATGTAATAAGATTAAGGATATCAATCAAGGTTGTCAATATGAGAACTGATGGTATGGAAGCGCGAATAAATGAAGGTAGATAGACAGACAAAAACTTGGCAAGCATTTCGAGTGAGGAAGCTACCTCAACAGAAGACCTAATGAGAGAATTAGCTGAAAGGAAACTCAGAGAGGTCAATTTAATAGTCTTTGACATTGCAGAAACCATTCGGATAACAAAGAAGAGAGAACCATAAAAGACGCAGAAAGTATTATGAATATAATAAAAATTTGTGAAGTAGCTATCAAAGACGAAGACCCGAAAAAATGTTATGACTAGGAAAGAGAGAAGACAGCAGAGATAGACCACTACTGACATCTCTAGCAAATAAAAAACTCAAAGGACCGATATTCAGAAATATCAACAGACTGACAAATGCAGATGACAACTTCGGACAAATACGAATCGCAAATGAGCTGACCAAAACACAAATAATTGAATCAAAAATGCTACAAGATTTAGCACGAGGGAAGTCCGAAAACTGAGTGGGAAAATGGTCGTACAAAGTAAGAGGGAGGGCCGCCTTGGGCAGACACAAATAGTCAGGGTATCAGTCAAGGAGGACCCGAACAAATAATTAGTACAAATTAGGTTTTTATTGTAAATAAAACTATAAATGCAACAGAAAGAAATGTAAATGCGTTGTAAAAGAATGTAAATGTATTGAGAAATACGCTCACAGAAAACTGCACCAAAAACAGTCTGAAACGCCTGTACACGAATGCTGAAAGCTTGCCAAACAAACTGGATGAACCCAAAGAAAGATACACATCAATGGACATCAAGCCAGACGTAATAGCAATAGTTGAAGTCAATCCGAAAAATTGTAGATTCAGTGTTATGAAAGACGAACTATCAATAAGTGGCTACAATAGGTTTCCTGGAAACTACAATAGTCCCCAAAGCCGTGGTGTTTTAATGTACGTAAATCAGGATATTGCAGCGGAGGAAGTCTGTATTACATCAAACTTTGACGAAAAGGTGTGGATAAAAGGCAACCTAAGAAGTAATGACAGCTTAATAGTGAGGAACATCTGCAGAAGCCTGTCAAACAAGGGAAACATGAACTCCCCAAGGGACCTAATGATGAGGATCGGCGAATCAAAATACACTCATATATTGGACATGGGGGTCTTCAACATGCCCCATATAGACTGGGCAACAAATACGACTACCAGCAACGAACAAAGCCAAAGATGTCTGAGAGACCGTTTCCTCACACAAAAAGGTCGATAAACCAACAAGAAGCTGCAGCAGCCTGGAACCTTCACTACTTGATCTAGTCATTGTAACGGACGAGAATTCAAATTCTGAAATCGAACATCATATCCCATTGGGAGCCAACGACCACTCGGTCTTTACATTTGACTTTGCATGGTACTTGGATAGCCCAAAGAAATCAAAAACAAATCTAAACTATGCGAAAGCAGATATTAGTAAAATCAGAGTGGACTTAAGGCTTGACTGGAGTAATATATTTAAGGAAATGGATGTAGAAAACATTTATGGAAAAGTACACGTTGGCTATCGAACTATATATCCCGCAGAAAACCAAATATGTCACGAAAAGAGATTTCGTATTAAACAAAGAAACAGCCAAGAGCATCAAAAGAAAACATCGATTATGGAGGAGATATATCGCCAACAGGGATGAAACTAGACATAAAGAATACTGTAGAGATCGTAATATAGTTAAAAAGCTGTTAAAGATGGAAAAAAAGAAAAAATATAGCAGAAGCAATAAAATTAAATAGTAAGTTGTTCTGGAATTATGTCAATTCTAAAAGAAAAGACAAAACGGGGATCGCAGAATTGGAAACAACAACCAAAGAAGGTTAAACTCTAATAGCTCGCAGCGATGAAGAAAAAGCAGAAGCCCTTGTCAAATCTTTCACCAGTGTATTCACCAATGAGCCAAATTGAGAAATCTCAAGATTGGAAAGGGTGAAGGTCAAAACTTTTCCAGTCGAAAATAATAACTGGGGGAGAGGTAATTAGAGAGAAATTAGATCCTTTCAAAGCCTGTGGCCCAGACGAAGTCCACCCGAAAATAAATCCTAGGATAGCTTGCGGACATCATTGGCACACCTCTAGCCATAATATTCAATGCATCATTATCTGGAACAGCGCCGAAAATAAGAAAATGCACACAGATTAGCGCAATATTCAAGAAAGGAATGAAAAGTCTTCGAACGAACTACAGACCCGTCAGTCTGAACAGTATATTATGCAGAATAATGGAGAAAGTAATTAGACGACAAATCAATGCACACTGAGAAGCAAATGACCTCTTGAGTGGTAAACAATCTGGCTTTGTGCATGGCAGCTCCACCATACTGCAGATGCTGAATGTCATGAGCAGATGAGCTGAAATTCTGGATGATGGAGGGGTAACCCACAAAATATGTATGGACTTCATGGAAGCATTTGATAAGGTTCCACATGCGTCTAATATGGAAACTCAAGAAGTTATAGAATCAATGAAAATATTTGCAACTGGGTTGAAAACGTCCTACACAAAAGAAGACAGGCAGTCCAAAAATGGTTCATTCTCAAGATAGCATGACGTACCTAGTGGTATTCTCCATTTGTGATTAATATAAACAATCTGCCAAAAAGTGTAAGCTCCGAGGTTTATATGTTTGCCGACGACACAAAAAATATTTCAAGAAGTCAAATACAAAAGTGACATACAAGACATATAACAAGATCTTGGCCGACTGTTAGGTTGGAGCAATAAACGACTCTTAAAATTCCACCCCGATAAATGTAAGGTTCTCTCTATTAAAAATAAAGAAAAAAAGAACAATAGCTAAACCAGTTTATACAATGAGGAACGACAAGAACAAAGAATAACCCTACAAGAAACTGACAAAGGGGCATTGCAGTTGCAATCGACGGACAACTAACCTTGGAAGATCACATAAAGAACCAGATGAACAAAGCATCACCACTTGTTGGTCGTATTAGACGTTCATTCTCGCTTCTGAATGAAAGATAATATTCACCTTGCTGCATAAAGCATTAGTTCGTCCACATTTTGAGTATGCTAATAGTGTTTGGTCACCATACAAGATAAAATATCCTACTCAAAGTTTGCTAAGCACCAAGTATATCTAACTACCTGTTTTACGTTTTAGTTGAAATATTGCTATGAACAGTGTATATATGTTATATTTAATTACATCTTTAATTATTTAAGCACAGAAATTGAGATTTTGTTTGTGTTTGACATTATTGTTTAGCATTTGAATACGATAACCATGGAAAATGGATATAATTGGGAAAAGAGGAAATGTTTCAAATTTACCAAAAAGTTGACGGAGCGAACTGATATGGGTTCAGTATCGAGTTTGAGACCCATTATTGTTAATTACAGCTTGACAAGGCCTTCTCATGCTCCCAGTCAGGTTTCAGATGGTCCTTTGTGGGATGTTGTTCCATTCTTGGACCAACATGGCACCAACTGGATACTTCTTGGCTGGACGGGTCGAACTGAAATTGCAAGCTGCAACTCATTCCAGACATGCTCGATTGGATTGTGGTCAGGGGATCTTGCTGGCCTGTACTGTCGGTACTCCCGGACAGCATGAGCAACATGAGGACGGCCATTATCGTCCATCAGAATGAATCTATCACCCATCTGCGTCGAAACATTTATCTCGGGGGCATTCTGAAGGTCACTGCGAAGCTAGGTTGCTGTGGCAAAGCGGTTCCTACAGGCCTGAATGATCAAAAACCGGTCTTCAGCTGCAGATGTTGCCCTGTCTCTGCCGACACCATGTCGTCTGACTGGTGTGCCATACATACGAAATCTTGCCCAGGCTCCGGTGATCACCATATGGTGCACACCAAGGGCTTCACCAACCTGACGATGGGTAGCCCCTTGTTCAACTATCCCTACAGCCCACCACATTTCTGCTTCAGACAAATGTCTTCTATTCGTCATATTCAATCATTAAATCACAAGGGTTTGTGTTGAAATGAAGACTGAATACCCTACACATATCATTGACAGGTAGACAGAACACGAAAACATCATGGAAATCAAGGGGTACGTGCGTTCCATAACTGTCACGAAAAGTCTGCCTGTCAATAGAGCTAATGTAAACACTGGGGACCATCTCAATTCATTCCTCAATGATATCCACCAAAAATATCGCAAATGTGTCACAAGAAAATTTCACAATGATGTGTCAAATATGTGGTGCTTAGCAAACTTTGAGTAGTATATATTGAGTCCATTGAAAATGTACCAAGGAGGGCGACGAAACTTTTGCCAACGCTGGAAGACATGGATGATTGCAAAACACTGAAAAAGCTCAAAACCCCTTTTCCTAAAATTCAGACCACCCAGAGGAGACTTGATCGAAACCTATAACATTATGACTGGGATCTACGATAAAAGTGTCACTGATGGCCTGTTGGCTAAAATTACAAGCAAAAAGATCAGAGGTCGTTTCCTAAAATTCGCCGAAAGCAGAAGCCAGCGGGAGGTGACAAACAAATTTCTTCAGTAATGGAGTAACTAATACGTGGAACAGTTTACCAGAACATGCAGTCTGTGTTCCAAACAATTTTTGCTTCGAAAACCGACTGGACAGACACTGGAACAACCAAGCAATGAAATATAGTTTCCAGGAAAATCTGCAAATAATGGGATCTAACTTAAGATACGCACACATTGACAATATAGATGAAGATCAATCATAAGAGTTGAACATAGAAGCCACTGACCTGCGATCAGAATTGACATAAGGTTACACAAGGTTATGGTTAACCCCCTAAAAATGGTTCTCGTGCCAAATCTCTCAACACACGCGATGCATTTTGCACTTGTCGGGAAACAAAAAGAAAAGAAGAAAGAAAATAAAACTAAAAATAAAATGAAATGAAAGAAAAAAATGCTTTTCTGTGTCACTGTGTGCTTCAACTGTAATGCGATACATTTCTGTCAATAGATGCTGAAATGACAGGTATGTTCCACTTAGTATTGTATTAAGTTTTTTGTTTTTTTTTTTGTTTTGTTTTTTTTTTTACAATTGCGATGAAACTTACAAGTTCATTCGAACCACCGTTGCAATATTTTTTGCATTCTGGGTTCTATTGCAATAGGGATTGTAACACAGCCCAAACAACAGACAGGAGAAGATAAAGAAGCATTCCACTGCAGTGCTCTCATGAGATTGCTTCTTCCTTGAGTGTTTTCGTCTGGTCAGACATAATACTTTTCCACCAATAAGGAAGAACAAAATCCTTAAACTGTTCCTATTTTATTGTGGAGATAAATAACGTTCTTTTGTTTGATATCAAAAAGATGGGACAATATAATTATTTAAATTTGGCATATTTGCTAAAACTTCTGGCATGGGTTTTCGTGAAGACCTTTTATTAAGATGGTTGCATTTCAAATGATTTTGTCTGGCGCGCACGGCTTGTTACCTCGCCAGATAATGGGTGGTACCGAAACAATTCACAGGATAACGGTTCACACACGATTGCTAACTTAACCGATTGGAAAAGCAGTTATCAGCAATATCAATAACGATATTAACAAAAATATTCCGCTCAAGTAGACAGATGAACACGATTTATTTCGTCAAACCAGAACACACAAAATACAAACCCCAAGCAGTTTCGTCTCTCCTCGATACATACTGCGTACAGCGTGGACAACACTGATTGGAGTTTGAAAAAATGTACGTTAATTCCGCTGATTTGGGCAATGTACTCATTGAAGTCTGAAATCTAATAGGTTCTGTGAATCACTAATTTTATATTCGAATCGAATCTAGAATCGAATAAAGAGTCGAATCGGTTATTGGAAATCGATTCGAACCTTGAATCCAACCAGGGACGTCTGAAAGGTAACTGTTTATCCCTTTGCCCAACAAATTGGCCGCATCCGCCCGCGTAATATGCAAATTCAGTAGTTGAAAAAAAATATTATTTAAAAATTCAACAAAACCATATCAAGTGACCCCTCGTTGGAACGAGTTCGTCGTGCTCGTTCCAACGAGGGGTCACATGATATGGTTTTGTTAAAAATTAAAAAAAAGATATTTAAAATAATAAATTTTGATATTACCAATACTAGGCACTGCACAGGGCTAACTGCTGGCAACAGCTCATCGTCGACATTGTTTGGCAAGTTTGAATTTGC
Organism: Pictodentalium vernedei; assembly: GCA_031216915.1. NCBI lineage: Eukaryota > Metazoa > Mollusca > Scaphopoda > Dentaliida > Dentaliidae > Pictodentalium > Pictodentalium vernedei. The sequence continues at coordinate 319,188,381 of CM062296.1, read as the reverse complement.
TTCAGCAGTGGCAGTAACAAGTACAACGGGAATTAGCATGGGTGAAGATGCTATTTATGTTAATATGTCGAATCTTATATCCATGCTTTATTTTCAGCATTATTTATGTACAATTTCATCTGAACACTTCGTTTTGTGAAGCGACGAAGATGAATGATTCCAAGCTGTGTTCCTGTGAAAAGATTGGAAGGGAAACGAATCGGGAAGACAATTACGAATCGAACCGAATAACAACTTTAGATTCAAAAGCAAATCGAAAACGAGTCGACTCTTGAGGTTTCGTAAGTCCCTAAAATCTAAAGGCACAATTCGGAGATACTTGGCACATGGTCCTTATAAGAGCCTTGTATCACAGACGTCTGACGTCACTCATTTAACACATATTGTGATGCCCTGAAAATATACCGTAGTGCGTATATCAGGGTCCTGTGATTCTCTAATTTCGGGTCGAATCTAATCTCGAATCGAATCAGTGTTAGTATTTCGAATCGAATCGAATCTTCTGTTTTTCAAATTATAAATATTGCATATTCTTTCAACTCTGAGTATTTCCGGCCTCCACTCAATTGAGCCAACTATTGTAATCATCTGTAACTCGTCTGTTTCTGAAAGTCAGTCAAAAGAGTCCTTGAAATCTTCTATCATCAAGTCTCCTGTACAAGATGATAAAAATAAAGGACCAAGAGGAGATACTTGGTAAGTTTTTGAGAATATCTAGACTATTTGAAAATGTCCGAATCAGAGCTAATAGAATCGAATCTAATCGAATCGAATCAGTGGACAATTTCGATTCGAATCGAATTTCGAACCTTTGTAGCGCCCTAGCGTATATAATATTACTCGACACAGCCGAATAATTACTGGTCATAAATCCGAACTATACTATTTAAAAAAAGTAGGGGGATATCCAAACTGATGTTGACATTTTCGGAAAATGATATTGGATAGGCGTGATTAGACACATCAATATGTTACCAAGTATAGTAATGATCATGAATGTCACCGGCCCACGAAAACTTCGTGCATGTTTTCGGCACGATCTGCGCGTTAATGTATGTGGGGTACGTTTTGAAATTTCCATTTGTACTGGGCGAGCATTCTTTGGAGGGCTCATCGTTGTTTTCTTGGTAAAACTCGTTCATCAATAGTTTTTGGTCGAAACGTAACTTTTGAGGTAAGCGAAGACTGACACGTGACGAAAGTTTACGTGCCGTTGGCATGTTGGACGCTGGCAACAGACAGACTGCGGTGGCTCAAACTCTCAACATTACTCAATCGGTGATAAGCAGGTCGTGGTTACGCTACTGTCAGACAGGCAACGTCGATGACAGACGTCGGTCAGGTCGTCCACATGCGATAACTGCTAACCAGAATCGTTTCATCCGAACCACACCATTACATAATCACAATCAAAGTGCCTCAGAAATCGGACAGCAGCTGCACGGAGCGACAGTTGTGCGAGTCAGTGGTCAGACTATCCGAAATTGCCTACACAGCTGGAATTAGTACGCTCGACAACCTCGAATAATTCTATGTTTGACTGAACGTCACACCGCAGCAATGCGTAATTGGTGTGGAGCACGGCAGCGCTAGGACAATCGTCGGTGGAGCAACGTCATGTTCAGGTTCACTATCGACTTCCACGGCATGCGAAACAGAGTGTGGCGCAGCGGAACGAACGATACCATGACGTAACCGTTAGTCAGCACGATCGTTTTGGTAGTGGATCGGTTATGGTGTGGGGAGGCATAACTATGACAAGCAGAACAGCATTACATGTCACAGGGCAGTACAACCATGACATGTGGTGCCATTTGCGCGACATCACGGCCAAGATGATAATGCAAGAACGAGCACGTTAGGGATATGCTTGGCAGACGCCTACGACAACGCCGACACCCCATACCAATGTCCAGGAACTCGCCGCTGCACCGCAGAAAGAATGACATAACATTAGTCAAGCTGATATTAGACGTTTGGTGAGGAGTATGCCACGTCGGATCCGCGCTAGGCTCGCGAACGGAGGAGGATATACAAGGTATTGAGGTCTTGGACTGAGTGTGGTAAATTCTCTGACTGACCGTCCATGTCTTCTACACTACAATGCGGGGAATGTGTGCTTGTCAGCTACCCAACTATAGCTGAAATCATTCACAAGATGTCACCGTGCAATGCCTCAACTGTCTTTTTCATGAAAATATAAATAATTTTGTTCATTTTTCTCACTTTTGTCTAATATGCCCTACTGTTTTTGAATAGTATATTTCGATGTCACAGTCAGTGTTAGACTGGCCTTGGATAACCAGTATTAACGGGCTGTAAGATGCAGTTAACCGATCTAGTGCTAATAACCACGAGATTTAGAGGCGTGAATATACGTATATGGGGTTTGGCGGTAGTCACGCAGAACAATTTTGTGTAAGGCTCATCAGAGATGTTATTGGCCTGTTTTTGGCAGGTAGTTTTGATAGATTTGCATAAAAGTGAATCGGACGGAGACAAACACCATCGCTTAATACTGGGACCAGGGCCATGAAACATCCGATAAAAACCAGAATGTGAGGCGTCACCGCTTGTCACTTGCGGCATACAATGGAGTTCTCCATCGCAGCTTTTTCTTGGTCAATGTATGGTCTCGCCTTCACCACAAAAGTAATCCAGTGAAAGACCCCATAAGCAAAGCTGTCGACAATAAAACTGCACCTTCGAAATTCATAAATATTTCAGGCTTCAGCGACATTCTGATGGAAGGTATGACTGCTGATCTCCGAATATGTTTCAGTCAGAACGCTATACTCTTATTGTCCAGTTTGGCATACGGATAATTCGATTTTCATGAAATCAAATACTGCCCAAGACCTATATTATGGTCTTGCAGATGTTTCTAATCAAGTGCCGTCTGCCTTTCCAGGCAGCCGACACTTGACTAGAAACAACTGCTCAGATGTTAAGACTACCTTTGCAGACTACTATCCAGGCCGAGAACCTGTGGTGTCACGTCGCGCGAGCGTAAGACTCGACATCAATCTTCTGGGAATTCAATACAGTCAGTTAGTCTGTTTTTTAGTTTATATGTCCGTCTGAGTGACTGTTTGTCTGTCTTTCTGTACATTTGTCTGTTTATTGTCTGTCTGTCAACCTATGTCAAACTTCTTACCTTTGTATGTATTTTTGTGTGTTTTCTGCCTGTCTGCTGATTGGTCATCGTACACAGTGCCACACAATAACATAGTCATGTGCGTATATCATGGGTGTATACCGGGCCTTGTTGAAGGAATTTGTTTCTCAAGAAGATTGTTTCTTTGTCGTTCTTCTATTAACAATCAGCATATCGTCCCCTGAGTTAAAATGTGTTCTATGTGCCTACTGGCACATAGAACACAATGGAACTCAGGGGACGATATATTTTCACTAATTTCATAATTCCATCAGAATAGCCTATCAACTGGGCTATTTTCGTTAAAAAAAAACTCAAATAAAATAACCTCACATATGACCTCAAATAATTCCTCATTTGTTTGTCCCCCAGAATGTGGTCTATGTTCAAGCACTACGATGACGGAACGATACTGACGAACACGTTTCGTTGATATATGGGTGCATTCCTACATTTACAAGGTAAAAGTGCTGAAAACATTGAGATGTTAACATAGTTTGCCGAATTTGCTGGTAAAGTTCTAAGTAAAAGCCAGAGCACATGTTTTTGTTTCTGTCAGAAATAAAGGTGGATCGACGACGAAATTTTGTATCTGATAGAAACGAAAACACGCTCTGTGACTAATTTGGAGGACAATGGGCCAATAGTATTTGTTGTACTTTACTCCATGTAAATGTAAAAAAGTAATGAAATAAAAAAAAATGAAAATTGATTTTAAAACAAGACGTCTTTGTTTTCGAAAGGACGAAGACACGGTATATGCTATACGCTCAACGTCCGTTCTCTTGGATAATAAGTGAATGGCTTGAACAAAAGCGTTGTGCTCCAAAGTTGGTGTAAAGCCTCCGAGAATGTTAGCAGTATAGAGTGTGAATGTTCAGAAAATATCTCTGAAGGCTGAGATTTTTCGGTTTGAGAAGCTGAGGACACTGAAATCAAAGAATTTATACCGGAGTCCCCTCTCTCACTTATTTGTAGCAAGAGAATAAAACGAGACGAACAGCTGATTAACAAGCTGTTGTCTCAATTTCACGCAACTGCATTCGGCTCGTAAAAGTGAGTTGGTGAATTCTGCTTCAGCAGTATGAACTGCTATTATATATATCGACAACATCTGTTGGTAACGCTCACGACATCGCAGATGAGCAAGATAAGCGTGACATCAGAATATTTCAATTCAAGAGATGACACTCTATGAAACTGTATGCACGTTGGCTTTCATGTTGCGCAATCCCATTCTAAGACCTAGCGAATATTTTAGATTCGATGCGGTTTCAAATCCTTTCACTGATTCGATTCCATTTGAAACCATCTCGGTTATTAGAAAAAAAATCGAATTTCGGAAAGTTTTGGATTTCATACATTCACGTCTTTATTGTCGACTTTCTGAAGACGATAACTCATACCGCAGTTCTCCGGAGAAGGAGATTGACTATATCCAGCCCAACTAGATAACACAAATTTAGATGAAATTTAAAAAAAAAAAAGTCATACATCTAAAGCAATAGCTGCGTGTAATTTGGATGTCAATGAGCCAGATAATAATAATTAATGAAAGTACATTGCATATCTGATCTATGCACCGTCCATACCGAAATTTCCAGATTTGGTTCTTTCAGAATCAAGTTATAGGTCCATTTACAATTGAATTTTCTAGAATTGTATTTTCTAGTTAGGACATTAAGCATTTTCAAAGATGTGGCAACTTGCCAGTTGGCAAATTGCCATATCTTTTAAAATGATAATAATTAATTTTATTAAGTTATATTAATAGGTGGAAAATACAATTCTAGAAAATACAATTGTAAACGTTTTATAGTATTGGCTCCAGATCTATGGTGATACTGTGTGGAGCCGTGATATCGTAATAATTGGGCATTGCATCCGATTCGAGAATCGTTTCGTATTAGCCCATTTTACCTCATTTGATCCGCGATTCGATGTCAAAATATCGTAATTCCAAGTTGCAATTTTTCCCATAATGAAACTACCAATTTATTCAATCCAATCTTGTTTGATAGAGCTCATTGGTTGAATTGTTTAATTCCTAGTTGCCTTATGGGAAAATGGCAGCTTCGAAGGGCACAAGTTTGAGAGGAATTTAGAATGTTGGTTTCTGATCTCGTGTCGGGAGCCGAACCCTCAGCAAACCCGCCTGGCAGTCAGGAAACCAACACTAAAACCACTCGATCATTGCACACCGTCAAAAAACGATGACTGGAATCTAGCGTTTTCAATGAAGTTCTCTTGATTACTTGCTGCACCTTTCTTTCGGAAGACGAAGACTGACCGATGTGGGTTTTTTTTCGAAAGACACAATCAAGTTTTAGATGAATTTAGAATGTCGGTTTCCTGCCGGGAGTCGAACCCTCGGCAGCTCCACCTGGAAATCAGGGGTCCAACACCTAAACCACTAGACCGTTGCACACCTCCCAAAACTGTGGCTGGAATCCAGCTTTTTTAGATGATTTTCTCATGATTACGTGGTTCACCTTCCTTTAGGTAGAAACATGAAATGTGTGGATCGCGCTGGTTACGGTAGTGGTTGGCCGCAGACGAAGACAGACGCGGACATCTGTGTGTTTATCGAAGGACACAATCATGTTTTAGAGGAATTTAGAATGTTGATTTCTGATCACATTACAATATTGACTTTGTTTTATTACAAAAAATTCCCATTGCAAGTATTAAAATAGACGTGAATCACCGTGATTGCACAAGGATGTCCTTTACTAATGTGTATCATGTTGTACCATTAGTGTCCCAATATATCAAGGGGTACCAGGATACTTAGAGACAATACTTGTTATACCGTTATATTTTTGGGGCAATGCTTGCAGCTGTTCTACAAAGGACATGTAGAACCCGATAGCTTCTGGGAGTTTTAGGATCCTCCACAATTCAGGTTGGTCTCCCGAATTCCTCTTTATTACAACTCTAGGATTAGCCCATAACCATGGTCAGTTCAACTTGAATACAATTGCTATTTCTAGCTGCTTGTGAACAATAAGATGTTAATGACTATAGGCAAACATATTCCCCCAAAATTACTTATGGTAAGATTGGTGATATCAGACCTTTAGATCAGTCTAATTTGGGCACAACGGAAAATCTGCATGGTTAGCGAAAAAGCACCGGTAGCTCCTTCTTCTTGGCGTCTGTTTTAGGTTTTCGGTTTCTGTCTTAAAATGATACTTTACAACCCCTTGTTATTGGTCTTCACCATTATCACTGATTTCCACCACCCTTTGACGTAAGTTTACTCCACTAACTCGAGAAGGCTTCTTAGTTTCAAAGTGTCGAGTCAAAGGCTTATTTGAATGTAAGCTAAATTACTCATGGCGTTTACTGAGAACTGCCACACACATGGACACAATTGATCGCAAGCTTTGAGTACATGATCATATTGAATTCGCCACAGAGAAGCAATCGCCGTCGACAGTGTCATACGACACTGTCGGCGGAGATTACTTTTCTGTGGCGAACTCGGCGGGCTATTTCAAAGTTATTTATGTGTTGCATTGTTTGATTCGGGAAAACCTGGTCAAACTATATGTTGCCGAAACACTGCAAAACTTTGGAAAATGTTTCAAACTCCTCATAATTTGGGCGCAATTATCTTATTTGGGCACAGCGTTTACCGTCGTGAGTTGGGAAGAATTTAAAAGCCTGAGTGATATTTTTAATGTTCTTTATTCCATATCGTAGTAATTGAGATAGACACTAGGGATGTCAAGGTGCACGCTCGCCACTTGGGGCATACTGCTATGTTTTACATCCATAACTTATATCGGACATTTGATGGTTTCGCTCCTAACAAAAACAAATCCATCTAATAAATGCATCATTTCCTTTCTTCTATAATCACATCTTTGCGTAGGTCTGTTTTTTTTTTAAATTCATTGTGTGTGTCGGGGGAAAAAATTGATTCTATTGAGGCGCGGCCGCGGCAATCTGCCTATTTTTTCCCCGTCATCCACTTCCTAATTTTCGCCGTACGTCCGGACAGCTGACTTCCTTCGCCGAATGTGAAGTGCTTTGACTGGTCTGGCGCATACTTGCATGCGGGTGGAGTACGTCCATACCTTTCAGCCAAGATTCTCATATAATGGGGGCAATTTCCACAACATAGGCCAACATATTCTATGCCTATCTCCTTGACATCTTTTGCAAAACTGGTTATTTCTGATCTGGGACTCATAAACATCGATAGATCTTCCATATATACAAATTTACCTGACAGAAATAAAAATAAAATTAAGTTCTATTGATAAAATTGCATAGATTTGCATTTGCTGAAATGACTGACCACTGACGTAACATTATCGCAGTCAAAAACCTGAAAATAACCAGGAATTCCAGGATTTTGTACACTAACTATAAGATAAAAAAACAGTCCAGATTTAACCCTTTACCCGAGTCGCCATTTTTCCCGCCAGGAGCATGATGTGTCATAATGTCATTAAATAGGATGGCTGGTCAGTAAATGTGTGGGGAAGACCAATCAATATTGTCAACGTGCAGCCCAGAGTCTGTACGTTGAAAATATTGATTGGTCTACCCCAAATAATGAGTATGGACTCTTCTAATTGCTGCCATTGAACTGACATGGAAGACACCACTAGAGTTCAAAGGGTTAAAAACTAAATTCGCAAAAAAAAAACATTTTGTAATGCATAGATGAATTGAAATGAATTATCTGTCACTTTAAAATGGTACGAATGTGGGGTGGGCGTGTGAAGTGGTATGAACTGCATTTCATATAAAACTTATCATGCTCATCCCACGTCCGTACTCCGATAAAGCGACATACAATTCATTTCAATTCTTATAATTTAAAGTAGAATGGTTGATTGTGTAGTAGTGTACCCCAGCGCGGTCAATGTCTTTGACACTTATATCACGGAAATAGCCAAAGACATCAGCTTTTGTGCAGACGACAGTTTTCTAGTTGTCAGCAAAGGTCAATAAACATGGTCTCGAATACTCAAGAGGAAAAGTAGTTTGAGCTGCCCATGTGAATATTAATTTGTAAATTAATTCATCTGTAGAATAATGAATGTCGCTCTACTGTGTGCAATTCACTAAATAAAAAACACAACTTCTCAGTCCACCTGATGTATATTACAGCTTAACTGCATCGTTAGACAAACCTATATTTTTTTCGACAGGTGGGCGGGGCAAAAGGCAAAAGCATTCGGAAAAATTATTCACAAAATTATGAAAAACTCGAACAATCACACGCAAGACAATGAGTAATACAGTACGGTCGCCGCGGACTGGTCATTTTCCACGGGTGGGCAATATTCCCACGAACGCAATACAATTAGATTCCAACCACTAATTATAGGAATAATCATCAAGAAATTAATTAATGAAGCACCGGCTACAACCCGGTACTTCCTTAATAAAAAAAATTGCTGATGATGATTTTCATTACCTGGTAAATCCATGCGCGTGGACATCACTGCCCACGCGTGGATTATCACCAGTCCATAGCTACTGCACTGTAACTGAAGAAAAATGAATTATTCTGTAATGTATTTTGTGTACGCACTGCCACAAAGTGTTTACCATTTCAGCACTATGGCGCATTTGAGAAAAACTGTTTATTTTTGATAACGAAATCTAGCCCGAAATCATCGGTCACGGAGCTCAGCAGAATTACCTCACAGAAAAACGTGCCAGCATGCCTAATTGATATTATTTCATAGTTTATTGCCGTAAGCATACGTTTATTATGCCACACGACTCCGCCTCTCAAGCTGAATAACGATTGACTTCTCTCTTTTCGTGTGACACGATCTGGCTCATATGGAAAAAAGATGGATAACGAGGACCATAATGGTCTATAAAACCTGAATAACAAAACTGAACTTTTCAATTAAACGTGTATCTACGCGCGCATGGATAAGATAAGATAGTGGATAAGCAGAAGACAGTTTACTGCCTTTTTGATGATTCTTTCGGTTGGCATCAACTTTTGACAAGCTCTCCCAAGAAGTTATCTTCAAAATGTGCGCCAAGAATTCGAGGTAATAACAGAGGAAATGTGTAATAATTTTCTTGTGGTTATCGGTAAATTTTTCAGATTTTGACACAATACGGTGTTCATTGGTTTAGTCTATTTCAATAAGCTGATGATAAAATGTTTTGTAACACACTGTTGGGAAGATCTCAAACAGCTTCAAAGTATGTCTCATAGCAGCATTTCGTTAGCAAAGTTGGAGATGTATCAACCATCATTAAAATAAAGTACATAGAGGCAATATCATTGTAAAATTTCTCCACAGAATGACTCGTGTTTGTATGCAGATTAGATTATGATAACGCAATAAAGCATTTTCGAAGGCGCAGTAATATGGGAAAATAGCTGAAGTGCACTCAATGTAGTCTGCTACGAGTATGGTCAATGAAGCTTAGTTTAATGCGGATGCGCTGTTTGTACGTGTTTATGTAACTGCAACCCCCAATAGACAGGCTGCGCAGCGAAGCTGGAATTATGAGGAGCTGCATAGGATGATATTTCGCAGAAATTCGTGCGCAATATATTTTTTTATTAAAAAGGGAATGTCGGTATGCTTGTGCGTTCTATTTTCCAGGGATCGATAAATGATGATACGCCCACGAATGAAGATGTGTTCGACTGGACAAACCGAGTCTTGAGTTGAAAAATACACGGAAATAGTCGCCTGTTTTAAAAACCTGCGGATCGTACAATCGGGCAAGTTACTATAATATAGCTATCAGACATAAGAGTTTGCATAAATGAAAAGCAAGACTGGGAGTCATTTAACGAACAACACAATGTCCAACCAATCCTTTACACAACGTAATCGTAACGGTCAAAACGGCCAGTGCTATTCGCAAAATTGCCATTCAATTTTAATATTTTTTTTTAGTCAAAACACAGCTTATGGCCCTCATTAGAAAGAGTTCGATGTGCTCGTTGCTATGAGTGGTTATAAGATATGTTTTGACGCAAAAATGAAAAGTAAACAGTTATTCAAGAATTTTGTTTGCAAGTGTCGTCTGTCTTCCGTGATAGGTAAAGGGTTAACTCAAAAATCCTTTTGGATTGTCTACCAATACAAAATGAAAATTCGAACAATCTCTATAACCAGTATTGTACATGGAAAATCTGTTCAGAAACTTGGTGGCGCAAGGATTAAAAAAATGTTTTGCAAAAACAACAATTGCTGTTTTGTGATTTAACCCTTTGATACGTTTGTACGTCTTACGACGAACGAAATCAAACAGCGCGTTGATACTGTGTGGTCATTTGTTTTGTTATTATTTTTCTATTTTTTAAAGTTTTAACCTCAATTCTTACTTTCTCCCGAATAGTGTCAGTGACAACTTTTGAGCCAAATGTTATCGCAGCCTAAAATACTAAGATAATCCTGCTGTCAAAATTTCTTAACTGGTTGAGTGCGAGAAGCCACTATCAGGGCTTTCGAAAAATGAGGATATTAGAGCAAAAGCCAAAACTTCCTTTGCTTGTATTTCATATTCAGTCAAACACAAATAATATTTTGTTTATATAAATTTGTTTTATTACAAATTACTGGAAGGTGCCTGTGGGCACACTCCAATAATTTGTAATAAAACATGTTTTGAATAACAAAGTCAGACCACCAAAAATAATCTAGCCCTGAACCAGATAATCACTAACGTGAAAATATCTTGTTATTTCTATTTTCCGACGATTGACGTGGCATTTTGAAAAACGTTGAAGAAAATGATTTCCCAGTGACGTTTGAACGTCAGAATAATTAACTTCTCAAAGAGAGAGAGAGAGAGAGAGAGAGAGAGAGAGAGAGAGAGAGAGAGAGAATGTGAAAGGGTTACGGGTATACCTCCCTCCCTCAATATTTTTTCCTGTCGAAACATTCCCGTCTGGATTAAGGTTGTTGATGTCGATCGGCTCTTGCTGCTAATCATGTTGGATATCATCGCTCCATGTTCGTACATATCGATAATGACTATACGGAACTTCCAAATGACCAGCCACTGTTCGTCACATAGATGGCTGAGTGGTTGTTAAAACAACCACCTTAGCCTGTCTTCCGTTGCTGGAGTTGAGGACAAAAATCGTTGTTATAAGGTTATCATATTGGATTATGGGGTTATTTGTCTACGTCTTACCAGTTTCGGGATGGACGAACGTCTGCATGTTAACGTACTCAGAATTAGTTCGATATGGAATTGGAATGCAAGCCACTGGACCCTGAAAGGTTAAATTAACAGTATTACAGGACAGTCGCCGTGGACTGGTCACTTTCCACGGGTGGGCAATATTTCCACGGACGTAATAATATTAGATTCCCAACACTGGTGATAGCAATAATCCTCAAAAGTTCAATTTATGAAGCACCGGTTAAAATTTTGCTGATGATGATTTTTATATCCTGGTAAACGCACTGTCTACACGTGGATAACGACCAGTGCACGGCGATTGAACTGTGACTGTCAAACATACATTCACATTGATTCTGTTGTCAGCTTCATTCTGCTGACACAAACACCGTCGAGTCAATAATAATAAACACATAAATTCATTACAGTCTATTCTCGACAGTCAAGAAATTCGGCCCGTTTGTCTTTATGCGCTTTGAAACGGTTACAGACGAAACTCATGTGAAAAATATGCACGATTCAAATTTGTTCCCTCTTCAGAATGAAATAAACATCCATACACTCAATCATGCGTCCAAAGGACGGAATTCTGCAGAGTACCAATTATTTGTACATCATATGACACATTCTCTGAATGTTCATTGGCAAAATAAATCAAGACTACAGATGTGCGCTGTGCCTAGAATCATGCAGTGGCCGATTTATTAACCCTTTACCCAACGCAGACGATTTCAAAATTTATTATTTTAAATATCATTTTTTAAATTTTTTCAAAAAATTTCAACAAAACCATATTATGTGACCCGTCTTTGGAACGAGCTCGTTCCAAAGAGGGGTCACATGGTATGGTTTTGTTGAAATTTCTTCGAAATATAATATTTTTTCAGCTACTGAATTTGCATATTACGCGGGCGGATGCGGGCGATTCGTTGGGTAAAGGGTTAACCGTTTGAAACCGAGAGACCGTTTTGTCGGACCAGCTACACGATACGTCATAATTTCATTAAGCAGTATTACTGTTAAGTAAATGTCTGGGATAGGCCAATAATATATTTTCAACGTTCAGCGAACAGGCTGCACGTTGAAAATATTAATGGTCTACCCCCAAATAATGAATATGGACTCTTCCCCTTACTGCCCTAGACCTGACATGGAAGATACTACCAGGGTTCAAGGGGTTAATACGACTTATGAATGTGCATAGGACAGTTATAAGCATGTTCGTATGCCATTCCTGTGAACTTCCTAAGTAAATGCCATAAGTGTTTCACGAAACAATACTTATGCTATTTTATGCTCTCTAACTTTGGAACACGTTACGACAATTTTATGAATAATACGAAGTTCGGTTAAAACAAAGTGGCCGCGAAATAAAACATCATGCCTTTTGTGAGTGTGTGACCGTGGGTTGGCTGAAAAACATAAACATTGCAATTAAACGATATCTTTAACATCGCTCTAGTTGCTCCATTAACCCTTGTTACAACCAGTAGTGTATAAATTTACCAGTAATGTCGAAATCGACCAGTAATGTCGAAACAATTAACCAGTAATGTCGAAATCAACCAGTAATGTCGAAAAAATCGACCAGTAATTTAAAAATCCGTAATGTCGAAAAATTAACCAGTAGTGTCAAAAAGTGACGACCAAAATGAGGAGCACTAACACTTGCCGAAGGGGGAGGGGGGGTATAGCCACCCCCCCCCCCCCGATGACACCCCTGGTCGTGTGCTTTAATGACTGACTATTATAGGAACCCCAAGCGGGCCGTAGGCCCGCAAAGGGTTCCACATACCCAGTCAGATAAATGTGTTCCAGAACAGAATTCTCTATAGCCGTCAATGTGATTTTTGAAGTGGAAAGTAAATTTCAGTGAAAAAACCACGTAACTTCCGGTGTCGAATTGCCCATGCAATTGCAATTGGCCTGCCCCCCTCTGGCAATCAAATGTTTTTTTGTTTCGCCTCAAAGCTTTGCGTGATACATTGGCCTACATATCTACACTTCAGGGGTAACCAGGCCTTCTCAACCGAGAACCGCGACAAATCAGCGGCCGGCCGAAGTGTTACTATTATTACTCGAGTTCTGTCCTTCTGGAGGTTTGTCAATATGCTCAGCTGATGATCTCGTCATTTCAGATCGAACACACAGTCCTGATTTCGTTGCAGCTTGTCTGCCAGTGATAACCTCAATCGAAAAAAACGTACATATAACCGATAATATAACTGATAATTGTTGTTATATTGGTGCGATTGTATACAAATATGCATTGACACGTACCTCGTGAAATATCAAGACGAACAGAAACTCAGTTGTTGAATTATCCGAATGTTAAGGTGTTGTAAAAGTAAGGAAAAGTTTGCTTGAAAAATGGGTATACGGACGTTTCGTCCGCAAGCCGAGTCGTCCGATGTCAAGGAAAATATTGTCTGCACATTTTCTACATTTCGAACAAGACACCCACCCCCTACTAACGTGTGACATTTCCCCAGATTAAGCCCAATATTCTCACATATAAAGCCTCCCGATGTTGTATTTATGTTAAGAGTGTGATGTACAACATCATCTTTAAGGTTTGAAACACAAATGATGTCACATATTGGCTGATATATTGATATGTTTTTAAAAAATTGCACAAGTTGGAAATGCACATTTTTGGTGCACTTAAGAGACTCACCCACCCCCACATCACGTCTTGCAAATTTTTGGTACCCCCTTCCCCCCCCCCCCCCCCAGGACCCCCTCCCCCTGGAATAATTGCAAAATTATAAGATTATGTTACGGAACTTAATATAACAAGTTTTGATGCATTTCTTAATATAATTATAATACGTTTTGATGCGTTTCTTAATATTATTAATTCCTATAATACATTTGCTAATAATTTTGTGATTATTCATTGTAAAGCGCCGGTGATGCTCTTCCAAGAATAATTGCAAAATTATAAGATTATGTTGCAGAATTTAATAAACCATAAATTTTGATGCGTTTCTTAATATAATTAATTCTTATAATACATTTGCTAATAATTTTGCTATTATTCATTGTAAAGCGACGGTGCGCCTCGATGAATACTCGCAAAATTATAAGATTATGTTGCAGAACTTAATATAACAAATTTTGTTGCATTTCTTAATATAATTAATTCTTATAATACTTATGCTAATAATTTTGCAATTATTCACTATAAGGTGCCGGTGGAGCTCTTCAATGAAATATTGCAAAATTATAAGATTATGTTGTGGAACTTAATATAACGTACATATACTTTAAGAACTTTTACTGTAATAATATAATTTTTATTGGTAATCCATTGAATAAACAGTAATTAAAATTTATTAGATGGCTGGATAGTTTATTTTGTTCTGACATTTCTGTTTTCAGAATTTCATACACATATATGAAATTTAATGCAAGGAGGTACATTAAGATATATATATATAAAAAATGATTCAAAATGCAATACTTGAATACTTTCCCCCAGCGAACGAGTTTCGGACGTGTTGGGTATAATTGTAGAGGACGACTTGGGTAAAATTGCAGCGGACGATTTGGTTAGCAGACGAAATGGGTGTAATTCGAAAAAGTGATACTGATAGATTGCTTTCAGTCCCGTTAGAAACCAAAACAAAGTAATAATGTGTTACTTTTTGGTGCATCTGTATTTCTGAACAGTGCTTCGTAGTTTCAAAAACTAAAAAATGGAAAATAATAACCCTTTTGCATATTTACCGCCATTGAAAATGGCATGTCATCTTTTTTCGGGAACTGGGGGAATCTTCAGCCTGGGGAGAACTAGGCCCAGGGAAGAATCATCCGAAAGAAAAGCAGTACACATCTGTTAGGATATTTTAGATACGCTACGATATTCGTTTTAACTCCTGAAAATAATTCTTAAAAAAAATATTAATAGATTGTTCGATATTTATTGAAAAAATATTAATATAATATATCGTCGAGCAATTATCTCTGCAGTAAATTCACATTCAATGTGTTCTGTAATAGGGCCTAATTAACGTCTCTCATCTGTTAGAATGATATCCAATCACTTCGGCTCCAAGTCATTTCGTCCTCTGGTCAATTCGACCTCAAAGTTATCTCTGTCCTAGTCACTTTGGTCCCTTGGTCATTTCGGCACCATTTTAAGTGTAGAGATCTATAAAGATCAGTGCATAGTTCATGTTTAGAAATAATGGGTAATCACCTTTATTAAGTAATGTTCAGTTATTTGTATTTACACAGCGTACAGAACAGTTATACATGACATTAAAAATTATCCATGTGTTCAATTTTACATACATTTAAGATGCTATCTGTATAAGTAAGAGAAATTATTTTACTTTGAAATTTTGCAAAGTACCGGAATATGCAGTCATTTATTCATATTGTTTTGCACAATTCCTAGTCACCTTCCAGTTTGAGGTTCACAGGGTTTCTTTTTCTTTTTTTTTCTGAAACAATCACCAAACTGCGATTTTGATACTACCATAAATATGTCCACATTTTCTAAAACACAGAGTAGAATCCTTGTAGTTATGCACAATCCCTAGTCCCCTTCCAGTTCTATGTCCACGGGGGTCTGATCCCAGTGCCCCACTTCCAAGGCATACACTCAAACCAAATCACATTACTTACCCTCGCTTCCGGCTCTCATAGATTCATAAGCAAATAAAATTATTCAGGTCACAAGTGATTTCAAATCCCACATAGTCCATGTGCATCTTCGACATGCTGAAACTTTTCTTTTATTTATTCATCATGAAAGAAAATCTACTAGCAGTGGCGGCGCTACGGGGGGGGGGGGGGGGGACATGGGGGGGGCATTTGCCCCTCCAAACGAAGTCTTTGCCCCCCCAACCATCTCGCATGCATTTCCATCCACCCTCACACACAAACACATTCAGTCACTCTCTCTCACACACACACACACACACACCTCTCTTTTTTTATTCCCAATAATTTCCCATACACACTTAGCCTAAAGCCTCAGGCTAGCTGATGAACACATCCATGCAGTAGAGATTTAAAGACTCGGATGCAGATACTTATAAGTTATAATTAAGTTATGAGCCAAAAAAGGCATGTCAATCCATATCCCTTGTCAAAAAAAATTCATGGATTTCGCATTATGATAGACAGGCATTATCTCCCTTGCACTGTTCAGTTATTTGAACTCTCTCTCTCTCTCTCTCTCTCTCTCTCTCTCTCTCTCTCACGCACAGACCCACCAGACGCGGATCCAGGATTTTTTGAAAGGAGGACCGCTAATTACCATTACATTTAGTCGAAACTTGGACCCAAAGTCCGTAATATAATTTTTTGGTTTGGTACGTCCACAGGACGTACCAAACCAAAAAAGTATATTACGGACTTTGGGTCCAAGTTTGGACTACCTCATAACAAAGTAATGATATGATCCTTTATGTATTTGCCCCCCTTCATGGGAGTATGCCCCCCCCCCCTAGTTGCCCCCCCCCCCCCCACAAAAAAATTTCTGGCGCCGCCACTGTCTACTAGACATATATCATGTATACCTGAATATCTAATTGAGAGATATATATGTTGAAAAAAAATTAAATAGAAAAATGTTAAAATTCAAACAATATTTGAAAATATTTAAAGAGGCCGAAATGACCTGGTATATTGGGGCTGAATTGACCTGAGGCTGTAATGACTGGGGCCAAAATGACTTGGGGCCAAAGCGACTGGAATTCGTGAGAATTGCATCCAAACTGTCCTCCAACAATTTGACCCAAACTGGATACTAATCTAACCCAAACCATCCTTTGGCAATTTGCCCCAAACTGTTCTCCAGAATAGGGGCACATGATTCTTATTGATTTATTTATTGGGGTTTAATGACACTTCGATAGTCAGGGTCACTTCATGTCAGACAGTTTTACAGGTGGGAAAAGCCAGAGAGAACCACAGAGCAATTACAAACATCTAACGTACAAACAGCACACACGCTGGGTTAGCATTGGTTGAAGACAAGTGTACGATTGACATGCAGTATGCCTTGGTACGCAATGGCACTACGTGGGCAGTGGGAATGAAGTGTATTGCCCAAGGAAACAAAGTGGTTGCCACAGGTGGTATTTGATAGAGGACCCTTTGGCTTGCAGCCTTCACCTCTAAGTACTGGGCCCTTTAACCTTCAAAACTGTATAGTACCAGCTAAAACATTTTGTAGAATGACCACATGAAAATTTCACAAGTACATAGTTTCATTATTAGTTTGTGATATTTGATTTGCTGTACAGTGGAACCCTGTTAATTGAAGAGCCACTTTGCCAATAACATTATTCAATTAGCGGGAGTATTCAATTAACAGGGTTTGTGTCACTTTCCTGTATTCCAGAGATAAACTTAGCATTTATTCTATTATATTTTGTTTGACAGAGCTCCATGAGCTCTGTCAAACAAGATATAATAGATTAAATGCCTGCATTGAATGTACTGAGGCCAAATTGGTCTATAACCAAAGGAAAACTGGGAAGAGTCAGGGCAATTTCTCAGCCTGTTACAAGATTTTTTATTCAATTAACAAGAGATTACTCTATCACCTATATTCAATTACCAGGTCAAATTTGTACTGGAGGTAAATGGTTTTGTGTTGGGAAATTATATTCTATTAACAGGGATACAGTTAAAACTAGAAGAACTAACATGAGATGCGCACAAATAGCATGTCGATTTGTGCGTTAATCTACGCGTTATGACCATAGTAAGGCTATCATATTCTGTACATATGGCCTGTGCACAAGCAATGTTTCAGCCAATGAACCTCCGGGTAACCCGGAGGTCCATTGGCAGAAACATTGCCTGTGTTTACTATGAGTAATCAGGAGAACCTGCCATGCTTTGGATGCCATTCGATATGGCAATTGTGCGCAATTCCTACGCGCAATTAAGCCTAGATAAGCGCACAATTCGGGACAGGACTTCTAGTTTCAACTGTATACAATTAAGATATATCCAATTAAGTGGGCACAACTGTATAACCAACACCACCCACCCCCACCCCCATCCCACACACACACACCCCAATCAAAACCATCATTCAAAGGTCTTGGATTCAGCAAATTTGATTTCTTTATTTATTGGGTTTAACAACAATTTTTACAGCCAGGGCCACCCAACAGTTTTACTGGGGGAGGAACCCAGCCAGAGCACCCAGAGAGAACTACCGAGCAACAATGACAAGCAACTGTCAGCTTCTCAACATGGTAACTCCAAGCAAGCAGGGCTAGCATTGGTTGAAGACAAGTGCACCATCGATGTGCAGTACGCCTTATTTCAGTTGCCGCAATTGGGATTCGAGCTGAGAACCTCTCACAGCTTGTTTTGGGAAGGTTTTTTTGTTCCAGCTTCATTGAGGTTTGTTTCATATCGCACTTGTAATTTTGTCATAATTAGTAATCATAAATCCTTAACATAAAACAATAAAAAAAATGCATAGAATATTTAAAAAAAAAAATTCTGTGAGGATTTGACCTCAAGAGGTGACGACATTCGACCACGACTGAGACCGAATATTCTAAGAAAAAGTATGAGGGCTGAATCTTCCTGTGACTGAATCTTCATGAACCCCTTTTTTCAAAGTAAATTGCCCATTACTTATAAAGCACCATAACTAAGGCAAAAACAATACTATGAAATTTCCAAGTCTGAAATTCTATAAATTCCAAATAAATTTACACAAATTATATAGCAAAATGAAGGATGTGGTGTATAGTATGTGTGCATCTCACACACTGACACACAGTCGCCATCATACATCAGCGGATCCTGAAAGTGTGCTATCGGTACCATATTTGTACCATAATTGATAATAATAAAATAATACTTCATAAGAACAACAAACACAGGAATTCAAAATGCAGCCTCAAGGCAGCATGGTGGTGAATGCCAATGCTGTCCCATTGTCCTTGAAAGGGGGAGTCCTTTACAAAATAGGTTTTTGATTTGTGATACTCTGGATACTCCCCATTTTTAGCTCAGCTTAGACAAAGTCATATTTAAGGTTGTGTCATAGCCCGTTGTCCGTCTGTTTGGGAACAACAATTTAATACGACTCGGGCTTCCGTCTGTTTGGGAACAACAATTCAATACGACTCGAGCTAGAGGTTATATTTATGAACCGACCTTTACGAAACTTCTTGGGTACCTTTGTTATCACCGTTGGACGAGAACGAGTGTTTTTGGGTGCGGTCCAAAATGCAAGATAGCCTCCACCAGCCATTTTGTACAGAAATTAGTGCAATCAGTTTTTTGTACAGAACTTCTGTATGAAAGTTCTGATTTGAAAAAAATGTTGTATGAATGTTTAGTAACATGGTGTACATCACATATAATACAGGTTTTTTTCTCGTGCGGAAATTATGCAAATTAGATGAACTTTAATTTATTCAGTGCTACTTACATGTATACCCAGTAAGTGCACATGCCAATACGGCTCGGGCTAGGCTGTATTTATGAACTGATCTTCATGAAACTTCTTGGGTACCTTTGCTATCACCTTGGGATGAGAATGAGTGTTTTGGGGTGCGGTCCAAAATTCAATATGGCTACCAGTGGCCATTTTGTACCGAAATTAGGTACAATCAGTTTTTTGTACAGAACTTCTATACAACTTGGGCTAGAGGCCGTAATTATGAATCGATCTTTACAAAATTTCTTGGGTACCTTTGTTATCACCATGGGGTTAGAATGAGTGTTTTTGGGGGGAGTCCAAAATTCTAGATGGCCGCCGGTAGCTGTTTTGTACTGAACATGAAATTACTGCAATCAGTTTTTTGTACAGAACTTCTGTATGAAAGTTCTGATTTGAATAAATTTGTGTATGATTGTTTAGTAACATGGAATACATCACATAAAATACAGGTTTTTTTCTTGTACAGAAATTATGCAAATTAGACAAACTTTGATTTATTCAGTACTACTTATACACAGTAAGTACACATGTCAATACGGCTCGGGCTAGGGGCTGTATTTATGAACCGATCTTCACCAAGCTTCTTGGGTACCTTTGTTATCACCTAGGGACGAGAATGAGTGTTTTGGGGTGCGATCCAAAATTCAAGATGGCTGCCAGAGGCCATTTTGTACCAAAATTAGATACAATCAGTTTTTTGTACACAACTTCTATACGGCTCAGGCTAGAGCCCGTATTTATGAACCAATCTTTACGAAACGTCTTGGGTACCTTTGTTATCACCGTGGAATGAGAGCAAGTGTTTTTGGGTGCAGTTTGAAATTCAAGATGGCCACTAGCAGCCATTTTGTACCAAAATTAGTGCAATAAGTTTTTTGTACAGAACTTCTGTATGAAATTTCTGATTTGAATAAATTTTTGTATGAATGTTTAGTAACATGGAATACATCACAAAAAATACTGTATAATACAGGTTTTTTTCTCTTGCAGAAATTATGCAAATTAGATGACCTTTGATTTATTCAGTGCTTCTTATACACTGTAAGTGCACATGTCAGTACGCTAAGGCTGGAGGCTGTATTTATGAACCGATCTTCATGAAACTTCTTGGGTACCTTTGATATCACCTTGGGATGAGAACAAGTGTTTTTGGGCGCGGCCCGAAATTAAAGACGGCTGCCAGCTTTCTCACTGTTGCTTACTGAGGTGAAGTCACTTTACCATTACCAAGCTGCCTACTAAATACTAAAGGGAAGATTTTTCAGTGCACTCTTATTACTTCAGTGCCCATAATTCTCAAATATGGCATTAAAACCAATCACATACTTATACTGCTCAAATCTATTCACATAATCAGAATACACCATCAGGGGTGCATTAGCTCAGTTGGTAGAGGTGCAGACTGCAAGCCGAGAGATCCTCGGTTCGAATCCACCTGCGGCAACAGCTTTGTGTCCTTGGGCAAGACTCTTCACCCCCACTACCCATGTGGGTGCAAGGTATGCTGTGTACTAAGGCATACTGCATGTTCTTGGTGCACCTGTCTCCGAACAAGGCTAACCCAGCTTGTGTAGTATGTTGGGGAGCTCACAGTTGCTTGCCATTGCTCAGTGGTTCTCCTGGGGTACTCTAGTTTCCTCCATCCATAAAACTGCCATGGTCACAATAAGCTGTTGTGCAGATAAATGTGACCTTAAACACCAGTAAATAAATAATAAAAAGAACACACCGCCTCATACCCGTTTAGACTCTCCAGTTTTCATTCACCTTGGTATCCCTCGGTTTGCCTTGGTGTTTAGTATGCCCGCCAGAAAAGGAGTGATTTCTTTTTTCTAAAAGAGCAAAACAAGAAACAGTAATTTTTAACAGGTAGTAACGAAATAATTTTCATGAAGCGCACAATTTTATCTTAGTCAATAGCTGATAAAACGCAGGGTGATATTTGCAAATCTTATTTTATTACTGGCACCAGGTACTGGTAATGAAAATTGCTGTTTGTCATCAATACTTGATCAAGTTTCTGACAAAGCACATTATACTATTCCAGTATGTTAGCGACTGGACATAAGCGCACAATTTGATGTTGGTTTACCACTATATACTGGTGCTTAGCCAGGAAATCTAAGTTACATGTAGGGGCAAGAGTAATACATGTATCTAGTAGGAGTCATAAAGAATATGATGCACAGAATCACCTGAGCCACATAGCAGTGAGATAGGGGTGAGGACAAGAGGGTGTGTGACCCTCTCATCAGTGGAGGGGTCTGGTGCACCCCCCCCCCAAAAAAAAAACAAAAAAAACAACACAATTTGAAATTCAAGACAGTAAAACACAATTACCTTGACTCTGTGCTGCTGTGTACTGGTCACTTTCTGTGGATGGGCAATATTTCTGCGGATGCAATGATATTAGTTTTCAAACATTGTTTACAGCAATAATCATCAAAAATTTAATTAATGAACCACAGGATACAATTCGGTGCTTCATTAATTAAAATTTTATTGATGATGATTTTCTATTACCTGGAAAAACATGCATGGACATCAAGCACTGCCCCTGCAAGGATTATGACCAGCAACTGTACTGTATGTCTGTGTCACTGCTATGAGCAGGGACTAATCTAAATGGGTGGGTATGTTTACAAATATTCATATGTTTTAACACCTGATAACAAAGTAATATAAGTTTATAAACAACCACACAATTGACTTTTAATTACAATACTCCTAATTCCTATTAAACATATATGAATGTTTATTAATTTTGTGGAATTTTTACACTGTGTATGAAGCTTATTTGGGCCTGTATGTTTGTTAAAATTGCCCTTCCACTACGGAGGACTTTTTGAAATCAGCCTACACTGGATTGTGTGGAATTCCTTTGTGTAAGACAGTGTATTCATTGTAATAATATTCATGCATAAGTTCATGTTCTTGGTTTGTTTTAGGCCTCATAATCTACAGAATAGCTTGGATGGAGGTGTATTCCATCACTTGAGTGCAAGAAGGCTTTGCAATGCTACATGTACAGCATAAACCTTGTTGCACTCCAGGGACAAATTTATCAATTTTAATAACATGGGTAAAATATCGGACATGAACCGTTTAATTTTTTTTTTTTTTTAGCTCACTTCGACAAAGTCAAGCAGGGCTTATCTAATCACTCTCTATTCATTGTCCATCCATCTGGCATCCATCAACACCATGTTTTGGTCAATTCAAGTTAAAGTTTGTGTGAGTAATGGTACCAAATGGGTATTACATTTTTGTTTGACTCAACATGCCCAGCCCCATAGGGAGGGGGTGGGGTAAAATGCTCCCAAAATATTTTAAAAATCTTATGAACCAGTGGGTACAGTGACTTTATATTCGTTATGGAACTACCTTTTGAGGTGTAGAATCACGCTTATTCAAACGTACTTTGTGAAGCAATATTTGGCTTTGTAATGGCAGTGGTTAGATTTTTGGTACCACCCAAAATTTCTATTTTCCGAACCGATGGTCCGATTTGAATGAAATTCAGTATCGTGGTAATATTGGGTCATAAGTACTTACCTCATGCAAAAAAACCCTGCATCCCCGTGGGAACCCCAGGAGCAAAAAATAGAAATGTTTTCAAACTCCCATGTTTCCCAAACCACTTGGAACAGAGAACTGTTATGTGGTATGAAGCATCCTTAGAACCAGTAGAATTGAATGGTAAAAAAATGCCCTCTGTTGTTGTTAGGGAGTTCTGCAGAGGACATCAGACTAATGTTGGTGCAGCATTTTTGCAAACATTTTAGAAAATCTTTTCTCAAGAACCAATGTTCAGAATCTTTTGATATTTCGTATACAGCATCCATAGAGGGGTCAGATACAAGTTTGTTAAAATGAAGCCCATTCGTTCATATTTGGACTCAATGCAGGAGCCCAAATTTTATGGGGAATTTTTTTTAAAAATCTTCTTCAGAACCACGAGTCAGAATTTTCTAATGTTTGATACCCTCATTGTTATGATGGTCAGATTCAAGATTGTTCAAACCAAGTCCCTATGTTAATATTTGGGCTTCCTTTGGTAGCCCAAATTTAACTTAGGGCTGTATGGGGAAGTTTTTTTTAAAAATCTTCTTCTTCAGATCCACCAGTCAGAATGCTTTCGTATTTGGTATACAACATCTCTAAGGGGGGAGGGGTGGGGGTGGGGGTGAAATTCAAGTTTGTTCAAATCGGGTCTGTAGGTTAAAGTTTGGGCTCAGTATGGTAGCCCAAATTTTAACTTTGTGCAATATGAGGAAATTTCTTTAAAATTTTGTTCTTCAGATCCACCAGTCAGAATGCTTTCATATTTGGTATACAGCATCTCTAAGGAGATCAGATTCAACTTTGTTCAAATCGAGTGCCTGGGTTGATATTTGAGCTCCCTATGGGAGCCGGAATTGGCCAAGTAGCTGAAGAATTAGACATTTTTTATTCAGTACCCTCAAGAGGTGAAGAGTAATCTACATAGGTTGTATCAAGGTGCTTGAGAGGGGAGCTCCACATTTTACATCATAATCAACTAAAGAAAAAGCATGATGCTTGGACTGTTTTTGTCACTCCTGAGGAGCTCAAAGATTTGCAGTGTATCCTATGGAGGTGGATTGCTTAATGTAGATTCATTCTTGGACTCTTATATCGTGTTCTGTTCTGTTTATATCGTGTTCTGTTCAAGGTGAGCGCTTCAGGCCCTGTGGGGCCTCTTGTTTATTTATTTATTTATTTATTTATTTATTTATTTATTTATTTATTTATTTATTTATTTATTTATTTATTGGGTTTTAACAACACTTTCGAAAGCCAGCAGCTACAAGTTTCTTCTCTCCTTGAACCAAGCATCTCGCCCAACTGCAGCACTCATGGTCCACTGAGTTTTTAGCTCACCTGACTTTCAGTCAGGGTGAGGTGTAGTGATCGCTTGCCGTCTGTCGTCCGTCGCCCGTGAACATGGTGTTTGCGTCTTCTCCTCCAAAACTGCTGAACTGATTAATCATTTAAGTGAAATGTGAGATGCTTGTTTGTTATGACATTGCATTTTGATTTTGCTTAAATCAAGTTGCCCTGCCCCCAGTAGGGCCATGCCCCAAAATTTTGCCTAAATCTTAAAAAAAAACCTTCTCGTGAACCAGGAGTAGCAGAGATT
This sequence comes from Pictodentalium vernedei, assembly GCA_031216915.1. Taxonomy (NCBI): domain Eukaryota; kingdom Metazoa; phylum Mollusca; class Scaphopoda; order Dentaliida; family Dentaliidae; genus Pictodentalium; species Pictodentalium vernedei. Next base: position 319,163,487 of record CM062296.1, on the reverse strand, counting down.
CGATATGTGGTATGCTGCTTCCTTTTGAGGTGTAGACTCAGTTTTGTTAAAGAGGGTGGGTCTTTATTTGCCTTCATTATTGGAGGACATGTATTTTTGCCCCGCCCAAAATTTCTGTTTTTCGAACCAAGAGGCTGCTTTGAACCAAATTTAATTTTTGGTTTTATTTGATCATAAGTAATTAATTTATGCCCCAAAATATTTTCCCATCCCCCCATGGGAACCGCAGGAGCTAAAAATAGAACAAAATTCAAAACGCACATATCGCCAAAACTACATGGCACTGAGAATTCTTATTTGGTGTGAAGCTTCCTTGGGACCAACAGAATGGAATGGTCTAAGCAAGTTTCTGTCAGGTCAATCATGGGGTACTTTTTCATGACTTTGAAAAAATGCTTAGTCAGCATTCTGTAACACTGTGGGTAATGAAGAAAGCATTTAGGACTCTTCTTCACCCAATTCACTCCTCCAAAACCTTTCAGATTTCACATATACCATCTTTGCAAGATTTTTTTACACGTTTATTGAAATCAAATGCCTGGGTCCATATTTGGCCTCTATGGGAGTCCAAATGTTGAAATTAGTGCAGTATGAGAAATATTCTTTAAAAATCTTTTTCTTCAGACCCACCAATCAGAATCTTTTGATATTTGCTATGCACCATCATTAGGCGGGTGAGATTTAAGTTTCTTCAAGCCAAGCCTATATTTTGGCTCACCAGGGTTTTGCAATTTGCGAGAACGGTGATTTCATTCCTCTGATGTTCTTGCAAATGCTTGTTAAGAAGATCCATATTTACCATTCCCCCCAAATTATAAGCATTTTTTCATCAGATAAAATTTAATAAAATTAAATTAATTTTAGAGCTGAAACGATTAAAGGGTTTTTGTGATTGATTAATCACATGGGTTAACCTTGGTTAACCGATTAATTACTTGCCCCAATAGGTAGCTGAATAATTGCTGTACCGTTGACCATTTATATAATTAAAACTTTACTCAGCATAATGGACAAAACCGGGCAGCGCCATATACAAACATGTCCATTCAAATTTTATTATATTTTCAATTTTTGTCTCAAAACATAGCTTATGACCCCTCATTGGAACAAGCTCATTGAGCTTGTTCCAATAAAGGGGGGGGGCATAAGCTATGTTTTTGAGACAAACATTGAAAATATTTAGAATTTCTTGTGCAAGTATCGTCTGCTACCTGCATTTGGTGAAGGGTTGAGAATGACCGTTTTCAGCTACTGATACAGTATGATGATCATGCAAGTGAACAAGTATTTTGGCACGTAACTGGCATGCATATCTCTGTATCATGCAATTGATGTGAGCCAGTGTGACAATGTTTGCCTGTTTTGGAGCAAGTTTGTTCCATAGTTAACCCATACAGGGTATTTTTTGTTTTTAAAAATTTGATTAACAGTTTCCATCTTGGTTTCAAAAAGTGATGATAAATAGTGAATATAAGCTTACCCAATATGAAAGAAAAATGGTTAGCAATTGGACATTTTTGTATAGCATTTTGCGATGTGAATCCAGCCATCAAATACCCTGCCATATAGTACCGTACTTCAAAAGTAACGGTTAACCGATCAATTACTTTTTTTTATCAATCAAGATATTGATCATTGGTTAGTCGATTAATCGGTGTGAGCCAGTGTGAGATTCAAGTTTGTTTACGCCAAGTCCCTGGGTTCATATTTGGGCTCACTGTGGGAGATTCTAGTTTGTTTACGCCAAGTCCCTGGGTTCATATTTGGGCTCACTGTGGGAGCCTGAATTATAACTTAGTTCAAAATGAAGAATATTCTTCAAAAGTATTCTTCACATTCAGCAGTCAGAGTGTTTTGATATATACAGTATCCTTAGTGAGGTGAGATATAAATTTGTTAAAGCCAAGTCCCTGGGTTCATATTTGGTCTTCCTGTAGGAGCCCGAATTGTACCAAAATTTCTATTTTCCAAATTGAGAGGCTGATTTGAAGCAAATTTGATATGATGGGCTTATTGGGTCGTAAGTACCTAATTTATGCCAAAACATTTTCCTGTGGCCCTGTGGGAACTGCAGGATCTAAATATAGAAAAGATTTAAAATGCCCATATCTTCAAAACTACATGGCACTGAGAATTTTTATTTTGTGTGACGCTTCCTTACGAACAGCCGAAAAGAATGGTAAAAAAAAATTGCCATCAGTTTTATCATAGGGAAGTTTTCCAGGACTTATGCGGAGTCATCATTTTAGTAATGGGAAAAATATTAAAGAATCTTCTTCTCCCATACCACTGCTCCAAAAGCTTTCATATTTTGCATATAACATCTTTGGAAGATTTTTTCACATGTTTGTTGAAATCAAATCCCTGGGTCCATATTTGGGCTCTCTATGATTAGATTAGTGCAATATGAGGAATATTTTTTAAAAATCTTCTTCTGATCCACTCTTCTGAATATTTTGATATTTGGGATGCTGCATCCTTAGAGGGGTGAGATTCAAGTTTGTTTGAGCCAAGTCCCCGGGTTCATATTTGGGCTCCCTGTGGGAGTCCAAATTACAACTTAGTTCAATAAGAGGAATATTCTTTAAAATCCAGTAGTCAGAATCTTTTGATATTAGTATATAGAAGTATCCTTAGGGATGTGAGATTCAAATTTGTTCAAGCCAAGTCCTTGGGTTCATATTTGGGCTCTCTGTGGGAGCCTGAATTATAACTTAGTTCAATATGAGGAATATTCTTTAAAAATCCATTTTTTTTTAGATCCACCGGTCAGAATCTTTGGATATTTTGTATAAGCTTTTCTTATGAGGGGCAGATGCAACTAAATGTTCAAATAAATTCCCTGGGTTGATATTTAGGCTACCATGTCAGGTGAATGCCATCAGGCCCTCTGGGGGCTCTTGTTTGTTTTCTGTTTGACAACATTGCCCTGGCTCTGCTATCTATATTTTTCATTTTAAGTTAGTCACTACTTTTATTTAGGCTTCCCAAATTTGTTACTGCATGTCTGTGTGTCTGTCCTTCGGATGAAATGTTTCTTTGCTTTTCATTTGCCTGGGTCAACATTTTAAATAATTTGCAGCTATCTTTCACCCTCCAACCTCCCCCCCCCCCCGACACACACACACACACAAACACATACACACACACACATACAAAAATCTGGGCTGGCAAGTATTGAGTATTTTATCAAAAAAGTGGTACTCGAGTACTACAAGTACTGAGTACTTTGGACCCAGCCTATCACAAGTATATTAAACATCAAAGAGTATATTATATACTTGAAACAAATACAGTACAGTCAGTGGCAGTGTACTACTCACTTTCCATGGATGGGCAATATTTCCACGGATACAAATTCATACAATAATATTTGATGCCAAACACTAACTATAGGTATAATCATCAAAAATTTAAAAAATGAAGCACCAGGTACAAACCGATGCTTCATCAATTAAAATTTTGTAGATGATGATTTTTATTGACTGGTAAATGCATGAGTGGACATCACTGCCCACGCGTGTATTACAACCCGTCCACGGCGACTGTACTGTAACTTGTCCTCTTTGTGAACATATTTTCTACAATTTCACTCCTTTTGACAGAATGCATGCCTGTGGGGATTAAAACCAAAATAGTGAAAGTGCACTTGTGGATATTTGCAGCACAAGCACAGCACTAATGAATCAATATTTGGTGATTTTAGGAATTTTAACAGTGTCATGAGACACCACAGTAGCAGGTATTGGTCATTCTGTTGGAAAAAAACCACTGTTTTATGACTCGAGGTGCCTTAACTGAGAAAACTTAGGCTTTTTCTTACAAAGATTGCAGAATATCAAACACAATGTGAAATGTGTTCAGAAGCAAGAATGTGATTAAAAAATAATGGGAAATTCATGTCACCATCAATTTATTTATAAATTAATAAAGTTTTTTAGCTCACCTGAGCAAACCTCAGTGGGAGCTTTACTGATCACATTCTGTCCGCCGTCCGTCCGGCGTTAACTTTACATTATTCAAATGTTGGGTAAATGTTTATTACCTAATGCCAATTCAGATTTGTTCAAATGAAGTTGCCCCCTTCTCCTGGGTGGTGCCATGCCCCCAAGGGGCACCAAAATCTTCTCATCAACCAGCAGTAGCAGAGACTTGATATATGATATGCAGCTTCCTTTTAAGGTGTAGACTTGGATTTCTTTAAGCGAAGTTTGATGGGCTATATTTGGCGTCGTTATGGGAGGGGCAAAATTTTTGGCCCCGCCAAAAAATTTCTATTTTCCGAACCGAGAGGCTGATTTGAATCAAATTTTATGTGAGGGCTTATTGGGTCATAAGTACCTAATTTATGCCAAATTTTCTTTTTCTGTAGCCCCATGGAAACCACAGGAGCTAAAAATCGAAAAAAGTAAAACGCCATATCTCCAAAACTCCACGGCACTGAGAATTTTTATTTGGTGTGTAGCTTCCTTATGACCAACAGAAAGGATTGGTCCAAAAAATTGCCATCGGTTTTATCATAGGCTACAGTTTCGGGACTTTGAAAACACTTTTTAACACTGTAGGCAATGGGGAAAACATTAAAAAAATCTTCTTCTCTAGATCCAGCAGGCAGAATCTTTCGATATATGGTATGCACATTATAGGGTGGATCTGATTCGAGTTTGTTCAAATCCGCCCCCTGGGTTTATAATTTGGGCTCAGTATAGGAGCCCGAATTCAAACTTAGTGCATTTCAGGCAAATTTCTTAAAAATCTTCTTCACCAGATTCAGCTGGCAGAATCTTCTGATATTTGGTATGCAACATTGTGGGGTGGATCTGATTCACGTTGGTTCAAATCGGCCCCCTGGATTCATATTTGGGCTCACTATAGAAGCATTTCAGGCAAATTTCTTTAAAAATATTCTTCTCCAGATCCAGCAGGCAGAATCTTTTGATATTTGGTATGCGACATTGTGGGGTGGATCTGAGTCAAGTTTGTTCAAATCAGCCCCCTGGATTCATATTTGGGCTCACTATAGAAGCCCGAATTCGAACTTAGTGCATTTCAGGCAAATTTCTTAAAAAATC